>OX344728.1:38905426-39506426 GCA_947034835.1 Ballota nigra | reverse complement strand
GTTCACGAATTTGAGCTTCAATTTTGGAATTGCATGGGTTAAATAGGTGAATTTCTAGAGTGGGAAAGTAGGAATTGATATGGGTATTACGTAATGGGTGGATAATTGTGAATTTTGGATTGAATTGAGGAGTTTGATAATGTTGAATTGAGTCTTGAGCATGTAAATTGCAAAATTTGTGATGTTACTTCATGATAGACTTATACTTGGAGTTTCTTGTTGAATTTGGAAGATAATTGAGTTGAGTGAGATTGCTTTGAGATGAGAAAAACACCACTTTGTGAATCCGTGTACACAAGTGAATGAATATGAGATTGAGTAGCTACTTGAGTTGATTCGTATTGTCATTGATATTCTTGAGTAGTAATGGTTGTATTGCTTTGATGCATTATGCTAATGGCTCTCCCCAAGAAGTTTGAAGATAGATTGGTTGAAGGGGATGATTTACTTGCTTTGACCGCGGAGTTGACGAGGAAGGGATTGATGCCCTCTCGTTGGGATAACCTGTCATTGAAGAGAAATGGAACGCTCATGCCTACAGGTGCAATTTGGTGGCCGGAAAGGTTGAGAAGACCCGACGTCCTAATGTCGAGTTCATGAAAAACCTGGGTATTGAGAAAGAAGTCAAGAGAGTATTTGAGAAGAGCAATATGCTGGAGTTCTACGAGATCCTGCTCAGTATGGAGATAAATGCCGATTTGGTCGAGCAATTCTTAGCCTCGGTGGAGATGAATGGTGCCCGAAGTTTTAAATTCATGATCAGAAACCGATGGTATTGTTACGATACGGTTGCAGTCAACGTGGCTCTACACTTGCCTCAATACAGAGATATCAGCAGGAGATCGAGCACATACAAGGCCGATGAATTTTGGCAGCTCATCACCGGAGGGGTAGCAGGAAAATGCTCGTCCAAGACGGCTCGAGCGTCGGCTATCCGGAATCCTGTCATCCGGTATATAGAGCAAATTCTGGGGAACACTATTTATGCTTGATCTGAGATGGGCACAGTAACTTTGAGAGAGCTATACGGGTTGTGGTGCTTGCTTCACTATAAGAAGCATGAATTCGGTAAGGACTTCTTGGAGCTGCAGATTGAGGCCCCCTATAAGTGTGGGACAAAGACATCAAGAATACGAGGTGGGGGCCTCATATGTGTCATCTTGGAGAGCATGGATATTGAGCCGGTAGCGAGCTTGTTGGAGTTATACGTGAAAGTATGCTTTTACTTTGTATAACTCGTGTATCAAACACTTGTTTTATGAGAATAATTATTTTATCGCATATGCTTTAGATATGATTGAATGTTGAATATTTATTGCAAACAGTTCATAATGGTACTAGTTACATTGTAGTTAATGTGGTGATACCCGATCACGGAAGACAACATTAACAGTTTCCTTGTAACTAAACGTACATTTTCACGACCTAGGTGGAATTGAACAATCCGCCGTGAAAGGTCGATGTGTAAGTCTCAGATTGGTCTATCTTAACTTAGAGATTGCACTAGCACATTTAGTATGTGTTGAAGAGGACCTACAGCGAGGATAAATTCTTCTGTTCTGAAATGTGAAGAATTAGACCTCAGTGGTTGTTGATTTCTTAATCCCCGTCACTTAAATAGGACTGTGTGTGCTTGATGGTTACTGCTTTGATTCATGTTGGGTGAGAATCATTGTGACTTCGAACCTTGTGCTTTGGGCAGTAATATTAATCATACGACGGTTGCTAAGATTTAATACGGAGAAATGCGTGCGAGTACGACTCGTGTGATTAGTCCCCTTGGTGGGCTTAGAAGTTTTATCGTACCAAATCTTGCAAGTGAAGAATCAGTTTCTTCGGTACGGATAATAATGTTGAGCTGTCTTTACTCCAAGGTGAAATATATTAATTAATTTAGAGCTATTCAGAAGCTTAATTAATTAATGGACTTGATAATCTTAAACGCGGGAAATAATAACCGGGAGCCCATATTATCGTAATATGGATTAAGATGGATAGTGCAATATTAATTTATTAGTGGTAATAATTAATATTAATGGATTGAATTATATTGGGGCTCAATATTGAAATTCAGAAGTCTATTAGGAGGTCCAATCTTAATTCTTCTTAAAGGCCCCTCAAGTAGCCCAATAATGATAAGGTGATTAAAATAAAAAGAAAATAATTGTGCTGATTTTTCTTTATATTTTTCGAAAATATGGTTGTTAGGAGAAATTAGATTTTGTTGATTTTCTTGGAAAGATATTATGGAAGATAAGTATTCTTGGAATACAAGATTATCTCATATATTCAAGAAGATCCAAATCTTGGTTTATTTCCCTATTATTTTCGAAAATATCAAGTTAATTAGGTGTGTGAGATTTTTGTGGAATATTTTATTATGGAGAAAAGAATATATGAGATATATTCAAGATTTCTTAGAGCCTAAGAAAAGATTTTCTCCAAGGCCCAAATAACCATAAAAATTCGGCCACTCCTAATTATAAATAGGGGGTGATTATTTCATCCCCAAGTACATAATTCCATGTGTTGGAAAAATCAAGAGCATAGATATTTTTCGTTTTCCTTAGTTATTTAAATTACTTGAAAGCATCTCCCACCGGTGATCAAGTAAGGCGAAAGGAAAATACTTGAGAAGGCTTTTGGGTTGATAAATCGCGTTCGTGTTTGTCCCGTTTTATTCAAAGGCCAAGTTCTACAAGAGGTACGTAAGTCACATATTTTCTTGTTTATTCCGCCATTGATTATATGTGAATTAATTCAACTTGCATGATGATAAATTAGTTGTTGGAATTATTATTTGAATTAATTAGGATTAATTCATGCTAGTAATAATTGAATTTAAATTCGTATTTAAATTTTATCCCGAATAGATTCCGGGCACCCCTATTTTCCCAACAACTGGTATCAGAGCCACGGTTTCGGGCTCTGATCTTTAAATTGGAATTTAAATTGTTTAAACATTAAATTGAAATTGGATAGTAGAATTGCTAGATCTTTTTTGCAGGTATTCAATTGTCATGGTTTTAATGTTGTTATTTTTTCATGCGTGTGAATTAATTATTTTTAATTTGATTCGTTCGAATTCATTTTTCTCGTGAGAAAATCCACGAGTAGATTAGTTGTTTTTATTTTGATTCGATCATTGTAATAGACTAGTCTAGATCTAGTATTTATTTTTTTTTAAAAAATAAATTGTAACCGGATCGTGACGAAGAATGAAGAATTAAAGACGGCGTACCCAGACGACGCATGCATGCACGGCGCATGCATGGACGTAAAATCATTCATGGGGTGAAAAACAAGAACGAACGACGAAACCCGGTGCACGGGGTGCGCAAGGCGCACGACCTGCGCACGACGGGGCGGGCCAATTGGATTGAGTGCTCCAATGTGTTTAATTTTGTTTTGATGGATGTTTTATTTCGTGCACTTATTATTATTTGTTAATATGTGTTTGCATGAATTTTATTGTCCAAGAAAAACCTTACTTTCGAAAATTACTAAGTATGTTTGTTTAATCGCAATTTTATTCCAGATATTAAAATTGGATTAATTTGACCTCCATAATTTATTTATTTGTGAAGTTCTTTTGGAATACATTTCCCCCTCAGATCGACCAAAAGGACGGATTTCACATGAATAAATTCCGAAAGGATGATTGTGGATTATTACTAGTGGCGGTATTGACCCTCACCACGAGTGGCTCAAAGCGAAATAATAATCCTGTATTTAATTATGGTTATTACTTAGGCATAAGAAATTGATATTAACTTACTCCCCTCGGAGTCCCTGTCAATTTTTATGTGGTCAAAGTGGTATCCAACTATTAATTTTGAATTAAGGATTTGTAACTTTTAAGTTTGTGATCCGCTTGAATGTGTTTAAATGTATAGACCACCCCTCGAGGCGCATTTAAATTGTTTCGAGATGTTGACTGATGCATGATTATATTATTTTAAGGTTTCAATATAATTGATGTGATCGAATTATGTGATAATTTTGTATTTTTTTAGATATTGATATGAATGTATGTTTTATTCTCAGTTCATCATGTCGCAACCTTTTAATCCACTGTTTAGTATACTTAAAGATAACAAACTTGTCGGTGAGAATTATGTTGATTGGAAACGCAATCTTGATATTGTCTTAACCGCTCAACACCACAAATGGGTACTTACTACTCCTAAGCCCCAAGAGCCTGCCGAAGATGCGACCAAGGCGGTTAAGAAAGAGCATAAAGTTGGTTTGACTCCGATGAGATGGCTAGGTGTACTATTCTGGCTTCAATGTCAGATGTGTTGCAACACCAACACCAACACATGGAGACCGCCTCTGAGATAATGCTCAATCTTGAAGCGATATTTAAACATCAGAACCGTACAGCTAGGCAAATCACCATGCGAAAGATGCTTTCGTTGAAGATGGTGAAAGGTACGCCCGTAAGGGATCATGTTATCGAGATGATGGGTTATCTCAACAAGTTGGAAGTACTTGGTGTGGAATTTGATCTACCTACTAAGGTCAATTTCGTTCTCCATTCTCTGCCGAAGAGCTTTGAGCAGTTTCAGTTGAACTATCAAATGAATGACCGGGCAAACAGTTTACCCGAGCTCTTGCAAGCTTTGGTATCGGCGGAGACGTTAATGGATCATCAAACTGTTGCTATGGTGGCAAATGGTCCGTCTGCCTCTTCTGGTCCCAAGGGAAGGAAGAAGAGAAAGAGGACAAAAAGCCAGACCCAAGCAAATCCAACCGTTGTGAAACCCAAGGCAAAGGGAGAAGGAGGTGGAAAGAAAGCTGCTAAGGGTAAGTGCTTCAACTGTGGTGAAAAGGGACATTGGAGGGCGACCTGTTCTAAGCCTAAGAAGACGGTAAAAAAGGTAAGTCTCATGCTTTAGTCGTTGAAACTTATGTTGCGGCGTATGCTGCTCACGTTTGGGTAGTGGATACCGGGCAACTGATCATATTTGTTTCACTCTTCAGGGGTTCCAGATAACCCGGCGACTTAGCAAGAATGAGATCACCATCACTTTGGGCGATGCTACGAGAGTGGCAGCCGAAGCAGTGGGAGTTGTGCACTTATCTTTTGAAGATAGAATTTTAATTTTAAGAGATGTTTTATACGTTCCAAACTTTAGGAAGAATTTAATTTCGGTTTCTAAGTTGTTTTTTGATGGATATTCAGTTACTTTTAATAAAGTTGTTACTGTTTCTTTTAAGAATGATACAATATGTCATGGAACGTTGGTAAACAATCTCTATACGATTAAGTGTGCACACCACTCAAATAATGAATCTAATAACACGTCGATCATTTCGAGTAATAAAAGAAAGCGTTCTTCGGAGATGAACGAAACACTTCTATGGCATCTTAGACTAGGTCATATTAATCTAAAGCGGATAGAGAGATTGGTGAAAGACGGATCCTTGGAATCATTCCAAGTCGAACCATTTCCAACTTGTGAATCATGTTTAGAGGGTAAGATGACCAAGAGGGCATTTGGAGCCAAGGGGAATAGAGCCACGGAAGTGTTAGAACTCGTTCATACCGATGTGTGTGGTCCAATGACGATCAAACCAAGAATGGGGTATGAGTATTTCGTCACCTTCATTGACGATTACTCGAGATATGGGTACATTTACCTTATGAGGCATAAGTCTGAAACTTTTGATAAGTTCAAGGAGTTTAAGGCCGAAGCCAAGAAATATAGGGAAAGGAGTATCAAGTTTCAACGTTCAGTTCGTGGAGGTGAATACCTCAGCGATGAATTCTTGAACTACTTATCGGATGAAGGGATCGTATCCCAGTTAACCGCACCAGGAACCCCTCAATAGAACGGTGTGGCGGAACGAAGAAACCGGACTCTTTTAGAGATGGTCAGATCCATGATGAGTTATTCGGATTTACCCAAGTCGTTTTGGGGTAATGCCTTGGAAACGGCGGCTTACATTCTAAACTTGGTACCATCCAAATCGGTTCCTAAAACCCCAATGGAATTGTGGACCGAGCGCAAGCCCAGTCTAAGACATTTGCGTATTTGGGGTTGTCCGGCATACGTGCTAGACAAGAAAGCCGGTAAGTTGGATCCACGTTCGGAATTAAGGTTGTTTATAGGATACCCTGCGGGAACGAAATGGTGTATGTTCTATAGTCCCAAGGATCAAAAGACCGTGATTAGTACACACTTTAAATTCTTGGAGGAAGACTATATGAACAATCGAAAACCTAAAAGTGAAATTACCTTAGAAGAATTGAGAGGTCAAACCTCGATACCAAGTATACAAGATGATGTACCACACGTCACATCTTCACAACCAGAACCCCATCGTAGTGGGAGGATTGCTAGGCAACCCGAGAGATTCATAGGGATAGGAGAATCTTCGGATTTGGTTCCCAGCGATGAATCAGACCTATTGACATACGACGAGGCAATCCAAGACAAAGACGCGGAGTCATGGCAAACGGCAATGGAAACCGAGATGGGTTCGATGGATCATAATCAAGTGTGGGAGTTGGTCGAACCACCCAATGGGGTAGAACCCATTGGATTTAAGTGGGTGTACAAGAGGAAAAGAGGACCGGACGGAAGGGTTGAGACCTTCAAAGCGAGGCTTGTGGCCAAAGGGTATACTCAGAAAGAAGGGATCGATTATGAGAAAACCTTTTCGCCTGTAGCTATGCTTAAGTCCATCCGCATTCTCTTGTCGATCGCTGCGCACCTAGATTACGAGATCTGGCAAATGGATGTCAAGACGGTTTTCCTTAACGGAAGTCTTGACGGGATAGATATCTATATGCAACAGCCCAAAGGTTTCATTGAAAAAGGCCAAGAGAATCTCGTATGCAAGCTTAAGAGATCCATTTATGGACTTAAGCAAGCATCGCGTACTTGGAACCAGTGTTTTGATCAAGTGATTAAGTCTTATGGGTTTGATCAAAGCGAGTTCGAAAGTTGTGTGTATAAGAAGCGTGACAGAACTGCGGTGGTATTCTTAGTATTATACGTAGACGATATTCTGCTCATTGGAAACAATGTAAAGGTATTGTCAGACGTAAAGGTATGGCTGTCAAAACAATTTGATATGAAAGACTTAGGGGAAGCCGGTCACATCCTTGGGATCAAGATCACTCGCGATCGCAAGAAGAGGATGTTGGGCTTATCGCAAGCTTCATACATTGACACTGTTTTGAAGCGTTTCAGCATGCAAGATTCCAAGAAAGGTTTTGTACCTTTTAGGCGCGGAATCCATCTATCAAAAGAAATGAGCCCTAAGACGCAAGCGGAGATAGATGACATGAAAGGTGTTCCGTACGCTTCGGCCGTAGGAAGCCTTATGTATGCAATGTTGTGTACGAGACCGGATATCTGCTTTGTCGTAGGCATGGTGGCAAGATATCAAAGTAATCCCGGGAAAGACCATTGGACTGCCGTAAAGTGCATCTTGAGGTATCTGAAAAGAACTCGTGAGCGGATGCTGAATTACCAGTCAGATAGTCTTGTTCCCGTGGGATACACGGACTCGGATTTCCAATCAGACATAGACTCAAGAAAGTCAACCTCGGGTAATGTGTTTTGCGTGGGAGGAGGAGCCATTTCATGGAGAAGCGTTAAGCAGAAATGCATCGCCGATTCGACCATGGAAGCCGAGTATGTAGCTGCTTGTGAAGCAGCAAAAGAGGCAGTTTGGCTCAAGAACTTCTTAGTGGACTTGGACGTTGTTCCGAATTTGCCCGACAAGATAATTGTCTTTTGTGACAATGCCGGAGCAGTTGCAAATTCAAAGGAACCGAGAGCCCACAAGGCCAGCAAACACATAGAAAGAAAATACCATCTTATACGAGAAATCGTTAAGAGAGGAGATATAGAGGTGGCAAAGATAGCGTCGGGTGACAACCTAGCGGATCCATTCACAAAGGGTCTGCCTCAGAGTACATTCGAGAGACATGTGGATGGAATGGGAGTCAAGACTATTGCCAATCTGCTTTAAGTATAAGTGGGAGGAATTATTAGGTTAGTGTATGTTGACATGAGATGTCACGTAGAGCTACTACACTAAGACATGCATGATGTATACTAAAAAGCAGACTTTAAGTATAAGTGGGAGATTGTTGGAGTTATATGTGAAAGTATGCTTTTACTTTGTATAACTCGTGTATCAAACACTTGTTTTATGAGAATAATTCTTTTATCGCATATGCTTTAGATATGATTGAATGTTGAATATTTATTGCAAACAGTTCATAATGGTACTAGTTACATTGTAGTTAATGTGGTGATACCCGATCACGGAAGACAACATTAACAGTTTCCTTGTAACTAAACGTACATTTTCATGACCTAGGTGGAATTGAACAATCCGCCGTGAAAGGTCGATGTGTAAGTCTCAGATTGGTCTGTCTTGACTTAGAGATTGCACTAGCACATTTAGTATGTGTTGAAGAGGACCTACAGCGAGGATAAATTCTTCTGTTCTGAAATGTGAAGAATTAGACCTCAGTGGTTGTTGATTTCTTAATCTCCGTCACTTAAATAGGACTGTGTGTGCTTGATGGTTACTGCTTTGATTCATGTTGGGTGAGAATCATTGTGACTTCGAACCTTGTGCTTTGGGCAGTAATATTAATCATACGACGGTTGCTAAGATTTAATACGGAGAAACGCGTGCGAGTACGGCTCGTGTGATTAGTCCCCTTGGTGGGCTTAGAAGTTTTATCGTACCAAATCTTGCAAGTGAAGAATCAGTTTCTTCGGTACGGATAATAATGTTGAGCTGTCTTTACTCCAAGGTGAAATATATTAATTAATTTAGAGCTATTCAGAAGCTTAATTAATTAATGGACTTGATAATCTTAGACGCGGGAAATAATAACCGGGAGCCCATATTATCATAATATGGATTAAGATGGATAGTGCAATATTAATTTATTAGTGGTAATAATTAATATTAATGGATTGAATTATATTGGGGGCTCAATATTGAAATTCAGAAGTCCATTAGGAGGTCCAATCTTAATTCTCCTTAAAGGCCCCTCAAGTAGCTCAATAATGATAAGGTGATTAAAATAAAAATAAAATAATTGTGCTGATTTTTCTTTATATTTTTCGAAAATATGGTTGTTAGGAGAAATTAGATTTTGTTGATTTTCTTGGAAAGATATTATGGAAGATAAGTATTCTTGGAATACAAGATTATCTCATATATTCAAGAAGATCCAAATCTTGGTTTATTTCCCTATTATTTTCGAAAATACCAAGTTAATTAGGTGTGTGAGATTTTTGTGGAATATTTTATTATGGAGAAAAGAATATATGAGATATATTCAAGATTTCTTAGAGCCTAAGAAAAGATTTTCTCCAAGGCCCAAATAACCATAAAAATTCGGCCACTCCTAATTATAAATAGTGATTATTTCATCCCCAAGTACATAATTCCATGTGTTGGAAAAATCAAGAGCATAGATATTTTTCGTTTTCCTTAGTTATTTAAATTACTTGAAAGCATCTCCCACCGGTGATCAAGTAAGGCGAAAGGGAAATACTTGAGAAGACTTTTGGGTTGATAAAGCGCGTTCGTGTTTGTCCCATTTTATTCAAAGGCCAAGTTCTACAAGAGGTACGTAAGTCACATATTTTCTTGTTTATTCCGCCATAGATTATATGTGAATTAATTCAACTTGCATGATGATAAATTAGTTGTTGGAATTATTATTTGAATTAATTAGGATTAATTCATGCTAGTAATAATTGAATTTAAATTTGTATTTAAATTTCATCCCGAATAGATTCCGGGCACCCCTATTTTCCCAACAGAGCCCTGCTGTGGGTAGAGATTTAGACTTCGACCATATGTATCACACGTGGATGTGTGAACATTGGCTCGATAAGTACTGCATGCGGTTCCGAGAGGACGAACTATTTCCGATGCTGAATGAAAAGTTGGTGACTCTCAAGGGGCTTAAAAAGGAGAATATCAGAATGGACGGGGAGTAGCACCTGAGAGTAATGCAGAGGTTCAAGCAGAGATTGGAAAGCAATGGTCTATGGGACCAAAGGCCGAGGAAGAAGCTGTAGTATCCCTAATTTTCTAGAAAAGTATTTCGAGATACATGCATCATGCAACATTGCAAGTTTAATTCAAAGTTATTTTATGTTGTAAAATTATGTCATCAAATTATTACAAAGTGACCTCGATTATACATTTTTTTAAAAGGTACGACCACCATTACATTGACATGACTATTTCAAAGTTCAACACATGCATACATCATTTTAGTAATGTTTTCGAGGACGTAAATTTTTTTAAGAGGGGTAGAATGTAACACCCCTAAAAATGTCAAGTTTTTTATTTATTGAAAATACTTTGAAATTTTCATTTTTGAATAGAGAGAGTGTGTTCATGTGATATATATGCAGATGTTGTTGTTGTTATTATTATATTATATATCTTTTTGCTATTATTTTCAAAAGTAAAAGGTTTTAAATATGTATATATATATATATATATATATATATATATATATATATATGCATATGTATCCTTGTATATGTATATATAAATATATTAGTATATATATGTTTTTAAAAGGTCAGACATGTATTTATCATTTGGTTAATTAATATTAATTAGTAAATTAAAAGCTATCTTCTGTTTATCCTCATTTCTCTCGAAAATTAGTTAATATAATTTATGAATAACGTTATTAATATGTAGTCAAAAGTCTCTCTTAATTATTGGAAGAATTATCACGATTTCTTCATGGTTGTCTTTTGATCATATTTCACACATGTTAAAAACCTAGTGTCTTTAATTTTGGCACTAATTTTAATTCTCATTATTGATATTAATTTTTATTTAATTTTCATAATTATTATTAATATTCTTATAATTGTTATTAATATTTTTATTTAATTCTCATAATTATTATTAATATTCTTATAATTGTCATTAATATTTTCATTTAATTCTCATAATTCCTATTAAAAATTTCAATGTATTTAAGGTCTTATATGGTTGGAAAAAAAATCATTTCCATTACCACTCTCGTTTTATTTCTCTCTATTGAATCCCGCGTACAACATAAATTTATTATTCTTCACCCATTTGAGAAATTACTGTAACAATGACTCATTATATTTCCTCTTTTTGAAGAAGACCGAAATCGTATTCGAGATACTCCTCATATTTCTTTTAAGCAAGCTTATATTATTAGGCGACGAGAATAAAAGTATTTCATTGTATTCACATTCATCCAACACATAAAATTCAGGTGGGGATTTATTGCTATAAACTCTACAGTGGTATCGTAGAGTATGCATGTTTATTCAATTTTAAATGTTATGTATAAATTACTTGAAGTACTTGTTTAAATTATTTATTCCATGCTATTTCTAATAGCCTGGGTCCCTGATGAGGTCCGGGACCGACAGGTCTTCGGGTGTATCCCGCCGTGCTCGGCAAAGTCTAATAGTCAGGGGCCCTTATGTGGTCCGGGACCAAAGGGTCTTTCGGGTTTAACCCGCCGTGCTCAATATCCATGTGGCAAAGTTGGCAAAGTTATCATTGGCAAAGTGGCAAAGTCTATTGGCAAAGTTTCATGTGAATTTTCAATTTGACTTGTATTCTCTTGTTATTTATCATTGTGTTTAACCTTGAATAATTTATCTCCACTGAGTGTGTTTGCATACTCACCACATTCATTTTAACATTATCAGAGTGCGCAACGAAATCGAGGAGAGGCGATGGAGGATGGTCCTTCAAGACATTTTACATTAAAATCGAGTTTATTGATTAATCAAGTTATTTTTTCCCAAGTTAAGCTTTCATGAGATAGTTATATTTTTGTATGAATTATCGTTTTAAAATAATATTCAAGTCTTCCGCTATTTGTTAAGTATTTTTCTTTTGAAATAAAATTCCATGTCTAATTTTTAAGTAAAAATTTAGTTCGTGCCTCTTATTGTACATTAATCACGTGCTTTAAGTAAAAAAAATATTATGAAAATTGGGGCGTGACAGAGTGGTATTAGAGCAGGTCTACGTTTTTGTAGACTTGTTAAAATAAATTGGTATTTAAGAGTCAAAATTATCTATAGTGTACTCTCTTATTGAGGAAAAAATATATAAGTAAAAGTCGTCCATCACTGCCTCCCGCTTCAGCTATCAAAGGTACATGCATTACATTTCAAATTTCATGTTTTTATTCAAAGTTATATTATGTCATGATCATTGCCACGAAACATATTCTTATATGAAAATTTTCAATTCATCACATGCATGTATACATCTCAAGCCCTTAATTTCGAGGACGAAATTTTTCTAAGAGGGGTAGAATGTAGTACCCCTAATTGTCTATAAAAGTATTTCGAGATACATGCATCATGCAACATTGCAAGTTTAATTCAAAGTTATTTTATGTTGTAAAATTATGTCATCAAATTATTACAAAGTTATGATATGTTACGACCTCGATTATACATTTTTTTTAAAAGGTACGACCACCATTACATTGACATGACTATTTCAAAGTTCAACACATGCATACATCATTTTAGTAATGATTTTCGAGGATGAAAATCTTTTTAAAAGGGGTAGAATGTAACACCCCTAATAATGTCAAGTTTTTTATTTATTGAAAATACTTTGAAATTTTCATTTTTGAATAAAGAGAGTGTGTTCATGTGATATATATGCAGATGTTGTTGTTGTTATTATTATATTATATATTTTTTTGCTATTATTTTCAAAAGTAAAAGGTTTTAAATATGTATATATATATATATATATGCATATGTATCCTTGTATATGTATATATAAATATATTAGTATATATTTTTTTTAAAAGGTCAGACATGTATTTATTATTTGGTTAATTAATATTAATTAGTAAATTAAAAGCTATATTCTATTTATCCTCATTTCTCTTGAAAATTAGTTAATATAATTTACGAATAACGTTATTAATATGTAGTCAAAAGTCTCTCTTAATTATTGGAAGAATTATCACGATTTCTTCATGGTTGTCTTTTGATCATATTTCACACATGTTAAAAACCTAGTGTCTTTAATTTTGGCACTAATTTTAATTCTCATTATTGATATTAATTTTTATTTAATTCTCATAATTATTATTAATATTCTTATAATTGTTATTAATATTTTTATTTAATTCTCATAATTATTATTAATATTCTTATAATTGCCATTAATATTTTCATTTAATTCTCATAATTCCTATTAAAAATTTCAATGTATTTAAGGTCTTATATGGTTGGAAAAAAAAATTCCATTACCACTCTCGTTTTATTTCTCTCTATTGAATCCCGCGTACAACATAAATTTATTATTCTTCACCCATTTGAGAAATTACTGTAACAAAGACCCATTATATTTCCTCTTTTCGAAGAAGACCGAAATCGTATTCGAGATACTCCTCATATTTCTTTTAAGCAAGCTTATATTATTAGGCGACGAGAATAAAAGTATTTCATTGTATTCACATTCATCCACAACATAAAATTCAGGTGGGGATTTATTGCTATAAACTCTACAGTGGTATCGTAGAGTATGCATGTTTATTCAATTTTAAATGTTATGTATAAATTACTTGAAGTACTTGTTTAAATTATTTATTCCATGCTATTTCTAATAGCTTGGGGCCCTGATGAGGTCCGGGACCGACGGGTCTTCGGGTGTATCCCGCCATGCTCGGCAAAGTCTAATAGCCAGGGGCCCTTATGTGGTCCGGGACCGACGGATCTTCGGGTTTAACCCGCCGTGCTCAATATCCATGTGGCAAAGTTGGCAAAGTTATCATTGGCAAAGTTTATTATTGGCAAAGTGGCAAACTCTATTGGCAAAGTTACTATGGCAAAGTTTCATGTGAATTTTCAATTTGACTTGTATTCTCTTGTTATTTATCATTGTGTTTAACCTAGAATAATTTATCTCCACTAAGTGTGCTTGCATACTCACCCCATTCATTTTAACATTATCAGAGTGCGCAACGAAAGCGAGGAGAGGCGATGGAGGATGGTCCTTCAAGACATTTTACATTAAAATTGAGTTTATTGATTAATCAAGTTATTTTTTCCCAAGTTAAGCTTTCATGAGATAGTTATATTTTTTTATGAATTATCGTTTTAAAATAATATTCAAGTCTTCCGCTATTTGTTAAGTATTTTTCTTTTCAAATAAAACTCCATGTCTAATTTTTAAGTAAAAATTTAGTTCGTGCCTCTTATTGTACATTAATCACGTGCTTTAAGTAAAAAAAAAATTATGAAAATTGGGGCGTGACAGAAGCAAAAGGGTGAAGCTAGCACGAGCGGGGTCGGGACTAGCGGAGCTCAGGACTCAACTAAGGAAGAGGAGGATGAATACGAGCAAGGAGGCGACACCACTGATGAAGAGGAGGAGAACGCTGGTGAAGGAGGTCAAGGACCTCAAGACATGGAGTTCGAGGTGCCCGAAGCACCTGCTCCTCAGCCATGGTACCCGACCCGCCTGTAGTGGACAGGTATGGAGCACGAGATCTAGACTCTCCGCACGGATATCACCTATATTTGTACGGCTCAGGACCGAATGGATGCTCAGACTGCTATGATGGATGCTCGCACGGCTTGGATGGAGGATCAATTTTTTTATATGCATAGATGGATGAAGTGGCTCTTTATATCCCACCTCGGAGCTGATCATCAGAACTACCGCCCTCCGCCACCTCCGGATGCTTGATTTTGGGGACTCCCCCGCTTTCTTTCTTTTTCTTTTTCCTTTTGAGTGCTTGAGACTGTTATTCCCCATTTCTTATTCCTATTTTGATTTTTGGGTTGTACTGAGTTCTAACTGTTTGAGCTGATGATGTGAACTGCTTGACGTACTATTCTACATTTCATACCTGTTGACTCATCCTGCTTATTGATTGTTTACTTTAAGTGTGATTTTATGAGTTGGTGAGTTGTGAGTTGAGTTAGGGATTATATTGTGTGAGTATAGTGGTAAGAGTAGATTTGAGAGAGAACTCGTATGCTTGCAAATTTCCCTTTTGAATGCTTGTGTGGTAAAAAGTGAGAATTCACTAGGACTAGCATGGATGTGAAAGCCGTGAGATTTGAGTCTTTTAGAGATTAAAATACACTATATTTATCTCTTCGATTGTGAGTGAATCGTCACCATAGAGGATGCTAGAACTTGTGGGTGCTCTCGCTTCTCGATTGAGTCTAGTTTGATATGCTGAAATGATTTTAGGTCATCTTTGATTTGTTGATTCACTTTGCCAAAATAAGTCTACCAATGACATTTATCCCTTGTTAGCCCTTTTGAGCCTTGGCCTAATTATTTGCTAGCACAGTTGAACTAATCCAAATTCTCACTCTTTTTGTCCAAATTTGAGTGGAGAATAGGAAAAGTGTGAATGAGAAGGGATCGAGTTGAGATGAGAATGCAGAAATATTTTGGTTGAGTATTATGAGAAAATGTGTATTGAAGCTTTGAGGTGTGGGAAAGAACAAAAAGAAAATAAATTGGAGAATGAACAAAAAAAAATATGAGCTCATGTGTGTTGTGAAAAAGAAAAATGGAGTGATTGAAAAAGTGAAAAGAGTTAGAGAAAAAAAAAGTAAAGTGTTGAGAGTAGTTGGAATCGAAAGTGCATTGCATGAAGATGTTTGAAGAATTCGGTTCCTTGTATTGAAGTACTGAAATTTGATTTTCTATTCTCCATTCACTTGAGTCACTTATCACATATAGTTATCCCACCTGTCCAAAGAGCCTTACATTACAATCTTTATAAAGTCCTTTTTTATTCGGCATGGATTCTAGAGTTTGGTCGAAATTGAGAGTGCTTACAAGCCTATGGCTGCTGATATGTGTGATTGATTGATTGATTGATTGATTGAGTGAGTCCCTTATCATTGATATACACTTGTGAGGGATTGAAACCCATCGTCGAGAGCACATCCGTGTTTGATTTTGGTGGTTCTTATTGTTTATGCATGAGTATGATGAATAGGGGTGAGTTGGTGTGTGAGTGATCGATCTTTGAAACTTGGGCTCTATTACTTGCATAATTTGATTATATGATTCATTCTTAACAATTTCACTTGACTTATTATTTCATTGCTTGAGGACAAGCAACGTGGTAAGTTTGGGGGGGGGGGGGTTGATTAGGCGTGAAAATGTTAGGTTTTATAGCTCGATTTGCCCGTATTTTGAGTGATTTCGATGAGTATTTAGAGTCAATTGAGTATTATTTTCATGAACTAACAAATTTGCCTCATTGATGCTTATAAATGGATAGAGGGCTAGTAATGGAGTTCGTAGGACTTTGAATCGACTCAAACGGATGCCCGGATGAGAAGATATTGAAGAAATACGAAAAGTATTAGTTCGAGCAAACAAAAGTGTCACTTGGAGGTGCTCAAGCAAGAAGACTCGAGCATTAGGTGCTCGAGCACTCGAGTAGTGTACTCAAGGGGATTCAAGTCGAGCACTAAGTGCTCGAGCAAGAAGGGCCGAGCAGTGTTGATTCTGGAAGAAGAGATTACTCGAGCAGGCATCACTCGAGCACTCGAATAGTGCACTCGAGTGATCGCGGGTCGAGCACAAAGTGCTCGAGTAAAGGAGCTCGAGCGTTTTTTCGGTTCTGTTGGTTTTTAGTGCTCGAGTGCACGAGCTTGAGCACTAAGTACTCGAGTACGTGCTCAAGTCGTGCGTTTTGCGCGGGATTTCCGGCCCATGACGTTTTAATCGGCCCATGCCTATATATACTTCATCCCGAGCTTGTTTTTAGACACCACTTGACAATTGGAGAGAGATATTGATAGAGAGAAGCTTAGAGAGAGTTGGGAAGAGTTTTACACGTTGCAATCGAGGTTTTGATTATACGAATTCTTAGATTAGAGTTTGATTTTCGTTTTTTTTCTTTCTTTCTTACTTCAGCACTTGTTACGTTAGACCTTTGATTTATTTCTTAATTGATATTCGTTATTAGACTTTAATCTTTTGTTTAACCCTAGTTTATGATCTTGAATTCTTTGATTAAATTTATCATGTTTATGTTTATTATCTTGATTGCTTTCATTATCATAAAAAGCATGTTAGGCTAGAACCCTTGCATGCTGGGGGTAGGATGAACTCGTAGAAGTAGGACGTTGGTACGTAATTATGGTAACTCATGATATTTAGTTTTGATTCTCTTAATTAATGAATTCTTAAAATAAACCCTAGAATTATCTTAGAATTGAGTACGAAAATTGTTAGAGAGAAGATGACCATATCACTCTTTAATAACTAATAGGCTTAACGAGAGGGTTTTAGAAGAGGTTTATCATCTACCAGTTTATTAAGGGAGGAAGACCGCATCACCTAAGTTAAATTAGGCCACATTAATTAAACACAATCCATATATGTGTTAGTGGATTAGTGAAGTCGATTGATAGGATGAAGTATTAGGGTTTAATTCTTGAGCTTTTAGTCTTTCAATCTAATACTTAGAATTATTACTTGCACATCACAACTATTCTAGTTACCGTACCAACTTCGTTAGTATACGTAGGGATTTCTATCCTGAGCATCACCATCTCATATTTGCATACAATCCTCAATTAATTAGTTTACTTTGTTCTTTTAGCATAATTAGTAAAATTTTAGTTAAAAATTAATCTCTTAAAAATCCAAAAATATACACTCATATTAATTACGACGCGTATATCTTCAGGGCTCTATTCGCATACATACCATCCCTTGGGTACGATATATTTGGTCCATATACTTGCTAATACTACAGTGGACCCATACGCTTGTGGGGTAACTACTAGTATAACTAATATTTTGCGTTCAAGTCAAGTTGATTGATATATATATTTATTGATTAGTATACATAGGTATGAATTTAGTTGATTGGTATACATATACATGAATTTAGTTGATTGATATACATATACATATACACTCAATTGAAGACTGATTTATCTTCAAGGAAAAAGTCGTGCAATTGGTCGAGCAAGGAGATATAGTGCTCGAAGAGACTGTCTGAAATCCTTAAAATCCAAGCTCCTCTGATACAAGCATAAACTGTCTAAAGTTCTCCTTGATAAGAGATAAAAATATCTAAAGTTCTCAAGCCGGAGATCAAATTGAAGCCTCTCCAAATTAAATGATGCTCCTTGATACGAGCAAAAACTATCTCAAAGTCCCTTAAATCAAGTCACCTTGGCAAGAGCATAAACTGTCTGCGAAGCTCTTTGATACGAGCGAAGACTATCTCAAAGTCCATCTTCCCGACAAGAGACTAGGCTGTCTGAAGCTCTCAAGCTGAAGAACAAATTGACGCCCCTCTCCAAACCAATTGATGCTCCTTGATACGAGCGAAAACTATCAAACAAATTCAAATGAAATTATGAGACTCCCTGATACGAGTTTAAACTATCAAACATAATCAAATAAAATTATGAGACTCCCTGATACGAGTTTAAACTATCAAATATATTCAAAGTATATCTACTTGATACGAGTATAAATTGTCCACAAATTTGAAATTGACTACTCCTTGATACGAGTATAAACTATCAAATAAAATCAAATTAAATCTCCTTGACGTACGAGTTTAGAATGTATGTCTCTCCTAGCCTACATGAGTATAAATTGTTTATGGCACCCCCAAACTAAATCATTTCTCTTGAACTACGTTATGACTTAATCCTCCTTAAAGAGGTATGTAGGCAGTTTAGAAAAATTTCTAAGTTCAGTAATAATTCAATTTGGTCTTGTTCAAGTTCAAATACTTAATGAGACATTGAAGTGAAAGACCGGAGCAAAAAAACAAAAAAAGTGCTAAAGGTGGAAATTAAATTATGACATCGCAAAAGTAATTTTCTTATGGGCCAAATTCTTTATTTGGGTCTCAGTCAATTTATTGGCCATGACAAGCAGCCCATTATTTAAATAAAAGGACGCGGATATTTACCCCCCTTTTTTAATTTGTTCACCCCCCTATTTTCAAAAATGACAATGTTTGACATTTTTTTCCAAACAATTGACAATGTTTGACATTTTTTTCCAAACAATTGACAACATTTCGGATTTTTTTATCAAACAAAACGTAAGACTATCCAACGTGACAATGTTTGACATTTATTTTCAAACAATTGACAAAAGTTCGAAACATTTATCAAACAATTGACAAAAGTTCGAAACTTTTTATCAAACATAGGGGTTTGAAAATTGGGGGGTGAACAAATTAAAAATTGGGGGTAAATATCCGCGTCCTAAATAAAAACATTGGATTTAATTCAAAATTTGCCCAACACAATTGAGGCCCAAACTCTCTTCTCTCACAATTCATTGTTCACGGTACGAACCAAAACGAATATTTAAAAATATTTGTGTCCGTACCAAAGTTCGGTTATTTTAAAATTTGTGTGTCTTGTTCATACCGAAATTTGGATTTTCGGTTATAAACGGACCGAATTAGATCGGTACGGTACGGATCGAAGAAACAGATTTTTTACCATTTTTTTATCATTCTCTCCTTTTTTTTTTATATTTTTTTAAAAAACACGTTGATCTGTACGATCTTTGAAAAAAAGAAATACCGACGAGAAGATGTTTGAGTGCAGGATTCCACATCCGAGGACTGTGAAAGAAAAAAAAGAACTAAGGCATCCTTTTATAGGGGTGATACTGCGAGGAGAAGGTGTGATTTGTTTTCCTAACTTTGAGGAAAAATTATAACAAAATTGATTCGTAAATGTCTTGCGAATCAAGAAACTGAATTTACCCCATCTCCCTGAGATCATGAGATCGTTCGGTATATCCGCAAAGAAAGTAACTTGGACAATTTAAATGTTTAATGACCAACTTCGGAGAATGTGTGAGGCCTGGTATGGCTTTGCAGTAGGGGTTGGACTATATACCCCTCCATGTTTATTAGATACCCCACCCACTTAATATACCCCCATTAATATATTTATATTATATTACCCTTGCTCCTAATGCCTCTTTTACTTATTTGTTCAAAGAGTTGATACACCCCCCCCCCCCCAAACTTTTTCCTGTCATAATATTTACACTGTTTTTGATATCCATGTTAGCTGACAAACCGATGAGCCACCACCAACAACGAGCCGCCGACAATGCCCCACAAAATCAAATTAAACTCTTCCCTTTCATTATTTTTTTGTCCTTTTGTACGTCAACACGAACCAAGTGCTTTTGCACGACGAGATGAAGCGTTGACCCAGGACTCACGGCGGCAAAACACCGACAACGACGAGATTTCGCAAACAATGATTTCAAAAATAAATTGGTTTAAAATTTCGAACCTGGTTTTTCGAAAAAAGGTTAGGGTTTCAAAAAAGACTTGTCGAAAAATGACAAATATTTCGGTAAAATATTTTCGAAAATCTATATTTCGACAAGATTTTGTCGAAATCCTAACCATATTTCGACAAGTTTTTGCCGAAATCTTAACCATTTTTCGAAAAACTAGGTTCGAAAAATTAGAATCGGGATTTTTTCCAGAAAAATATAGCAATTGCCCTTGAAGAATTAAATCTCTGTTATATGCTTTACTCAAATATTGGTCAAATGGTGAGGCTTAGGTTAAGGTGATTTGATGATGTCCGCGACAAAGTAATCCTGGTTGTGTGTTGTTTTACTCAATTACCTGCACATGCTTGCTTCACCATTGTAATGGAACAAGAAACTAAGGTTACATCACCATTGTAAAGATGATAAAATGGTGGATAAGATGAATTTTCTCTTCTCTTCCCGTATCTTCACCGATTCTCTTCTTGTGTTCGTGTACTATCTTATATCTTTTGGTATTCTAGTGTGTGTATCTATTTTTTTTTAATTATAAGGATATAAAAATCATTTATATAATATATTATAATAAATAAAAAATAGAGTGGGTGTATCTAATAAATATGGAGGGGTATATAGTAGAACCCTTGCAGTAGGCCAATAAATATTTTGATGGGCTTAGCACATAAAAGGATTAATTGGGCCAAAAAAATACAATTTCTCATGTTCGAAATTAAAAGGAGGAATTAAAATTTCGTGTTTCACTCAATTCAAGTCACAAACGACCGTGAATAAAGCACGAGGGGGAATTTGTAAGCAAATTAAATTTGCACCCAATTAAAAGGCGACACGTGGAAATTATGTCTTGTATATCAATTAAAATTATTATTTATTTATTAAATATTTATACATTTAATCCTTAAATATGTAAATTAATTAATTAATTGATACAAATAAAATTGAGCCTTTAAAGTCCAATAAATTAAAGGGTTAATTGCAATAAAATTCACGAACATTAGAGTCTTTATCAATTACAACATGAATTTTTAAAGTTTGCAAATCGATACACGAACAAATTTATTTTTACAATTCGATACATAGTGTATTTTTTTGTGATACTCTATACATGGTGTAATTTTCGACAATACTAAAGCTACGTGGAAGCTGAAGCCGTCACAAAAAAATAAGTCATACGCTACCTCAAATATCAAATCTAGAAGGAAAAAAAATTATTTTCAATTTTTTTTAATAAAACATTGCTCACACGGTTTAATAATAGTGAAAGATAGTAAAAAAAATTCTAGACAACACCAATATTTATGATCCATTATTAAACGTATTTGAGCAATTTTTTATAAAAGAAATTTTTGAAATATTAAAAGAATAAAATCTTGCAAATTTGGTCTTTGACGTGGTGTGTGACGCGTCTTTGATATCGGCTAAAACTACCATGTAAGGGTACATATTGCCGGAAATTTACACCATGTCTCGAATTGCAATAATAAATTAGTTTGTGCATCGAATTGCAAAGTTTAAAAATTCATGTTGTAATTGATAAAGCCGATAGAGTTCGTGATTTTTTTCGCAATTAACCCTAAATTAAACTGGACGTCTAAAGTTCAGTAAATTAAATTAGAAGCCCAATAAGCTAAATTGGGTCTTTAAAGCCCAGTAAGTTAAATGAGTGGATAAGATCAAATTTTTTCATGCCTATCAAATCTGGCCCATAAACCTATAATCCTGCACCTATAAATAGACGTCTGCATTCATTCATTTTCCACACAACAGCAAGTCAAAAGCTTCAGGATTTCAGAATCCTCTGCAAGTGTTCTTCACGGCTTCAAAGGCGTTCTTCACGACTTCGGCGAAAAATGAAGTTTGATCCGAGATCAAGGTACGAAACCTCCCGGATCAACGTTTCTCGAAGGTCTCCATTGCAGGCATTCTTCATTAAATTCAGAAGTGTTCTTCGTGAAGATCAAAGGAGTTCATCTACAAAGTCGTCAAAATAATGTTTAATCCGTAATAAGGCGTTAAGCCCTCAGATTAACGTTATAAGTCTCTAAATTCAAGATCGAGTAAGATCAAAACAAGGATTTCATCCGAAAAATCATCGAAGTCAAAGTCAAACAAAATAGAAGAATCAGAGGAGTAAATTTAGAATTTAGAACCCGTATAAATTTCTCGGTTCAATCCAAAAAAAATTCAAATTGTAAATGTTTTCATGTTATTATATTTAAATTCACGAAATCAGTTGTTACAGTAGGTATGAATTTAGTTGAATGAGTATAAACATAACATGGTATGTTGATCTGTTGAATTTATAATTATTACAGATGAACCCTCAAGTTAGTCGTCTCACTGTTGTCCCGGTCGACAACAAGTAAATATTTTTTAATGAATTATATACTTTTAATTATATTAATATTAATTATTAATACTAATTTGAATTTTTATGTTGTTGTCACAGGCTGCTTCCAGGATATTAGACTAGTTTTTGCGTCTCAGAGGCTATTAAGAGTATCCCGTTCGAGCTTGGTGCCTACTCGTGGACCTTGGTGCCCGAGCAAAAGAGGATGGAGTACTTCGAGGAGTTCAATGTGTAAAAAATTTATTTATTATGATTTTAATTTTTAATATTTTATTTTGAATTTATTTGTTAATTTTTTTATTTTTTATTTAATTGCAGAAGTTGTGCGTCTGGGATCCTGCCCACGATAGTATTATGTATGGCTTATTATGTGCAAAAGCGCAGGATCGGTACAGAAATATTATCTACAGGGTGAAAAAACAGTGGGAGCAGGTGGAGCTGGGTCGAGCGCCAGACATACGTTCCATCTGGGACGCTCTGGTGGATCACTGGAATAGTGATTCATTCAGAGGATGACGAGAGAGAGAAGAGAGAGGAAGTTTAAATAATTTATTTAATTGTGTTTATTTTATATTTTTTGTTGAATATTTCAGATTTTTTAATTTATGTTTTTTTATTATGATTTTATAATTAATTTGTATGAATAGGTACAGATTTGCATATGTTGTATGAATATTGATATGTGAAAATATCTATATAAATGAATTATAAACAAATAAAGGATTTAATTTGATGAATTTAAAAAAAACGAGACTCAATTTGGAGTTATATACAATTAAATGCATAAAAATGAATAAATTAATAATTTATAGTAGTCTAAAATATTAAATTTACAAAATAAACTTCAAAGTTGGTATATATATATATATATAAATGAATTATAAACAAAATGGAATTAATTTGATGAATTTAAAAAAATGGAAACTCAATTTGAAGTTATATACAATTAAATGCATAAGAAACGAATAAATTAATAATTTATATTAGACTAAAACATTAAATTTACAAAATATACTTTAAAGTTAGTGAATATATATATATATAAATGAATTAGAAACAAAAAGGAATTAACTTGATGAATTTAAAAAAAAAATTGGACTCAATTTGAAGTTATATACAATTAAATGCATAAGAATGAATAATAAAAACAAGTGTTCGAGTGGTCCACGCTTCCTCTGGGTAACCCGGAGGTTGGCGGTTCGATTCTTCTAGGGCGCATATATGCCCAATTATTTCTACAAGCCTTACAAAGTCTTGTATAAAATGTGACTCGCCGAGTATAAGCTAATGAGCCAGTGGCTCCGTGGTTTGTGCCCTGCCCGAACCCCAATGGACGCGGGTTTGAGCCCACTGAGCCATATTTGTTTTTGTAGGTTCGACGATTAGCGATCGCCGCCATATCAGTCGCTAATCGTAAAATTTAAATTAAACAATTAGTTTTATTAAAAATAAGATTAGCGACCGCTGTTTAGGCGGTTAGAAATCCCACGATCCAACCAGATCATATCCGAGTGGATCAGCGACTGACCGGAGGCGGTCTCTAATTATTAGCGACAACCTTGGTCTCTGATCGGCGATCGAACTAAAATGGCGGTCGCTAATATTAGCTACCCGTGTTTTAGCGACCGTCATCTATCGGTCAGAAATCCGTCGCTAATCTGATTTTGTAACAAAAAAATCGGTCGCTAATCCGCGTTCTTTTTGTAGTGTCTCAGGATTATCCTCAGACTAGCTAAATTAGTATTCACTCCCCATACACGTATTATAGACTCGCTCAGGATCAACGAGTTTTATACACTTATTTTGTGCATTTTTATGTAAAATAAAGGAGGGGTTTACTTTTTACCCGTGGAATATATATAAATTTATCTCCGTAGGATAGTGTGGGTATTGAAAACCCAGATGAAAGAGAACATATGCGTAAGCGTAAAGACTCGTGTATAATTCGTATACAATACTTATGACAAAAAATTCAATACTGTTCTTTATACTAAGATCTCCATATATATATGATGCCTTTATTTTCAAGTCAAAACTTTTTATAATTCTATTTTCCCTAAAGCCAAAGTATTATATGAAAATAGTTCATGATAAGCTTACCATGAAACAATTTTAAAGTATCATTAATCTCATCGGGAGTATTATTAATCTCATCGGGGGTATCATTAATCTGAGTTCAAGAAAATTATTTTAAATTTTTTTGAACTCAGACTAATGATACTCCTGACAGGTTTAATGATACTCCTGATGAGATTAATGATACTCTAAAACTATTTCATGTTAAGCTTATTATGAAGCGTTTTCATATAATACCTATTCTTCCCTAAATTAACAATATTGTAATTCACCGTACAAAGACAAAGTATTATATGAAAATAGTTCATGATAACCCTATCATGAAAATATTTTAAAGTATCATTAATCTCATCGGGAGTACCATTAATCTCACCAGGGATATCTCTGATGAGATTAATGGTACTCCTCATGAGATTAATGATACTCTAAAACTATTTCATGTTAAGCTTATTATGAAGCGTTTTTATATAAAATCTACTCTCATACAAATGAGTGAAACTATATAAAAAAAAAAAAACTCCCTTCTAGTTTATTTTGTAAAAAGTCTCGCCTAAGAGCATTGAACAAATATTTATATAAAACCTTTCCACGGCACAACATGGAAAGCCGACAATACTTTTATTTCACTGATCAATAACATAATTAAACATTATATTCTTATTGTGCTGTGCGCAATTTCTTACAACATGCTAACGAATATTTTCCACCCTATTAATAGGCAAGGATGAAAATATTAGTATTGGTGGGAATATCGGTACCTTAAATTTAAGCATATATAGATATTGATAAAAAATAAAAAATTGATTGAAATTTTATTAAAGCAATAGAAATTTAACATGAAACTTTAGGGTATATTATAACTAACTTTAATATATATAAATTTAATTCAAATTCAAACAAAATGAATTGTTTATGACAAATATATCAAAAACAAAATACTGAAACAGATTAAATTGATATAATAGTTGTTCATGATAATTTAATATAATACAAATAATGCAACTAAGCATGTTGAAATTTTTTATTGCAAGATTTTTGAATAAATGGTGGTTTAATGACTAAATCCTCTCAAGATCTAAAATAATATTAATGGACAATAAACAAAAAATTGAGATTTTATTTCGATTTTTCCCGATTTTTATCAATATTTCCTCGAAATTTCCAGATATTTGACAAATGTTGAACTACAGCTCATCGACCAATATCGATATCGATATTTCCTGACAATTTGGAAAAAATCTTGTTTTGGTGGATATTCATATCGAGACCTCCAAAAAATCGAAATTTTGGCAAAATTTAGCGATTTTTCAATCCTTCCTAGTAGGGCAGTGCACAAGTGTGATGAACAGCATGGTACAACACTCTATATATAGCACATTTGGGCACTGCCTTATTATCAATACAACACATCAAATTAGGTGGTAACATTCTAATTTGTAAGGGTAGAATTAACACTCTAATTTGTGCATTGCCCTACTTTGTAAGGGTAGAATTAACCATCTTTAATGGGTTTGTTTTTGCGTAAGACCTACTGATACTATCTCAGGAAAACTAATGCATACAAAGCAAGTAGCTAGAGGATTGAAAGAAGATTCAAAGTATACGATATACCAGTTTCACCGTAAAATTGATTTACAATAGTAATTGTTTCATTAAAATGTGTTCCCTCTGTCCCGAATTAATTTGCACTATTTGGTGGACGCACTAAATAAGAAAAATTAGTAATCGGTGGGTTTTGAGGGGTAGTTTTGTAAGCTTGTACGTATACAGTAAAGATATGAGTTAAATTTTTTTTGTATGTATGTGTTGGCCCAAAAGTAATGTCATTTTGTATAAATTTGTGGACATAGTAAGAGTGGAGTTTATAGAAGGTCTATTTTTGGAGTGTAGCAATTATTTTGGGACATTCGATAGGAAAAGTGTGCACATTATTATAAGATGATGGAAATATTAGTTTAATAAAAATAACCATTATTATTAATAGGGGTGTGCAACGGTCGGTTCGGTCACCAAACCGAACCGTATTAGCTAAACCGAACACCAAACCAAAATTTTTTTACAAACCAAAAACCGAACCATATTTTAAAAAACCGTTCGGTCTCAAACCGAAATATTTCGGTTTGGTTCGGTCCCAAACCGTACAAACCGAAATCTTTTACACTTTTTTTTAAATATATTTAATTTTTTTTAGCATCAACACACATGTTTCATCCAATTATTTGCAACATGTCAACATCTAAATGCTAATTTAAGCAAAGATGCATCAATAAACCTACTACATAATTCAATAAAAACATCAACATAATAATTTTCAAAATCTAAGCAATAATTTGAAAAATATAATCAACACAAAACACCACTCCTCAAGTATTTTATGCAAAACACAGATCAACTCAAGTCTTTTATGCGTGAATATAAATTATATAATATTAATATTATTATATTATATTAGAATAAAGCTATTAAATATTAATTTAGTGAATATTAATATAAATATAATATATTATTATTATAAATAATATTTCGGTTTGGTTCGGTCTATATGGTTTTTAATTAGTAAAAACCGTAAACCAAACCGAAATAAAAAAAATTAAATTTCAAAACCGTAAACCGAACCATAAACCAAAAACCGAACCAAAATTTGTATTTCGGTTTGGTTTGGTCGAGTTTTTCGGTTCAAACCGTATTTTGCACACCCCTAATTATTAAAAAATGAACTTCGTAGAATTGGTTCACCGTGTAGTTACCCTAAACAAGAAACAACTACGAGAGTTTAGGAATGGCGCATGGGGGTCAAGTATGCTTGGGTGGGGGCACTCATCCATTAATTATGCAATAACGTCAGGATTTGGGGGTGGGTCGTCAAGATTTCCTGTTGGTCTTGTAGTTAGAAATAGGAAGGTTGTGACAGCTAGGTTAAATATTGTATATATTGGACAGCGACAGGGAGGGAAAAATAAGTTTAATGCCTTTACTTTGATTAAAGGTGCATGGAATCATAGATGGGGCCCAATCACAAGCTTTTAGGCAAATATTTATGATATGAAACGCACACATGAGAAATTTGCACATTTATTTTATTTAATATTATGTATAAATTATTAAAGAATATTACTTATTTTTTTTCACTAAAAAATATTAGTTGTTTTTAATAAAGAATCCTAATTTATTTTCAGTAAATAACTAATACTCTTCAGTGAAAACAACTAATATGATTCAGTGAAACAATTAATATTTTTTAGTAAAAACAACTAATACCCTTTAATGGTTCATGTATGAACCATTTTCACTTTATAGTTTATCTTTATTTATATATTCCATAAAAAATTATACGTTCTATTATTAACTAGCAATATTCTCATATTTATATAAAATGACACCATAAAATAATAACAAAGAAAAAGTCTATTTTTGTGACAAAATTTATTCTTCTCGAATCTATTCAATCAAATATAAAATGTACTTTTTTTTCGATTAAAAATGCAAATTCTTTAAAGACAAAGGGATTGAGCATGTCTTACTGTAAAAAGATGATATAATACTATTTCACCCAAAATTTTATACGGAAATGATCACGTGCCCACATAATATTATATAGAATTAATTGTCTTGAGGCACACTTTTTAGACTTTAATTGCACAAACTCACCCCAATTTCCCTACATTACCTAAAGACCCAATTTATTTCAATCAACCTCAAATATATGGACCCCACACACACTATTTTTCTCACTCCTATTCCATCTTTCCTCTCTCTTCAGTCAGTCAAAAAGAAAAAATTCCTCCCACCCCCCATTATCTTTTCTCTCTCTCTCCATATATTACCCTTACCGACCCAATCCACCCCACCCCATCTAATCTCTCTCTCTCTCTCTCTTTGCATGTACCCACCCCCAACCCTCATCTATTCTCTCTCTCTCTGTGCAGCCCCCCACCGCCTCAAACCCAGTCCCTACCCCCCACTGCCTCAGCCCCCCACCGTCCATCATAGTCCAACAACCATCACAAACCACCGTCCCCACTCTCTCCATAACACCACCGTCCCCCGTTCGTTCCCATCGCCCCCCATCTGTCCCACCCCCACCGCTTCACCACCATCCAACATCGACCACCGCCTCCCACCGCTAGATCGAGGGAGGGGGCGGATCTGGTAGAATCAACACTGCCACACTTTCTTTGCTCCGTTCTGCGTCCCCACGGTGGTCCTCTGCTGCCTAGATCGGACCTCTTGGAGAGTGTTCGCGTCCGATCTGTCCGTCCGTCGCCATCGTGGAGACGTCCCCGCCGTCGCACGCCGCCGCCTCGCTGGAGTCGTGCATGGCCGCCATCCCTGAGTGGATCTGGGTCCAGAAACCCAGAGGAGCCTTTGCTTTAGATGATCTATCTCTTTATCCTTCTCTCTACTCTCTAATTATCAGACTGTTTGCCTTTAATCCCTCATTTTTCACCGGTTCTAAGTTGATTTCTTTCTATTCCTGCTTAAGTGTCCTAATTATTGTGTGTTGTTGAGGCTTGATTTTTGAATAAGAGTGTTAATATTAGTGCTGCATATTTGGAGTTTGATAATATGAGGTTTGGTTACTTGTGGAAAATTGATAAATTGGGTTGCATATTTGGAGTTTTTGTTTTTTTTTTTAAGAAGAGTATTAATATTAGTGTTGCATATTTGGAGTTTCATAAATATGAGGTTTAAGTTAGTTGTGGAAGATTGACAATTTGTGCTGCATATTTGGTGTTTTTGTTTTGTTTTTTTTTTTTTTTGCTCAAATTTGTGCTGCATATTTTGGCTCCAATCTGATAATTTGTGATGCATATTTGGCTCAATTTTTGGCTCAATATTTATTATTTGGATGGTGATGTTGACTTTCGAGTTTTGATTTACAGGCATTTTAATAGGAATTGAGCTTAAAGGAAAAGAGTAGGATCTGCAAAGTTGACGGCATATATGCAACTAAAATTTGCATTTCTACAACCATATATGCAACTTTTTTTTTTAACATTTCAGCAAATATTTAATGTAATTTTAGAATTTTTAGATGTAATTTTCAAATTGTTGGTAATAAAATTGTGGTTTGTGCATTTATTATTTATTTTTAATTGTGTTAATTCATACTAAAAATAATTTCTGCTAAAATTGGAAGAAAAAAGTTATAACCTGCAAAATAAAATAAAAAGTTCTCACTCACCAGAAAATTAGAACCCTTTAATTCAAAAGTATTTTGGAGGGAATGAAATTAAAGAAAAAGGGCAAATAATTAGCTAAAATCGAAATAAAAAGGTAAAGAAAAAAGTGGCTTCAAAACAAAATAAAGGACAGCTGGTCTGGAACCTGTCAAATTGGCAGAAATGAGGGAATTTGGCAGTGGAAGAATTTCAGCATATGGGCCCACTAATTGTGGTTCATTACAACATAGGGAAATTGGAGTGGCTATTGGCAATTAAGCCTTGCAAAATGGGGCTTTAGGTCACTCATCCTATTATATATTCACCACGAATGTATTAATGACATTAAGCAGGAGACCCAATATTATTTTAATTAGTTATTTATATTTATGTATATGTCATTAACACATTCGTAGTGGATCGGTGGGCATGTGAATAATTCTGAAATTTTATATTATCACGGGATTGTTAATTAGATGGGTAATGGAGCTGCGGTTATCGTTATCGATGTGCAACCAACTTAATTACTGAACACATGTAAGTTCCTTATTTTTATTAAAAATAAAAAGGGTCCGGCTAAATACCCCTCCGTCATAAATAGATACACCTACAATTATGATAAAATATCAGTTATATCCTTCTTAAAATTACCCTAAATTAGTATTTCTCTTCTTTTCTTTTTTTCCGTCTTTTCTCACCTATGTATTGTTCTGTTCATAACCCGAATGCCGCCGCCGTCTTGTGGCGTCGAACCGCCCAACCACCGTCCCCTCCACAATTAAATTTTGTGAATAAAAGAAATTTTATAAATTCAATTTTGACTATGACGAAGGGATTTCGAAGTTGTTTAAGAAAGATGAGAAGTAGAGAAGGAAGAGAAGGAGTGAGGTGTCATGTTTTAATTAAGTTGCTAAATGAGGAGAAAGAAAAGGTGCCCTGTTTTTCTTTCAGTGGCTATTAATTATTTGATTCAAGTTATTTTGAACTTTTCTGTAAAACAATGATTCCTTCTTCTTCCTTCTATTGAAGATAATATTTTTTCATTCATGTTTATGAAATTCATTAAGAGTGGTGTGATGATAATATTGAATGTCGGTGAGATGATGCAAGTGAGGCGGCGGAATCATTAGAGTTTTGAGATTGGAGGTGTATATTTTATAAATAAATGGAAGGGTAGTTTCGAATTTTCATAAAAAAAAAATCTAATTAAGAGGTGTATCTATTTATGATGGAGGGGTATTTAGTCGGACCCAAAAAAAAATTATACACTTTTTGAAACTCTAGGTAAAAGAAAAATAGTAATAGGATTAAAATTAAATTCATTCTTGTGTATATATGTAGTAGGATTTAATTTGTTCCAAATAATAAATTTGAGATCTTTTATTTGAATTCACTTTTTGCTTTTAGAAATTGAAAAACTGCCCAAAAATTAAAGGAAATCAATTTTAAACATAAAATATAAAACTGATTTATTTTACGATCATTAATCTGATACCCATTTTGGATATAATGAAATTTAACATCTAAGTAAAATGTAACATTTGAACTTTTTGACTACTATTAAAATCAGAATATGCATATTGAATTTATTTATAATAAATTCAATATTTATGCAGAGTTAGTTTTATAGCAGTAAAAACAAACAAAATGTAATGAATTATACTTAATAAAATTACATATATAGTACGAAATCATTTAGAACATGCTAATCTGATACCCATTTTGGATATAATGAAAACTGATTTAATAGTGTTATAAATAAGTGCGTAAAATAAGAAACGGGATTTGTTCATCCAGTTCGTTGAGAACGACTATGTCTGGGGGCGAGCCAAACCAGGAGTTTCACTAATGTTCTTGTGTATGAGTGATTATAATTATGAGTACAATAGTCTATTTATAAAAATAAAACCCTAGTCTAAGATATGAAGCTCATTGGGTTATTGGTCCATTAGTAATGTCCACATCAAATCTTCTAGATTTGGAATAATAAATCTTCTAGGTTTACGACACTCCCCCTTGGACATTACGACATAACATAAATATCTTGTCACAAAAACTCCACGTGCTAGGTATCGGCCAAATAATAAGTTAGGGAGGAATGTAATCGATCTTCTAGATCAAATCTTCTAGATTTATTTCGGGGTTACCGCTCCCCCTGAAGACAACAACACTTTGAGTCTTTGCATTCCAATACCACGAACGTACTTTTCAAAAGTAGATGTAGGTAAGGACTTAGTAAACAGATCTGCTAGATTGTTACTAGATTGCACATTTTGAATGGTAATCACGTCACTCTTCTAGAGTTCGTATGGGTAGAAAAACTTAGGTGAAATATATTTCGTCAGGTTTCCCTTGACGTACCCATTACTCATTTGTGCGATGCAAGCTGCGTTGTCTTCAAATATAACGGTGGGAGGTGTATCGCCTTTAGCGATACCACACGAGTCACCAATGTGTTTTACCAAGGACCTTAACCAAACACATTCTCGTGCGGCTTCAAATAACGCTATTATCTCTGAGTGGTTTGAAGATGTGGTAACCATAGTTTGTTTAACCGATCTCCATGATATCGCGATACCACCACAGAGAAAAACGTAACCAGCCTGGGATATGGCGTTGTGGGGATCAGACAAATAGTCAGCATCCGCATAACCTACTAAGGTTTTGTCTTGGTTCTTACGGTAAAACAGTCCAAGATCTTGAGACCCTTGGAGGTACCGTAGAACATGCTTAACACCATTCCAATGTCTCCTTATAGGAGAAGCGCTATGTCTCGCAAGCAAATTGACAGCAAATGCAATGTCCGGTCGAGTGCAATTTGCGAGATAGAGCAATGCTCCAACAACACTAAGATAAGGAACTTCTGGCCCCAGAATTTCTTCTGAATCTTCTTTTGGTCTAAATGGGTCCTTATCCACTTCGAGGGATCGAACAACCATAGGGGTGCTAAGTGGATGAGATTTATCCATGTGAAATCTCTCCAATACCTTCTTCACGTAGGTCGACTGATGTATAAGGATTCCTTCTGGGAGATGCTCGATCTGCAGGCCGAGGCAGTACTTGGTTTTACCCAAGGCTTTCATTTCGAATTTGGCTTTCAAGACTGAACTGGCTTCTTCAATCTCTTTGCATGTTCCGATTATGTTCAGGTCATCAACATAGACGGATATGATGCAAAAACTATTTTGCGATTTCTTCGTGAATATGCATGGGAAAGCTTTATCGAATGTTTATCCCTTCTTCTGAAGGAATTCACTGAGTCGGTTGTTACACATGAGGCCCGATTGCTTCAGGCCATACAACGACTTCTGCAGTTTTATGATATACATACTGCGGTTTTCACCATCCCTCATCTGAGGAATGTCAAATCCATCGGGAATTTTCATATAAATGTCGGCATCAAGTGATCCGTATAAGTACGCGGTTACTACGTCCATTAATCTCATTTGGAGATTCATTTTATCTGCCAAAGATATCAAGTAGCAGAACGTTATGGAGTCCATGACGGGAGAATAGGTTTGATCGAAATCAATCCCGGGTCTCTGCGAAAACCCTTGAGCTACAAGCCTTGCTTTATACCTCTCCACAGTATTGTTCTCATTTCATTTTCGTACAAATACCCATTTATATCCTACAGGGATAACGCACGTGGTTGTACGGACGATAGAGCCAAATACTTATTTTTTGTTAAGCGATGTGAGTTCTGCTTCAATTGTCTCTTTCTATTTAACCCAATCGGAGTGCTTCCAGCACTCAGTGATTGTTTTGGGTTCTGGATCTAGATCATTTATAATGAAAAGAGCAATTGACGCTGCAAATGTGTCGTCGATGACAGTAATATTTCTATTATATGTTTCTCCCGTATCTATGAAATTCACAGAGACTTCGACGTTTACGTCAACCAGACCTTCCTGATTTCCCATTGTATTTGGGTCTGGTCGTTCCACGGTCATAGTGCCTTGAATATTTTGTGCACGTGCTTTATCATTAGGACTCTCGTCTCTAGGAGACTTGGTGTTATCTAGACGAATCTCTTCTAGAGATTTTACATTCGACTGACCAGATTTGCTAGCCTTTCGTTTAGGTGTATTACTATCTCTTGAGGGTCCTTTATGCTTTTGGCGTGTGGGGGCATGAGTACTCGTTTTTCTTGGGACCTCAACCCTTTGGGGAGCATTTACTGCAGGTATATGCGATTTAGTTACACCTCTATAGTCAGTGAACGCGTCTGGCAGATTATTTGCTAAATTTTGCAAGTTAATGATCTTCTGAACTTCTAGTTCAGATTGATTAGTGCACGGATCTAGATATTGAAGATTACTTATGTTCCACGTAAGCTCCCGACATTCATTCAATTTTGAATTCGGATCTCCCCCTAATGCCGGGAAGTAATCTTCATCGAACGTGCAATCAGCGAACCAGACCGTTAATTGATTTTCGGACAAAGGCTCGAGGTATTTCACGATGGATGAAGAGTCAAATCCGACGTAAATACCGAGTTTTCTTTGTGGGCCCATAGAGGTCCGCTTTGGTAATGTTATCAGAACATATACCGCACATCCGAAAATACGCAGATGGGAAATGCTAGGTTCTTTTCCACGCACTAACTGTAGGGGGAATGATCATTATATGCAGTTGGATGGATTTGTATTAAGTGCGATGCATGTAGGACTGCATGCCCCCAACATAAAGTGGGTACTTTGGAGTTCATAAGCAATGGTCTCATGATAAGTTTGATACGTTTTATTAGCGCCTCAGCAAGACCATTTTGGGTATGGACGTAGGGGACCGAATGCTCCACTTTAATTCCCAGGGTCATACAGTAATCTGTAAAGGTCTTTGAGCTGAACTCAGCAGCATTATCCATGTGAATCGACTTGATTGGATAATTCGGAAATTGAGCTCTAAGCTCGATAGTTTTTGCAATGAGCTTTGCAAAGGCTTGATTGCGGGTGTACAACAAACAGGCATATGTCCACCTAGTGGAGGCATCAATAAGGACCATGGAATAACGAAATGGCCCTGATGCTGGGTGAATCGATCCGCAAATATCTCCCTGAATTCGCTCAAGGAAAATGGGAGACTCTAGTCCAACCTTAGTGCACGACGGGCGTACTATTAACTTACCCTTAGAACATGCATCACAAATAAATTTATCAATAGGAGGGATTCTATTATTCGAAATAGTATGACCAGTTGAATTAGATAGAATCCTACTTATCATAGTTTGTCCTGGATGACCTAACCGCTGATGCCATAATTTAAAAGAATTTTGGTCATGGAATTTCATACTCATAGCTAGATGGGAACTAGACGGTCGGATGTAGGATTAGTACAATCTGGAGGAGAAGGAAGAAAGTTTTTCTATAACTTGTTTACGGTTACCTCGAGTAATAGTCATCAAAAGGTATTCGTTATTGTTCTCAGTTTCAGTTATGTGATATCCGTTTATCCTAATGTCTCTAAAACTGAGTAGGGTACGCTTAGATTGTGGAAACAATAAAGCATTATCGATTATGAGTTCGGTACCCATGGGGAGGACAATGGAAGCTCTTTCGGAGCCCACTATCAACGTACTATCATTGACTATTGTAGTTATACTCCCCTTACGTTCTATCAAGTTATGAAAATACTTCCTATCTTTTAGGATTGTATGTGTGGTGGCGCTATCTACCAAACATAAATCACTATGTGCGTCCATCATGCAAGAGAAAATTGTCCAAACCTAATAGCTAATATGTTTACAAGCCATAAATGAGAACATCAATATCCAAATAAATATAATGGACAACTATTTAAGGTAAACACATCAAAGCTAAAATAATAGTATCATCCATAAAATAAAATGAAGTATCCGAAAGAAATGATCCAAAAATATAAAAGTGTCTTATTAAAAAACAAAGTACTAGAATTAATCAAATACCCCAAATCACTCATCGTCTCCTAAGTCCTTAAGCTCAATGCCCATAGGATCGACGCTGTCTTGGTCAGGGTCTGCTTCAGGCAGGCTGGCATGGTGAGATTCAACTCTAGGAGTCTTCCCCTTATCGTCCTTCTGCTGCTTTTGGTAAGCCTCAACCAAGTGTTTGGGAGTGCGACACGTGCGAGACCAATGGCCCTTGCATCCGCATCTGTAGCAGGACTGCTCAATCTTATCTTGATTGTCAGATTTTTAGTAGCGGGATTCGTGTTAGGTGCAGCCTTTCCACGAGCCTGAGCTTGATTGTTATTCAAGGTACCTGGACCACCGGACTTACTACGACCTCGGCCTTTGCTTCGAGTTCATTTACTTCTTCTTCCCCTTCCACGCTTGCGACCACTTGTACTACCTTGAGCTGTAGCATGTGCTTCGGGCATAGCTTTTGAGCCAACCAGTCTCGAGTTATGATTCTGCATAAGGAGTTGGTTGTGCTTTTCTGCCACTAGAAGTGCAGAAATTAGCTCAGAGTGTACAGTGTAGTTCTTAGCCCTATACTGTTGTTGGAGTACAAGGTTGCTGACGTGGAAAGTCGATAAAGTCTTCTGGATTAAGTCGTCCCCAGTTATAGTTTGCTTGCATAACTTTAACTGAGATACAATACGATGTAGGGCTGAGTTGTACTCCATTACAGACATAAAGTCTTGAAAATGGAGGTTCAACCAATCGTATTGAGCCTGAGGGAGGAGTATGTCATTTTGTTGTTGGAAACGGTCCTTTAGGGACTTCCACAACGTTCCGGGGTCTCTCTCAGTGATATATTTTTCACTCCTGATTAAGATGATGTCTGAGGAAAATCAGAGCTTTCGCCTTCTGGGCGTCAGTTGATTTTGAATCATCGACAATGGCACTGCTTAGGTTGGTTGAGGCTAGATGTATCTCAACATCTAGCGCCCATGTCAGGTAGTTACTACCATCAAGAGCAAGCTCAACGAATTCTCTTTTGGTAATATCAGACATAATTCACTACAATTATTAAAGTGACATGGTAAAAGGTGTGACTAAATTTATTGACAACAGAGAAACAAAAATTTATTTGATTATTCTAGAGCACATAAAGACAAGTATTGGGCGGCGTCTACCCAAAATATAAATTATGGTCCGATAAGTACCGGGCGACGCCTACCCGGGCCTAATATGCGGACTATAAAGAAATAAACTATGTGTGAGAAAAATAATGCACGTAAGATAATTAAATCATAGATACATGCAAAATAATTTATTATGAACGATAATCACATGGAAATAATTTCAAGGAAAATTTACGACTTAATAAACATGCATATTCACTAGGCTAAATATTTCATGTATATTAATGAAATTAACGAAATATTTTCAGGATTTTAAAATAAATTAATTAGAATTTTGTATTATCCTAAAACGAAACCGAAATTAGATTAGGATTTCACAAAATTTCGGGGAGAATGGCGCCACGTGCGGAGGGCTTGCGCCGCCTCGACGCTGCACACGGAGGCGCGCGGAGACGGCAAAGGGGCGACCGGCAGTGCACTCGACGGGAGGCGACGGGCGGCGTCGCGGCGCTGGGTGCAGTGGGCGGCGTACGGAGGCATCGCGTGGAGACGACGGATGGTGCACGGGTAGTGTCGCACGGACGGCGGTGGATGGCGTACGGGGGGTGTCGCGCCGCGCGGGCGTGCGATGGGCGGCGGCGGCGGCTGCTGGGCCGCGGGGCGTGCGGTGGTGCCAGGCGTCGTTGCGCTCAGCGGCGGCGCTGCTGGGCCGCAATGCATGCGCGGCGGTGACTTGAACCAAACTTTACTAGCTTTTACTAGAAGTTAACCCGCAAGCGTACGGGTTCACTGTAGTATCGGCAAGTATAGAGACCAAATATATCGTACCTCGGGATAGAATGTATGCGAATAGATCCCTGAAGATCTACGCGTCGTAATTAATATGAGTGTGTGTTTTTGGCTTTTTTTAAGAAATTAACTCTAACTAGATTAAACTAATTAAGCTAAAGAATAAATGAAACTAATTAACTCGTGGTGTCCGTCAAGGGGACCCCCTTTCTCCCCTTCTCTTCTGCATCGCGGAGGAAGCTCTTGGCCGCTGGTTGCAATGGTACGGTTCTACATCAAAACTTACCCCGATTAAAGGCCTTCCTCGTTATCTTTTCTACGCAGATGACATAATGATCTTTATGCGCAACTCAGTGTCAGACATTAAGGCATTGAAATCCATTCTTGAGGATTACGGTAATCTCTCTGGGCAGCGATATAGTGCGGCTAAATCTCGGGCCTTCTATGGTCCATCAGCAAATCCTCGCCTAAAATCCCGCATGTTGCAGGACACGGGTATTACTGAGGGTTCCCTCCCCTTTGTATACCTTGGAGTGCCGATTTTCATGGGAGTTCCTAGAGCATCTCATTTTGCCACCATTACGGATTCTATCCTTGCCAAATTTTCGAGATGGAAAGGTAGCACACTTTCCTTTGCTGGCCGTGTTTGTCTTGTCAACTCGGTGATCTCTTCCTCTCTTGTGCACACGATGATGGTGTATAAGTGGCCTATTTTTTCAATCAATACCGTTGATAGAGCTATGAGGAATTTTGTTTGGACTGGTGATATTCACAGGCGTCACTCTTCTTGCTCGGTGCGATGGGCACGTTGTTGCTCTCCTAAAGAAGAAGGCGACCTCGGTATACGCTCTATCCGGATTGCGAACGCCTCTTACACGGCCAAGCTGGCCTGGGACATCTTCTCTAGATCTTCCCAGGATCTTCGGCTGCTTTTTTACCGCTTCTTCACCAAAACGGGCCAGCCCCGTAATTTCAGACGTAAGTCCTCCATTTGGCCTGGAATTCGGTTGCACGTTGATATGTTTTTGGGCTCCGCGAGATGGTTAGTTGGATCCCACTCGACGGTGAATTTCTGGAATGATAATTGGCTCGTTATGTTATTGTTGAGAAGATTGGTATGCCGAAACACATCGCTCGTAACCTTAGTGCGACTGTGGGGGATTTCTTTTTTGATGGCCGTTGGCATTTTGAGCTTTCCTTTGTGCTAGCTCATACTGATATTATTCATGACATTCTCCAAATTGAGATACCGGACGATGAGGACAGAATCGTTTGGTCGAAGACGGTTTCCGGGGAGATAACCTCAAGATTATTGTATGATGAACTCCGGCAACCTTTTCCGGGTGTTCAATGGGCTCCCTGGATTTGGATGCCGTTTATTCCTCCTTGCCGATCCACTGTTATTTGGTGTGCGCTTTGGAATAAACTTCCGACGTCGGATTGGCTTGCCAAATTTGGGATTTCTGGGCCGTCTATTTGCCCGTTGTGTGAGCTGCATGAAGAAACCTTGGATCATATCCTTTTATCTTGTTCATTTGCTGCTAGTCTCTTTGCTCAATTTTTTAATTTGTTCCGTGTTACGCTACATCCGACTTTTTGCTTCCTAGACTTATTTCTTCAGGTTGCTGATTTCCATTTTAGTGCTCAAATACAGGACCTTTGGCGGGTGAGGAATAAAGTGCTCTTTGAAGGGGTCCATCCCTCGACCCGTGCTTGCGCCTTGTTGATACACACTGCCTTGCGGGAGTCCTCGCTGCTCATCAGGAGTCTCTCCACGGCTAGCCCAGAGGATACCGTGATTCTTTCGGCTCTTGGCATTGCGGTCCATACTGTGTCTAGGCAGCAGCCCAAACCTTTTCGGTGGCTTCCCCCTCCCGATAGTTGGGTTAAGGTTAACACGGATGGCAGTGTTGTTTCTTTTCCCAATTCGATGTCCGTGAGTGCTGTTTTTAGGAATTCCATGGGGCTCTTTGAGGCTGGTTACAATTTGAAGTATGGTTGGGGCTACCCCCTAGAAGCGGAGATTGTTGCGATTTTGCTTGCCATCCGCTACGCTTTTGGCAAAGGTTGGTGGAACCTTTGGGTGGAGTCGGATTCGTACCAGGCAATTCACACTATGCAGAGGAAAATTCCCATCGTGCCATGGAGACTTCGTGGGCTTTGGAGTATTACTATGGCGCTTATGTATGACATGGACCTCAGATACTCTCACATTTGGAGGGAGGGCAATCGGGTTGCGGATTGCCTTTCGAAATTACAGATATCTTCTACTTGGGAGCGTCCCTCACCCCCTTGTATTATTCCCCTTTTGCATGCGGACTTACACGTGACATACTTTCGTTGATGTGTTGTTTTAGTTTCGACTATCTTGGACTTTTTGTTTTGTTTTACGGTCAGTCTCTTTTCAGTCCTTTTGGTGGCTGAGAGCTTGTTCGGGCTTCTGCCTCTCTGTCTCTTGACGGAAGGTCGGCCTTTTCCTGCCTTGTATTCTGGGCATTTTCCTTTGGCGACTAGATGAAATGAGTGGTTGGTAACGTTTTTTCCCCTACACCGGTTTATCCTTAAGAGAGGTTTACGGTGAGGTTTTTAATGCGGCCCACCCATTTTATTCCTTTTTTGGTCGCTGCCCCGGGTTGTGGGGCCCCCTGTTTTCTTTCATTTATAAAATCTCTCTTTTACGTGCACTAATTAACTAAGGGTTGTGTGCAAATATGAATGGGTGATGCTCAGGATAGGAATCCCTACGTATACTAACGGAGCCGATACATAATCAAAGTAACCGTGATGTACAAGAAATAACCTAAGTATAAGATTGTAAGATGAAAAGCTCAAGAATTAAACCCTAATACTTTATCCTATCAATCGACTTCACTAATCCACTAAACAAGTTAATAAATTGTGCTTAATAAAAGAGACCCTAATTTAACTAAGGTGATGCGGTCGTCCTCCCTAGATAAACTGGTAGATGAATAAACCCCTTCTAAACCCTCTCGTTAAGCCTACTAGTTATTAAAGAGTAATAAGGTCGTCCTCTCTCTAACAATTTTTGTACGAAATTCAGAGGTGAATCCGGAATTTATTTTAAGTGTTCATTAATTAAGAGAATTAAAACTAAACATCACATGTTACCCTAATTATGAACCAACATCCTACTTCTACGAGTTCATCCTACCCCAAGCATACAAGGGTTTTAGCCTAGCATGGTGGTTTGAATAATAAAAGCAATCACAAGAACAATAAACGTATGCATAATTGAATTACCTAATAAACTCAAGATCATAAACGTAAAATAAAATTAAAGTCTCAAAAGAAATCTAAATAAATCTGAAAAACTAGGTTTAATCGTCTAAAAAACTCAAGAAAGAAATAATCAAAACTAATTGGTTCAAAAGAATGAATTAATCTAAGAATTCGTATGCTAAAAACTTCAATCAAAAGTAAAATACGCTTGCTCGAACTCTTGGTGCTCTTCTCTCTCCAAAAACTAACTCTATACGTGAAGTGGTGGTAAAAAACGTGTTCGGGATGGACATTTATAAGCAACGGGCCGATTTGATGTGATTTGGGCCGAAATTGCCCTTTATGCACTCGAGCTCTAGGGGTCGAGTGCCTTTTCTTTCCAGCACTTCAATAGGACGCGAACGCCTTTTGGTCGAGTGCCTAGGACTCGACCAGGCTTTGATCGAGTGCGCACTCGAGCGGTCAAGTCCCTAGGACTCGATCAAGCACCGGTTGAGTGCTCCTCTTCTCCAGAAATTGCATAGAACTCGAGCTCCATATGGTAGGACTCGACCTCTTCTTACTTGAGTCCTCCTTCTTCGGGCCAAATGATACTTTTGCTCGTCCGGACTAGTACGTTTCGTATTTCTTCCATATCTTCTCATCCGGAAGTCCATTTGAGTCGATTCAAAGTCCTACAAACTCCATTTTTCGCCCTCAATTTATCTATGAGCATCAAAGAGACAAATTCATCAATGTATAGAAATAATACTCAATTGACTCTAAATCCTCAACGAAATCAATCAAAACACGGGCATTTCTAGCTACGAATCATGACAATTTCACGCCTAATCAGGCGGCACTGCTCCCTGGGGTGGCGGTCGTGCGCCCTAGCGCGCTGCTGGTGGGCGGCGACCGTTCATCTTCGGGTGGCGGTCGTAGCTTGTTCGATTCTCAATTCGAAATTAATCCAATTCGAAACATGATTTGATTCAATTAATTGCAAGAACATAAACAAATCAAATTAATAATTCTAGAGCATATAAATCATGTAACGCATGGATAAAATAATTCGGTACGGGGATTAATTCATATGATTTGTAGAGAATTAATTTTAGGGTGTACCGTTTAGTCTCGGGCAGAGTCTCGTGCTGATAACGTGTTATAAATATGTGCGTAAAATAAAAGACGGGATTTGTTCACCCAGTTCGTCGGGAACGACTATGTCTGAGGGCGAGCCAAGCTAGGAGTTTCACTAATGTTCTTGTGTATGAGTGATTACAATTATGATACAATAGTCTATTTATAAGAATAAAACCCTAGTCTAAGATATAAAACTCATTGGGTTATTGGTCCATTAGTAATGTCCACATCAAATCTTCTAGATTTAGAATAATAAAAGTGTGTGTTTGTTTTGGGATTTTAGTAGGGTGAGATTTTACTTTATGTCAAATCATGTGTAAAAGTAAAGTAGGATGTGTAAGAGAAAAATATGAAAGATAGTGTAAGTGAGAGAAAAGTATGAAAGAAAAAAGTATGAAAGAGAGTGTAAGTGAGAGAAAAGTGGGAAAGAGAGTGTAAGTGATAGAAAATATGTATTATAGGTGTGGATGAAGAATGAGATGTAAAAACGGGATGTTACATCTCTAACAAGAATGGGGAGGGGGCCGGAAAATCCTAGTCCTGTCCGTGTGAATACCAAAACAAACAAGTCCTAACTTTTGAACTTTATGACTACTATTAAAATCAGAATATGCATATTGAATTTATTTATAATAAATTCAATATTTATGCAGAGTTAGCTTTATAGCAGTAAAAACAAACAAAATGTAATGAATTATACAAACGAAATCATTTAGAACATATTAAACTCACCAAAGGTTCAAATCTTACTATATACTTTTAATTTTTGGTCTCTAATTGAAAGAAATTAAAAGAAAAAAGAGTTTAGTTGTATTTGGTTTGGGATGTGTCCATTTTGGATGGACACATCTCATCCCATTAAAATACTCATTTATTTTTATAATATATCTACACATATTTCAAAGGAAGGTATTTTAAAATACTCATTTTCAATATTTTTGAGATTTATCTTACCCACGTTAAATATAAATAATATTTTATACCAATTTTCAACTTCAAACAATCTTTTTACTTATATGACACACAACATCATCATCTGGTCACCCCATCATATTAATGACCCCCTTAACACCCCCAAACCCACCTTACCTATATCAATTAAACTTTAGTAAATAGTACATAATACTAAATGTTACGATAAGATTCTAAATTTACAATATTAATTTATAACATATTATTAGTTATAATATTTTTATTGTATATTTGTGCGTGAAATTAATTTATTGTTTCTTTTTAATGTACATTAATATATAATGTGCATATTAATAGATATTAACAATATTCTAATGGAATTTAATGAAAATAATACTTTTAATATACTATATCAATAGTACTCTGTGGATCTTTTCCAAACCTGATAGGACTGACTGAGAAATTCCATAGTCTATGAGTTAACCTGAAAAAAGCATTACGCCCACAAACGCCTGCGCCCATCCATTGGCAAATCGGCAAAAGGGCACGCCCACATAGTTAACTCATAGATATCACTAGAAAACTCAAACCTACCGGTTTGTGATGCTAAAAAATTAGTAGTTTTAATTGAATGGTTACTATAATATTTAGAGAAATACACAATATACTACAATACTAGAACCTTAAATGCACTATAAAACATGAGAAAACCCATGGCAAAAATTCATACAATTGATAAGCAATTTGTATTTTTAAAGATAGGGTCCACATTTCTCTCTCATCTCTCTCAAAAGTCAGGTTTAATATGAATAAATCAGATTTTTTTCTCTCACCCCATTTTTAAATTTCAGATCTCGTCTTTTTCTCTCTCTCTCTCTCACACCCACTCCCACCGCAACCACCACCGTAGCCACCGCCACCGCCAATCTTTCCACGTCGCCGTCGCTGCCGCCATCACCACTGTTCTCTCTCTCTCTCTGCGAATCAGATACCGACATGAGGAATTTTAGAGCAGATCTGCCACTCCATCTGAGACCGGGCGAAAACACGAAGGAGAAGAAGAGACCGATGGACATGATTCCGACGGCAGCCAACATCACCTCGAGACTCATCGACGATGATGAGAGTGTTAATTTGTAAGTGAAGGTGGTGATTTTCTTGTTAGATTTTAGTTGGGGATCTGCGGATGGAGGCAGATCTGTGAACGGAGGTGAAGATTGATTCATGCGTCAGTGGGATTTGAGAGACGAATTTGATGGAGATATGCGGACGGAGGCTGTGACAGCTACTGTCGGAATCAGGTTCTCCGGCGGGCCTTCTTGGTCAAGTTTTTAACGTTTTTTCTCAAATTAATTTCTTTTCTTTAATTAATTACATTTCTTGAGATTAGAGTATAATCCACCGAATAAATTAGCTAGAGTTTATGTATTGAGAAGAAAGGAGGTATGAGCTGTGGATGATGCATGCGGGTGATCTTTTATGTGGATGATAATTCTAGAATTTTGAAATTGACAAAGCAATCACATAGAAAAAAAATTAAAATGGCAGAAATCAAGCGTTTTTCAATAATCAATTTGGTAGGATTACTTAATTTTGGATTGTAATTTGAGACCCTTGTAATTTTGGTGTATTTATTTAAGCTTTGTTACACATATGAATGTGTGTGGTATATACAACAGAATATAAAACCATGACTTGACCTCTTTTTCAGTTTTGTTACGCATGTGAATGTGTGTGGTATATACAACAGAATATAGTTGAAGGTTTCTGGAAATTCAAACACGAAAACGCCTTCTGTTCATAATTTAGCGGCATTTGTTCATAATTTTATAGTGTTTGTTCATAATTTTTGTGTGTTTGTACACATTTTTTTTAGCCGTCTGTTCATAAATTATTGGGCTGTCTGTGCTTAATTTTGTATATCTAATACTTTTGGAATTTTTTATATGTAATTCTCAAATTAATAATGATAAAATTATTTTTGAATTTGGATTTTTTGAATTCTCAAATATTTATATTTTATGTTCGAATTATTTTATACTTGTGTTCAACAAAATTATGTTTATGTTAAAAGTTATTATATATCCGAAAATAACAATTAAAATCATTTTTTGTGGATTGAAATAATGTAACAACTTCATAATATAATATGATAATTTATCTGTCATAATTACACTATCTAACCGAAATAATCTTGGCAATTAATTTGATGAATCGAGAAAACTCAAATGATATATATATATATATATACACACACTAGAGTGTACCCACGCGAATTTCGCGTACTGAAAAAATATATTATATTTATTTTCTGTAGACATTTAATATAAGAGTATTTTTGTTTAAAAAATTTCGAGGTATATACAATAAATTATGGGGTTTGTTTAGTTGTGGCCCGTGCCCTTCACTAAACTCTATAGGTATATCCTACAAACTAAATAATTAAAAAAAACATCAAAATTCACATAAATTAATAACAATTATGGAATAACATTACTTAGACTAATAATTTAATAATAATCAATTTCCATTTCAAAATTGAATAATTTATAAATTAATCAACATTATTAGTTATTGGGAGTATACGGTAATAAATTAATTTATATAAGAAACAATACAAAATTTGAAATAAACTTTAAAGTTACAAATACTCGTTCATCGATCAAAATGAGTTCCAAGTAGAACTTGTCTCTATTAAAATCATTAAAAAATATTGTCCAACTTTTTCAATCCTAACTTTAACAGTCAATTTTTGGCTCTCACTCTTGATATTAGAAATCAGAGAAAATTGAGGTGTCATACTCTTGAAATCTAAAATGAGATTTAAATTACTACAATTAAACCATCATAATTATTCAGATAAAAATACATGGTATAATTAAATTTATTATTTGTGCACATGAAGAATATTTAAACTGAACGATGTATATCATAAATCAACAATCATTATTACATTCATATTGATATCGATATTTAAATCTAATCAAATTGTGAGCACTTAAAATGATGAATTTAATTATAAAATAAATATACTAATAACAATAGATATATAACTAACCAACAATTGATGGGAGAAATCTCAGCAAAAGAGTGAAACAAATGAAACTTTGATGTGAAAAAATAAAATACAATATGCTCTTATTTATAATAAAAAAAATGCATGCAATATTATATCTTGTCCATAATAAGAATATATCATATAATATACCTTTTATTTTAGGAAAAAATAATCGAACATTATATTATACTATATATACTAACTCAAACTTAGAAATGATAAATTTAGATTCATTCAATAAGTAGATCATATTTAATTACATTAAGGTTTGGAAAAAATATGATTTATAATAAATTCTAAAAATAATTAAATAAAAAAATGGAAAAAAATCTATTTGCATTAATTATGCAGATATAAATTAATGGTTTAGATTTAATGATATAGAACGAAGGGTCGAGATTAAAAGTTTAACCAACTTTTAATGAGAGCACAGTATTTCAAAATGGAGAGATTTGAGACATGTCACATCAGCCTAAAAATAAGGTGGTGCTGACACATCATCTTGGAAAGGTTTGAGAATATATTATTATAAGATATATAAAAAATATGGTATGGGAAATAATAAATAATATTTGAATATATATTAACAATATTGCATAAAAAACTGCGACGATGAAATATATGTTCAATAATATTTGGATATCTAATAATGATATGGTATATACATTAATGAAGATCTATCAAATTATCGGACAATAATAAATAGATATCTGGATATATATACTAATGATGTAGTACGAATGATAATATATATACAATATTTTTTGTCACAATCTTGTCTCGGGAAGTGTGAAAGAAGGTCATAATATTGTGTCAGATTTTGAATGTGTGAAAGAATCTGAGATTAAATATGGGTCTACCAAAATGTATGAATGTGTGGTTTTGGTTAATGATGGGGGGACCACCCAATTGTAGCAAATTGTGTCATGAAATTTTTGTTGTTGTATTTGACATTTAAGTTTATAGGATTGTAGTAAATAATAAGTGTCCCTAATATTTATTTGTAAAGTTTAAGTGATGAGAAGGGGGATGGAGCGGAGGGGTGAGTATAAGGAGAGGTGGGTTCAATTCAAGTTTGTTAACTCTTTTATACTCATTTTGTAGGGATATTTTGGTCTTATAACATGAATTGAGTATAAAAGATTTTTTAAAGTTGATGTGAGTAAAATAAATTTTTGGAAGTTGGAAATGAGTATTTTGTGATACTTTCACTATTTTCACCATACTTTATACAATCTCATAACTTTTCTCCTACACATTTATCTTTTCTCCTATCTTTCTCCCACACATTCATTCTTCCTCCTATTTTTTTTCTCATTCAATCATTATTTCACTAAATAATAATAATAAAATATTACAACATCAATTTTTATTTAACATAAAACTCCATCGAAATTTTTATTTCTCAGCTTTTAACCAAACACAAATATATATATATATATATATATATAAATATATATATATATATATATATATATATTTTCATCTCCATATGTCATATCATCCACCGCCGTTTTTAAACTAAACATACTCCCTCCGTCCCACTCTAAGTGTCCCACTTTTCTTTTTTGGTTGTCCCACACTAAGTGTCCCATTCCATAAATGGAAAAAACAGCACGCTACTACATATAAACTTTAACCTTCAAATTCACACAATATTACAAAAAATGTCACTCATTCAATCCACTTTTCAACACTATTCACTATTTTATTAAACACTATTCATTACTTTTCAACACTATTCATTACTTTTCCACCATTTATTAATAAACAAATACACTTTCTTAAATCATTCAACAAAAAAAAATGAGACGCTTAGATCGGGACGGAGGGAGTACATGATTAATGATTAGAAGTATTTGCACTTCTTTTTTTTTTTTCTTTTCTCGACACAAGAAGTAGCTCAAATTGGAGGATGACTCAAATTTCACCCTCACCAGATGAGGACAAATGTGTCATTTCCACCACTTTGGTATGCCTGCCATTAACTCCAGTCTGCCTTTGTCTCCTTCCAAGTATATGATCCCAATTCCCAAAGGGGGCCCGGCCCGGCATGGCATCGGCCACAGTGGCATTCCCTACAATTACTCCCATTTACAAGGGTATTCTCGTCTACCCCACCCCACAAGTATTTAATAAGAGAGGAATAACCTAACCGCTCTCCCGTAAAAAGGAAGTCCCAAACAAATCAAAGACTTTGGAACGTCACTCATCTGCCCGCCTACTTCCAACTAACACCGCTTATCTTCAATTATTTTTTCTTTTATTATAAAATTTAAAATTCGAAATAGGTCAAACTAATTTATTTATTTTTATACTCGAAAAATTCAAACATGACATTACTTAATTTTTGTATATTATAATTATAATTAACATATATTTATACGAAATGATGATACATCTACTGTAGACACAAATTTATATGAGTGATTCTAGGGTGCATCCAAGTGCTTGGATTTTGCCCTCGATTTGAAATCAATTTTGACCAGGCTAAAACTTAAAATTCGCGAGTCTCGGTCGAACAAAAATAGAGTTGAAAAACAAAGCCCGGCATGAGGCGCAGGGGACGCGAAGGAGTGCGACGGAGCTCTGCTCCTTTAGAGAGGCGACAATCTCCTCCGACACCACCTGCAGCTTCATATCTAGATCCACCAAATATTTTTTAATCGGATCCTGCAGATTCTTCTGCTGAACCACCTCATTTATTCATGTCTGGATCGAACTCCTCTTCTTGAACGCACTGAAATCCACCATCATCTTTAGGGGTTCTAATTCACGATTAATTCCATGGAAATTGATTACTAAAACCACATTTGAAAAATTGGAGATATTCTAATATTTCTCCAGCAACGTGAACAACAAATCTTGTGGTTCCTAAACGTTCTTTTTCATACATCCACATAGGAGATAGAGGATTTGTCCATCCTCCAATTATTCAAAGAACACTGGTGTTGAAAATTAAATGCGCCAAGATTGAGGAGTGGTGTGCGTTAATGGGCAGAGTCGAGACTCCATTGAAACAAATTTGTGATAAAGAAGAAGACATGATTGTGATATGTGATCATCTTATTTTTATTTGAAGCTAGCATTAACAACATTATCAATGATAAATCTTTTAAAAATGTGAAATCTGATGATTAGATGCAGCAAGTATATCTGTAGATTGAAAGTACTCCAACTAACCATACAATATACAATTGTTGGGGTATTATTAATTATAACTTGGGTATTGGTCATTAAGTCTCGGGGTATTGGTGAATAATTCTTGGGGTATTGGTGATTAAGTTTTGGGGTATTAGTGATTATAACTTGGGGTATTGGTGATTAAGTCTTGGGGTACTACTGAATAATTATTTGGGATATTATTATTGAGTAATTCTTAGGGTATTGGTGATTATAACTTGGGGTATTGGTTATTATAACTTCGGGTATTGATGATTATAACTTGGGGTATTGGTGATTATAACTTCGGGTATTGGTGATTATAACTTCGGGTATTGATGATTATAACTTGGGGTATTGGTGATTATAACTTCGGGTATTGGTGATATAACTCGGGGTATTGGTGATTATAACTTCGGGTATTGGTGATTATAACTTGGGGTATTGGTGATATAACTCGGGGTATTGGTGATTATAACTTCGGGTATTGATGATTATAACTTGGGGTATTGGCGATATAACTTCGGGTATTGACGATATAACTTCGGGTATTGGTACGAAGCACGCACGACCATTTGCGACCCGGTTTGTTGCCAAACCCGCGAATTTTGGTCGGGTTGGGCCTGACCCGCGAGTTTTTCTTGGATCATAATTGGTCAAAATTAATTTCAAATTAGAATCAAAATTCCAAGTGCATGCTATGCACTTGGATGCACCCTAGAATTTGTGAATTTATATATATATATATAGACCATCAATGCAATAATGATATATAATTAAACATAAACAACTAATTAAAATAATAATGAGTCATTTATTTACGCATCTTATCACATTGGTGGTGTACATATAATAACTTTCGATATTTATGCATAACAAGAAAATTCATCTATAGAGACATAATTTTTGTCATTATAACTTCTCTATTTAAAAGACTTTAATGATAAAATAAATTATTATTAGTGACAAAATTATGTCAATAAGGGAGTGTATTCAATTGAGATTCTATTGAATTTTTTTTTTTACTTTAAAAAGTTTGTAGATTTAGAGGGGTGTATTCAATTGGGATTCTATTGGATTTTTTTGAACTTTAAAAAGTCTGTGGATTTAGAAAATCAATAGACTTTATGCAGAGTTTGACTGAATTTTTTTATTGATTTACTTGAGTTTTCATAGAATTTACAGGATTGTGGAATACACTTTTTTTATTGATTTTTATGGATTTACATAGGCTCTGACGCTGGAACCATTGATGCAAATGTATATGGAACACACTTGTATAAAAAAAAAAGTTATCCAAATTGTTTAGAAAAAAAAAATACGTTAGTTAAAAAATATACATTATTATTCGCATCTTATCTTTCATCACCGTTATAACTCGCCTTCATTAGAAGTCTTTGGTTGTTAGAAAAGATTTGGAGAATAAAATTTATTCATATTTTTTTAAGAGTAGACTTGGCAGCGGGACGGAAAATCCCCAAAGCAAACGGGGACGGAGAATTTTGTTGCCCCATAGGCGGGGACCGGGATAGTATTTTCAGCCCTGGGGGATCCCCGTCTCGTTTCCCGCGGGGAGCCGCATTATTTTTTATATAATTAATATATATATATATATATATATAAATAATTTTAATTTTAAAGTAAATTACAAATAAATATTTCATAGTTTCCTACTCAATTAAATATTTATTAAAAAAATACATCTATATTTTATTTAATATTATGTTATTAGTTTCAAATTATATAATTTTCACTTCAGTATATATGTTAATTAACAATATTAGAATTAGAAGTTCTTCAAATTGTTTAAATTAGTTTTTTTAACACCAACTTAAAGTAATAAATTTTTTAAATTGTGTATGATTAAATTCTTTTATTTAAATATTATTTTATATTTTGAAAATGAGATAAAAAAATAATTAGGCGGGAAAAGGGGAATCCCCGCAAGGCAGGGATCCCCGGCAAGACGAGGATGAGGGGAAAAATTTTCCCATTTATTTCACGGGAACGGGGATGGGGAATGACCCCCGTCCCCGCCCCGCCCCGCCCCGTTGACATCCCAATTGAAGAAAATAAAAAAAAATCCATAGACTATTGAATAACTAAAGATTTTTTAAGACTTTTTAAAATCCGTAGATATCTCTGGTTATTATAAGAGATTTTGGAGGGTGAAATATATTTATAATTTTGGAAGAGAATCAAAGAAAATCCATGGAGTATTAAAATTCATAGACTATTGAATACCTAAAGATTTTTTAAGACTTTTTAAAATCCGTATTGAAATCCTCAGGATTTTTAAAGACTTTTGAAAATCCAGATTAAATACCCCCAAACTTTAAAAGTCTAAAAAAATCCTACAAACTCTATAACCAATACACCTCTCTTAGAAAATTCATAGACTCCATGCAGAGTTTGACTAATTTTTTTTTTATTGATTTACATGGATTTTTATAGACTTGACAGGATTGTGGAATACATTTTTTTTATTGGTTTACATGGATTTTCATAGACTCCGGCACTGAAAATATTGATGCAAATGTATATGGAACACACTTGTATATAAAAAAAAGTTACAAATTGTTTAGAAAAAAATACCAAAAAATACATTAGTTAAAAAAACATTATTATTCATCATTATTATTCACATCTTCATTCCCATCATTTTCATTTTCATCACCGTTATAACTTGGTCTCATTTTCCTCATAGCATTAGCAATACTCGTTCCCCATGCATTAACTTCTGTTCTTTGTTCTAGTTGGCTTTGAGAAAGCAATTCCAAATTTTTCTCTTCCATGTCGAGATGTGGTCAATCTTTATCTTCTTTATATTCGACTGAAAATTTATCAGAGTGACATTCTTTCCGAAGAAAGTTGTGTAATCCAGCACAAGCCAATACTAACTCTGCATGTGTTTGAAATGAGAACGGAGGTGCGGTTTTAAAAATTATGAATCGCGATTTGAAAATACCAAAAAAATACTATTTGGTAATAACACGAGCAATAATCAACAATACTCCAAGTGGTAATCAATAATAACTCAAACAATAATCAACAATACCTTAAGCAGTAACCAACAATACTCCAATGTTTTTAATTATATATTTCTAATTTAAATAATCAGAATTGAATTTAGAACTGTGTTTAAAATATAAGTGGGTGCATGCTAAATTTTGTGTAATTTTTATAAAGCCACACTTGCACGCACTAGTTGGCACGTGCAACTAAATATATTAAATAATATCAAATTATTTCACATGCAAAAATATGTCGAATTGTGTGAAAAAAATAATATAATATCAGTATCACTTTATAATTTTAATGGCATACCTTAATAAGTAATGTGATAATACTTATGAGTGGTATAGTATTATTAAATGAATTCAATTGCACAAGGTGCAACCTATTCACACAAGTATTTGTCTAATTTTTAATATTTAACTAATTAATAAATAACATTCTTTTCGTTCCATTAATTAGTTTCAGTGCTGCTAGAAAATGCAGGTAGCCAAGTCTGAGTTTTAGAATATACTTTCCTATAAAATTTATGGCAAAAATTTATATGAGACCGTCTAATGGCATGAAACCATACAAATTAACACGTAACCCTACCAAAGTGTTAATGAGTCAATGTCCTAGTTACACCCATTCTAATTGTCTCATGCCATGAGACAGTCTCATACAAGATCTACTCAAAATTTATTAATATTATGAAATTTATATCATTACATTCATTCAATAATAACATAACATTCTTTTAGTGATGCTATTACATTTATAAATTAATATTACAATATAAAATGCTATGTAATTTGTTATAGCAGGAATTATCCTTGCCTGACAGGAGGTCAGATTCTCGAAGATACACTGACCCGACAGGATCAAGAGTCTACATCAGATAAGAGCATTTAATGTACTATAAATCTACTATAGATCGTTAGTTTATTAATTGTAATAAATCCCTAAAATAGAGGGTTAAGACGAGTTTATGACCACTTTTGGGCCTTTGAGGGTGAACCTCTATAAATAGAAGGTCACCCCCCATTGTAAAGGTGGACATTTTCCCTCATTCATCATATATGCAAAAGCTCTCATATTCGAGGGAAGAACACGGTTCTTCCCCTATCACTCGTGTTCGTTTATATTTATTGTTTATCGGGCATAACCCAAATAGCCACAATACACTTATTCCTACAAAAATGCTCGTCAATAATTTGGCGCTAGAAGGAGGGTCGAATTCATGTTCATCTCGATGGATGAACACGAAGATCTTCTCCTCAAAAATAAAAAAATCAAATTCCATAACCCAAGAACCTGTTCAACACAAATCATCCAATAAATTCATCTCATTTCCAACCCATTTCAACCCATTTTCAAGAATCAACACCCCTTCGAATCAAAATCATCCAAACAAAATTTCAGTAAACCCATTTTCTTATAATAGCAAAAAGTTTGAAGCTTCCCAACAAAAATTTCACAAATCCGGCACAGCGGAAAGCTCACTCAGCTAAAAAAAAGAGAGAGGGAAGAGATGGAGTTGCTGTTGTTTCCGGCGAGGCTCGCGAAGCTTCCCACCACCTCCGCCGCACCACGACTCCTCCCCGTTTACGCCGGAGGCTGCGCCTCCTCTGCCTGCGCCAGGGGGCACCGCCCCTCCTCTTTCTCTTGCAGTGCGGTGCCGCGCCGACACCGTTGTGGCCCAAACCCAGCCGCCACGTCATCACCTCCATATATCCACTCCGTGTTGTGGATTTTTCAAGCGAAATCAATGGTATACTCAAGCAAAACCACAGTTTTCTACTTTTAATCCACTACAACCTGCCTCGGTGGTTGCGCTAGCCTTTTCAGTTTGCTTTGGGTGCGTTTTCCAACACATGGAGAAAAGTCAAAGATTCCCTGCAAACCTCGATCCGTGCTATTACATTTATAAATTAATATTACAATATAAAATGCTATGTAATTTGTTATAGTAGGAATTATCCTCGCCTGACAGAGGTCAAATTCTCGAAGATACACTGACCCGACAGGATCAAAAGTCTACATCAGATAAGAGCATTTAATGTACTATAGATATACTATAGATCGTTAGTTTAATAATTATAATAAATCCATAAAATAAAGGGTTAAGACGAGTTTATGGTCACTTTTGGGCCTTTGAGGGTGAACCTCTATAAATAGAAGGCCACTCCCCCATTGTAAAGGTGGGCATTTCCCCTCATTCATCATATATGCAAAAGCTCTCATATTCGAGGGAAGAACACAGTTCTTCCTCTATCGTTCGTGTTCGTTTATATTTATTGTTTGTCGGGCATAAACCAAATAGCCATAATACACTTATTCCTACAAAAATGCTCGTCAACACAATTAATTTATGAGAGCAATAATAATACTAAATAAATGATATAATATTCATTATATATTATGAACAAGTTTCATTGGAGAGTGACTCATTTTAGAAATGTCTCGATAAGTATTATAAATATATTGGTAAAAACAAAAGTTAGAGCATACTTGCTTAAGATTTACTCCCTCCGTCCTTTTTTAGATCGCTCAAAATTACGGAAAATAAATTTGCACTCTAAAATTAACCACTTACGAACATCCCTTATTTATATTTCATTTCATTTCATTACATTTTTCAATACACTCTTAAACAATTAACTAAATTCCATTAAATAAATAGAAATGACTAATATACCATCAACTTTACATCTTTTAATACTCCTTCCGTTCCAAAACACTTTTCAAAGTTAATATTTTCTCGTGTTTTAGCGAGCAAATTGTTATTAGTATATGAAATGATGAAGTGATTTTAAAAAAGGGATAAGATAGATCTATTTCTCATCTATCTATTACATATCTCATAAAAAATATTTTATTATTTTAAATATTAATAAAAATTTTGCTTAGCTACACGAGAAAAACAATAACTATAAAGAGTGTTTGGAGACGGAGGGAGTACTAATAAACAAATTTTTTTTAATTAAAATTTGCATTTTTATATTAGCAATCTTAAAAGTGACTGGAGGGAGGGAGTACATAACCATTTTTTTAAATCTGTATAGCTTAATTTTTTATTTTTCTTTAACTTTTATTATTAATATAATATATATATTTTAAATATAAATGCATGTTTAATGATTGAATAAATATTGCAAATGAATAAAATAATAAATAATGCAAGAGAATCTAGAAGTGGAGAAGATTCTTGAAATACAATATAGAAATTTCCATTATAAAGTAATAGTAATCAGCAATTTTGGGTTTTGTATTGGGTTTAAAAAATAAAACGGAAGCACCAAATAATTTTTCTTATATTTAATTAAGAATTTAGTAAGTTATAAAAAGGGAAAAGGGTCAAATAAGCCCCTCAGCTTATGCACCAGGATCAAATAAGCCCCTGATCTATTTTTTTAATCATCCAACCCCTTTTTCTTTTCGATTTGAATCAAATAAGCCCCTAAACTTATGTATTTGGATCAAATAAGCCCTTCATCTATTCTTTTGATCATCCAAACCCTTTTCCTTTTCAATTTGGATCAAATAGACCCATATTCTTCTTAAATTCAACATGTAGACTACTTTGCTCAATGCTTTTAGTTTAAATTTTGAGTAAATGATATCTTAAATATATAATTCATATGATATTGTTTTGAAATAAAAATAACCAATTGTTTAAATTAATAAAATAAAAGTTGGTAAAAATTAGGTATTGTCTATTTATTTAAATTAAAGTGATTAAAAGGTTTAGAAACAAAATTCGTTTGTTACTAACTCTGTATTGATTTTTTTTGTTTAAATATCTTGAAGAAAATATATTTAATTAATTGATTGAATTTAATTAAAATGTTTGACGAAATTAACATTTTAATAAACATATACAAAGTAGAAAAAATAATTCTAACTTGTTTAGCAGACAGATTGAAGAAGGCAACATAATAATAAAAATTGTAAATTAGAATTAACACACTTATGACCAACAAAGATCTATTTATTTATGTTATTATTTTCGGTCAATTTTGTAAAAAAAAAATATTTAAAAAACAATTCTTAAATTTTCTCTTCATGAAGCATCTAAAGAATATACAAAATATTTTTTAATAATATTATATGCATTAAATATTTATAATATTATTTACTCGAATTATAAAAATAAAGAATTGAGAAAAGTAGTCTACATGTTGAATTTAAGAAGAATAGGGGTCTATTTGATCCAAATTGAAAAGGAAAAGGGTTTGGATGATCAAAAGAATAGATGAAGGGCTTATTTGATCCAAATACATAAGTTTAGGGGCTTATTTGATCCAAATAAAAAAGAAAAAGGGGTTGGATGATAAAAAAAATAGATCAAGGGCTTATTTGATCCTGGTGCATAAGCTCAGGGGCTTATGTGACCCTTTTCCCTTATAAAAAGGTAGCAATAATTAGATTCCGCTGAACATATTTGCCTTGCCATATAGCCGACACATTTTATTCATAATTATAAATAGTTAATCGTACTGGCCCAGCTCTCTCTCTGAAGCTTCGAATCTTAGAAGAGTGCTTTTAAGTTTTGACGATGTTGACACCTACTACACAGAATCGCGCCTCCCCTTTCTCCTCATTTCATCTCTGCGGTAATGTCCGCTTAGGTTAACCAGCTCTACCGCCATTAATGGAGCCCACTACCTCTGCTATGATCTCTGTCAAGCTTCTGCTGATCGTGGCGGCGACGATCTTCGGTTTCTTTTCCGCTGTTGATTCCACTACTGATCCTAACGATGGTATGGATTTAAGAGTTTTTTGTCCCTTGCTTGTTTGGTGTTGGTATTTTAGATTTTGCTGTTGTCAGCTTCAATGTATAAAGTATGAGATTTGTGAAAAGTGACTGATTAAAATTGTTCCGTTGGCGACTCGTGATTTCTATTTTTGAATTTATGGCGCCGTCTGCATTTGTGTGTAAAGAAGAATGCTGGATTTATTCTGGTGAAATTGTGCTGGTAATACGACGATTTCGGGATTTAACTTTTAGTTTCTTCTTTTTGGATGTTGTAGTTTCTGGGAGAGCAAATGGAAAGGGAAAATAAAAAAATAAAAAAAACTGAAGTATTATTGGTAATATTTTGGAATCTTGAAGCTTTTTTTCTATTTTGTGTTGGGAGTGATAAAGAGAATATCATCTATTTGGTTTGGTTTTTCTTTTAACCAAAATGAAAAAAAAAAACGTTTTCTACCATTTTTGAGAAGTATTTTCTGAGGTGTCAACGCCTCTAGTTCACCTTCTTTTGGGTCATTTATATAATTCCTAGAATTAATCATTATTTGTTCGAAGTCATGTTCTGCATCTCATTCATCTATAGAGGAACAGAACTTGTTACGTGTTGTAAATCTTGTCCTGTACATTTTTGTAATGTGTATTAGAAGCTAGTTTCAGGTGATACTGCAACATGATCAGAGATTCTTAGCTTGAAACTTTTATACATGATACTATCAGAATGTTTTGTCCAAAAGGTTGAAGTATGGAATATTAATCTTGAGCTGCTTATACCTTTTCTGAAACTGACTGAATAAAGTTCAGCATGGGGAGTCATGTAAGCCAGAGTTTGTAGCCTTGTGATTCAATATTTTTTAATGAGGCCGACTTTATGTTTGCTGTCTTGTAGCATAACTTGTCTTTTTACCTTGTTGTTTCATGAAAGTTTTACTCATTGGTAATTTAAGTATGTGATGATTGCCATTGAAGATGTTCAACTAAACATCAAGTTGCATTTTCCTGCTCTTTGCAGTTCAGGGGCTCCAAGTTCTGTACACTTCATTAAACAGTCCTTCACAGCTAACGGGCTGGAAATCAAGTGGTGGTGATCCGTGTGGAGAGTCCTGGAAGGGAATCACCTGTCAAGGTTCTTCCGTTGTCTCTATGTGAGTCTACTGTCCAACATATTTCTTTTATTGGCATAAGGCATCAACAAGTCCCTAAACTATCAATTTTTATTTTGATAGGTCATTAAACTATTTTTTTTTTTAAAAAGCCCTTCAAGTATTGAAATTTTAACTTACGAGCTCCCTCAAGACGAGAATTGACAGAATTTTTCGATTCATCTCAGTTGTCTCCATAATAATATATATGCTAACTTTAGTAATATCTAGATGTGTTTTGTGCAAGTCATTTCAACCCTAATGTTCATGTGATGGGTACCTAAAATGATTTGCAAATAATACTTTTGTATATGATTAAAATTAAGTAAAGCTGACATGTATATTATTTGACAAGACCATTAAGGTGAATCAAAAAATTCTGTCAATTTTTGCCTCAAGGGAGCTCGTGAAATAAGATTTCGACACTTAAAAAGGTCTTTTAATAAAAAAAATAGATTAGTGACCTATCGAAACAAAAGTGGATAGGTTAGGAATCTTTTGGTGCCTTATGCCCATAGTTGTTAAGGCGATAAGGCGCATCTAGGCGCAAGGGCGCGCCTAGCGCCTAAGGCGCGCGCCTTTCGACCATTGCGCAAAAACATAGAAAATATAGTACATAAGCTTAATTTAAACATATTTGCACGCAAATAAATATTAGATTGAAGTTCATAAGCACATAAAAGAGTAATTGACACAAATTATGGACATAAACTTCGAAGTGAAGGGTGCGAAAGCAGCGGCAGTAGGCGGGACTTGGGAGGAGGGAAAGAGAAAGGCAGGGTTTTGGGTTTTTTTTTTTAATTGTTTGTAAACCCTAGGTCCTTAAAACTGCTATTTAAAAAAAGTGTTAAAGCTAAAACACGTTTTTAAGCAAAAAAAAATTTAACATATATATGTGCCCGGATTTTAAGGCGCGAGGCGCTCTGGTGCGCCTAGTGCCTAAGGCGCGCCTTAGGCGCGCCTTTAACAACTATGCTTATGCCTTCTTTATTTGACATGTTCTTGGAGGATTTAATCCCCATGTTTCATGCTCATGGGAAACTTTTTTATGATCTTAAAACAGCCAGGTATCTGGGTTGGGACTCAATGGAACAATGGGATACTTGCTTAACAACCTTGCGTCGCTTAAGACATTGTAAGGAAGCTGTTTATTCAGTGGTAGAGATAGTTTCCTGTAAAAAAATTAGTACTGGTTCGTTTTACTTTCTTCTAAGTAATCTTTTGATCACTTTTATGCTGCAGGGATTTGAGTAGCAATAACCTTCATGATGCAATTCCATACCAGTTGCCAACAAACCTGACAAGCCTGTATTGTCTATATCTTATGAATACTCTTGAATTCATATAATAGTTAATTTATGTTCTGAATTAACAATCTTTCTAATGTTTTCCCGGTCTTGGCACAGAAACCTTGCAGCAAACAATTTAAGTGGGAATCTTCCTTATTCCTTGTCTACTATGGGCTTACTTAATTATCTGTAAGTTTGATGGCTTCTGTGAGTTTGCATATTAACATAACTATTTGCGTTATCTGATGAGTGGTTAGAATCTTGCTTTTAATGCCTAGACCTATTATTCATAATTTTAGGAACATCAGCCACAACATGTTGTTCCAGGCAATTGGAGATATGTTTGCGAATCACTCTGCATTAGCTACTTTGTGAGTAATTGGACTGCCTCTACCAATTATGCCAATTATCCATCATTCTCTTCTTTTCTTGTTCTTTTTTTCCTTCTCTCTCTCCCCTTTTCTTTTTACATAAATCTCACACATCACTTTCTCTTTATTTAGTTTGTTCTTTACTGGTTAATTTGGGATTTATTCATTTTAAAAGTGTGAACTAATGCAAGCCAATTTCAGGGATTTATCCTTTAACAATTTTACTGGGGATCTCCCACCTTCCTTCACGTTATTGACAAATCTTTCAACTCTGTGAGTATGAAATATATTATTATTTTGTTTTTCTGTGTGCTGCTCTTTTCTTTTGACTTGCTATTGATATCACATTAATACTCTTTTGGCAGTCAAGTTCAAAACAATCAACTTACGGGTTCTCTCAACACTCTCGTAGGCTTGCCTTTGTCAAACTTGTAAGTATCACCTCCACATCTTGCACCTTTCTGTTTTGATTTCTTAAATTAATGGAAGAGATGATGAGGTTAATGAGTTCATCAGATTAACTCACACATTCTTCTTTGTACTAAATTACGCAGAAACGTTGCAAATAATCATTTCAGTGGGTGGATACCAAAAGAACTAAAATCTGTCCGCAATTTTGTGTAAGTGATTGCAATTGTTAATATAAATTCTTCATACTTATAATGTCTTAGCTGGCAAAGCTTCTTATCGGATTTTTTATAAATCAGATACGGTGGTGGGAACACATTCGCTGATGGTCCAGCTCCTCCTCCACCACCATATACCCCACCTCCTCCTGGTAGATCTCGCCCTAACAGCAGGCCGGACGACCGTACACCGGACAATGACCCAAGAATGTCTCGTGATGAAAATAAGAAAGGTTTGACAGCTGGACCTATAGTGGGAATAGTTCTGGGATCTTTATTTGCAGTGGTCTTCTTGCTGCTTGGACTAGTTTTTTGCCTTAGAAGGGGAAACAAGAAGGAAATTGCTGCACGCCCCTCAACAGGAAGTCTTCCTCTCAACAATGACAAAGGTAGCACACCACTGTCCTCACATAAGCCGCATTAACAAAGTTGTCTTAAGTTAACCCATTTTGCCTTTATGGTGCTTCTGTGCTCTTTAACTGAAAAAACCCTCTGAACTTGTGGAACAGCTTTTGTTGCATAAATGTTATGTTGAGTTGTATATGTATCAATGTTGTCAAGTTTTTTGGTAGTGACTATGCTGCTTTCTTTTGCCACAACTAGTCCATCACTTGTAATATCTATTTCAAAATGTGCACAACTCGGGAGAAGATTATGAATTTGGTTCTCTTATTTTCATTGCTCTGTTTGTGAACAATGTTAAATTTTTTAGAGTCACCGTAACTTGATTGATGTCCCAGTAGTTTGGGTATATTCAGAGCAAGCAGCCTTGTATGTGTGCTATTTCCTGACTTGACAACATAATATATATGGCAGGCTTGAATTATATCTCTATTAAAGATGATTCAAAAATTTATTCAAGTTTATTGTGTTTTGACATGTGTTCTTCATTTGTAAGAGGGTGCAAGCCTAAGTCATTTACCTGGCAATTTGTTCTGTTTCTAGTGAATACGGAGTTGCAAGAGCAGAGGTCAAAGCCTATTGCTACTGTATCCGATCTAAAGCCCCCACCATCGGAAAATGTTACAGTTGAAAGGTTACAAGGGAATAACGGATCCTTGAAAAGAGTGAAGTCTCCAATAACTGCTACTTCCTACACAGTTGCTGCTCTTCAGACTGCAACTAATAGCTTTAGTCAAGAGAATCTGGTTGGTGAAGGTTCCCTTGGGCGTGTTTACAGGGCAGAATTCCCTAGTGGAAAGGTAATTTATTTGGTTCTCTTTAATGGATCTGGGTTAGGTGTCAGCTTTTATCTGTCAAATTACACAATAATTTTACATTAACTCCTCCCCTCTTTCTATACCTAGAATTAGCTGTTCCATTTGTCATTTCTTGTGCTCAAGTGAGAACATGCTTGATATAGATCAGAGAACTAATCTTGTTTGAGCCCCTGATGATGCCAATTCCCTTGCATATTGACAACAACTTGTTTCTTAAACTATTTGATTTGAATTTTTTTGAGCCTTCAGATTATGGCCATAAAAAAGGTGGACAATGCAGCAGTATCACTGCAGGAGGAAGATAATTTTCTTGAGGCCATTTCAAATATGTCACGTCTAAGGCATCCAAATGTTGTGGCTTTGGCTGGATACTGTGCTGAGCATGGGCAACGCCTTCTTGTTCATGATTATATTGGAAATGGTAGCTTGCATGATATGCTACATTTTGCTGATGAGAGGAGCAATATGCTGACGTGGAATGCACGCGTCAGGGTGGCACTTGGCACTGCTCGAGCTTTGGAGTATGTTATCTGGAATGAGTTTTGGAAATTCACTTTTATACACACTTAAATGAACTTTGAAATCATTTCTCCTTGTTTAGGTACTTGCATGAAGTTTGTTTGCCTTCCGTTGTACATAGAAACTTAAAGTCAGCAAACATTTTACTAGACGAAGAGCTCAATCCCCATCTTTCAGATTGTGGATTAGCTGCTTTGACACCAAACACAGAAAGACAGGTGAGTATTGTCACTATTTTTATGATTAATTATTTATACGAGATAAAATCCATCGTGAATTCGTGACGACTTAAATGAGACCATAAATCAGGAGGATTGTGCTATTGTTGGATATTTTGTAGTGTATATACATGGAATTTGATGCTACATTGTCAACTGAGCAGGTCAAAATTCTTAAAACAAATACTATAATCTTGTTGATTATGTCGACAGGTTTCTTCAACCCAGATAATTGGCTCATTTGGCTACAGTGCACCTGAATTTGCCTTGTCTGGAATATACACAATAAAAAGCGATGTGTACAGCTTTGGTGTAGTTATGCTGGAGCTTCTGACTGGACGGAAACCTCTTGATAGGTACTTTTGCTTTCACATTGTCTAACTATGCTTCTGAACATTGTAATGGTTTTTCCCATACATATTTGCTTCCATGTTTAGTTCAAGAGCGAGATCAGAACAGTCACTTGTGAGATGGGCCACTCCTCAACTCCATGATATTGATGCTTTAGCCAAAATGGTTGACCCCGCCCTAAATGGCATGTATCCAGCAAAGTCTTTGAGTCGTTTTGCTGACATCATAGCCCTCTGCGTTCAGGTAATCATCTTACCCGATGTATAATATCGAGTGCAGATGTGGTATTCACCCTTGATTCACAAACATTTATATGCGAACAAATAAGGGGTAGAGTTTGAGGTCCATTAATTTGAGGAGAGTTTTCATTAGTAAAGTTGCTAAATTGTCTCCAATCATTTGCTAGAGCACAGCCAAAAGATCCGTTTGTATACCATAATCATATTGTAGTGGAACCAAAAATGAATTATTTGAGACTTGTTTGATCTTTCTAAGCGGGTTTTCATTTACAGCCCCCACCCAACATTTTTATTTCATTCCAAACGGATTTTGATGTATGATTTCAAATCCTATAAATTTTTAAGTACACAATCCATTATCTATCGTATATTTTCAAAATACTACGCTATCAAACCTTACAAACCTACACCCCCAAACATTAGCAAAATTCAAATATACATTTTATTCATCAAATCCACAAGCTGGATTTTAATCCAACCAAATCCATAAACAAGCCAATGCATAATTATGGTTTAATATGGCATGGGTTCAACTGGTCTCTACACAACATTGAGACTGTGGTCTTTTAAGTGCTACATATCCGTGCAGATATATAGTTGTCCACGGGGTGTAAAAGGAAAAAAAAAACTAAGGAGATGAATGCTTAAATAATTATGTGCTTCGAATTTGTTCATAATCGTAATTCTTGCTTGGCAGCCCGAGCCAGAATTTAGGCCCCCGATGTCTGAAGTAGTGCAAGCGCTGGTTAGATTGATGCAAAGGGCAAGCATTGTGAAAAGACGATCGAGTGAGGAAACAGGATTCACATTCAGGAGTGCTGCAGCACCGGATAATGAAGCAAGTGACATGTTATAGCAGGTATCATCAGGCTTTGCTCACAACCTTTGCAATTTTGTATACAATTGTGCGAGAAGATGAACAAACACCGGCTGAGATGAAACCAGATATTTGTAATTGGTAAATAACAAATGCGGAAAAAAATGTAATTATATTGCATGGAATGCGGGATGAAAATGTACTTATTTATACGTTACAATTTGATGGTATCTATTTCATCGCCAGTTTCATTTTATTTTCCATATGTGAGCCGTTCTACTGTTTGAGAAATTCTTTTTCTGATCTTTGTCGAAGAATGATTTCTTCAGTTTTTTTTATAATGATTAAAACCAAGTAATCAAAAGTATTTAAAGTAGTAGACAGTATTTTATGCATCGGGTGCACCGTGCAATTTAAGTGCATTTTAAACAGTATCAACTGCTTCTACCAAATCACGTGATTGATCAACTGTTTAAAATCACGGTCCAAGATTAGAAAAATAAAAAATTGATTTGAAATTTGACTCAAAATCTAAGTGCGTGCATACAAGAATTTGTGTAATTTAATAATAATGATGTATAATATTTTTATGTAATTCGGTTTAGGTTTAATTACAAAATAATTCACAAATTTTATAGTTTATTAATTAAAACATAAATTTTTAAAATTTATAATTCAATATATGAACTAATTTACTGTTGCAATTCGATGCATGATGCAAATTTTCAACGATACTTATGCTTAGGGGTGGTTCGGTACGGTATACCGTAATTTTTAGGTCATACCTTATACCGTACCGAAAATATCGGTATGCAAAAAATCTTACCGTTACCGTACCGAAAATTTCGGTATACCGTAGTTCGGTATACCGAAATTTCGGTATATTATCGGTATGATTTCGGTATACCGTTCTTTCCCAAAAAATTTGTAAAATAAACTACTCCCTCCGTCCCCTAATAATATTCACACTACCTTTATTCTCGTGTTTTAGCGAGCGAATTGTTTATTAATATTTGAAATGATAAAGTGATTTCAAGAAAGGGGTAAGATAGATCAAGCTCTACTCTATTATAAAACACTTTAAAAATTATTTTATCATTTCAAATACTAATAAAAAATTCGCTCGCTAAAACACGAGAAAACAGTAAATGTGAATATTATTAGGGGACGGAGGGAGTACTAATAAATGAAAAAAAGACATCTTTGAAATCTTAACAAGCGAGAACCTCGGAGAAAACATATGAATTATATTCTGCAAATAATTCTCCAAAAAGAAAATATATTTCAGATTTACTCCACATATATTGTTACTATTGTCATGAATTTACTCACTTGACAACAACTGAATAAGACTAACTTCTAGTTTAAATAGAAATTTTCAATATTTTGGATTCAATATTCGACTACCGGTGTCTTTTTTATCTTTCTTTTTAGCAAAATGAGATTGAGAGATACAACTTTTGATTGAGTTATAGGGTAGGGATTGAAGGAGGTAGGAAAGGGATAAGCATACCGCTTATATAAGAATGGACTATGGGCCTATGGTTATATTAATTAAGAAAAATAAGTAGTTTATGCTTTTTTAAAATAATAAGATTGATTGGGCTTCCGCATTTTTATAATAAGACTACCATCTAATCATTTATAATGGTACAATATTAAAATAATTAAAATTTTAAATTAATTTTGGTATTTCGGTATTTCGATATATACCTCGGTATGCCACTTTTCATACCGTTACCATACCGAAATTTTCGGTACGGCGACATACCTTACCGAAATTTTCGGTATACCAAACTTTTCGGTAAATTCGATATTTTTCGGTACGATAAGCTCGGTATACCGATTTTTTCGGTATTTTACCCAGCCCTACTTATGCTTACATGACTGCCTCTAAAGACACGTCACACATCATGCCCGATGCCCTCTTTATTAAATGGCGTCAAAAGAAATTGTTATTTAAATGAGTTAATCTTGTGTGAAAAGTTCTATCGTGAAATTGGTTTACAACTAATACTTTATAATGAAACAACTAATAACTTTCATCCAATTCTTTAATAAAATAACTAATATTATTCGTGGCGCGTGCCATGTCTTCTTTGGCGACTCCGGCTGCCACGTAAGCGTAAGTGTCTTCGAAAAATGACATAATGTATCAAATTGCAACAGTAAATTAGTCTGTGTATTAAATTGCAAACTTTAATAGTACATATTGTAATTGATAAAAACTATAAAATTTCGGGGGTTTTTTTTTTTTTTTTTTGCCTTATATTGCACAAGTGTTGGTATACGATACGAATACGAGGATAATAAAAAAAAAAATTAGGGTGCGATTCGTCAAGGATTAATTTGTTTATTTATATCTTATTATATATAATACCTATTTTTTTTGTAAATCAAATGTATATACACATTTTTTCTAATCCAAAATTTAACCATATTCAATAATTTAATATAATTAAATAACCAAACATCAACTCAAGTTCCATTAATTCAATACATACGTCATAACATTGAATTATACTAATTGAGAGTTTTACTTGCTTATGTGTTGTATTGTGGTTTGAAATTTTTCTAGATGATGTGTTATTGTTCGATTGATGTGACATCATGTGACATCTTAATGATGAGTCTAATTTAAAAAAAAAAATTATGATATAGGTTTCAATCTAGGACCTCTTGCATAACTTTTAGTATTACTTACCAACTAATCTAATTTATAGATTTTTACATATTTTGAATAACTATTTAAGTTAAATCCATAAATGTTATTATATAATTTATTATAATTTTATCAATTTATATATCTCACTATATTGATGAATAGATAAATTTTAATAATTCTAATTACGCAAAACATAATATTTTAACTAACTTATTCATATTGTCTTAAAATCAAAATAATTTTATTTGATTTATTTAATCTTATCATATTAATAAACATTAGACCTTTAATTGCATGATGCACATGAGTTGCACAGAATATTCCATATTAATATAATAGAGAATAAGAGATATTCAACATATATATTATATGTAAACATATACAATATTTTAAAAAATTAACTATACTTGAAGCAAGTGTTTGTGTGTGTGCATTTACGGAACATTTAAAGTTGTTTACATTGAACAATTATGATTGGACAACCTTAATTGTTCAGTGTAAACAACTCTAATTGTTCAGTAAAAATAAATTGTCTAAAAATAGAAGATGCACGGTGCACCTGGTGCGTACAAGACTTTGACATATTTAGAAGAAGAAAAAAAAACTTATTTTAACCCGCATATTACGTGGGGTTTTGCTCTAGTTATATTATTTGAACCCCCAGTTAGTGTCATGATTACAAATTGGACCTTAAACTATTATTTTGTACAAATTGGACCATAAAATAATGTCTCAGGTACAAATTGGACCCCGAACTAATATCTTGGGTACAAATTGGACCCTGAACTATTTTTGGTACAAATTGGATCTCAAACTCTCTCCTTTTGGTATAAATAAACACTAACTTTAAAATCAAATAAAAAACCCCCAACTAATAAAAAAAAATTAAGCATTAATATATAACATTTGACTAAAAACTTTATGATACATTAATATAAATACATATTGAATATTAAAAAAAAAAAAAATTCTAAGTGAATTGCTAAAACATAAAAAAAAGTGTTGCTTAGTTAATATGTTTCAAAACAAATTTAACTGGCTGTGGTCATTTTTTTACTAACATAAAAAAAAGTGTTGCTTAATTAATATGTTTTAGAAATTGACTCAAAAAAATTATTTATTTAATATGCAATATGTATTTAAATTAATGTTAAAAAATTAATTTAATAGTATGAGTTGAAATAACCACTGTTGATAAATAATGTTGGATTGAAAATACTAATTTATAAAATTTATCATAAAGTTTTTTGTCAAATACTCTCTCCGACCCAATTTTGTTTACCCATTGCATTGTTTACCTCCTTCAAATACTTCTAAATTACACCTCATTCCATTAATAGTTACGTAGTTAAACTTCTTCATTTTGTCTCATGCACTTAAATTGAATAATATTCGATCACAAAAAAAAACTATTTTAGCGATTTAAATCCTATAAATCAAGTATCACATTTGTAACACCCCAATTTTCCAAAGAGAAGATTCGAAACTCTAGAAATCCGAGTTGTCATGTAGTGACCCAAAAATCCGAACCAATTTTTTTTGTTTAAAAGTACTAATGACAACATCTCATAGACAACGAAAGCATATTATGTTTTTTTTAAAAGAGGATATGCAAGAATCTTTTTAAAAGATTTGACACAAAATAGATAATCAGTTTAGACATCATACATTCCTACCATCGGGGGACTATATAACTGTTTGTCACCTCGACACATAAAGGTCGATATAAACATCATTAATCAGCACAAAATCACAAGTCATACTTATTTAACACATAAACCAATATAACTTGTATCACTCCTCAACTGGCACGAACTCCCGGTCATCATGATCTGAAAAATATTTAAAATAAGGGGGTGAGATTTAAATTCTCAGTGTGGGTGACCTGTATGCTACTATACAGATTGACAGTACGCAGACATATCATTTTATAAAAAAATTATTCCTTTCTTTCTCATAAGGTTAGCCCGAAGGTATCATGATGCCTAGCTACACAAGTCAGACCATTACGTACCATTTTAGATATCATTCCTTATATATAGTCCGTCGGCTCGCACGAAAGCTTCATGGCGTCTAGATACACATGCCAGACCACTACGTATCATTTAAGATAACTCGCCCGTAGGCATCATGACGTTTAGCTACACAAATCAGACCACTACGTATCATTTATGATAACATACATCATGTAATAACCTTGTAATCCGACCCGAAGGTCAAAACGTTTTCATTCGCATACACTAACAATCCATATAACATTCAAGACAATACAGTAAATGTCACCCACCTTAGAAGCTTTCTATTCGAAAAACTTATCCCCATTCGTTCACCCGTCGATCTTCGTCACCGTTGCCGCACACAACCTAGCACATTCTTATTCACTTCAGTTATTGATTTCTTAGAAATCTTCTTAAGGTTTATAAATGTTGGCCCGATAAGGACTTGTGTTTTACTTATTATTTTATCGCTATTAGAGTTTACTAAAAGCTTTTAGTGGAATAAATATTTACTTAGAACATAAATTCTTATCTAGGCATGTTTAGTATACTTTAGTATTTTGGAGTTTTATAAATTTTTCTTATTCTTTCTTTTAAGGACACATGAGAAACATATAGTCCTTACTCTAAAACTAATACTAAACAACACATCACTTCCATGTATTCACATAACACTTGAGTGTTTTAGGTTAATGTCTATCATGTTCATCATTTTAAACAAGAAGACATTTCATTCTTAAGTTGAAACAAGGAAAATAATTTGAGGAAATTACATCCGAAGATAAGCAATTTGCTCCTTCGGATGTTCGTCCTTAACTTTAACCATTCTTATAAAATACTAAAACATATCCAATCATCATGAAATTTACACAGTAGGTACCTTTTGAAGTGTAATTCACACATAAAATTTGTTTCATGTCAATTGGTTTAATAAAATATGAGTTCTAGGTTCGTTTTCAAAATGTGACATTCTATTCCAGAAGCTCGCAGTAGCTTCCAGTGTGTACGCAGTATCAAAAATAATTTTGGTAAAACTAATTATACTCATGTAAAAATTCATAGAAAAATTAATGGAGATAGCTAACTTCATGTAGTATTTTATTATATTTTTTTTAAATTCCAAACTTGACCCGAAAGATATATTTTTGCTCATGAAAGTGAAAAATATAGCAGTTTCATCACACATTCTTTAAAAATTCATAACTTATCAAAGAAATTTTCAAATAGACCCAAACTAGTGACAAGTGAAAGCTAACTTGATCTACTTTCATGCCATATGAATATTTCCCCAAAATTTATAGTAAGTCAAGTTCGAGTTTTTATACAGAAGCTTAAGTCACTGTTCACAGTGTGTGATATGTGTGTATACTTTCACTTGTATTCCAATTTTACAACTATCACACCACTAACATTTTAACACCCTAATACACATCATTCAAGACTCCATTTAGCATGTATTTTAACATTCAAAAGTAAGATAGCCCTAAGGTATCATGATTTCTGAGCAAGCAACAATAACAACATCTCAAGGCAAAACATTCATATTAGCTATGTTATGAGTTGAAGGGTTTTACAAGCTTTATAGACTTGTCTTTTTAAGCTAGAGGACCTTATTAGCTCTTCAATATTTTAGTTCTTGATGGGGATGAGGTGATCCTTGAAAGAAATCCTTTGTTTTGAGCTAAAACAAAACAAAAGATGAAGTTAAAAGATGAAGATGAAAGTTTCCATGAACTTGAAATAGAGAGGGAGAAGAATGACCCATTTTTGCTTGGAGATGGCTTCTAACCTTCTCCCATTTTTGCTTGGAGCTTGAGATTGGAGTCCTCCTATTGTTGAAAATGGGAGAAGACCCTTGAAAAGAAAATGGCCAAAAATGGAAAGCGGAGAGGAGGGGGTTTCTTGTGTTTTTTGTAGGGTTTTCTAGCATCCATTTTGAGAGAGGTTTGAGCTCTATTTATAGAGGGAATGGGGGGGTGTTTGGCTGACCGTTAGGGTGTATGGGAGAGGGGTATAGGGCTTAGGGGAATGAGGGGGGGGGGGGGGGGGGTATGGTATGTGTTTTTTAATTAAAAAATTGAGGTATGGACCTTGACTTGGGGGAGAAGGGGTATAGGCTGGTGTTGGCTGCATTTTTTGGGCTGGTGGTCAAAATTGTGGGCCCCAGGGAGCTGCCCAATTGGTTCTTTTGGTATTTTTTTTACGTGATGTAGTTTTTGGTGTTAAAATCGAGTATTTTTGGCTAGGTTTTAGGCTCCGAAACTTAATATTTTTGCTTGTTTTGTCATCCGAAATTTTAGGTTTTTATTTTACTTTTTAAAAACTGATATTTAACTTTACTTTATCAGTTGCGTCTCGGGTTGAGTTCGTATTTATTCATCGGATTCAAGATTCGGGGGTTTTGGGATTTTTTTAGTTTGACTTTTGGCAACAAATGTATAATTTTGTTTGAGAATTTTCTATTAAGTTAAATACCTCAAATTTCCTATTCTAGGATTTTATTTTACTTATTTTGTCAGTTTGCATATATTCGTTTCGTAATTACAGTGGTAGGAGTGCTCCCGGTTCCAGTTTTTGACCAACCGTTGCGTAGAAATCGATTTTTAAAATTAATTTCTTTTAAAAGAATAATGAATCAACAAAAATAAAAATAATTATAACATAATAATAATATTAATAGTATAAACCCTAATTTTTTGGTTTGGGGTATTACAACATTAAAGCCATCAAAAGTCAAATGAATAAACAAAATTGAGACGAAGGGAGTATTATATTTCAATGTATAATTTTATATTAGTTGGGGTTTATTTATTTAATTTTTAAAGTTAGTGCTTATTTATACCAGAATATTAGTTTGAGTTCCAATTTGTACCTAAAACATTAGTTTAGAGTCCAATTTGTACTAAGAAATATCTCAGAGTCCAATTTGTACCCGGGACATTAGCTTAGGGTCCAACTTGTATAAAAAAATAGCATAGACTTCAATTTGTACCCACGACAATAGTTTAGGGTCCAAATTGTTCCTTTTTCCTATAATAAAATTCAACTGAAAAATACATATTTAATGCTTAATAAGTAGGATTCACGAGGGGAATTTGAGTATCTGTTAGCTAGATTCGCCACGTGGAGACTTGATCGCGGATTCAAGAATCACACTCAATTTAGGGGGCATGTGCGAATCCAATACTACATTATGATATTTTTAGAAGAATTCATGCATCATAGTAGTTAATCCTTCGTTTATTCGATCTTTCAATGTTAAAATCGGATCAAACCAAATAAACTGAATTTATGTAATATTTAAATTGAAAATTGAAACCGTCCATTTTTATTTTATTGTATATTTTTGCATAAACCGAAGAAATGCTGAATTTTGTTGTTGGATAAAGTATCAACCCAATCAACGACTTTGGAAATGGGCGAAAAAACGCAGCTGTCTTTTCTTGATGCACTTCGGCGGCTGATATTAATTGTGAAGAGGTGGGTGCAATTTTCCTTCGTCAAATGAGTGTCCCTTCTTTAATTTTAAAAAAGTCACTTACATTCCATCCAAAAAAATATGTAAAAAAAAAATATTAAAAAAATTTGAAAAAGATACGAACTAACATACACATTTTCGGGGAAAAAAATTGAATTTTTTTAAAATAATTTTCAAAAAAATCCGAATATTTTTGAGTAAACTTAAATACAGTTTCATGTATTGTTACTACACTACACCCAAAAAATTTGGAACTTTTTTTTTTTGATAAGTGTAACAATTTTCGATTTTTTTTTTCAAAATTTCAAATGTTTAGTATTTTTTTTTTGCATTTTCGAAAACTTTTTCCCAAAATTGTCAAAATTTTCGAATTTTTTTACAGTTTTTTTTTCTAATGGAGTATAGTAACAAACGATGGAACTGTATATAACCTTCGCCCTTTTCAAAACCTAATTCTACTTACAAGGCCCAGTGATCACGCCCAGATCATTAATTCATGGTCTCTTGAATGGGCCTTTAATTTAGAAAAGAACAAAGTTACCTACAATTCTATCTTTTGTTACACTTCATCTAAAAAATGTTAAAAAAAAAAAAAATCCAAAAAAATTGACTATTTTGGAAAAAAAATCCGAAAATGTGTGTCTTTTATTGTATTTTTGGAAAAAATTTTCCGAAAATTGTCAAATTTTTTGGATTTTAGTCCGAACAATTTTTTGGTGGAGTGTATTAACAATACAAAAGACTATATTTAACCTGGACCTTAGAGTATAAATCGGTTCGCAACTTTGGGCTTCCAAAATTTTGGCTTCGATTTCCTTTTCTTATGAGCTCTACTCACTGGTGTCGATTTATTATTCTATCGATTATAAATATTTGTATTTTGCTTTAAAAGAAATATCAAATATCCTATAAAATAAAATAAAAATACTACCGTTCTCGGTTATTATGCAAAATTAATCAATTAAAGTACAAAAATGCATGTAATTTTATCAAATTAAGCAAAATACACCTGTGAATTAAAACATTTTTCACATTAATCAATTATTAAAGAAATAAATGGGTTGAGTTGAGTTTGACTTTTTGTGGATTAAATATAAATCTGTCTTACAAAATAAGATTTGTAGGACGATCCCATGCACAATCATTACTCCCTCCATTTAATATAAGTAGTACTCTCTCTATCCCCTAATAAATTTTATATGTGGTGTGAGATATTTTTAAGAAAAAACTCTTTATTGTTGTAGAAATGCAGCGAGGGAAGTAGAAAGGTGCAGCAAGGGATGTAGAAAGGTGCATCGTCAGTAGAAATGGAAAACTTAATAATTATAGCGTGGAGTAGAAATGCAGCAAGGGAAGTAGAAAGGTGCATCGTCAGTGACAATAAAAAATTATTGTGTGCTGGTTTGAGATCAGTGGTGTTGATTGTGGACGTGACGGTGGTGGCCGATTTAGAGTATGATGGTAGCGTTGTTGAGGCGGCAATAAGGACTGCCAAAATCAGAGATGGTGGCGGCAAGGTCGCCCAGTGGTGTGAGTACGCCCCGTTGGCGGTAGTAGTCGAAGATTTCATTGAATGTGACTGCCATTTGAGATCAGAGAAAATTAAATTCCTCCTCTATATCGTAATCTCGTGACATCAATGATAAACTTCACATATTCGTATGACACTGATGCAGCGGGAACACGATACAAAATACGTAAATCAATTGATTCTGAGATCACCCAAATTGACGCAAACACATACTCCTTTAATATTACCCTAACAATAACACCATAAATTTATGGCGGGTCCCTTATTTTTCATTTCAAAAATTTGGAGCTCTGCTATAATCCCTTTCATATAAACTCAATCACATTAAAGAAAACATTTTCAAACCTATTACAATTCAACAATCAATTCATCTCTATACAACTCTACATTCATATCATTTGTAGAGATAAATTTTGAAAAGTAGGAAGATTTTTTTTTTTTTTGCAAAACTAAAATTAAATATTGGCCTAAAATTTGGTCCTCTTTGCCGGAATTTTGTGCCAAAAAACAAATGACCTTTCTGTTGGAATTTATTGAGACGAACACCATGTTCGACACAACGGAAGTTATAGATTCACTAACAACGAATCGAATACATGGTTTTATAACATAAAATATGAAGGATGAATAGACAATATAAATTCTTATAGTGCTTCGAAGACAGAATCCTCAACTACGATATCAACGCAATTCACGTTCACAGATCCGCACAGATTTGTCAGCATTGAATCCCGAGATAAATTTTCTAGGAAAATTCAACTATAGAGATTTTATGGAGAAATAATAAAGTCATAATTAATAATTCCCCAAGGTCTTATATTTATAGGGAAAACCCAACTTGAATCTTAAACTATCAAGATTAGAAAATATAATCCCTAATCTTGCAAGTCAAATCTAATAGATTTGATTTTCCTATCTATATAAAATCATACAATAATATTTCATATATTATTCTGGGATTCCTATTTAATTAAATTTAATTTAAATAAATAGTAATAATAATTATTTCCAAATTAATATATTATTAATTCTCCATAAATTAAATATTAAATCCAATTTAATACTTAATCAACCAACTTTAATCTGCAAAGTGAATTACTTGTTGTGTGACCCATAGGCCCTCATATATCGAGCGATTAGTCAAACTAACAGTTTTAATTGAATCCTAGACAATAAATTAGACATTCTTAATATATGAGGTATGTTGCGAGGAAATGTGCAACTACCTGTAACTATACGTGGGTGATGGTCCCGTTTTCGAAGGGCAAGATGAGAATTTAGGAGCAAATTTTTATTTTTATTTAAAACTTTTGCATTGCATTCTGAATGAGTTCAGTGAAAGATACTCAAGTCACTGCGTTGCTAAGAGTCAGAGCACTCAAGTCAGCGCAACTGACTTGTGAGCCCAGGCTCTTAACAAGGCAGTGACTCGAGAGACTGAACTCTCGAGTGCTTGCTTAAGCCTGTCAGTGAGATTGATTCTCCCTGACTAAAATACTTAGCTAATTTCCTTTTCAGCCTTTCCAAGTACACTCAGTGAGCATACACTACAAATAATTAGCAAGTGCTTAAACAGTAAACAACACTCTGTTTAACGTGGTTCAGAGACTCAAGCTCTTACATCCACGAGCCTGATTTAACAGGAAATCCACTAACTGGGATTCTTATTTTTAACGTGCCAAGGTGCACTTACAATTGGACTCACGCCACTCCCTGGGCTGCCCCTCCTCACCTCACTACAAACCTAACATTCTTCTGAAAGGGTTTAGTTTAGTTTGGTTTGGTTTTCTACAACTAGGTGAGGTTTTCCTTTACAATGTGTTAGCCTTAAAGCTAAGATTAGGAAAACCTCTCTAAGCTAAGAGTTACAAGCTTGACACTCAATGAATATAGATGATAACCCTAAAGGTCAGTGTCGTGGGTGTGAGCAACACTTCCTTATGACTCCCTAACAACTCTCACACTCTTATAGCTTGTAGGTGTTGATGTTTCTTTCTTCACGCACAATACAACACACTTGAATACGCAGCTATGAGCTTGTATTTATAGTGTGGATTCAAATGTAACCGTTGGAGGAAATTACATTTGAATCCATACACTTAATGGTTTCAACCACTTTTCTTGGAATGCGGCCTTTGTCAGTGTCAGAGTTGCTGCCTCGTGCTGATTGGTCCACGTGGCCTGGATTCACAGATCTTTGACTCAGTGGGTTGACCAAGACCCACTGACTTTAGGTAGCTTCCTCCTTCACTGACTGATGATCTTCAGTGGACTGAACGTCTTCAGTGTAGTTGTCCTTCAGAGACTGTTTGAAGATCATTCCAATAACTTTGTCATAAGGCTGAATGACAAAGTTCCCCGACCACAGTAGCCTGACTCCTTCAGGGCCTACTTGGTACAGCACTGATCCTCCTGATCATGCTCTTCACTGAGTGGTCCACCTGACTTAGCTTAGATCAGCCTGGTTTACACTCAGTGGGACATCCTTCAGGCTTCTCTTCCGATTCAGGTCTCTGACATGGCTTCAGTCAGTTCTTCTTGATGTCATCTTGATATCCTCAGGCTGTGTTGCTGAGTTCCCCCTCGCTGAGTTCCCTAAACTGACAGCCTATTCTTACGAGAGCTAACCTAGCCTGACCTGAAATAAAAGATACCATCCTGACTGCTTTTAAACCTATTACATGTTGTTTTGGAAAATCATCAAAACTAAAATATATCCCAACAGTGGGCTATAGTGATAATGTCCTTTCATTCGCGAATACTCGATTAAGTTTTGAACATGATGAAGTGTCTATTCAAATAACTTAATCATATTATCTCTAATCACTAATTGATCAAGTATGTCACACTTAGCCACAAATTCTAAGTTGATGTGGGACGGCCGACGACTTAGATTCAATTATGAAGAGAAAATAAATATTCTTTCTAAATCCATATTTGAGGAATAAATCCTATTCTCGGCTCAACTACCACACATATGCATTTCTTGATGAACTCAATCCAAGCCATATACCCATGGAAGGGTGCAAGTGTCGGTCATGGTCAAAGTTCATTACTCCACACATCTCAACTCAAAGAAATATCACATTGCTCCGACTAACTGAGACACCCGTAGACACGTAAAGTTTAATTACATCAAACGGTTTCTCAGATGGGTATACCAATACCCTCTAAGGTATTTGTGCATCCATCATGCGATACCTAGTATCTCGTAGTAAGTGAGATCTTATTACACTCTCTAGGAGTATGATTCAGATTGTACACCAATCTCAATTGCACCATCAATATCTCATTCTTGATGATCCTTGGTCGGGGCTATATGAGAATCATGCTTTAGTCATTTGAGTTCTCACAATCACAGTGATAACAATGACTCATGGGAACACAAATAAGAATAAATGCAAAGAATCAAACATAGTATTCAGACAAGTGTAATGCCATACATTAAATATTAAATAAATAATAATATTAAAACCAAAACTGAACATTATCTTAGTATTATGTCCTCACAATAGGATTATCTCTAGGACACTAATACAAACACTTTTGTCTCCCATTTTTTTTTTTGCACCGGTGCACAAAACCTCCACGCCCCTGCACGAAGATTATGTACTAGTGCATAAAAGTTATACGTCTGTGCACAAAATCTCCCAATTTAAACAAAAACTGCTTTTCTCCTACAATATTTCTTACTCAAAATCCCCAAATAATGAAATCTGCTTTCTGCAGACAACCCAATTTCTAAATTTTCTGTTTCCAACTCAAGATCTACTTTAAACATGCCTACCATCATCTATCAACCTATGCAATCCCTAACAATGCGTCATCTATCAGTGCTTGATCTCAATCAGATCTACAATATTCAACACCTATCGCATCATCTCCCTCACTATCCTAACCATATTTCAAACGCCGATCATCATCTCCGCCCCTATCCTATACCTATCGCATCGAAGAAGGATAAAATATCTACAACTCCATAAGGGTCTTCAATAGCAGAAGTGTAGCAACTGCATTTGAGGCGCTTCCTACAGCCCCAACACCTCGCCGCCGCGCAAAGCCTACCACCGCCCCGGCCATGCCAGATCCTCATCACCCTTCTCCTCGTCGTCGAAATAAATTTGAAATTAAAGGAAAAAAAGGGGTGAACTGTTAGAGCTTTGAGAGGGAGGGATAATATGGCTGTTTTTTTTTATTAGAATGGGGGAAGCAATGAGAAGTATTAGGGGAGAGAGTAAGAGATGTGATATGATGTTAAGTTTGATGATGAGGTGTCTTTTGAGAATTGAGATGGAGAGAAAAAAAATGGTGATAATGAAGAGTAGTATAAAAATTGATGAGAGTAAAGAGTATTATTTTAATGAATATGATAGTGGAGATTAATTCATTCATAATTTTACCCCTATATATATATTCCTAAAATCACTGAGGTAGGGTCTACCTCCATCCACCAAAAGTGTACTCATTTGTTTGGGCTTAGGGATGGCAATGGGGAGGGTTTAAACCCGGATCCGCCACAAACTCGGCCCGTGCGGGGCGGGTAAAAACCCGGTCAAACGGGTCCCGGGGCGGGTTTGGACCCGGTCAAACTTGGATCCTCCGGGTCTGGGACGGGTCCTGGTATTAGGTAGACCCGCCCCGGACCTGCCCCGTGTATATATATATATATATATATATATATATAATAAATATATATTATTTAGTTAAATACTTAATTTGTTTTATTATTTTAATATTGTATTAGGGTTTCATTAATTATATTTCTAAAAAGAAAGAAACATTCAACCAGCCGTTTTCTCATTTATGCAAATCTTCTCATCAATCCTTTAAAAATAAATATGTTCATCATTGAATAATTCTTCCTCAGCCGGCTAGCCCCCGCCTACCCACCCACCCACTCAACTTTGCCGGCCATCTCTAATTCTCCCGCATAATAGCCACCGAACGTTTGAGCCACGCTATCTCCCTCTCACCCATCGAACTATCATTGCTGCAAATTTTATAGGTCCCGTCGCTCGCAAAGGCACTACTTTCCACTCGCCGCCTCTGATTTTTTTCTTGTTTGGAAAAATAAAATGGTCTGTGAAATCATACATTGCAATTTTGGCGGGTCGGGGCGGATAAACCCCGCCGGGTTCGCAGGGCGGGGCGGGTCCAGTTCGGTAATGTGACGGGGCGGGTCCCGGGTCTAGAAAAAACCTGGCGGGGCGGGTCCTGGGACAGGCCAAACCCGTCCCATACCCGCCCCGTTGCCATCCCTATTTGGGCTCACGTTTTAAGAAGAAATAGATAAAGTAGATAAAGTAAGGATAAAACATAAATAAAATAATTAATTTTTATTGTAAAATTAAATTGATTGTTGATAAATAAAAAATAAGCACACTTTTGATAAATAAAAAAATAAATAAAGTAATCATACTTTTGATGGATGAAGAGACTATAATTGTTTCAACATCAACTTAATGATTGACAACAAATATTATTAAAATAATAAATAAATATTTAGTTTTAAAGAAAGTGGACTCTGATGGTATGTTTGATAGGGAGTATTAGAGAGTGTTAGATACACTAATACATCTAGAGCCCGTTTGTTTGGGGATATGGGAGAATAAATCATGTGATATATTTTACCTCATGTGTGATATATTAAATCATGTGATATATTTTACTCTCAAGTGGCATTTATAATCAATTGAAATTGGGTAATAAAAGTGTGGGCTTGTCAATTTTATCGGGCCTTTGGTAAATAAAATCTATCTTAACAAACAGTGGAATTCGTGGGATAACAATCAATATCCCTTCTTTTCCAGGCAAACAAACGGGTTCCTAATATAATGTTTGGTTGTCCATATCTACAAACATGTTGACCCGGTATTAAATTAGGATCTTGTATTTACTATACTAATTTCAAGTGTTTACGTATCTCATCTCAATAGGTGGTATTCTTAAAACTATTCATAATTATAATTTTTTTTGCCACTTTTAACCCCAAGTATCTCAACTTCCCATGAAAAAAGGAACACAATCACAATTCTCTCTTAACTCATAACTTCCGTGATTCAAAATCGGTGAACATTAAGAAAAAAACTGGAATTAATTGATGGAGTGTAGAACATTAAGAAAAAAACTGCCTCCAATTAATGATCCACCAATATTTGAATAGCAAGTTAAAATTGGAATTAATTGATTCCAATTTTCAGAAGATGATAAACACGAAGACTCCTATTATTTCCGGGAAAAATCTTCTTTTTATTTTTTTATTTTGGAGATTTGCAATCATTTCTCAGATATTTGATTTGCAGGTTTTGCGATACTTGTAGTTTTCCTTTTTGCGGTTTTAAAACGTTATTTTCTTCTCATATTTTTTTGTTATTCATTGATTCGAAAATTATCATATATATATATATATTTGCAATAATATAGTGGAAAATATTCAATCACCAATTACTATTAACCATGAATTTGTGTGTTTACTTAATTTTACTCTTGGAGGAAGAAGAGGGTTACAAATTTATATTCATCTTCAACTACAATTTTTTGCTTCTTTTTTTTCCCAGAAATAATGGAAGAGAAGAATCCAATTGTACTAGTGTTTGAATAAAATTTATTTAATTTTTATTTTGTTGTTCTTCCTCATATTTTCTGTAGGTAATCCAATCTTTAATCAATTATGAAAAACCTATTATTGACATTTCCGAAAATAATTATGATGGATGGTAAAAATGTTAGATGTATTAAGAGTGTAATAATGACAATAATATATTTATCAAAAATTTAAGAAGCACTAGCAAATGAAATATTGCATATACCATTTATTCAATTATTGTGTACCAAACAAAAGATGTATACATAAAACTTATTTAGCGAATCATTGTTTAAGATATCATGTTTTATCTCATACTTGCTACCAAACGAGGCCTGAGAGTTTGAGTACGACTCAACTCTTTGAAAGCCTATACTAGAAGGAAGAAAGAAGCCTAGAAACCTAGAAGGAGGCACAAGCCTTATCTTCCACCTTGTCCTTCGTTGGAGAAATCTCGTATTATTTTAAAAAATATAGACCTAATTGCAATTTATATTACGATTTTTCAAAATTATATTTTAAACTAAATATTTGGATTTTGTTAAAAAAATTCAATTTAATTTTTCTTGCAACTAAGACTTAAAGAACAAATTTATCTCTACCCATAGTTGACGTGACATCTACGTGGCAACCACCTACAAAAAATTTAAATTAGGTGGCAAAAAACATTAAAACTTAATTGCAATTTAAATCAATGATGGACCTCTGCAAATCTGTCTGCGTCTACGTGTCAATGACCCAAAAAAATTATATTATGTGGCAAAACTTAAAATTAAATACTCAAATTCCATATTTTTGCATTAATAAGAACATAAATAAATGACTCCAAATAGAAAGAAAAATAGTAATGAAAAGATAAAATCAAGATACAAAATATTTGCATTAATAAGAACATAAATGAATCCAAATAAGATAAATAAAACTGTTTTACCATAAAATAATTTTAATAATCCGTTTTACTATGAATTTGGAACTTAGGGTTTTGGAATATTTTTTTTAAATTTGAGAATTTAATTTAAAAATTTGTCATGTATTTAAAGCTTTTTACCACAATATTTAAGTTTTTTGTGGGTCATTGCCACGTAGGCATCATGTCAACGACGTGCCTCGGCAAAAATATCTGTACGTTTTAATTGCAAAAAAAGTTAAATTGAAGTTCTTTTAACAAGATCCAAAAGTTTAGTTTAAAATGCACTTTTGAAAAAACACTGTGAATTAATTGCAATTAAATCTTAAAATTTTCGCCACCTAGTTTGAGTTTTTTTATGGATCATTGCCACGTAGACGTCATGTTTGGGACGAACAGAGGCAAATCTGCTCGTAAGTCTAAACAAAAAAAAAAAAAAAATTAATTGGAATTTTTTTTTAATAAAATCTAAAAATTTAGCTTAAAATGCAATTTTGGAAAATGTCGTGATTTAAATTCCAATTAAACAAAAAATGTAGTATCTTTTTCATTTTTTTTCATTTTTTCATTTTTCATTTTTTCATTTAAACAAAAAATGCATTTTTCTTTATTCAATTAAAATTTCATCCCATTATAAATTTTTCATTTTTTTTTGATATTCTACAATAAGTATCTTATTCATTTTTTAAAAAGTATGTAAAAATAACACATATATTAATAAATAAATAATTTCTTAAACAATAATTATTTATTTTTAACAACACTCTATTATTTTAGATAAAAACTAATATGTAATCCACCATATATTAATAAATAATATATTTTATTGAATAAAATAACAAAAATAAAGAATAAATTTATAGTGAAATAGAGGGAGTATAAATGTGTTATATACTTATATAATTATATTACACCGATTCTACAATATAATGTGCGTAACTTGTTATAAATAAGTGTGTAAAATAAAAGACGAGATTTGTTCACTCAGTTCGTCGGGAACGACTACGTCTGGGGGCGAGCCAAGCTAGGAGTTTCACTAATGTTCTTGTGTATGAGTAATTACAATTATGAGTACAATAGTCTATTTATAAGAATAAAACCCTCATCTAAGATATGAAGCCCATTGGGTTATTGATCCATTAGTAATGTCCACATCAAATATTCTAGATTTGGAATAATAAATCTTCTAGATTTACAACACTCCCCCTTGGACATTACGACATAACATAAATGTCTTGTCATAAAAACTCCACGTGCTAGGTATCGGCCAAATAATAAGTTAGGGAGGAATGTAATCGATCTTCTAGATTCATTTCGGGGTTACTGCTCCCCCTAAAGACAACAACACTTTGAGTCTTTGCATCCCAATACCACGAACGTACTTTTCAAAAGTAGACGTAGGTAAGGACTTAGTAAACAGATCTGCTAGATTGCACCTTTTGAATGGTAATCACGTCACTCTTCTGGAGTTCGTATGGGTAGAAAAACTTAGGTGAAATATATTACGTCAGGTTTCCCTTGACGTACCCATTACTCATTTGTGCGATGCAAGCTGCGTTGTCTTCAAATATAACGGTGGGAGGCGTATCGCCTTTAGCGATACCACATGAGTCACCAATGTGTTTTAACAAGGACCTTAACCAAACACATTCTCGTGCGGCTTCAAATAAAGCTATTATATCTGAGTGGTTTGAAGACGTGGTAACCATAGTTTGTTTAACCGATCTCCATGAGATCGTGGTACCACCACAGAGAAAAACATAACCAGTCTGGGATATGGCGTTGTGGGGATCAGACAAATAGCCAGCATCCGCATAACCTGCTAAGGCTTTGTCTTGGTTGTTTCGGTAAAACAGTCCAAGATCTTGAGACCCTTGGAGGTACCGTAGAACATGCTTAACGTCATTCCAATGTCTCCTTGTAGGAGAAGCGCTATGTCTCGCAAGCAAATTGACAGCAAATGCAATGTCCGGCCGAGTGCAATTTGAGAGATAGAGCAATGCTCAACCAACACTAAGATAAGGAACTTCTGGCCCCAGAATTTCTTCTGAATCTTCTTTTGGTCTAAATGAGTACTTATCCATTTCGAGGGATCAAACAACCATAAGAGTGCTAAGTGGATGAGATTTATCCATGTGAAATCTCTCCAATACCTTCTCCACGTAGGTCGACTGATGTATAAGAATTCCTTCTGGGAGATGCTCAATTTGTAGGCCGAGGCAGTACTTGGTTTTACCCAAGGCTTTCATTTCGAATTCGGCTTTTAAGATTGAATTGGCTTCTTCAATCTCTTTGCATGTTCCGATTATGTTCAGGTCATCAACATAGACGGATATGATGCAAAAACCATTTTGCGATTTCTTCGTGAATACGCATGGGAAAGCTTTATCGAATGTGTATCCCTTCTTCTGAAGGAATTCACTGAGTCGGTTGTACCACATGAGGCCCGAATGCTTCAGGCCATACTGCGGTATGCAGTATACATGAGGCCCGAATGCTTCTGAAGGACTTCTGCAGTTTTATGCTATACATACTGCGGTTTTCACCATCCCTTATCTGAGGAATGTCAAATCCATCGGGGATTTTCATATAAATGTCGTCATCAAGTGATCCGTATAAGTACGCGGTTACTACATCCATTAAAATACATTTGGAGATTCATTTTAACTGCCAAAGATATCAAGTAGCGGAACGTTATTGAGTCCATGACGGGAGAATAGGTTTGATCGAAATCAATCCCGGGTCTCTGCGAAAACCCTTGAGCTACAAGTCTTGCTTTATACCTTTCCACAGTATTGTTCTCATTTCATATTTGTACAAATACCCATTTATATCCTACAGGGATAGCGCGCGTGGGTGTACGAACGATAGAGCCAAATACTTGTCTTTTGTTAAGCGATGCGAGCTCAGCTTCAATTGCCTCTTTCCATTTAACCTAATCGGAGCGCTTCCGGCACCCAGCGATTGTTTTGGGTTCTGGAACTAGATCATTTATAATGGAAAGAGCAATTAACGCTGCAAATGTGTCGTCGATGATAGTAATATTTCTATTATATATTTCTCCCGTATCTGTGAAATTCACAGAGACTTCGACGTTTACGTCAACCAGGCCTTCCTTATTTCCCATTATATTTAGGTTTGGTCGTTCCACGGTCCTAGTGCCTTGAATATTTTGTGCACGTGCTTCATCACTAGGACACTCGTCTCCAAGAGACTTGGTGTTATCTAGACGAATCTCTTCTAGAGATTTTACATTCGACTGACCAGATTTGCTAGCCTTTCGTTTAGGTGTATTACTATCTCTTGAGGGTTCTTTACGCTTTTGGCGTGTGGGGGCATGAGTACTCGTTTTGCTTGGGACCTCAACCCTTTGGGGAGCATTTACTGCAGGTATATGCGATTTAGTTACACCTCTATGGTCAGTGAACGCGTCTGACAGATTATTTGCTAAATTTTGCAAGTTAAAGATCTTCTGAACTTCTAATTCAGATTGATTAGTTTGCGGATCTAGATACTGAAGATTACTTACGTTCCACGTAAGCTCCCGGCATTCATTCAATTTTGAATTCGGATCTCCCCCTAATGCCGGAAAGTAATCTTCATCGAACGTGCAATCAGCAAACCGGGCCGTTAATTGATCCCTAGACAAAGGCTCGAGGTATTTCACGATGGATGGAGAGTTAAATCCTACGTAAATACCTAGTTTTTTTGTGGGCCCATAGAGGTCCGCTTTGGTAATATTATCGGAACATATACCGCACACGCAGATGGGAAATGCTAGGTTCTTTCCCACACACTAACTGTAGTGGGGAATGATCATTATATGCAGTTGGACGGATTTGTATTAAGTGCGATGCATGTAGGACTGCATGCCCTGTAACGCCCCCGAAATTCATATATATTAATTATATAAAATTCGAAGTATTAATTGAGATCAAAAGTCCGAACTATAAATTTTTTTGAAGAAAAGATAACATAAATAGATGATGAGTTTCATGCAGTAGGAAGGTGGGAAGAAATATTATAATGATGTATCACACTCCTATATATATATATGTGTATAAAAGTATAGATAGTTTAGTATTTTGAAATATTACATACTGAGTTTTAGGTATTGAATCACACGAAAATAGTATCGTTCTACAGTGTATTGGCGATAGTATTTATTTAGAAAATAGAATGTAATATAGGCATCATAGTGTTATAATTAGTGTTTTAATTGAACGGGGAACGCCGTATCTTCCTCATCACCGTCCGTGCTCCCCGTACTCGAAATCTGCAAGGGGTTAGAAAAGTGGGGCATGAGATTTGAATTCTCACGTATGGGTGATTTGCAATGTCATAGGATTGGTAAATCCGAAGTATATTAAGTTGTACTTATTAATAAAGCGTTTAATATATTTAAGCAGTTGATATATAAACATGGATAACGTATATCACAGAACAAGCAGATTCACGTAATAATTAATTGGGCATAACAAGTCTTACATCATATAATTGGTATATCACAAGTTGATTCACAGTAAGGGCAAAGCCCAAAATTATTTTCCACATATCGTAAAAGACTTTCCTTGAACCATTTTCATACGATCATACTTAACTTGTCCCACTTCCAAAACCTTACTCCTTCCAACCACTGACAACATGAAACAAAGCAAACCATCAATGGCCTTATTCCCAGTGCGCAACGTAGGCGTCTGACCCTGGGACCAGATCTGTTTGAATTAACAACCTTGATTCCGAGGGCGTCCCCGACAGCTCCCCGGAGGTTGGATTTAATACCCGAACCACAACTCCGTACTTACTGACTTTCTGTTCTTTTATAAAACCGATATTTTAAAACGTGGAGGGAAAATTCCTCGATTTGCAATCAAATTGATTCATGCTCACATATTGCCCTTAATCATGCAATGGTGATTGATTTGAATAAAACAACAGTCATTTCGTATCATATATAAGTATATCACATAATTCAAACAGTTATATATTAGGGATACATTTATGTTGGATTAGTTGTTTTAGATTTATTTGGTCGAGTTCAGAGTATACCAGCACAACGTATTATAAGCAGATCGATCAACAGATTTTCACCCACCTGATCGTTTGGAGTCCTGAGAGTGGTGTATAGACGGATGGTCGAGTCCCTGGTGCGTAATCCCACTAGCACTGATTCCTAATATAAAGTTATTCGATTAAAAGTTGATCTTTGAAGAGTTTAGGAAGAACTCGAGAGTTTGCGTTACGTGAGACGAGTGGTTGATGTATCATATACTTTAAAAGGACTTGCTTAAGGGCCATACCTTATTTTGGTAAATACACCACTTCTAAAAAAGGGGTGCATTTTTGGGGTGTACTTACTAATTATCTTGTTTGTATGATTTATTTTCTATTTCTATATATAAAAGATATAATATCCTAATATTCTAAGACTTTTTATAAAAGTCCCTTTAAATTTTAAAAGTATATCTATACTTACATTTTTGAAAAGTATTAAGAATATAAGGAACTCATTAAAAGTACTAATATAACATAAGTCCCAAATTAATGTTATTCTTTCTAACCTTTTTATTTTTTTTTATTTTGAAAGGAGCTCTTGGATAGAAGTTTATATATTATAAAATAGAACATGTCCTTGGTTAAAAACTTATTTTATTTGGGAAATTTCATTTGAAAATATTTTAAATAAAATAATATATATTCTTCTTTATTATTAAGAAAAACTTGTTTTAATGGGGTTTTTCCACAACTCTTAAATTGACTAAAAATACTTTTCTATAATACTAGTATTACTAATTGAGTTGGCATGTGTCACTTTTCAAAACAAAGGAATAAATTACTTCTTAACAAGCCATTTGTTCATTGTTACAACCATTTAACCTGAGACAAGGGAGAAGACGAGTTTCCCTTTGTCTTTAAACCCAACTAAAAGAATCAAATTTTCATCATCAAAACAATAATACTAACAATACCAATTCCAAATACTGTCCAACTAAAACAATGACACCGTACTGCTATAAAAATGATACTAAACAACCAAAAGACTAGTACTAGTCCACTAAAGTCCCAGAACAACAATAAAATTTCAAAACAACAGAACTCAGAAATTCATCTACTGGAAGTAATAAACCAAAGTCCAAAAAGTTTGAAATTTGGACAACAGCATTTCCAGAAAACAACTATTGCTACTACAATATCCATCCAAGGATCAAAGGGATTCATTCCCAAACAACAGGCAATTTGAAACAAAGAAAAAAAATAGGAAATCAAAGCTTGGTTCGTTCATTCTCCCCGTTTCTTATTACACGGTTCCAAAAAGGGTCTCGATAATTACCGGAATTATGAAAAGAAAGAAAACGAATGCAGAAACCTTACGTTCTCCGATTCGAGGTGGTAAACGGGCAGCCTATCGGTGTCGTTTGGATGATTCGAGAAAGAAATCGAGCAGCCTAACGACGTGCCTCGATTTTTCCAGAAACTTCGGCAACAGGGGTCCTCGTCCACGGCGTCATTTGATAAAAAAAACGAAAGAATCAAATTTAATTGAAATCAAAATTAAAAGAGGGCTTTTAAAATCGGCTTACTGGAAAAGAGGAAAAAGGAGTGGCGGCGGCTTCGGCTGAGTGGCGTCGCGGCGGCGGCGGTTTGCTCTAGTGGTGGCGTCGTGACGGCGGCGCGACTGCGTGACGGCGAAGGGGAGTAGCGTCACGGCCTGGCTTCGAGCGGAGAAGGAGACGCGTCGCTGCATCGGTTTCGTCGATCGGAAAATGAGAGAGGAGGCAGACGTTGCGGCGGTTGATCGGAGGGGAGGAGGCGGAAGGACGACGTCGCCTGAGAGATCGGAGAAGAGGCGTGAGCAGCGGCGGTTTGGAAGGAGGAAGAAGACGCGTCCAAATCTTCTTCTGGAGAGAGAAAGAGGAATACGCATTTTCTTGGATGAATATATTTTCTTTTGGGACTGATTCCTCTTAGGCGTGTCTATTTAAAGGGAGATAATATTCAAATAAGGAATTAAATTTTAAAACGCTTAACTAACTTGTGGTCGAGAATTAAAGAAGCAAGATTTTCATAGGATTTCTTTTGTACTACTAAGGCATGTTTGGTTTGTGAAATTAAACAAAAAACGAGTAATTAATATAATTTTAAAATTTAATTAATTAATTAGTTCTTTTAAGACATTGTAATTATTCTTAATAATTATACGGATCGAAAACCTCGATTTTAATTTAATTCTCGAAGTTCCTTATTCGTTCGAAAGATTCGATTTCTTTCTACGAATTTTGGAATTTTATAAGCAGGGTATAAATTTAAATCACACAAAACACGCAAACTTAATAAAATTTAAAATAAACAAGAGAATGAAATAAAATAAGGTTTCTAAAAAGGAAAAAGGGTACAGAACGGGACGGGGTGTTACATCCCCACCCCCTTAACAGAATTTCGCCCCTGAAATTCATCTCTTAAGTACTACTTAAGCATTGAGGGTATTTAGCTAGGATTTCATCTTCTTTTTCCCATGTCGCTTCTTCCTTCCCGTGACGGCTCCATTGGACTAGAACCAATGGTATTTCTCGATTCCTCAACAAGTGCAACTTCCTCCCCAAGATAGTCACTGGGACTTCCTCATAAGTCAGGTCACTGCTTAGACCCAATTCTATGTGACTAATAACATGGTTTGGATCGCTCATGTATTTTCTGAGTGTAGATACGTGGAACACATTATGCACTCGTAACAACTCTGGTGGCAGTGCTAAGCGATAAGCTACATCCCCGATTCTATTCAGGATGTTAAATGGTCCGATGTATCGTGGCTTTAGCTTACCCCTTTTCCCAAAGCGAATTAGGCCTTTCATTGGTGCAACTCTGAGAAACACTTTCTCGCCAATGTTGAACTGTAAATTTCTTCTTCGAGTGTCCGCATATGAATTCTGACGGTCCTGAGCCATTTTGATTCTTTCTTTAATCTTTGCGACTATCTCAGCTGATCTCTTGACTAATTCGGGTCCGAGAATCTTTCAAATCCCGACTTCGTCCCAACAGACTGGTGATCTACACCTCTTCCCGTAGAGCGCTTCGTACGGAGCCATTTGTATTGTCGCCTGATAACTGTTGTTATAAGCGAACTCTACCAAGGGAAGGTGGCTTTCCCAACTTCCTTCAAGATCCAGGGCGCAAGCTCTCAGCATATCTTCGAGTGTCTGGATAGTTTTTTCCGATTGTCCGTCGGTCTGCGGGTGGTATGCAGTGCTGAATTTTAATTCAGTTCCCAAGGCTCGTTGCAAACTTCCCCAGAACTTGGAGGTAAAACGAGGGTCTCTATCGGATACTATCGAGACTGGTACACCGTACAATCTGACTACTTCTGCTATGTATAGTTGGGCAAGCTTGTCCAACGTATACGTCATTCTAACAGGGATAAAGTGGGCAGTTTTTGTAAGTCTATCTACGATAACCCAGATGGCATCGTGATTCTTCACCGTTTTCGGAAATTCGGTGACAAAATCCATAGTGATGTTCTCCTACTTCCATTCTGGCATCTCCAGAGGATGTAATAACCCTGAGGGTTGTTGATGATCGGCTTTAACCTGTTGGCAAGTTAAACAACTCTTGACGAATTGAGCTATCGTCCTCTTCATACCCCTCCACCAAAAGTTCCTTTTCAGTCCCCGGTACATCTTTGTCTCTCCGGGGTGAACGGTGTAAGGAGTGTTATGTGTCTCTCGCAGGATTTCGTTCCTTAATTCTTCATCCTTAGGCACACAAATTCTATAATTGAACATTAGAGCCCCATCAGTACTCAACACGAACCTCTGAATGGTCCTTTCCTCAGCGCACTTACGTATTCCTCTCAAGAATTTATTGTTCTGTTGTGCCCCTAGGATCCGTTCTCGTAAGGTCGGTTGTAGGGTGAACGCGTAAACCATAGAATCCGCATAACACTGTGTGGAAAATTCCAGGTTTAACCGAGAGAGTTCTCCCATTAGCGGTAATTGTGTGGTCGGAACAACGCCTAGTTTCGTATCTTTCTTCCTACTCAAAGCGTCTGCCACTACGTTTGCCTTTCCAGGGTGGTAGTGGATAGTGCAATCATAATCTTTTACCAATTCGAGCCATCTTCTCTAACGCATGTTCAATTCCTTCTGCGTGAAGAAGTATTTCAGGCTCTTATGGTCAGTGTAAATTGACTTGAAGCGAATTACACTAACTTCTACTAATCGCTCACCCGCAAGCGGACGGGTTCACTGTAGTAAGAGTAAGTATAATGGCCAAGTATTATCGAACCCACGAGATGGAGTGTATGCGAACAGATCCCTGAAGATCTACGCGTCGTAGCTAATATTTGTGTAATATTTTTTTTTTATTTTTTAGAGATTAATTAAAAGACTGAAATAAACTAATTAAACTAAAGAATTTAAGAAGACGAATTAATTACGGGTTGTTTTCAAATAAGAGGTGGTGATGCTTAGGATAGGAATCCCTACGTATAGTAACGGAGCAGGTACATAATCAAAATAACTGTGACGCACAAGAAATAACCTAAGTAAAAGAATGCAAGGTGAAAGCTCAAGATTCTAAACCCTAATACTTTACCCTAACACTCGACTTCACTAATCCACTAACAAGTTAATAGATTGTGCCTAATTAATGAGACCCTAATTTAACTAAGGTGATGCGGTCGTCCTCCTTCGCTAAACTGGTAGATGAATTAACCTTTCCTAAACCCTCTAGTTAAGTCTACTCGTTGTTAAAGAGTGATACGGTCGTCCTCTCTCTAACACCTTTCGAACAAAATTCAAAAGTAAAGTCTAGATTAATTTTAAGAATTCATTAACCAAGAGAATTAAAACCTAACGTCACAAGTTACCCTAATTACGTACCCACAACCTACTTCTACGAGTTCATCCTACCCCAAGCATGCAAGGGTTTTAGCTAGACATAGGTTTAACGTAAACAAAAGCAGTAGAAGAAACAACGAACATAAACATGATTAATTCAACAAAGAAAATATGAAACATGAACTAGGGTTTTAAAGAATTAAAAATACTAAGAACTGAAATTTAATTGATAAAAACGAAGTTTAAAGCGTTAAAAGTTACCAAGCTAACGAAAAGAAACTAAGAAACAAAAATAAACGAAGAATTCGTATGAAAAACCTCAACCAAACGTAAAGTAAACTTGCTCGTTCCTTCTCCTCTTTCTCTCTCTAAAATGAACTCTAAAACTCTCAAACTATCTCATCAAGTGTGTTGTTTCTTTTTTTCAAAAATGTGCTTGAGACGAATATATATATGCAACGGGCCGAATCGTGAACTCGTGGGCCGAAAAACGCCTTTTAAAATGCGAAAACTGAGAGGCGCTCGAGCAGAGCCCGCTTGAGCGGAGGCGCTCGAGCAGGGTGGTCGATCGAAAGTGATGGTCGAGCGAGGGCGCTCGAGCTTAGGTGCTCGAGCGCCAAAAACCTTCTGGACAAAATAGCGCTCGACCTCTTAGCTCGAGCGGGGGCGCTCGAGCAATGGTGCTCGAGCGACCCTCTTTCTTCTCAACTAACACTTTTCTTCTTCAACACTAACACCAATCGTATTCCTTCGATATCTTCTCATCCGGGCATCCGTTTGAGTCGATTCAAAGTCCTACGAACTCCGTTCTTCACCCTCGATTCACCTACGAGCATTTAAGAGACAAATTCATCAATGTATAGAAATAATGCTCAATTGACTCCATATACTCAACAAAATCGACCAAAATTAGGGTATTTCAAGTGACGAATCATGACAATTTCACGCCTAATCATAGATCTTACACTTTCCACCATACAAGTAGTGTCTCCATATCTTCAATGCATGAACCACTGCGGCCGGTTCTAAGTCGTGTGTTGGGTAGTTCTGCTCGTGGTCCTTTAGTTGTCGGGATGCGTAGGCTACAACTTTCCTATTTTACATCAGAACACAACCCAAGCCTGACAACGAAGCGTCTGTGTAAATGAAGAATCCTTCTGATCCGTCCGGGATGGTTAACACAGGCGACGTAGTTAGTCTCTTCTTTAGTTCTTGGAAGCTTTCCTCACAAGTCGAGTCCCAAACAAACTTCTCAGTTTTCTTGGTCAGCTTTGTTAGTGCTTTCGCAATGCTGGAAAAATCTTGTATGAACCTCCGGTAGTATCCTGCTAACCCAAGAAAGCTTCGAATTTCATTGACGCTAGTAGGAGTCTTCCGGTTCATGATGGCTTCCACCTTTGTCGGGTCCACTTCAATCCCTTTTGTGGAGATTATATGTCCTAAGAACATAACACGGTCGATCCAAAATTCACACTTGCTGAATTTGGCATACAACTTCTCTCGTCTCATTGTTTCTAAGACGGTCTTGAGATGTTCTTCGTGTTGCTCTTTGTTCTTAGAGTACACAAGTATGTTGTCGATAAAGACGATGCCGAATTGGTTCAGGTACGGATGAAACACTCTATTCATCAGATCCATGAAAATCACCGGAGCATTCGTCACTCTGAAAGGTATCACGGTGAATTCATAATGTCCATACCGAGTTCGGAATGCTGTCTTTGGGATATCCTCGCTCTTGACCTTTAGTTGGTGGTAACCAGACCTCAGATCGATTTTTGAGAATACAGTAGCATTCTTCAATTGGTCGAACAAGTCTTCTATCCTCGGAAGAGGATATTTGTTCTTGATGGTCAGTTGATTTAGACCTTGGTAGTCTATGCACATACGGAAAGTCCCATCTTTCTTCTTCACGAACAACACAGGTGCTCCCCATGGTGATGCACTTGGCCTGATGAACTTCTTTTCAAGTAAGCCTTGCAGTTGTTCCTTCAGTTCTTCTAATTCCTTTGGCGTCATTTGATAGGTTGCTTTAGATACTGGTGCTGACCCAGGTATCAAGTCGATGGAGAACTCTATCTGACGATCCGGAGGTAACCCGATCAATTCCTCAGGAAATACGTCAAGGTATTCATCCACGATCGGCACCTTAAAGCGTAACTTGTCATTTTCCTCTCCCGTTGAGATGTGGACAAGTTAAGCTTGGCATTCTTCCTTCCGTAATATTTCTGCAGCTTGGATTGCTGATATTACTCGGGTCTCCTTCTTGGTCTTGATTTCACGAAATGTGAAGTGTTGACCATTACTGGTTTCAAGGTCGATCTCGCATTCTGCACATTTTATCATCGCTTTGTTCTTCATCAACCAGTCGATGCCCAAGATTATGTCAAAGATTTTCATCTTAAGGATATGAAGATCGGACTCTATCAAGTGGTCATCGAGCATTAGGGTTAACCCTCTAACTTGACCCTCCATTTCCATAGCGGTTCCAGATGGAATACTCACATTCAACACTCTTCTATTTTCCCCAATTAATCCTAACTTTCTTCTAAAGTTATCAGATATAAAGGAATGGGATGCCCCAGTATCAAACAATACATACGCAGGTTTTTCAAGTATAAAGACAGTACCTGCTAGCGTCTAATGATGATCAGGTTGAGCGGGGCCCTTCAGACGAAGTTGTTCTCCACTACCTTCCCCTTCTTCTAGAATAGCATTTACATGCCCAGACCTCCTCTGACCTTGGTTAGGCGGACCTCTGTTGGGTGGTCCCGCCTGACGGTTGTTAGGTGCAGACAGTTGGCGAGTCTGGTAGTTGCTTACCTGCTGCGGGCGGTACTGGTTATTATTAACCGGTTGGCGGTTGCTGCTTGGTGGCTGGGCGCATTCACTAGACTTATGCCCAGGTTGATTGCAACGGTAACAGATTACTCCTCCCTAACTACATGGTCCCCAATGTCTCATTCCACACCTCTGACAGTTTTGGTTGGCTCGAGAACTAATAAAGTTATTCCCCCTGGATGGCGGGACTGGATTCCTCTTAAAGTTTGGCTGCCAATTCCGATTGAAAGTGACAGTAGTCGGAGCCTGCTTATACTCCAGATTCTGGCTGATCGAGACTAGCAAAGCTCGATGAAAGACTTCCCCATAGTTTGGCATCTGAAGGCCAATTACAATTCCAGCTATCTCGGGCCTCAAGCCCTGTTCGAACCTGCAAGCTTTCCTCTCATCATCACCCACCAGATGTGGGGCATAACGAGACAGCTGGTTGAATTTTCTCTCATACTCTATTACCGAGAGAGTTCCCTGTCGAAGGTTGACAAATTCCTGTTCCTTCCGATCTCTTAGTACCCGTGGAAAGTACCTATCCAGCACAGCTTTCTTGAAATCCTCCCAAGTAAAGACTTGTCTGGCTTCTTCATTCATAGTCCGCTCATAGGACTCCCACCATTGGGCTGCATCCTCCATTAGCTGGAACTTGGCACAGGAGACTTTTTGTGCATCAGCAAGTGCCATATGTCGGAAAATACGTTCCATCCCTGATATCCGCTCCTCAATCTCAAAGGAGTTCTCCCTCCCCTTCAGCCTAGGTGGCTGTAGTCGTCGAAAGCGTTCGACAAAGTCATTCATCCTGGGTGTTATCTGAGGAATAGACCCATAAAGAGGTGGAGGAGGTGGTGAAGCCTGTTGCTGGATGTAGTTTTGCGGAGAGATCAGAATTTCTCTCGCAATATCATTCCCTGGCGCGGCCTGCTGAGGCGGCTCAGGTTCAGCCTGATGAGGTGGGTCCTGTTCCATAGGATCCACTGGTACATGAATAGGGTTAATGCGAGGTCGTCCACGTCTTCGGCCTAGTGCCATTCTAAAGGTGATTCTGAAGAGAAAAGAATAATATTGTTACAATATGTATATGTGCGAGAAAATTATAAAAATATAACCGGATTAACCAAATTAACACAACACTAGCACTGAAACACATGTGGTACGTAATTCACCGCAACGCATTGGGGCCCTCAATGGTACAGTGCTCACATTCGCACAGTACAATAGGAACCAGTGGTATGTCATTGAGTGATAATCAGATAAAATATACGACAATTAATATATGTAAAGTAAGTAAAGCACATTGACAAGCAGCGAGCACAAAATAAGTACTCCCTCCGTCCCAGTCTAAGCGTCCCATTTCTTTTGGTTGAATGGTTTAAGAAAGTGTATTTGTTTATTAATATATGGTGGAAAAGTAATGAATAGTGTTGAAAAGTAATGAATAGTGTTTAATAAAGTAATGAATAGTGTTGAAAAGTGGATTGAATGAGTGACATTTTTGGTAATATTGTGTGAATTTGAAGGTTAAAGTTTATATGTAGTAGAGTGTTGCTTTTTCCATTTATGGAATGGGACACTTAGTGTGGGACAACCAAAAAAGGAAAGTGGGACACTTAGAGTGGGACGGAGGGAGTATTATACATATATATATCTAAAAAGTTTTGGGTTCTACGGAGTCAGTCTCCTTACATTACGTCATAGAATACAAAAGACTTCTAGGTAATGCTAACACATCGCATCCTCACATCATTGCAGATCACGAGCGACAAAAGGAGTGGGTTAAGGCTATACTGCTATGGTCAAAAGGAAAACGACCACACAATTGACTACTACTATATGTCAAAGCGGCTACCACTTATACTATATATATACATCTACTACTATATACCGAGTCCAACCTCCAACTAATCATCCACCCCTAACTCTGCAGAGGAATCCCCGTCTACAGGTGGCCCACCCTCGACTAGCTCGTCGACTGTCGGTTCCACTCCCGGGAGTGCAGCCTCATTGGGGCCGAGGGGTCCATCACCAGCTAACCCTCCTGCCACCTAGAGAGCAACGACGTTATCCCACTGCGAGATGACCACCCTCTGGTATAGGTCAGCCCTCTGAGTAGAGAAGAGGGAGTACTCCTCCTGGGTGACTGTGGTCGCCCTGGCTGCATCAGCTGACAACTGTGCTAAGACTGCTTCCTCTCGAAGAATGTCTGATATGTCCATGTCACCCTGGCGAGTGCAGCGGCCTGGTAAGCCAACCCGCGGGTAGTGTTCGCATTCCGTATAACCCGCTAAACCTCCACCCAAAAGGCCTCTAAGTGAAGGTAGGGCTCGTCCTCAGCACCGTCCACTCTCATGCGGTCTAGGAGTCCAGTAGCGATAGGACGGAATACCTCAGTGACTCCGCTGGCATACCTCATCGCAGCAGCGAAATCTGACTCAACGTGGGGTTCGGGGGCAACCCTTGTCCTCTAACACAGTCCTAGGAAGCGAGCAGTATACCGTCGATAGTCTCTAACTCTAGCTGCTGTGTAACTCCTACGTACTCATCCACATCCATCTTATGGTTTCCTATAGGGAAAGGAAAGTTCTAGTCAAAATTTTAGTTCAAGAAAGAAAAACTGTAAAGTAAACACTTTAAAGCACGTATCTCAAGTAATCCCATAGTATTATTTATGAAGTTCATAGAATTACTCAAGCATTCTTTATCAGTTAATCAGGGTCCAAAAGCAATTTAGACTAGATCCTGTAGCTTTCCTTTATAGCACGAACATTGTTTCGAGTTATCGTAACCTTTTTGATTGTGTAATATTATGAAGTCAAACTGTTTGTGAGTTTGTAGGCTTTTAGGCAACCTTTTATGAAACTTTAATAATGTACCTTTGAGGAGCTTGTGGACAGTAATCAGAGACACGTTTCCCCTGAGATATTAAATGTTGTTTATTATTTAAGTGATGAGAAATAATTTTAGTTTTGATGGGAATTCAAGGATTTGGGTTTGGGTCCGAAAGTTTTGAACCTAGGCTCTGATACCACCTGTAACGCCCCCGAAATTCATATATATTAATTATATAGAATTCGAAGTATTAATTGAGATCAAAAGTCCGAACTATAAATTTTTTTGAAGAAAAGATAACATAAATAGATGATGAGTTTCATGCAGTAGGAAGGTGGGAAGAAATATTATAATGATGTATTACACTCATATATATATATATATATGTGTATAAAAGTATAGAGAGTTTAGTATTTTGAAATATTACATACTGAGTTTTAGGTATTGAATCACACGAAAATAGTATCGTTCTACAGTGTATTGGTGATAGCATTTATTTAGAAAATAGAATGTAATATAGGCATCATAGTGTTATAATTAGTGTTTTAATTGAACGGGGAACGCCGTATCTTCCTCATCACCGTCCGTGCTCCCCGTACTCGAAATCTGCAAGGGGTTAGAAAAGTGGGGCATGAGATTTGAATTCTCACGTATGGGTGATTTGCAACGTCATGGGATTGGTAAATCCGAAGTATATTAAGTTGTACTTATTAATAAAGCGTTTAATATATTTAAGCAGTTGATATATAAACATAGATAACGTATATCACATAACAAGCAGATTCACGTAATAATTAATTGGGCATAACAAGTCTTACATCATATAATTGGTATATCACAAGTTGATTCACAGTAAGGGCAAAGCCCAAAATCATTTTCCACATATCGTAAAAGACTTTCCTTGAACCACTTTCATACGATCATACTTGACTTGTTCCACTTCCAAAACCTTACTCCTTCCAACCACTGACAACACGAAACAAAGCAAACCATCAATGACCTTATTCCCAGTGCGTAACGTAGGCGTCTGACCCGGGGACCAGATCTGTTTGAATCAATAACCTTGATTCCGAGGGCATCCCCGACAGCTCCTGACTTGAAGCGAATATACTAACTTCTACTAGTAGATTCCTCGCAAGCGTACGAGTTCACTGTAGTATGAATAAGTATAATGACCAAGTATATCGAACCCAAGGGATGAAGTGTATGCAAATAGATCCCTGAAGATCTACACGTCATAGTTAATATGAGTGAAATATTTTTGGATTTTTTTGAAAGATTAATTGAAACTAAAATAAACTAATTAAACTAAAATACTGAAAAAGACGAATTAACTAAGGGTTGTGTTCAAGTAAGAGATGGTGATGCTCAGGATAGGAATCCCCAAATATACTAACAGAGCAGGTACATAATCAAAATAACCGTGACGCGCAAGAAATAACCTAAGTAAAAGAATGCAAGATAAAATCTCAAGATTCTAAACCCTAATACTTTACCATAACACTCGACTTCACTAATCCACTAACAAGTTAATAGATTGTGCTTAATTAATGAGACCCTAATTTAACTATGGTGATGCGGTCGTCCTTCTTCGCTAAACTGGTAGATGAATTAACCCTTTCTAAACCCTCTCGTTAAGTCTACTCGTTGTTAAGGAGTGATACAGTCGTCCTCTCTCTAACACTTTTCGAACGAAATTCAAAAGTAAAGTTAAGATTAATTTTAAGAATTCATTAATTAAGAGAATTAAAACCTAACGTCACAAGTTACCTTAATTACATACCCACAACCTACTTCTACGAGTTCATCCTACCCCAAGCATGCAAGGGTTTAGCCGGACATGGTTATTACGATAACAAAAGCAATTGATGAAGTAAAGAACATAAACATGATGAATTGAAGTGAAAAACTAAAAAGCATGAACTAGGGTTTTGAAAGAAAATAATTCTAAGAACTGAAATTAGATTAATAAAACGAAGTCTAAAGGAAATAACGAACAAGGGTTTTAAGAAACGAAATTAAACAATAAAATCGGACTATGAATTCGTAAAGAAAAACCTCAAAACGTAAAAGTAAAGCTTGCTCGTTCCTTCTCCTCTCGAAACTAAGTCTAAAAGCAATTTTGAATGTGATTATGTCGTCAGTCTCTTCAAAACGTGTTCGGGGAGGTATATATAAGCAACAGGTCGAGTCGGGATCGTATGGGCTAAAATTCCGCGCTTGCTCGTGCACTGGTGCACGAGCACCTCCAACTCGAGCACACTAAATCATCCAGAGAGCCAAAACTGCACGACCAGCCTAGCTCGTGCACTAGTGCACGAGCACATGCCTTGCTCGAGCGCCCTGCACGAGCACTCGTGCAGGGGTGCACGACCTACGTTCTCTCGTGTGCTATGCACGACCACTCGAGCACTTGTGCTCGAGCTCCTCTAGCTTGTGCACTCCAATAATACTTTTGCTCCCTCGAACTAGCACTTTTTTGTATTTCTTCGATATCTTCTCATCCGGGCTTCCGTTTGAGTCGATTCAAAGTCCTACAAACTCCTCTTTTCGCCCTCTATTCATCTATGAGCATCTAAGAGACAAATTCATTAGTTTATGAAAATGATGCGCAAATGACTCTAAATACTCAACAAAATCAATCGAAACTAGGGCATTTCGAGTGACGAATCATGACAATTTCACGCCTAATCAACCCCTCCAAACTTACCATGTTGCTTGTCCTCAAGCAACGGAATAATTAGTCAAGTGAAATTGTTAGGAATGAGTCAACGAATCAAATAATGCAAGCAAATGAATTCGAGTTTCAAAGATCAATCACAAGTATACTCACTCATCTTCCCTCATCATACGCATGCAACAACAGCGAGAATCACCAAAATAAAAAATGGATGTGCACTCAACGATGTGTTTCACTCCCTCACAAGTGTATATCAATGATAAAGGGACTCACTCAAACAATCAATCATACATATTGGCAGCCATGGGCTTGTAAGCACTCTTAACTCCGACCATACTCTAGAAATCAATGCCGAATCAAAAATGACTTTCTCAAGGTTGTAATGTAGGCTCTTTGGACAGGTGGGATAACAATATGGTAAAGTGACTCAAGTGGATGGAGAATAGAAAATCAAACTTCGGTACTTCGAGATTAGGAACAGACTACTTCAAACATATTCAATAAGCACACTTTTAATTCCCACACTCTCAACACTTCAATTTTTTTTTCTTTCTCACTCCTTTCACTTTTTTTTTCCAATCACTTTTTTTTTCTTTTTCGCAAACACATGAGCTCATTTTTTCTCTTTTTTGCTCATTCTCAATTTTTTTTCTTTTTCCCACAACTCAAAACTTCATCACACCTTCTTCTCATACTCACTCAACAAACAACATTTTCCTTTTTCAACTCAATTCAATCCCTTCACATTCACACTTTTCCTGTTCTCCACTCAAATTGGGACAAAAAGGCTTAGTAATTGGAATAGTGTTCATATGTGCTAGCAAATGAAATAGGCTTAAAGCTCAAAGGGGCTAACAAGGGATAAATATCAATGGTAAGGAAAATTTTGGCTAAGTGACTCATTTAAATCAAAGATGGCCTAAGATCACATTCGGCATATCAAACTAGACACAATCAAGAAGCAAGAGCACACACACGTTCTAGCATCCTCTAAGGTGATGATCCTCTCACAAACGAAGAGATTAATTCATGCATCAAAATCTCATAAGGCTCAAATCTCGCAGCTTTCACATCCATGCTAGTCCAAGTGAATTCTCACTCTCATCACACAAGTACTCAAAAGGAAAACTCACAAGCATACAAGTTCTTTCTCAAATCAACTCTAACTCAACCGCTCACACAAAAGAGTTCCTAACTCATTCTCACAACTCAACTCTACCCATCAAATCATACTCAAAGATAACAATCAACAAGTATAAGATGATTGATAGGCATGAAATATGCAATAGCGAATCAGATCAAAATCACCCCAAGGAGCATCTCAAGACACCAAATAACTAAACACACTCAAAGATAAGGGGTGCTCCGGTGCAATGTAACAAGAAACATAAAAAACTCCACCCCCCAAACTTCGACCTTGTGAAGAGGTCTAAGTTTGGGGTTGTGGGTTACCTCAACCAACTAATTCAGTTTCTCTCAATAACGTTGCACACTCCCTTGCTTGAGTTCCTTCAATCTCCACTTATTTGGCACTCCTTCGAGACAACCCTACAAAATAAACTCTCAAGTACGAGGTTAAACTTACGATTCAACAACACCCTAATAACATAAAACTCAAATAACTAACAACACTCAAAAGCAAATAGAAATAGGTTGCCTCCCATTCAACGCTATTTTTAAGGTCCTCATGCCGGACTGAGCTCAAAGGAGCTTATGGAACATCATATTCAAATTTACCTCTCTTACTCTCATAAGAGTGGTACTTGCATGTCTTTCCTTGATGCCCCTCCATCATGAGCTCTGTTGGGAAAATGTATAAGACTTATGTTTTGATTAGATGCCAACATGTCCCTCCTAAGTTGTTTTGTAAGTAAATTATTCAGTAGAGTTAATGTTTTGTTAAACAGTTCAAAGTGTTAAGAACTGGAGTGCAGTTAGTAAAAACTAGAGTGTATTTCAGTATGAAGTCTGCTGAAGATGAAGTCCACTGAAAGTAAAAGTCCACTGAAGACTAAGATGAATCTGGGCACGCAGACTTAAGGTCCAATGAGAAGATGACACGTCAGTGTACTTACTGACAGCCGACCTGCCCCAGCCTGACAAGTACCAAAAGTCTTTCTCTAGCAATCTACAGAAAGTTGGTGAACAGGCATGGTCTTTCAGCCGTTTCTTGACAAGACTTAAAGCTTCAAATAGAGCCGTTTGAACCAATCAGATACAAGAAGACTTACTTGAGAAGATTCAAATCCAACGGGAAGATTTTCAAGGAAGCCTATAAATACAGAAGGACGTGCACATTTCCAAGCACGGGAAACTCACAAGATCAAAGCTATCTCTACATTCATAACAACTAAGAAGCACTCGAAATTATCATTGTTTCCCAAGTGTTTCACATTTGTAGAGAGCCTAACAAACCTTCTGTAACCAAGCTTAAAGCTATATCCAAATCTTAGAAAGAGATAATCCAATCCTAAGCCTTGTGCTAAACTTGTAAGGATTATCTCAAAATAGATGGAACCAAAACCCTACTCAAAACCCTACTCAGTGTTTAGGTTGAGAGCTAGTGTTAAGTGGTGTTAGTAAGCTGATTGTTGTATCAGTCTGAAAGCTGGTTTGTTTTGGGAACTAGGACCTGGAACTTCCTAGTGATCAATCATCCTAAGAGAGGATTAGTTGATCAGTGCACCTTGGCACTATAACACAAGGAATTCCAAGTGAAAGGAATTCTTCTGTTTGATCAGGACAGTGGACGTAGGAGATTCATCTCTGAACCACTTTATACCTTGTGTTCTTACATTATGCTATTTCCTAAGTGTGTGTTCATCTCAAAGTTTATCAAAGTAAAACGAGTTTTCTAAGGGCTCACTAATCCGCATCTGAAAGCTAATTAGATAGTAGTTCAACTGAAAGTCTTGTGCTTTCAGTGGAGGTATTATCTCAGTAAGCTTTCACAAAGTAACTCTCAGCAGACCTCAAGTCCACTGACGAGCTACTGTCTTAAGTAACCTGATAAGTTTTAAAGAAGTTTTAATTTGTAACCACAGGTGTATTCCCCCCCCCCCCATACACCTGTTTACTCATTTCGGGACCAACAATTGGTATCAGAGCAGTGGTTCAAAAGACCATTGTTCTAAGTATACCTTGTGCTTAAAGGTATTTTTTCTTAAAGGTCACCTGAATTGATCTTTTGATAAACTTGTTGTTATACTATGGCTGACAATGCAGCTAGGGTAGCACCACCAGCAGAGAACAACATGGGAGTTAATCCCTTGAACCATATGTCTCATCACAAGCTCCCACAATTCTCAGTGGAAAACTATGACTTCTGGAAAATCAGAATGAGAGCTCATCTTGCCTGTGTGCATGATGAAATGTTAAGGGTTATTACTAAAGGTCCATTTGTGTTTATGACACCTAACCCTAGAACTACAGCTGAAACTATTGCAGATCCTAGAGAAGAATGGCCCAAAGATGAAGACAACTTCACTGCAGATGAGAGGAGGAGAAACAACCTCAACTTCATAGCCATGAACATTCTCTACACCACTATTCCAGATTCTGTAATGGGAAGAGTGATCCACTGCCAGACTGCAAAGGAACTATGGGACACTCTAGCTCTCATGTGTGAAGGAACTGACAAGATAAAGGAGAACAAGCTCTCAGTAGCTGTTCAAAAGTATGAGCAGTTCACCATGGAGTCCACTGAGACCATAGACCAGCTTGATGGGAGGTTCACAGACATCATGAATGAGATAAATTCTCTGGGTAAAGTCTATACCAAGAGGGAGGTTGCCTTAAAGATCCTGAGAGGTCTAACCTCAAGATGGGATGTGTACTCTGTGATGATGCAGAATACCAAGGATCTATCCAGCATGTCTATGCAACAGGTATTCTCTGAACTCAAGGCTTATGAGTTTGATCTGAACAGGAAAAGGGCTCCTGATGAGACCTCAACTGAGAAGGGAGTAGCCTTCAAAGCCAAGGAGTCTGAGCCAAAATCCCCAAAGCCTCAGAAGAGTACAAATGCAAGCAAGTCACAAAGCAAGGCTGAGATGCAGGAGGAACTCAGCCTGATGGCTAGAAGGTTTGAACAACTTAACAGCCGCTTTGGCAAGTATAAAAGATTTTACAGGGATAACAGGGAAGGTAGAAGTTACCCACAAAAGACCACCAGAGAAGGAGAGAAAAGCTCATCTGAGTTGGAGAAGAAGAAGGAATACAAGAATTACACCAAGGCTGAAGGATCATCATCAAAGACCAGAGAGTCCACTGAAGAAAAGAATGATGATGCCAACAGGTGTTTTCAGTGCAAGAAGATTGAGCACTTTCAATATGACTGTCCTCAACTGAGCACTAAAGAAAGAAAGGAAAGGCAAGCCAAAAGAGACAGAAGATATGGAGAAAGGAAAGCCATGATGGCTGGGGATGTTGATGAAAATCTGGAGTCACCTGATGAACTGTTCTCTGATAGCAGTGAAGATGACATGTGCCTCATGGCAAGAGAAGAACCAGAGGTACAATCTAAACCATCCATTTCTCTAGAACACACACCTGAGCTAAGCTCAGAGTCAACTGAGGAACTCAATCTTCAGTCCACTTTGGAATAATTGATGATTGATTTCTCAAGGTTGCAAGAAGCAAGTCTCTGTCTTCAAGATGAGAACAAACAACTCTTGAGTGAAAACTCCAAGTTAATAGAGTCTGGGAATCAAGCAGATCTGAACTCAGCCAAATCTACCATTGAACTGACAAAAGAGGTGGAAACCCTCAGAAGTCAAGGAAATGGTAGAGATCAACTGATAAAAGATCTCAATGAATCTAAGACAAAGTTAACTGAAGAGAACTTAAAATTGGTAAGCCAAATAAAGGATTCTCTCCTGAAAATTGATGTCTTACAAAAATCTGAAGAGACCTTGTTAAAAAGGATTGATGCTCTAAACAAACCCTCTCTTGCCATAGAGGAGATCCAAAATTTTCAAACCAATCCTAATAACAAGTGTGGGATAGGCTTTATTCCAAAACCTTCAGAAGGTCCTCTGAGTGTTGCTTCTTCAAGTGGCACAAAGAGAGTTTTTGTCAAGTCTGTGACATTTCAACCACAGACTGTGGATAAAGGAAAAAGACCAGCTGAGATCATTCAAAAGAAAAGTCAATCTAAGCCAAAACCAAATGGAAAGACTCAGGTGACTTATCAAACTAGATCTCAGCAGAGGTACTATCAGCCGAGGTCTTCACAGATGAAGCAACCTCAGCTGAGAACACCCAGGCATGAGCAGTCCTCAAGGAATGACTCATATGGAAGACCTAGTCCTTTTGTGCCTAAAGGAAAAGGTCCTTCATACCTTTATCAACAAAAACCAAGACCAGGTGCACCCAAGCCAAAAAGAAAGAATATGAAGAAGGTTCCTATTCCTTCAAAGGCTGACACCCATAGAAAGTTTACTCCCAAGGCACCTAGGGAGATAACAATCTATGTAGATGTTTATGGAAGACAAATTAGCCAATCTAAAGTGATTAGAACTGTGAGGCAAATTTGGATTCCGAAAGGTACAACTAACCTTGTAGGACCCAACACCAAATGGGTACCTAAAGCTTGATCTGTGATTGCAGGGCTCAGTGGACCTCAACAAAGGAGAAGCTCTTAAATCATCAGTCTGGTACTTGGACAGTGGATGTTCTAGGCACATGACTGGCAACAAAGATCTCCTTACAGAATTTGTTGAGAAAGAAGGTCCACAAGTCACCTTTGGTGACAACTCACAAGGAGCCACTAAAGGTTATGGTACTTTAATTATTGGCTCAGTAAGGGTAAGCAATGTATCCTTTGTCAGTGGACTTAAGCATAATCTTCTGTCCATAAGTCAATTTTGTGATAAAGGATACAGTGTTGAATTTTCATGTAACCTGTGTTTTGTTAAGAATGTATCTTCACAACAGGTATTACTAACTGGGTCAAGAAAGGGAAATGTCTATCTTGCAGATTGGAAGTCTTGCACACCAAATGCATGTCTTATAGCTAAGAGCTCAACTGACACTAATTGGCTATGGCACAAAAGGCTAAGTCATCTGAACTTCAAGATGATGAACAGGATAGCAAGACATGGACTGGTAGAAGGAATGTCAAATGAAGTATACAACAAAGAACATATCTGTAAAGCCTGTCAGGAGGGAAAACAAGTAAAGGCATCTTTCAAAAGCAAAGTAGCAACCTCTACTGACAGAGTACTTCAACTGTTACATATGGATCTTTTTGGTCCAGTAACCCTTGTAAGTATCAATGGGAGAAAATATACACTTATTGTTGTTGATGACTTCTCCAGGTACACATGGGTGATATTCCTTGCAAGCAAAAATGAGACTCAATTGAGACTGCCAGAGCTCCTGAAGAAAGTTAGCAATGAAAAGAGCCTGAACATTGTAAAGATAAGATCAGATAAGGGCACTGAATTCATAAATTCTATTATATCTGATTATTGCAAAGAATTAGGTATTTCTCATGAGACATCAACTGCAAGAACTCCACAACAAAATGGAGTAGCTGAAAGAAGAAATAGGACTCTCAAGGAGGCAACAAGGACAATGTTAGCTGAAGCTCAGGTTCCTAAAAGATTCTGGGCTGAAGCTATTAATACTGCCTGCCACACTCAAAACAGATCCATGGTAACCAAACATCAAGGAAAAACTCCATATGAGTTATGGAATGGCAGAAAGCCACAGGTATCTTACTTTCATATTTTTGGTTGCAAGTGTTTCATTCACAACAATGGGAAAACTCAACTGAAAATTTTTGATAGTAAAGTTGATGAAGGAATTTTCTTAGGATATTCCCAAATCAGTAGAGCTTTCAGAGTTTACAACTGTAGAACTCTTGTTGTGGAAGAAACACCTCATGTGGTATTTGATGAATCTACTTTTGAGTCCAGAAGTAAGGAGAATGAGGATGTGATAAGCAAAAGGCTAACTAGACTGAGTATCAAATCATAAGGATATCCTGAGAATTGTGTTGATACATTCATCCCAACCTGGGACAACCTCAATGATCAACAATTCAAAGAGGACACTCTAAATCAGACCACTCCTCAAAGCTCACCTGAGAGCTCTCCTGAAGATGTAACTGAACTGATGAACACTATCCCAGTTCAAGAGGTAACCAATGTCAATGAAGATGTGGTCACAGCTGAGACATTCACTGAACCCATCATTCAAGGGGGAACCAATGAAATTACCATTGAGAATGAAAATACCTTGAATGACGACTCAGGACTTCAACCCTCTGTCTTATTTCCTGAATTCGATTTCATTCCAATATCTAGTGACTCAACTTCAGAAGAGTTAAACTCTACTGAAGGGCATCAGCCTAGGAGGACTTGGCTCTCAGATCACCCTGTTGAGCAAATCCTAGGTGATCCTTCCTCAGGATTCAAAACTAGAAGTTTTCATGGAGAAAGTGATTTGTTTTGTTGTTTCTTATCAAACCAGGAACCAAGTTCCATAGCAGAAACACTTCAAGATTCCAACTGGATTATTGCCATGCAAGAAGAGCTCAACCAGTTCACAAGGAATCAAGTATGGGAGTTGGTGGACAGACCATATCACTGCAATGTGATAGAAACCAAGTGGGTATTCAAGAACAAGAAGGATGAGAATGATATCATAGTCAGAAACAAGGCCAGGCTAGTTGCAAAGGGCTATTCTCAAGTTGAAGGATTTGACTATGATGAAACATTTGCTCCAGTAGCCAGATTGGAGGCAATAAGGTTATTTCTTGCATATGCTGCTCACAAGAAATTCAAGGTGTACCAGATGGATGTTAAAAGTGCCTTCTTGAATGGAGTACTCAATGAAGAAGTCTATGTGGAGCAACCCCCAGGTTTTGAAGAAAATCACAAAGTATATAGACTGAGGAAAGCTCTATATGGACTGAAACAGGCTCCAAGAGCTTGGTATGATACTTTGTCACAATTCCTTTTGGATCATGGTTTTATCAAAGGGAGAGTTGATAGAACACTTTTCAGAATCACAAAAGGAGAGGACACATTACTGGTTCAAATTTATGTGGATGATATCATCTTTGGTTGTCCTAACCAGGTCCTCTGTGAGAAATTTTCTCAATTGATGAAGGGAAAATTTGAGATGTCTATGATGGGAGAAATGAATTTCTTCCTAGGACTTCAAGTTAAGCAGTCCCCTGAAGGAATCTTCATCAATCAAGCCAAATACACAAGGGAGCTGATCAACAAGTTTGGATGCCAGACCAGCAAAGTAGCAAGAGTTCCACTCAACACCAACACCAAAATGGAACCAGATGAGGATGGAGAATCAGTAGACCAAACTCATTACAGAGCCATCATTGGATCTCTACTGTATCTCACAGCAAGCAGGCCTGATATCACTTTTGCAGTTGGGATTTGTGCAAGATATCAAGCCAACCCCAAGAAAAGTCATCTGGAAGCTGCTAAGAGGATTCTCAAATATCTTAAGGGTACTGTGAATATGGGATTGTGGTATCCCTCAGATGACAATCTGGAACTCACAGGATACTCAGATGCTGATTATGGAGGATGTAGAATTGACAGGAAATCAACCTCAGGCACTTGTCAATTCTTGGAAAGTAAGCTGATTTCTTGGTTCTCCAAGAAACAAAACTCAGTAGCCACAAGCACTACTGAAGCTGAGTATATGGTAGCTGGAAGTTGTTGTGCTCAAATTCTTTGGCTAAGACAACAACTGAGAGATTACAACATCTTTGCCAATGAAGTCCCTATTTTCTGTGACAACAATAGTGCAATTGCTATTTCAGAAAATCCAGTTCTCCACACAAGATGCAAACATGTGGATATAAGGCATCATTTCATCAGAGATCATGTGGAGAAGAAGGACATCAAAATGCTCAAAATCCACACTAACAAGCAGAAGACAGATATCTTCACAAAACCTTTGGCTGAAGCAAGGTTTCAAGAGTTGTCAGTGGAGCTTGGACTCCTAGATCCAGGAGAGTAAAGAAAGGATTTAATCTCAGTAGAGTTACCTTCAACTCAGTGGAGGTTCATATTCAGAAGAGGATCTTTCTTAGAAGAAGCTCCTCATCTCAGAAGAGATTTTGAATATCAGACGAGGTCGAACCTCAGTGGAGGTCAAGTTTATACTTAGTGTTTTTCAAAGTTAAAGCCTCTTAGTTTTATATTTATTTATTTGGTTTCAAAAACTTACTAATGAGTGCTTTCTGGGAAATTAAATCTTTTTCCACTATTCCGAAGAGATTTTGGCATGGCAAGCATTTAATGCGCGTGGTACAAGTCAGACATGCTTTTTCAATTACCTATCTCACGCGCTCTAAAAGTCGGGTGATGTGACCTTCCGGCTACCAACCCTCTCAATCCATACCATTCATTTAGGCGGTTCTTTTCTAACCGTCAAGATTTCTTAAAAACTCCCCACTAAACCTTGCAACTACCCACGATCTCAAACCCAATCAATCTCAGACGTTGATTTCTTTGTTCAATCTCACCGTTCCTCACTCATATAAAAACCCCAAACGTCCGCTTGTAAACCTTTTCGAATACACTTCCAAGCTAGCACCTATTATCTCTTCTGCGATACATTTACTATCCATCCTATACACTCTGCAAATTTCCCATCTCTTGTTCAAATGGCTAAACTTAATCTCAGTTTCCTTACCAACAAAGATAACTTCTGGTATGAACCCATTGTGGTTTTTGATAATCCAGAGATAGAAACCAAACCGGAATTTGCCCATATCAAAGAAGCCCTAGATATGTTAAAATCTGCTGGGTTAGAGAAATTTCTATCTATTCATCCTACGAACTGCTTTGACAGGCAGGTTCTTGAGTTCTTCAATAATGTCTCCAACACTGATTCGAGGATCAGGTCTCATCTTATACTTCAGAGGAAGAAGAGGGTGATGAGGGATGATGTTGAGATTATTGAACACCAAAAGATTAAGAAGGAGATCCGTGTCAGTGGTGATGATCTGAAGGAGTTATTCAATCTTCCCTCTGAAGGCCCGAATCCAGATACCTGCATCGCGGATGAAGAGAAAGAATGGGTCAATACGATTATGCAGAGGAAGGTCAAGTATAGTCCAACAATGAACAGAAATATACTCTTACCAGTATATAATGTTCTCTGTGAAGTGGTGGGAAAATGTATCTTGGGAAACCAAGGAAGCACAGAACAAGTGAGCAAGCCAAAGCTCAGGTTGATGAAGGCAATAGTGGAGAGCAAGGAGAAGCCATACAATTGGCAGCAGTTCTTTTTGAGAGCATTGAACAAGGAGCACTCTAAACTCCAACCTGACAAAACTCCCCTGCTATCCAGTAAGCTCAACTTTGCAACTAAAATTTCTTATCTGATAGAGAATGTAGAACTGGGCGTAGACTAGATTCCAGACAGGAAATTGAGCAATCTCAAGGCCTTGTTCAAACCTGGAAAGGCCATGGGGACTAGAATGCTTAAGCCTGCTGAGGAGAGCCCAGAGGCAGTTGAGGAAGATGAGGCCAACCCTACTGAAGGGAAGAAGACCAAGCTCAAGAGGAGGCTGGTCAAATTAAGTGACAAGATGGCCCAACACAAGGAGGCCGAGGCAGTGAAAGCCTCTAAGAAGGAACGCAGGAGGTCCTCTGAGGCAGAGAAGGAGAGTGCCTCAAAGAAAGTCAGAGTCACAGACTCTACTGATGAATCTTCATCAGGTAACCCTGACTCCTCCCCTAACTTAATCTCAACTGAGTCTGACTCAGATGTACCTACACCTACCCCCATCAAACCCAAAACAACAAAACCTCGCACCCCTGCTGCCAAAACCAAACGAATCTCCTCACTACCCAAAACCCCCACTGATGGCTCTCAAAAGCCATTAAGTGAATCCCAAACAACCCCCCACTGAACATATCTCCACCCCAACTGAAACCACCCCATCAAACCCTACTGAACCCATTCCCTCAACCCCATCTGAACCCACATCATCAACCCCCACTGACCAAAACCCAACCTCACCTGAAACCCAACCTCAAACCTCATCTGAACAAAACCCTCATGAATTTCATTCAACTCAACTGGAGTCTATCCCAGAAGAGCCAACAGAGAGCAGATCCCCTACCCCTTCCCTTTCTTCAGACGATGAAGAAGAGTACTCTTTCCTTGATACTCTCAAGGATGAGGTTGCATACTCTTTAGAGTCTAAGTACCCTGAACTTGAAGAGTACCCCACCCTGAAAGTATTATTCTTGAGACTGAGACTCCTTGTCCAGCTCAAAGACAGAAGACTGGGTGAGATTTTGCTGGCTGTCAGAGGCAGCAATGCTGATGACTGGAAAAAGTAGGAGGTGGAGGTGATGCAATTTGCTGGGATGACCAAATCTAGACTTCTCTGTGATGAGAAGATTTTTGAGAGTCTAGTGATGGAGAAGATTGCTGAGGCTAAGAAGGGAGATGAGGTGGAGAAGGATGATGGTGGTAAGATTGAGAAGTCAGCTGAGGTGATAGCTGAAGTAGAAGGTGAAAAAGAAGGGAAAGAAGAGAAGGAGAAAGAAACTGTCCAAGAAGGAGGTATCTCACCAAGGCAAGGTGATGGTGAGGTAGCCAAGGATGTATCCGAGGCAAGGGATACCGAGGCTCAAAACTTGCCAAAGGAGGGCTCAGTAGAGGTGTCTACTGAAGCTCTCCCACAACAGCCCTCAGTGGTGGCTTTAGAGTCAACTGAGGTGTCTGGAACTGGAGGAGTTGAAAAAGAAAGTGAAAAAGAAAAGGAGGTGGAAATAACTGCTGTGAGGAGTGGAGAGATTAGAGCAATCATCCCTGTAAAGGGTGAATTGGCTGAAAAAATAGCAGTTGAAAAGAAGAGTGAGGAGGAGGGAGTTCCCATGGAGATAGAGGCTTCAGGAGATCTAGGTTGTGAGGTTGAGGGAGTTAAAACTAACACTTCTTGCAATGCAGGTACTCAAACCATTGAAGTTCCCTCAGCTGAGGTCAACCTAACTCCACTGAGTGATGTTGTTCACTCTATCAAAGAAGAAAGCCTTCCAACTATTCAAACTCAGCTCAGGGAGGTCCAGGAGATTGTACAAGTGGAGGTGGATGAGATGGTCATTCTCTCAGACCACATTGATGAACTCATGGAGTCCACAACTACATCACTTCAGAATCTCACACTTAAAGTTGAAGACTCTCAGCAGATGGTGATTGATGTAGTTGAGGGACAAAGTGTGTTAGTCATTGAAGCCCTGAAGAAGCTGGAGGAGACTGAAGAAGAGGCCAGAGCCAAATTTCTCAAAGACTCAGTAGAGAACGTATCCATCAACCTGAAGTCATCAGTGGAGGCCTTCTCAACTGACCTTCTTGGAAATGTTGAAGGATTATGGAACTCTAAGATGTCTAAATTCGAGGCCAAGCATGCTGAGCTAGGAGCCAAACTGGGAGAAGTACTTAAGAAAGCAGCTGAAGACTTCCCAACTCAAGAGAAAAAAGATGTGCTTATCAATGAAAAGCTTGCGCAGTTTGTTCAATTTGGGCAGACTGCTGGGGCTACTTTAGAAAGGCTTGAGGATGAGGTAGATCACTGCTCAACTGAGCTGAAGGCATTGGCACATGATCAACTGAAGCTCAACATCACAGTAGCTGAATGTATGATTAATGCCGAAAAGGGGAAAAGAGGATAAGTGCGAAGGACATGAAGGCTGATCCCAAGAATAAAATGAACCTTATCCTTGAAACCCCTGACTTCGAAAAAGGCCAACAGGTGAAGAGCACCTTGAAGAGAGTTGAAGCTGAAGCTCAGCAGTTAGCAGGATCCAAGAAAGGCAAGGAGACCTCCTCAGTTGACCTTTCAAAGTTCAAGGAGGAACATTTAAAAGAGAAGGAGGAGAGAGCTGCGAAGAAGGGGGAATCTACAAAGAGGAAGGCATCTGAAGCCCTCTCAGCAGAGGTTGCCAAAAAGACAAGAACCTCAGGGAGGTTGGCAGCTAAGTCCACAACCTCTACTGATGAAGTTCAGGTACTTCCTATTCTCAACCCTGAACCCTTATCTTCTGAACCTCCCAAGTCTGCACCTACAAAAGTCACAGAGCTCGCTGAGCTAATTAAAGAGGCTGGAGGTATGAATGAAAGAGCAAGGAAGCTAACAGCCCAGCAGCAGGATATGAGAGATAAGGTGGTTGGTAAAATGGAGACCATTGCAGAGCTTGCAGAGAGAAAAAGAAAGGAGAGGCTAGCCACTTTTGACAAAACTACTTCTAAGAAGTTCAGAAGTGGTTATCTAAAGTGGGCTGCCAGGCTGAAGAAGGACAAGATCACACCATCTCAGAACAGATTTCCTCACCATGATGCCTGGGTTCCTAAGAAGCTCAATGATGCTTGGGAGACTGCTAAAAGGGACTTTGTATATTCCTTTTATGTCAGTGGAGAGTTAGGAAGGGATAATGCACAAGAAGTCTTCAACTCATGGTTGTTTGATGCCTATCCCAAACTCTATCCCGAGATCAGTGATGCTTGGAATGATGCCTTCCCTGATCATGCTCTGAAGGCCCCTGAGCCAATCACCTACTGGCCTCCTCAAGATGCAATAGGTGCTGTTGATAGAGAAAGGATCACTGAAGAGTGGACATCCTTATGCGAGCATCTTGGACTCAGAGGACATTCGAAGGAGATGATGGAGAGGAATAATGAGCTGAAAATCAGAGTCTTCAAACAATATGGACTTGAACCTTTGTTTGAAACCATCTAGAGTTGTATCTTTTGCTGGGCATTTGTTTATAAGTCCCAGGTGTGTTTAAGTTTGAAACTTTTTAGAGTTGACTTCATGTAATTTGTACTTCATCATTTTTCAATGAAATGAACTCTACTGATGTTTTGCCCAAGATAATATCTCATTATCATTTAGGCTTATGTACTTGAATGTTTTACTTACAAAACCTGTGAACTTTGAATGTCATCTGAAGAACCTCATCTGAAAGAAGATATGTAATAAGATAGGTTCCGGCATAATAAAAAAGGGGGAAATTGTTGGGAAAATGTATAAGACTTATGTTTTGATTAGATGCCAACATGTCCCTCCTAAGTTGTTTTGTAAGTAAATTATTCAGTAGAGTTAATGTTTAGTTAAACAGTTCAAAGTGTTAAGAACTGGAGTGCAGTTAGTAAAAACTAGGGTGTATTTCAGTATGAAGTCTGCTGAAGATGAAGTCCACTGAAAGTAAAAGTCCGCTGAAGACTAAGTGATCTGAGAAAGAAGTCTAAGTCTTGAATGTTTTCTAAGTGCATTCTCACTAAGACTAAACTAGCAGGAGAGGACAAAGGTCCACTGATAAAGAACTAACAAAGTACATTTATTGCTAAACATATTTAAAACTGTTGGTTAATCTGGTTGGAACAAGGCAAAATGAATTTCAGTGAAGCTTCAATAAATGAAGGAATAAGAAGGTTCTCTCAGAGGAGTTCCACCTTAAAGCAAGACAAGAATCTGGGCACGCAGACTTAAGGTCCAATGAGAAGATGACACGTCAGTGTACTTACTGACAGCCGACCTGCCCCAGCCTGACAAGTACCAAAAGTCTTTCTCTAGCAATCTACAGAAAGTTGGTGAACATGCATGGTCTTTCAGCCGTTTTTTGACAAGACTTAAAGCTTCAAATAGAGCCGTTTGAACCAATCAGATACAAGAAGACTTACTTGAGAAGATTCAAATCCAACGGGAAGATTTTCAAGGAAGCCTATAAATACAGAAGAACGTGCACATTTCCAAGCACGGGAAACTCACAAGATCAAAGCTATCTCTACATTCATAACAACTAAGAAGTACTCGAAATTATCATTGTTTACCAAGTGTTTCACATTTGTAGAGAGCCTAACAAACCTTCTGTAACCAAGCTTAAAGCTATATCAAAATCTTAGAAAGAGATAATCCAATCATAAGCCTTGTGCTAAACTTGTAAGGATTATCTCAAAATAGTTGGAACCAAAACCCTACTCAGTGTTTAGGTTGAGAGCTAGTGTTAAGTGGTGTTAGTAAGCTGATTGTTGTATCGGTCTGAAAGCTGGTTTGTTTTGGGAACTAGGACCTGGAATTTCCTAGTGATCAATCATCCTAAGAGAGGATTAGTTGATCAGTGCACCTTGGCACTATAACACAAGGAATTCCAAGTGAAAGGAATTCTCCTGTTTGATCAGGACAGTGGACGTAGGAGATTCATCTCTGAACCACTTTATACCTTGTGTTCTTACATTCTGCTATTTCCTAAGTGTGTGTTCATCTCAAAGTTTATCAAAGTAAAACGAGTTTTCTAAGGGCTCACTAATCCGCATCTGAAAGCTAATTAGATAGTAGTTCAACTGAAAGTCTTGTGCTTTCAGTGGAGGTATTATCTCAGTAAGCTTTCACAAAGTAACTCTCAGCAGACCTCAAGTCCACTGACGAGCTACTGTCTTAAGTAACCTGATAAGTTTTAAAGAAGTTTTAATTTGTAACCACAGGTGTATTCCCCCCCCCCCCATACACCTGTTTACTCGTTTCGGGACCAACAAGCTCTTTTTCTTCCTTCTCATCCCCTAGTGGTATGAGTCTCAACTCCTTCTCTCCTTTATCTGGAGGAGTCTTACCAAACAGGTTCTTGAATTTGGACTTTTTCTTCTTAACTCCTCTTTTTCCCTCCAACTGGACCACGTCCACACTTTTCAATTCTTCATCCTTCAACTTCTTCACTTTATCCCTATCAAAATAGTCAAGATCATGATGCTCACGGGTTAAATTATCAAGTGAAGGACTAACGAAATCATGAATAAAAGAAAGGCTAGGGATAGGAGGTGTGTCTTCAACACTAGGATCAATGACATCCATGCAATACAAGCTCTCATCCTCCTTTGGGTGCTTCATGGCTTCATATAGGGAAATCTTTATCTCTTGATCGTCAACTTTCAACGTGATCTTCCCATTTGCCACATCTAGCACCATCCCCGCCGTCGCTAAGAACGGTCTTCCCAATATCAAAGGCACATGCTCATCTTCCTCCATCTCTAGGACCACGAAATCGGCTGGAAAAATGTGATCTCCAACTCTCACCAGGACGTCTTCAACCACACCTTGAGGTCGAGTAATAGACCGGTCAGCTAGTTGAAGCGTCATCATTGTCGGCTGAAGTTCACCACCTTCCAACTTCTTGAAAAACGACAAGGGCATAAGATTTATGCTTGCCCCTAAATCACATAGCGCTCATTTTTTGATCCCGTTCCCAATGTCACATAAGATGGTAAAGCTCCCGGGATCCTTCAACTTCGGAGAAAGCGCCTTGTGCACTAATGCACTCACCTCATAGTTCAACTGCACCAACTTCGGCTCATCCACTCGCCGTCTTTTCGCGATCAGGTCCTTCAGAAACTTTGCATAATTGGGTATCTGTTCCAAGGCATCATAAAAAGGAATGTTAATATGCAATTGTTTAAATACATCAAGGAATTTAGTGAATTTCTCATCAAACTTCTTTTTCATGAAGCGTTGTGGATATGGGACGGGTATCACAGATTTGGATACCCCCCATTCATCTCTCTCGGTCTCTTTCACTTTCTCCCTTGCTTCCTTTGCCTTTTTCCACTTAGGAACTCTCTCAACCTTCTCAATGCCTTCCTCTTCAAGCTTTTTGCTCGCTTGAGTGCTTTCACCCTCAACATTCTTCTCAACTCCTACCTCCCCACTCCCATCTCCATCTTTCTTATGTTCTTTCCCTTCTATCTCAACATCTCTTTGGGGCATCTCAGAATCAGTAGGCATCTGGGGACCTTCATAATTGGTCCCACTTCTAAGCTGGATAGCCTTACAATGCTCTTTAGGATTACCCTCAGGCATTGAAGGGTATTTGCCAGGCTCTCTATTCAATGACTTTGCAATCTGGCACATCTGGAACTCTATAGAAGTGAACCTTCGGTTGTTCTCTTGCTGAATTCGATTCAGCTCTACATCTCTCTTCTGGAGGATAATCGCTTCCTTCCTTCCTCCACCTTCTGAAGGATAGCTCTCAACATCTCCTCCCTTGAGGCACTGCTTTCTCCACCCGGAGGTTTCGAACCTGGATCAACACCTGCAGGAACTGTAATACCTGCCTTCGGGTTAGCATATAAAAAGTTCTCATTCTTCCTCCATTGGTTCTGAGGAAGCTGCTGGCCTCCTTGGTACCCTTGTGTGTTCCTCTATTGATTTTGAGGCGGCTGTGGACCTGGAGGTACAAATGGTTGGCCATAAGAAGGTCTTCCTTGAAAATTTCCACCTTGTGGATACCCATTCTGATTGTAATAAGGACCTCCCATATAATTTACTACTTCTTGCTGAATTGTGGGCTTGTCCTCTTGCTCATTCTCTGCTGCATTCCCTCCAACCATATTTTTCCCCAACTCAAGGTTGTTAATCTTTTCCATCATGACCATCAACAGTCTTCTCGTTCCTTCACCTTCCTCAACCTGATGAACTCTCTGGAAATCTGCGTCCACATTCCAAGCCCCAGCATTCGTGACAATGTTGTCCACGATCTCTCTACACCTCACTATTCCTTGATTCAGGAATGATCCACTAGCACATGCGTCTAGATGGTCTTGCCCAGCCTTGTTGGCACCACTATAGAAAAATTCCATGACATCTCCCTCATTGTACCTGTGCTGCGGGCACTCTATCAACATGTTTGAGTATCTCTCCCACGCTTGACGTAGGTCCTCTCCTTGCTTCTAGCGGAAGGAAGAGATCTCAATCCTTGCTTTGATCGTTCTGGATGGAGGGTAGAATCGCTCGAGGAACAGACGCTCGAGCTCGGCCCAAGTGGTAATACCTCCCCGTGGAAGCGTATTATCGTACCACTCCTTAGCTATTCCCGTCAATGAGAATGGGAACAACCTAAGCCTCTTGACATCTTCAGACATGCCATTGTAATTGAAAGTGGAGGCTATCATTAGAAAACTCCTCAGATGAGTATGAGGATTCTCCTTCCCGATCACCCCCTTGAACTGGTTCTCTGTAAGCAGCTTTAGAATTCCCGAGAAAATCGAGAAGTTATTTGCCTCAACAGGAGGCAATGCCACTCCATCATAGTACCGTTGTGGCTGCGCTGCAAACCTTCCTCGAATAGCCATATTCTGATCTGCGTTCTGAGGAATGTGCTGAGGATTAGCAGCTGGTACGGGTACTTGTTGGGATGGTGGATTGTAAACTGGAGGTGGAGGATACGGGTATGGTGGATACGGATAAGGTGGGTATGGGTAAGGTGGATAAGGTAAGTTATTTTGTGGTAAGTTAGGATGTGGGTAAGCAGGGTTGTTATGAGGGTTTTGGACAATGTTATGAGCTGGGCTATTTTGATTCTGAGTACCCGGGTTTTGGCTCTGGCTTTCTACTAACGGATATTGATTCTTACTTGTATTGCCATTAGTGCCGTCAACCCGGTTCAATGCCTGATTAAACTCATTCTCGACGTCTTCCAACTCATTACTAATGTCCATTGGATCTAACGGTAACCTCTCTTCCCTCGTATTACCTTGTGAGCGTGTTTTTATAAACCTAAAACACTAACAAAAGAATCAAAACGCAACTGCCGAATATGTACGGAATAAAAAAAACAGAAAAGAAAATCACTCACTACTAACTACTAAGCTATCTACAAGTCCTATTCAAAAGACATACAACGCCATCCCTGGCAACGGCGCCATTGACTTGAAGCGAATATACTAACTTCTACTAGTAGATTCCTCGCAAGCGTACGAGTTCACTGTAGTATGAGTAAGTATAATGACCAAGTATATCGAACCCAAGGGATGAAGTGTATGCAAATAGATCCCTGAAGATCTACGCGTCGTAGTTAATATGAGTGAAATGTTTTTGGATTTTTTTGAAAGATTAATTGAAACTAAAATAAACTAATTAAACTAAAATACTGAAAAAGACGAATTAACTAAGGGTTGTGTTCAAGTAAGAGATGATGATGCTCAGGATAGGAATCCCTACGTATACTAACGGAGCAGGTACATAACCAAAATAACTGTGATGCGCAAGAAATAACCTAAGTAAAAGAATGCAAGATAAAAGCTCAAGATTCTAAACCCTAATACTTTACCCTAACACTCGACTTCACTAATCCACTAACAAGTTAATAGATTGTGCTTAATTAATGAGACCCTAATTTAACTAGTGATGCGGTCGTCCTCCTTCGCTAAACTGGTAGATGAATTAACCCTTTCTAAACCCTCTCGTTAAGTCTACTCGTTGTTAAGGAGTGATACGGTCGTCCTCTCTCTAATACTTTTCGAACGAAATTCAAAAGTAAAGTTAAGATTAATTTTAAGAATTCATTAATTAAGAGAATTAAAACCTAACGTCACAAGTTACCTTAATTACATACCCACAACCTACTTCTACGAGTTCATCCTACCCAAGCATGCAAGGGTTTTAGCCGGACATGGTTATTACGATAACAAAAGCAATTGATGAAGTAAAGAACATAAACATGATGAATTGAAGTGAAAAACTAAAAAGCATGAACTAGGGTTTTGAAGGAAAATAATTCTAAGAACTGAAATTAGATTAATAAAACAAAGTCTAAAAGAAATAACGAACAAGGGTTTTAAGAAACGAAATTAAACAATAAAATCGGACTATGAATTCGTAAAGAAAAACCTCAAAACGTAAAAGTAAAGCTTGCTCGTTCCTTCTCCTCTCGAAACTAAGTCTAAAAGCAATTTTGAATGTAATTATGTCGTCAGTCTCTTCAAAACGTGTTCGGGGAGGTATATATAAGCAACGGGTCGAGTCGGGATCGTATGGGCCAAAATTCCGCGCTTGCTCGTGCACTGCTCGTGCACTAGTTCACGGACACCTCCAACTCGAGCACACTAAATCATCCAGAGAGCCAAAACTGCACGACCAGCCTAGCTCGTGCACTAGTGCACGAGCACATGCCTTGCTCGAGCGCCCTGCACGTGCACTCGTGCAGGGGTGCACGACCTACATTCTCTCGTGCGCTATGCACGACCACTCGAGCACTTGTGCTCGAGCTCCTCCAGCTTGTGCACTCCAATGATACTTTTGCTCCCTTGAACTAGCACTTTTTCGTATTTCTTCGATATCTTCTCATCGGGGCATCCGTTTGAGTCGATTCAAAGTCCTACAAACTCCTCTTTTCGCCCTCTATTCATCTATGAGCATCTAAGAGACAAATTCATTAGTTTATGAAAATGATGTGCAAATGACTCTAAATACTCAACAAAATCAACCGAAACTAGGCATTTCGAGTGACGAATCATGACAATTTCATGCCTAATCAGCTCCCCGGAGGTTGGATTTAATACCCGAACCACAACTCCGTACTTACTGACTTTCTGTTCTTTTATAAAACTGACATTTTAAAACGTGGAGGAAAAATTCCTCGATTTGCAATCAAATTGATTCATGCTCACATAATGCCCTTAATCATGCAATGGTGATTGATTTGAATAAAACAACAGACATTTCGTATCATATATAAGTATATCATATAATTCAAGCAGTTATATATTTGGGATACATTTATGTTGGATTAGTTGTTTTAGATTTATTTGGTCGAGTTCAGAGTATACCAGCACAACGTATTATAAGCAGATCGATCAACAGATCATCACCCACCTGATCGTTTGGAGTCCTGAGAGCGGTGTATAGACGGATGGTCGAGTCCCTGGTGCGTAATCCCACTAGCACTGATTCCTAATATAAAGTTATTCGATTAAAAGTTGATCTTTGAAGAGTTTAGGAAGAACTCGAGAGTTTGCATTACGTGAGACGGGTGATTGGGGTGCATTTTTAAAAGGACTTGCTTAAGGGTCACACCTTATTTTGGTAAATACACCACTTCTAAAAAATGGGTGCATTTTTGGGGTGTACTTACTAATTTTCTTTTTTTATAATTTATTTTCTATTTCTATATATAAAAGTATAATATCCTAATATTCTAAGACTTTTTATAAAAGTCCCTTTAAAATTTTAAAAGTATATCTATACTTACATTTTTGAAAAGTATTAAGAATATAAGGAACTCATTAAAAGTACTAATATAACATAAGTCCCAAATTAATGTTATTCTTTCTAACCTTTTTTTTTTTTTTGAAAGGAGCTCTTGGATAGAAGTTTATATATTATAAAATAGAACAATTCCTTGGTTAAAAACTTATTTTATTTGGGAAATTTCATATGAAAATATTTTAAATAAAATAATATATATTCTTCTTTATTATTAAGAAAAACTTGTTTTAATGGGGTTTTTCCACAACTTTTAAATTAACTAAAAATACTTTTCTGTAATACTAGTATTACTAATTGAGTTGGCATGTGTCACTTTTCAAAACAAAGGAATAAATTACTTCTTAACAAGCAATTTTTCATTGTTACAACCATTTAACCTGAGACAAGGGAGAAGACGAATTTCCCTTTGTCTTTAAACCCAACTAAGAGAATCAATTTTTCATCATAAAAACAATAATACTAACAACACTAATTTCAAATATTGTCCAACTAAAACAATGACACCGTACTGCTAGAAAAATGATACTAAACAACCAAAAGACTAGTACTAGTCCACTAAAGTCCCAAAACAACAATAAAATTTCAAAACAACAGAACTCAGAAATTCATCTACTGGAAGTAATAAACCAAAGTCCAAAAAGTTTGAAATTTGGACAACAGTATTCCCAGAAAACAACTATTGCTACTACAATATCCATCCAAGGATCAAAGGGATTCTTTACCAAACAACAAGCAATTTGAAACAAAGAAAAAAAAATAGGAAACCAAAGCTTGGTTCGTTCATTCTCCCCGTTTCTTGTTAGACGGTTCCAAAAAGGGTCTCGATAATTTCCGAAATTATGAAAAGAAAGAAAAGGAAGGCAGAAACCTTATGTTCTCCGATTCGAGGTGGTAAACGGGCAGCCTAACAACGTCGTTTGGATGATTCAAGAAATAAATCGAGCAGCCTAACGGCGTGCCTCGATTTTTCCAGAAACTTCGGCAACAGGGGTCCTCGTCCACGGCGTCATTTGATCGGAAAAACGAAAGAAAGAGGGGTTTTTTTGGTTAGAAATCGAATTTAATTGAAATCAAAATTAAAAGAGGGCTTTTAAAATCGGCTTACTGGAAAAGAGAAAAAAGGAGCGGCGGCGGCATCGGCTGAGTGGCATCGCAGCGGCGGCGATTTGCTCCAGTGGTGGCGGCGCGACGGCGGCGACTGCGTGACGGCGAAGGGGAGTAGCGTTGCGGATGGGCTTCGAGCGGAGAAGGAGACGCGTCACTGCAGCGGTTTCGTCGATCGGAAATGGAGAGAGGAGGCAGACGTCGCGGCGGTTGATCGCAGGGGAGGAGGCGGAAGGATGACGTCGCCTGAGAGATCGGAGAAGAGGCGTGAGCAGCGGCAGTTTGGAAGGAGGAAGAAGACGCGTCCAAATCTTCTTCTGGAGAGAGAAAGAGGAATACCCGTTTTCTTGGATGAATATATTTTCTTTTGGGACTGATTCCTCTTAGGCGTGTCTATTTAAAGGGAGATAATATTCAATTAAGGAATTAAATTTTAAAATGCTTAACTAACTTGTGGTCGAGAATTAAAGAAGCAAGATTTTCATAGGATTTCTTTTGTACTACTAAGGCATGTTTGGTTTGTGAAATTAAACAAAAAATGAGTAATTAATATAATTTTAAAATTTGATTAATTAATTAGTTCTTTTAAGACATTGTAATTATTCTTAATAAATTATACGGATCGAAAACCTCGATTTTAATTTAATTCTCGAAGTTCCTTATTCGTTCGAAAGATTCGATTTTTTCTACGAATTTTGGAATTTTATAAGCAAGGTATAAATTTAAATTACACAAAATACACAAAATTAATAAAATTTAAAATAAACAAAAGAAGGAAATAAAATAAGGTTTCTCAAAAGGAAAAATGGTACAGAACGGGACGGGGTGTTACATGCCCCCAGCATGAAGTGGGTAGTTTGGAGTTCATAAGCAATGGTCTCGCGATAAGTTTGATACGTTTTATTAGCGCCTCAGCAAGACCATTTTGGGTATGGACGTAGGGGACCGAATGCTCCACTTTAATTCCTAGGGCCATACAATAATCTATAAAGGCCTTTGAGCTGAACTCAGCAGTATTATCCATGCGAATCGACTTGATTGGATAATCCGGGAATTTTAGCTCTAAGCTCGATAGTTTTCGCAAAGACTTGATTGCGGGTGGACAGCAAACAGGCATATATCCACCTAGTGGAGGCATCAATAAGGACCATGAAATAACGAAATGGTCCTGATGCTGGGTGAATCGGTCCGCAAATGTCTCCTTGAATTCGCTCAAGGAAAACCGGAGACTCTAGTCCAACCTTAGTGCGCGACGGACACACTATTAACTTACCCTTGGAACATGCATCACAAATAAATTCATCTATAGGAGGAATTCTTATTCGAAATATTATGACCAGTTTAATTAGATAGAATCCTACTTATCATAGTTTGTCCTGGATGACCTAACCGCTGATGCCACAATTTAAAAGAATTTGGGTCATGGAATTTCATACTCATAGCTAGATGGGAACTAGACGGCCGGATGTAGGAATATTACAATCCGGAGGAGAAGGAAGGAAGTTTTTCTATAACTTGTTTACGGTTACCTCGAGTAATAGTCATCAAAAGGTATTCGTTACTGTCCTCAATTTCAGTTTCAATGTGATATTCGTTTATCCTAATGTCTCTAAAACTGAGTAGGGTACGCTTAGATTGTGAAAACAATAAAGCATTATCGATTATGAGTTCGGTACCCATGGGGAGGACAATGGAAGCTCTTCCGGAGCCCACTATCAACGTACTATCCTTAGCTATTGTAGTTATACTCCCCTTACGTTCTATCAAGTTATGAAAATACTTCCTATCTTTTAGGATTGTATGTGTGGTGGCGCTATCTACCAAATATAAATCACTATGTGCGTCCATCATGCAAGAGGAAATTGTCCAAACCTAATAGCTGATATGTTTACAAGCCATAAATGAGAACAACAATATTCAAATAAATGTAATGGACAACTATTAAGGTAAACACACCAAAGCTAAAATAATAGTATCATCCATAAAATAAAATGAAGTATCCGAAAGAAAGGATCCAAAACATAAAATTGTCTTATTAAAAAACAAAGTACTAGAATTAATCAAATATGCAAATTACTCATTGTCTCATAAATTTCGAGCTACGGGCTCAAGAGATCATCGTTGTCTTGGTCAAATTCTGCTTCAGACAGGCTGTCATCTTGAGGTTCAACCATGGGAGCTTTCCCTTTGTCGTCCTTTTGCATCATTAGATAAGCCTCAACCAAGTGTTTGGGAGTACGACATGTGCGTGACTAATGGCCTTTGCATCCGCATCTGTAGCAGGACTGCTCAATCATGCTTTGAGAGCTAGGTTTTCGTGGAGCGAAATTCTAGGTTTTATGACCACCAGATGAACTACGACCTCGGCCTTTAGTCCAGAACTTCTTACTCACTCTCCCCCTTCCACGGTTGCGTCCAATCGCATGTTTGGCCCTATACTGCTGCTGGAGTACTGGGTTGCTAGCGTGGAATGTTGATACAGAGTTCTGGATCAAACTAGTTACAATACGCTGCAAAGCAGAGTTGTACTCCGTTATAGACTTAAGGTCTTGGTAACGGATGTTCAACCACTCGTATTGTGCCGAAGGGAGGAGTATGTCACTTTGTTGTTGGAAACGGTCCTTCAGGGATTTCCACAACATTCCGGGGTCCCGTTGAGTGAGGTATTCATATTTCAGATCCTCATTCATGTGGTTCCTAAGGAAAATCAACGCTTTCGCCTTCTGGGCGTTAGTGGATTTTGAACCTTCGACAATGGTTTCGCTCAACCTATTCGAGGCTAGATGAATTTCGACATCTAGCATCCATGTCGGGTAGTTGCTACCATCGAGAGCGAGCTCATCGAATTCTTTCATAGTGATGTCAGACATAATTCACTACAATTATTAAAGTGACATGGTAAGAGGTGTGACCAAATATATTGACAATGGAGAAACAATGATTTATTTGAATATTCTAGAGCACATAGAAGCGAGAATTGGGCGCCGTCTACCCAAAACATAAATTACGGTCCGACAAGTACCGGGTGCGGCCTACCCGGGCATAATACGCGGACTATAAAGAAATAAACTATGTGTGAGAAAATTAATGCACGTAAGATAATTAAATCATAGATACATGCAAAATAATTTATTATGAACGATAATCACATGAAAATAATTCCAAGGAAAATTTACGACTTAATAAACATGCATATTCATGAGGCTAAATATTTCATGTATATTAATGAAATTTAACGAAATATTTTCAGGATTTTAAAATAAATTAATTAGAATTTTATGTTATCCTAAAACGAAACCGAAATTAGATTAGGATTTCACAAAATTCCGGGGAGAATGGCGCCACGTGCGGAGGGCTTATGCCGCCTCGAAGCCGCGCATGGAGGTGCACGGAGGCGGCGAAGGGGCGACCAACAGCGCACGGGTAGCGCCGCGCGGACGGTGGCGGACGGCGCACGGGGAGCGCCACGCGGACGGCGGGCGTCTGCTGGGCCACGGGCGTCGCGCTGGACGGCGGTGGCTGCTAGGCCGCAGGCGTCGTGCTGGGCGGCGGCGGTTGCTGGGTCGCGGGCGTGCGCGGCGGCGCTACTCCCTGGGGCGGCAGCCGTTGCTTGTTCGATTCTCAATTTGAAATTAATCCAATTCGAAACACGATTTGATTCAATTAATTACAAGAACATAAACAAATCAAATTAATAATTCTAGAGCATATAAATCATGTAACGCATAGATCAAATAATTCAGTACGGGGATTAATTCATATGAATTGTAGAGAATTAATTTTAGGGCGTACCGTTTAATCTCGGGCAGAGTCTCGTGCTGATAACGTGTTGTAAATAAGTGCGTAAAATAAAAGACGGGATTTGTTCACCCAGTTCGTCGGGAACATCTACGTCTGGGGGCGAGCCAAGCTAGGAGTTTCTCTAATGTTCTTGTGTATGAGTAATTACAATTATGAGTACAATAGTCTATTTATAAGAATAAAACCATAGTCTAAGATATGAAGCCCATTGGTTATTGGTCCATTAGTAATGTCCACATCAAATCTTCTAAATTTGGAATAATAAATCTTCTAAATTTACAACAAAACTATTGGCCCATTGCCCCATTGCCCCATAGAGTTCCCTGATACTCTGATATCTATCTTCAACTTACTATAGAAATCCAAACCAATCAGAGTCAAAGTGTCTCGAGTGCACCATTTGTAAATCTAGAATACGTAATAAACACGCAGACAAGAAAAAAAATAGAAATATTAAGAAAAATTCCTCTATGAAATACTTTCGGCAAAGTATTATGTGTGTGCTACACACACAATAACTTTTGGTGTGTAGCAATTCAATTCGGTCCGGGTCGGGTTAAACGGGTTGGGTATGTATATATATATATGACCCGTTTAACCCATAATTCTGATGCCCTAATCAATGAAATTGTGAGAGCACGACCTGCGATTCATCTCCTTCCACGAGCACCGGCGATTCATCTCCGGCCACGAGCGCCTTGCTTTCTTCTCTGCGCCACCGCCTCTGGCCCTAGCTTCCATTTCCCTAATCAGTGAAATTGTGAGAGCACGGCCTGCGATTTATCTTCTTCCACGAGCGCCGGAGTTAAATCTCCTTCCACGAGCATCGGCGATTCATCTCCTTCCACGAGCGCCTTGCTTTCTTCTCTGCGCCACCACCTCTGGTCCTAGCTGCTAACTGCACAAGGTGACTACGAATTGGCTGTGTGTAAGTCTAATATATTTCTTGGAGAAAATTACTGAAGTAATGCTACAGTTTGTTTATTTATTTTCTATTGTGTTCAAATTGTGTGAAACATTCCGATAATTCTGTTGTAGGTGGTTCATTTGGTGATAAATGTTATCCATTCCCATACCTCATATACTCTAAAGTACCTAACTAAGCATATTACTAAAAGTGAATGAGACTCTTTTTTTGGTCCATTGGTTTATGCATATTAAGGCTCCTTCTTTGGGTTCGTATCCTCCATTTAGAGGCCTAATTAGAGTTTGAATTGATGTATATTACTGAATGTTAGCAAAGGAGATAAAACGAATTACTGAGAATTGTTGAACTAAAGAATTACCTACAGTTGTTTAGGTTTCATTGCTCAAAGTCAATACTAACTTTTGCCACACTTGTAAACAAGAATGTTCAATCCTACAAGGAGGTACCGTTAAATGTCAAAATGCGTAGATGAGTGACTTTGGCTTTAGATATATGATAGTAAGCTAGTCAGTAAAATATTAGTTTCTCATCTACTAAAGTGCGTATCTTGTCGTGTTTTGATATGTGGAAAAGATCTCGGCTAATGCCCTGTAAGGTTTGGTGGTGAACCTGTTTCTTGTATAATGATAATACATGCTTGAGTTATGACAGTTACACTGTAAAACATGGATCTAAAAACTTGAGTATTTTGTAAAAACCCGTTAGACGATATGGTATTAGCTAATAAACGTTATGATATTAGCTAAAAACCATATGGTATTAACTAATAAATGTTATGGTATTAGCTAATAGATAATATTTATTTTAGAACTTCTTTTTATTGTGAACTAAATATGCATGACTCTATAACTAAATATTGGAGGCCAGGGTGGTTTTGTCATGTATATCATTTGAGTAGGTGTTATTTTTGGCCCATCTGGGTTTATTGGAGTCTATATTATGGATAGTTTGTATGGATTCATAAACAATCCATCATGTAGTTGCATATCAATTTTCCATATGGTTTATATAAAAACACAATTAATTAGCTAAGCACACAATTTGTTTATATAGAAATTTCATTGTTGTGTAATTTAAGTAAATCCTGAAATGATCTCTTATTGGTGATTCGAGTAGAGTCTCCGCAGCATATTAGACACTCGAACAGATACATTTGGATCACTTCAATCCAACAATACTAGTTAATAAGTATAATGATATTATTTGACAAGAGCTATAGTATTCACATTGTTTTAGTAATTTTATGGTATATGTTGGTAAATTATGTATTCTATTTTTCTTGTTTTTAGTGCAATTCAATGGCAAAGTTCTTGGAGAGTAAGAATCATCCAAGAGCAAAAGACATATTGGGCTATGAATTTGAAAATGTTCCGTTCAAATGGCAAACATATAAGGTGGATAATGATTGTGGAGTCTACATGATGCATCACATGTAACATTTAAGTGGCAAGCCTTACTCGTCTCCAGATTTAACCATGGTACAATTCTAACAAAATCTAACTTGATTGTTCTAGTTTGAAATTGTAAAGTGTTATTTGAACATAAATCTTATATTAAACTAGTTTTTTTTAATTATTTGTTTTGCAGCTTAATACCAGACTTGTATTAAGGGCTGAATTATGTGCCATTATAATCCTGTCAAATTGTAACGAAGTTAGGCACGATGTGATTGAAAAAGTGTACAACTTTTACATGAACAAGGCTGTATTGATTAAAAGCATTGTTGAAAGAAAGAGGCAAGCCGCTTTGGGAGTTAGAGAGGAAAAGTAGAAACTTGCAGCTGAGAAACCGAAGGAGATTTGTGATGATGGTTTGGGAAAGGGAAAAAGAAATGTTCGAAGATACACATTTTGAAAATTGTTTGACAATTTATTTCTTGTTTTTCAATCAAAAATAGATATTTTTGGTGACTATTATCTATTACTTTAGGGAAGAGGACAATAATTTTTTACTTAGTTTCTCATCTCGTTCTTTCTTGATGATGATTTCAGTGAGGACATAGCATTGCTTATGTTTTTTGTTAATTAGAATCTTGTTGGGGCATCTCATTCATTTTGTGTTGTTTTAAGTTTAATTGGAATTTTGTAGACGATATGGTATTAGCTAATAGACGATATGGTATTAGCTAATACACGTTATGGTATTAGCTAATAGACGTTATGGTATTAGCTAATAGACGATATAATATTAGCTAATAAACAATATGGTATTAGCTAATAGACGATATGGTATTAGCTAAGAAATGATATGGTATTAGCTAATACACGTTATGGTATTAGCTAATAGACAATATTGTATTAGCTAATACGCGATATGGTATTAGCTAATACGCGATATGGTATTAGCTAATACGCGATATGGTATTAGCTAATACGCGATATGGTATTAGCTAATACGCGTTATGGTATTAGCTAATACACGTTATGGTATTAGCTAATAAACGATATGGTATTAGCTCACCTATAGAGAAGCACAAGTGCACATATAATTCTACGTCCACATATTGTTTCTTAATTTGTAATCGTGTGACACACCAATAAGAATAAAGCTCGAAGGGTAATAATCTAATGTGATTTTGAGATTTTGCTCATTCACACGTGTGGCAAGTGAAGGAAATTGGAATTCTAATTAAAAACAAAGTTTAGATGTGTATCCCCCCCACCCCCCGAGGAATCTTCCAAGAAGTTAGAAGTATGTTGTACTTTAACAAGAAAATAGGAAGTTCTGCAACATTTTCTTCATTTTCAACTTTCTTAAGCAACTTCTTGCATGTTAGTTTTTATTTAATATGAATCATTCACCTTCAAGAATGTGCAAATTTCTCCAACACTTGATACAGAATTCACATGCTATCAACTTCATTCCATTAGTACATTTAAAAGATATGCATCGTTTCTATTTCATTATTCTAAATAACATTCCCACAGTTGAAAGAATTTCCACAAAAGAGATAGAAGGATTTAAATCCAATCCTACTCTAGTTAATATATAATGGTTTTATACCAATTCCCAGATAACATGCTCTCCATCCTCACCATATATCTCCAAGAGAAGTCCTTGATCAGAGTTAATTCCTACCATTTTTTCCTCTAGCAAACTGTCTAATATTTCCAGCTGTTTATATCCACATGGCTTGTCTAAGAGAAGAATGGCCATATACTAGCCTACTCTTGCCCCAAAAAAACAAAAAAAAAAAAACTGCAGTAGGGATACAAATTATCATAATTAATAAACAGTAACAGTTGAAAAGTCCAAAGATCCCATTTCCAACACACCCCATTATCCAAAAATCACATACAAAAACAGAGGATTCTAACCCACTTCTCACAAAACATCAACAATGGATGAATAGTTGCAGGCAAGCACAAAAAATCTAAACGCATTCAACAAGGATAGACATCATTCAAACATAAAATATAAAAAAAATCACAACAGAGAGGCTAGGAAGAACACAAATATATCATTTTCAACACACATTCTCACCTTCACAACCTGAATATTAACAGAATCACCTTCGCAACACAAAAAATCACGCATTGTTTTTCTTGTTTGACAGCTAATAAACAATATTATGGTAATACCGATCAGAAAACAAGAATGCCCCGAGTGGGAATAACAAAATGAATCACACTATCGTTGAATTCCACTTTAATAAGAGTCATCACAGAAAACCATCTAACATCCCATATATGGTAAATAAAGTGAAAAATGAAATTTTAACAAATATATTTTGTAGCAATAAACACAACCAAGTCCAAATAAATCGTATTGCTGCATATCTGAGAAGTCTTAAAAGAAAAAAATTACAAACTAAATTATATGACGAGAAGAATTAGCATCAGGATCAGGATTAGGTGTTGTAGTCCAAAATTCCAAGTTTGGCGCTGATTGTGTTGAGTTTTTTCTCCCTTTCTTCTTTTTAGGGAAATGACTCTTTTTCCTTTGACTTATTCCCTTTGTAATTGAACGAGCAGGATCCAGTATTGTTCTTGAAATAACATCAGCTAATACCATTACGTTTATTAGCTAATACCATTACGTTTATTAGCTAATATCGTATCATTCATTCACACATACTATGCCTAACTCATCAATTAATAGTAGTAGAAACAGATTTAATGAATTAATAAAAAGAAGCGTACTGAAAAAGTTCTGACCATTCCAAATCTCTGTCGATCTGTGATGCTCTTGTAAGGTAAGTACAGAGTCATCAATGGGTCCAGGATACAATGTGTGACCCAGTCCAGATTCCATATTCATTTAATTCCCTGCAATATATTTAGATTATAAATCAAAGCGTCATCAGATCTATGTCCTATGCAACATTCAAAATTTCCGGACTTCATTCAAAGAAAATGCCACTATAGATGAGAAACAACTATAAATAAGCTGCTCTAACAAATCAAACACTCAGAACTCCTACACTCAGATAATCTGGCTGCAAATTTTAGCAGAGAATTAGCGGATTATATAATATATATAATCGATGTATCTGGAGGTGACAAAATTCGTCGTAAAGGAGGTCCTGGAATTACGCAAGCTGACCTCCTTGTACGTGTTTTGTTGCTTCTCAACTTTGCTACTTTGATTAATTTGTATATTGGATAATTTATTTGGTTAATTATTGATTGTAGATGATAAATAAAACGGACATTGCAGGTGCTATCGGAGCGGATTTATCAGTGATGGAACGTGATTCATTTCGGATGAGGGATGGTGGTCCCCTTGTTTTTGCTCAGGTTTTCCCTGTTTTCTACTTCCATTATATGATTATCTACATAGTACATGCATGATTCTTATTTCTTAGCATCAGATGATAGAAAGAATTTAATCCAAGAATCATGAATTCCAAAAGATTTTCAATAACCGGCATAAATTGGATTCAAGAAGATATTAGCCACGAGACAGACTGAAGAAACGAATTCAAAATCATCTGAAAATCAGAACATTCACAAAAAAATATGACGGATGAAGGTTATGTTGTTATGATTTCTACTGATAATTATTTCAGGCATTTCGTCGAACAGATAACGTGCATACAGAAACAGGAAGCACCGGACCAGAATACAAAAACAATTTTGCAGCATGTTTAGCCTACTGTTGCCTTTATCTACTAACACATATAGGTTAATACCATAATACCATAATACCGAATTTTATATAAAGAGAGGGAAAATAGAGAATCAATTTCTAGTTTGCAATTTCGTAATTAAAAGGAGAAAGAGAAGCAGTGATTATACGTACTCTGTCTTCTCAGCTGTCCCCTGGCTTCCGATCGCTTCTCCAGAACGGCCGCGTACCGGAAGCGGCAGCGGCGATTCTTCATGAATCGCGCCACCTCTTCCGATGGATTTCCGGCTGAGAAACCGGTTGTTTCCCCTCGCGACGACATTGGAAACCGGCTGTTTCCCCTCGCGCGTAGGGCTGTTTCCCAATGAAATTGTAAATATCTGCTTGATTCGACCAAAATTTCCTCCCAAAAAATCACTTTTCTTTGTGAATTCAATCGCTAGTTTGGCTCTATTTTTTCCGTTCTCGGTGAATTCCACGTTTTAGTATGTGTTTTTGGTTTTTATATGTTGGGTCAAAAAATACACGTGGGTCGGGTCTATACTTGATACTCACCGATTTTTTTTGTGTGTAGCACACACACAATACACACTCAGGTAAATATATTAATTGTAGTTTTATAGATTAATTTTTGTTTTAAAGTAATTTTTTGACAATTGTTTTAAAGTAATTAATTTAACTATTTTTCCACATGCAGCATTCTGTAAAATATAAATAAAATAGATAAATATTAAAAAAATTGCAGGTTAGGTCGCTCGAGGCCAAAATTCGTGAATTCTAAGGGAGTTAAATTGATTTTTTAAAAAAATCGTACAAGATTTACTTTAGAATTTTCGCTCCCAGGTTGTATTACTATATGAGCAAATGCGTATTACTGTAAGACTAAATAATGTGTGTTATTAGTTCTTAAAAATATATTTTGTACTTTAAAATAAAAATAAGGATATATATATATTTTTACAATAATAAATATGTGTCTTTTAATTTATTCCCCATCCCTTTAAATCAAAATTTATTATTTCATACATTATTACACATTTGCTCCAACAATAACATATATTTACTCTAACATTAACACACTTTTGCTTCAACATTAATACACGTTGGCTATAACATTAACACACTTTACTTCAACAGTAATACACATTTTCTCTAACAATAACACACATTTATTTCAACAGTAACACATATTTTTAGTAACACACATTTACTATAACATTAACACACATTTGCACTAACACATATTTACTCTAACATTAACATACATTTGCTCCAATAGTAACACATATTTGTAGTACTAAACATTCACGCTAACATTAACACATATTTGCAGTAACACAAATTTATTCTAACATATCAACACACATTTCCTCCACCAGTAACACACATTTGCTCTAACATTAACACACATTTGCTCCAACAGTAACACATATTTGCTTTTACAGTAACATATGATTGTCCTTATAGTAACACAAGTCGAGAGGATGCTTTTATATATTTGTGCAAACACATCTTTATCCATTGAGCAAGACATTTGTGTTATTATAGTAATACACTTTTCACTACCTTACATGTGTTATTGTATGGAAAAATAATTATTTTTGTAAAAATAAATAAATATTTGTGAAAATCAATATTTGAATAGATTATAACACACATTTTACTCTTATATTGTATGAAAAAATATTTATTTCAATAAAAACACACAAAATTTGGTGAAAATACAACATTTAATCTAATAGTAACACACACTTTTGTTGGAGTTATACGTGAAAGTATGTTTTTACTTTGTATAACTCATGTGTTAAACATTTATTTATGAGAATAATTCTTTTATCACATTTGCTTTAAATATGAATGAATATTGAATATTTATTGCAACCAGTTCAATATAAGTAGTATGTGTTACATTGTAGTTAAAGTGGTGATACCAGATCACAGAAGATCACATTAACAGTTTTCCTTGTAACTAAACGTACAAATTCACGACCCAAGTGGAATTGAACAATCCACCATGAAAGGTCGATGTGTAATTCTCAGATTGGCATGTCTTGACCAAGAGATTGCACTAGCACATTTAGTATGTGTTGAAGAGGACCTACAACCAATGATGAAAATATCGCTATCGCATGTAATATCACAACCTTAAATTTATGGAAATATCGATGGATATATCGATACCATAAATTTTTGGAAAAAATGTCGGAAACTTTATTAAGATCTTGGAAATTTAACATGAAATTTTAAGGAATATTATAATATGATATTATACATATGTTCCATTTAAAATCATTATAAAATTACATGTTTAAAGTAAGCATATAGATACTATACTATATAAACATTGTCTAACGTAAAACAATTGACAATATAATACAAGATATAATACATAATACAATATAAAATATAATGCATAATACAATACAAGATGATAAATATTACATGATACAATACAATTAGTACCAAAATGATGACCTATGAGGTTCAAATACAGGGGATGAAATGTCATCTTTGTCCAAATAATATTGATACCAACGCATCACACTTGAGTAATTTTGGATAAAGGGTATTAGTTGATGACATATTAGTTATTTTTACTAAATGATACTAGTTTTGGAGGGTATTAGTTGTTTTCACTGAAGGGTACTAAGAACATTAATTATTTAAATAAAGGGTATCAATTGGTTACACTAAAGAGTATTAATTGATTACACTAAAAAGTATTGCAAAGTGATTCATGTATGAACCAATTTCAATATATACATATTCACTTTAATGTTAGGCCAATTTAGAAAAACAATAATCATATAAACACATAAATACAATAAATATAAAAAAATTGCGATATTTTTATATATCTGCGATATGTCCCGATTCACATTTATTTTTGTACTACAAGTGAACCGATATCGATATCGATCATTTGCGATTTATCGCGATATATCCGCGATACGTTGTAAAAAATATATTGCACCCCAATATCCGTATCCCAATCTCAAAATTTGCGATATATCCGCGATATATCGCGATATTTTCATCATTGCCTACAACGAGGATAAATTCTTCTATTTTGAAATGCGAAGAATTAGACCTCAGTGGTTATTGATTTGTTAATCTCCATCACTTAAATAGGAATGTGTGTGGTTAATGGTTACTGCTTTGATTCATGTTGGGTGAGAATCATCGTGACTTCGAACCTTGTATTTTGGACAGTAATATTAATCATACGACAGTTGCTAAGGTTTAATACAGAGAAACATGTGCGAGTACGACTCTTGTAATTTGTCCCCTTGGTGGGCTCAGAAGTTTTATCGTACCAAATCTTGCTAGTGAAGAATTAGTTTCTTCGGTACAGATAATAATGTTGGGCTGTCTTTACTCCAAGGCAAAAGATTTTAATTAATTTAGAGCTATTCAGAAGCTTAATTAATTAATGGACTAGATAATCTTAAATGCGGGAAATAATAATCGGGAGCCCATATTATCATAATATGGATTAAGATGGATAGTGCAATATTAATTTATTAGTGATACTAATTAATATTAATGGGCTGAATAATATTGTGGCTTAATATTGTAATTCAGTAGCCCATTGGAGGTCCAATCTTAATTCTCCTAAAGGCCCCTCAAGTAGCCCATTAAGTAGCCCGATAATAATAAGGTGATTAAAATAAAAGAAAAATTATTATTGCTGATTTTCCATGATAATTTTCGAAAATAGTGATATTAGGAAAGAAAATATTTTGTTGATTTTCTTGGAAAGATATTATGGAAGATATGTATTCTTGGAATACAAGATTATCTCATAAATTCAAGAAGATCCAAGTCTTGGGATCTCATCTTATTATTTTCGAAAATTTATATATTATGAGATTTTTGTGGATGTTGATGTTGTTGGTAGTAAAGTATTCACTATTTACTTTGAAACAACATGAATTTGCCCTTTCTTCTCATTAACCAACACTTTATGATCAAATGTTGTCTTAGATGTTTTAACATGCAGGATGAAGATCTAGAAGGATCTACAAGGTTCTGGAATTATCGATGTTGCAGTGAATGTTGCTTAACATTGGTAGCAACATGAGCAGTTACGGGTTCTAGAAGGATCTACAAGGGACTACACGTTTCAGACTTATCCAGGACGTTTTAGAACTATCTAGATCAGGCGGTTGCATCAAGAATCATGAGGAATAAAGGATGAGACGTGGGACAACATGAAGATCATGGAGGCGGTTACAAAGAGAAGTTATTTTTGATTGAAGACTTCTGCCTATAAATAGAGGCCGAATCTTTCAGTACCAAGTATGGAGTAAACGAGTACACCTACTCTAGTGTTGATCCTGAGTTTAAAGGTGATAGAGCAGTTATTCCAATGTTTATGTTATGCCTTGAAATAGAGTTTTTCACGCATAGCTTGTGATCGAACATATATCCATAGATAGTGAGATCATTGATATATAGTGAGATCAATTTTGACGGTGTATTATGTTATACACTTAGCCAATTTAGATTTGATAGGTGATATCGAGTCTTGTTTCCGCTGTGAACGATTATACTCTTCACACAAATTTTGTATCACTAATCTTTTTATAGTGAACCTTTCGCCATGAGGCTAGCACAAACTATTTATGATAGTTTGTGTTAAAAAGTATTCCCTTTTGCAATTGTGTGTTTAAGTCTTCCGCTGTACACGTTTTATATTCTGATTTTCCAGATTGTTGTAATATTTGCTTTAACATTTGTTACAACATCTGCACTTTATAACATACGCACACTTTCAATTGGCACCAGAGCCATAAACTTGATATACTAAGTTTAGATCCTGAGTTTTTAAGTGTGTCTTTTGCTATGGAATATCCTGTAAACACCCCACTTAGGCCCCCTATACTAGATGAAAATAACTATGCCTATTGGAAACCTAAGATGCGCATGTACATCAAGTCTATTGATGAACGTGCTTGGAGAAGTGTTCTGACCGGTTGGGAATGGCCTAGAAACCAAGCAGATGATGATGGCGAGATAAGAGTCAAACGGGAGATTGAATGGACAAATGAGGAGACCACGACGGCAAGCTACAATTCCAAAGCTCTCAATGCTATCTTTACCTCTGTTGATGTATCTATGTTTAAGATTATATCAACATGTACTACGGCTAAAGATGCATGAGAAAGGCTTCAAGAGCACTGTGAAGGAAGTGGAAGTGTTCGAAGGACCAAACTTCGAATGCTTGGGACCAAGTTCAAGAATCTAAGAATGAAGGATGATGAGACAATCACGGCGTACAATGAGAGGCTGAGTGAGATTGTCAACGAATCACACGCACTTGGTGATCCAATTTCCAATGTACGAGTTGTACACAAAATTTTGCGGTCTGTCCCTAAACGATTCGATGCAAAAATCTGTGCTATTGAAGAAACCAAGGACACTGACACTTTAAGTCAGAATGAGCTTGTAAGTATTCTCAAAACATATGAGATGAACACAACTCAATCTGATGATACAAGTGAAGGAAAGAAGGTAGTTTTTTTCAAAGGTGAAACATCACTCAACACTGAAAATCAGCCCTTTGTGACTGAAGTTGAGTCTGATAAAGATGTTCTAGACCAATGTTACAACACTCCTGAGCACATTGCCCTCCTTACAAAGAAATTCAATTCCTACCTGAAGAAGAAACTGAATAGACCCAGAGGAAATGGTCAACAGAGAACTCCTTTCAACAATACACCACCAGACCCAGAGAAAAGGAAGGATCAGAATCAATCAAGGCAATTCAGAGGTAATAAATTAAGGTATGATCCTGAATTTAGAAAATCAGTTAGATGTGATGCATGTACTGGATTTGGACACTATGCAAATGAGTGTGCAAATACCAGGTTAAGATAAAAACTGAATTTTAATGTTACCTTTAGTGATGACTCAGATGATGATGAACCTGAAGGTTCTAAAGATGAGGAACTAGCTTTTTCTGCAAGAATTGATTATGATGATTCTTTAGATGATGATCTGGATGATCTAGACACTGGTGTTGTTTCCAATGTTATAACATCATAAACAACATTTGTCAAAAATCATTCAGATTTGAACTGTTTTAATGGGTGTGTTGATGAGACAGGTTCTAATGACATAAGGGATGATGATTCCAGTATAGCCAAAGAGAATGATGATCTCAGAGAGACTGTGACAAAGTTAGAAGTCATTCTAACAAGGAAGGATTTAGAAATTTCTAAGCTAAAGGAAGAATTGAAAAATTCTACCTTAAGTTTTAAGAAATACTCTAAAAGTTCTTCCATTGTAAGTGACTCCTTAACTACTGGACAGTCTAATAAACATGGTTTGGGCTATTATGGTGAGACTACTTCTAAATTAGTGAATAATCCTGTAAAATTTGTTAAGGGAAAAACTGAGTTTTTTTTTTGCCAAAACAAAAATACATGAGACTGAAAAACCTATGAAGAAGTATGTGTGTCACTACTGTTCTGAAATTGGTCATATTCGTCCTTACTGTCAAAAGTTGAAAAGGGATCTAGAAATTCAGAAAGTGTTGTCTGAAATGTCTTCACATTCTAAGAAACACTGGTCAAAATCTGCTAAGAAAAAGAAAGAACATGTTACATGTAATGTCGTTCAAACTTCTCTGAAAGCATGTGTTCCTGATCTATGGTACTTTGACAGTGGTTGTTCTAGACACATGACTGGTCATGTTAAATACTTGTCTGACTATGAACCTTATAATGGTGGAACTGTTACATATGGTGGTGGATCAAAAGGTAAAATCATTGGAAAAAGGACCTTAAATGTTGAAGGTTTTCCTAAACTTAACAATGTTTTGCATGTTGATAGTTTACTTGCTAATCTTCTTAGTATAAGTCAACTATGTGATGACAATTTGCATGTTAAATTTGATAAAGATTCATGCTATGTTCTAAACAAGGATAACAAGTGTCTAATGACTGGAAATAGGTCAGCAGATAATTGTTATCTGATTGGAACAAACAAAGTATGTCATTTGTCAAATTGTGATGAGAATGTCCTATGGCATCAAAGACTTGGACATGCAAATTATAGATTCATGCAAAAATTAGTTAAGTCTGAAGCAGTGAGAGGTTTACCAAAACTGAAGATTGTTGCACCCACTGTATGTGGTCCATGCCAAAAAGGTAAGCATGTAAGAGTGTCGCATAAAATGTTATCACATTGCATGACACATCGTTGTTTTGAATTACTGCATATGGATCTTATGGGTCCTATGGAAACTGAAAGCATTGGTGGTAAGAAATATTCACTAGTTGTGGTAGATGATTACTCTAGGTTTACATGGATTGAGTTCTTAAGAGAGAAGTCTGAAACTTTTGATGTTTTTAAAACTCTTTACAAAAGATTTAAAACTGTTTTCAACCTGAAAGTAAGCAGGATTAGATCTGATCATGGTAGATAATTTGAAAATAGCATGTTTTCAGAATTCTGTAATAAGAAAGGAATTGTCCAAGAGTTTTCTTCTCCTAAAACTCCACAACAAAATGGGATAGCTGAAAGGAAAAATAGAACTCTTCAAGAAATGGCAAGAGTAATGCTTACTTCAAAAAATCTTGCAAAGAAATTCTGGGCTGAAGCATTAAATACAGCATGCCATATTGCTAATAGAGTCTATTTTAGATTTGGAAGCAATAAAACCCCATATGAGATCTTGAACAATAAGAAACCGAATGTGAAATATTTTCATGTTTTTGGTTGTGTGTGTTACATTCTGAATGATAGAGATCAACTGCACAAGTTTGATTCTAAGAGTGATAAAGGTTTTTTCTTAGGTTATTCTAGAAATAGTAAAACCTATAGAGTCTACAACCTTAGAACTAACACTGTTCAAGAATCTGTGAATGTTGTTTTTGATGATGACAGGAATCTGATAGATGGGAATGACACTGAAGATGTGTCTGATGTTACTGATGTTCCAAAAGAATCACTGAAAACAGAGAATGTTACACCAAATGTTACAACATCTGGTTCAACATCACCTGTAGATTCAGTTGATACTTCACAGAACAATCAGTATACCCCAAAGAAGAATCCAGCTACTTGGATTACCAAAAGTCATCCTTCAAATCAGATTATTGGAGATGCTTCAGTTGGTGTTCAAACAAGAAGAAGAGTAAGTGCAAATCGTGTTGATATGGTAAGGTCTGTGTGCATGTCTTCAATTTGTAATATTGTGAATGCTCAGTGTTACTATTCTGAAATTGAACCTAAAAATGTTACAGAAGCATTAAAAGATGAAAATTGGATTAATGCTATGCATGAAGAACTTAATCAGTTTGAAAGAAATGATGTTTGGTCATTAGTTCCAAGACCTGATGATGTCAATGTCATTGGAACTAAATGGATCTTTAAAAACAAAACTGATGAGTCTGGTAACATAATTAGGAACAAAGCTAGATTAGTTGCACAAGGTTACACTCAAGTTGAAGGTATTGATTTTGATGAAACATTTGCACCTGCTGCTAGGATAGAGTCCATTAGACTGTTACTAGCAATTGCATGTTACATCAACATTAATCTTCATCAAATGGATGTAAAAGCTGCATTTCTGAATGACATATTAATTGAAGATGCATTTGTTGAACAGCCTAAGGGTTTTGAAAATCCACAGTATCCTGATCATGTGTACAAACTAAAGAAAGCCTTGTATGGTCTCAAACAAGCTCCTAGAGCTTGGTATGGTAGACTTACTGACTTTCTGTTGCAATTTGGTTTCATAAGAGGAGAGGCTGATAGAACCTTGTTCATTAAAAATTCTGGAGAAGATTTGTTAATAGCCCAAATACATGTTGATGACATTGTCTTTGGTTCAACTTGTAACATTATGTTAAACAAGTTTGTTGAAGCAATGACAGCAACATTTGAGATGAGCATGGTAGGTGATTTGAATTACTTTCTTGGACTTCAAATCAAACAAACTGATAATGGTATTTTCTTCTCTCAGAGTAAGTATGCAAAGAATTTAGTGAAAAGGTTTGGTTTAGAAAGCTTAAAAGTCATGAAAACTCCTATGGTATCTACACAAAAGTTGTGTAAAGACACTGTTGGTCAAGATGTTAATCCAACTTTGTATAGATCCATGATAGGTAGTCTTCTGTACTTAACTTCAAGCAGACCTGATATTATGTATAGTGTATGTGTTTGTGCCAGGTACCAAGCTTGTCCCAAAGAATCTCATTTGAATGCAGTCAAGAGAATCATAAGATATGTGGCTGGTACAACTGATCTTGGTATATGGTATACCAAAGACACAAGCAGTGCACTTGTTGGATATAGTGATGCTGATTGGGCTGGAGATATTGATGATAGGAAAAGCACGAGTGGTGGCTGTTTTTACATGGGTAACAATTTAATTTCTTGGCATAGTAGAAAACAGAATTGTGTATCACAATCTACTGCAGAGTCTGAATACATTGCAGCAGGTAGTTGTTGTACACAACTTCTTTGGTTAAGTAAAATGTTTAGTGATTATGGTTTAGAGAGTGACACTTTAACTGTATTTTGTGATAACACGAGTGCTATCAACATTTCGAAAAATCCAGTTCAACACTCACTTACTAAACACATAAGTATTAGACATCATTTCATAAGGGATCTTGTAGAGAAGAATATTGTGAAGTTAGAATATATACCCACTGAAAATCAATTTGCTGATGTGTTTACTAAAGCATTAGACCATGAGAGATTCTCAATCTTGAGGAAATCTCTTAGTATGTGCACAATCTGAGAAGCGGATGTTGTTATGTTTGTTAAAACATCCATAACAACATCAGGGTATTTGCATGTTCTAATTAAAGCTTGTTCTTGTATCTTGTTTCTTAATTTCTTTGAAAAATAAATCTGAACCAAGTATGTTTGTTGTGTAAAAATAAAAGGAATCACTCTTCTCAAACGCATAATAAGTTTTTGAAAAAGCACATCAAGATGTAACTAATTCACTGAGTAACTATGGAGCACGGAGTTCGCTACTACGATGTCTTCTTTTCAAAAGGTGATTAGTAAAACATCAACATGTCACAAATCCATTAAGTAATTATGGGGCACGGAGTTCGCTACTACGATGCACTCTCTTAAAAAGATGGATCAATGTGAATAAAAAGTGCTAAAATTGTTTGATAAAAAGTGCGACATTGGATATTAAAACCGATGTTGAAGTGTGTGTTCCAATTTTGAATACAACATCATATACAGTTCGTATTTATTTTTCTAAGTTAAGTTATGGACCGATTTTTCAGGGATTTGTTTTTAAATTCCACATGCATAAACCCACGTTTTCTAATTTATTCAAGTAGTGCATAAAATAATGTGTTTAATTAATTAAATTTCGAATTTCTAATCATGAAATAACCCACGATCTCTTATGGGGGAGTGGGTAGTTTCAACTGATTAAAAATTCCAGAATATTCACTTTCATGGGTAGTTAAAATAACTTCCGTACTTTATTCTATATATATTTCCTTCATATCTTATGTCTAATTCTCAGTGTTCAAGCATATGAGTGAAATTCAGATTTTTCGACTAAGTGTTGAAAATTGTGTGTTCACATCTTAGGGTTTTAATGTTATTTCTTTTAAATTTTATTTGTCGCTTAAATTTACTGTCTACTTAATGGCTGGAAATCAAAAGAAGTCTTCTCATAGCTCAAAAACTCGCGCAAACCCTTCAACTCCTTCCCACTCGAATCTGAACCTTCTTGCAGAAATGGCCTCAAGCCAAAAACCAAATGCTGCTTCTGTTGCTCCATCATCGAGCACAACACCTCCTACTACTCTAACCCCTGTTCAAGCCTTTCCCGTAAACATCTACATCCCAAATGAAGCCACTGCCGATCAGCTGGAGACGATCGCACGCGGTATTGCACAAAGCCTTCAAGGAAGCCCTGTGGTTCCCAAACTAACCATTGGCTCTATTGAAGTAGATGTTGCATCCTACTTGAACCAACCTCAAAACCCTTCTCCTACTGTTCATGTCGGAGGTCCTTCTTCGACTGTACAATCAGAAAAGCCTAAATCCTCTAGCCAAGCCAAAAACCCTATTGCTAATGTTTCAAAGAGTGTTGAAACAGGTGATCAGGCTACAAAGGAGACCCCCACTGTCAAGGAAACTGTTGCTGAAGAAACTAGGGAGAAAAGCCCTAATGCTGAAGTCCCTGATGTAGAAATGTCAGAGGAGGACAAAGAAGAATCACCCAAAACTGATTCTTCAATGTCTGAGGATTCCGAGCCTGCTCCAATAGCCAAAGCTGTGAAGAAAAAGGGAGGCAAGAGGAAAAGGAGCCCTGTTCAATCAAGGAGAAGATCAGGTAGAGCAAAGAAGATGGTGAACTATTCTGAAACCGCAAGGAAGAAGAAGGATGATGAAGGAGATGTTGCCACTCGACCTATTCGAGTGTGTTCAGAATCTGAAAAGGAGTCAAGCTCCAAAGACTCATCTGAGAAAGAGACTGATCAAACTGAAAGCCAGGAGAAAGAAGAAACTGATGAGAGTGATGTACCTATTTTTGAACTGAGGAGGAGAGCAAGAGTTGAGATGAGGACTAAGAGGAAGTTTGAGATGAGGACTAAGAGGAAGTTTGAGTATGCTACTGATGGTGTTGGAACAAGTGCAGCAGCACCAGAACCTAAAGCTGATGACAGCAGTTCTGAAAGTAGCTCAGACAGAACCAAAACTGATTCTGATCAAGGTAATGCATCTGAACATTCTGTTGAGCATGTTAGTTCTGATAATGATGATGATGAATCTTTAGACCAAAAGTTGGAAAGGTTGAGGAAGAGAAATCTGTTAATTGAAAGAAAAATTAACATTGATGAGTTTGAATCCAAGGGTCTAGTTAGATTTTTAGAAGAGAGAAGTTTGATGCATTTGTTACTGATTGGGTGTATGAGTTTTATGCTTGTCTGAGAAAGAACCAGGCTAGAAGGAATTCTAGGTGGTATGGTACTGTAAGGTTTAGAGATAGGAGTGTTCCTTTTACTCCTAAGTTAATTAACCAGTTTCTGCATGTTGAGGATGTTGAGGAAGAAGATGTTCCTCATATGGATGAGATCATTACTGTTCTGACTGGGGGAAGAGTTAACAAATGGAAGAAAAATATGTTAGATGCCTCATTGACCTCTCTGTATTCAGTATTACATAAGCTGGTAGTGTATAACTGGATACCCTCTACTAACTCCACAAAGGTGACTAGGGATCAAGCTGTACTGATGTACAGAATAGGTGTGATGAAAATTTTTAACCTGGGTTGTTGGGAAAAAATAGGGGTGCCCGGAATCTATTCGGGATGAACTTTAAATACAAATTTAAATACAATTATTACTAGCATGAATTAATCCTAATTAATTCAAATAATAATTCCAACAACTAATTATCATCATGCATGTTAAATTAATTTCACATATTTAACTAGGCGGAATTAAACAAGTAAATATGCGATTAACGTACCTCTCGTAGTAATGACCTTTGGATATACGGGACACTTGTAATCACGTTCTATCAACCCAAAGCCTTCTCAAGTATTTCCCTTTTCACCTCACTTGATCACCGGTGGGAGACGCTTTCAAGCAATTTAATAAACTAAGGAAAAAGAAAAATATCTATGCTTCTTGATTTTTCCAACACATGGAATTATGTTCTTGGGGATGAAATAATCATCCCCTATTTATAACTCATAGTGGCCGAAATTTAGTGGGTTATTGGGCTTTGGAGAAAATCTTTTCTTAGACTCTAAGAAATCTTGAATATATCCCATATATTCTTTTCTCCATAAAAAAATATTCCACAAAAATCTCAACCTCCTATACAAGCTATAATTTTCGAAAATTATTAGAAAAGATCCCTAGATTTGGATCTTCTTGAATATATGAGATATTCTTGTATTCCAAGAATACATATCTTCCATAATATCTTTCCAAGAAAATCAACAAAATCTTTTCTTCTCCAATATTGCTATTTTCGAAATTAGGTGTAAAAAATCAGCATAATATTATCTTTTTATTTTAATCACCTTATCATTATTGGGCTACTTAATGGGCTACTTGAGGGGCCTTAAGGAGAATTAAGATTGGACCTCCTAATGGACTTCTGAATTTCAATATTGAGCCCCAATATAATTCAGCCAATTAATATTAATTATTACCACTAATAAATTAATATTGCACTATCCATCTTAATCCATATTACGATAATATGGGCTCTCGGTTATTATTTCCCGCGTTTAAGATTATCAAGTCCATTAATTAATTAAGCTTCTGAATAGCTCTAAATTAATTAACATCTTTCACCTTGGAGTAAAGACAGCTCAACATTATTATTCGTACCAAAGAAACTAATTCTTTACTTGCAAGATTTGGTACAATAAAACTTCTGAGCCCACCAAGGGGACTAATGACACGAGCCGTACTCGCACGCGTTTCTCCGTATTAAATCTTAGCAACCGTCGTATGATTAATATTACTGCCCAAGACACAAAGTTCGAAGTCACAATGATTCTCACCCAACATGAATCAAAGCAGTAACTACTAAGCACACACGGTCCTATTTAAGTGACGGAGATTAAGAAATCAACAACCACTGAGGTCTAATTCTTCACCTTTCAGAACAGAAGAATTTCTCCTCGCTGTAGGACCTCTTCAACACATACTAAATGTGTTAGTGCAATCTCTTGGTCAAGACAGACCAATCTGAGCCTTACACATCGACTAAGCACATTTAGAATCAAAGCAGTAACTACTAAGCACACACGGTCCTATTTAAGTGACGGAGATTAAGAAATCAACAACCACTGAGGTCTAATTCTTCACCTTTCAGAACAGAAGAATTTCTCCTCGCTGTAGGACCTCTTCAACACATACTAAATGTGTTAGTGCAATCTCTTGGTCAAGACAGACCAATCTGAGCCTTACACATCGACCTTTCACGGTGGATTGTTCAATTCCACCTGGGCCGTGAAAATGTACGTTTAGTTACAAGTAAACTGTTAATGTCGTCTTCCGTGATCGGGTATCACCACATTAACTACAATGTAACACGTACTATATATTGAACGGTTTGCAATAGAAATTCAACATTCAATCATAACTAAAGCAAATGCGATAAAAGAATTATTCTCATAAAACGAGTGTTTGATACACGAGTTATACAAAGTAAAAGCATACTTTCACGTATAACTCCAACAATCTCCCACTTATACTTAAAGTCTGCTTTTAGTATACATCACACATGTCTTAGTGTAGTAGCTCTACGTGACATCTCATGTCAACCTACACTAACCTAATAATTCCTCCCACTTATACTTAAAGCAGATTGGCAATCGTCTTGACTCCCATTCCATCCACATGTCTCTTGAATGTACTCTGAGGCAGACCCTTTGTGAATGGATCAGCTAGGTTGTCACCCGACGCTATCTTTGCCACCTCTATATCTCCTCTCTTAACGATTTCTCATATCAGATGGTATTTTCTTTCTATGTGTTTGCTGGCCTTGTGGGCTCTCGGTTCTTTGAATTTGCAACTGCTCCGGCATTATCACAAAAGACAGTTATCTTGTCGGGCAAATTCGGAACAACGTCCAAGTCCACTAAGAAGTTCTTGAGTCAAACTGCCTCTTTCGCTGCTTCACAAGCAGCTACATACTCGGCTTCCATGGTCGAATCGGCGATGCATTTCTGCTTAACGCTTCTCCATGAAATGGCTCCTCCTCCCATGCAAAACACACTACCCGAGGTTGACTTTCTTGAGTCTATGTCTGATTGGAAATCCGAGTCCGTGTATCCTACGGGAACTAGACTATCCGACTAGTAAATCAGCATCCGCTCCCGAGTTCTTTTCAGATACCTCAAGATGCACTTTACGGCAGTCCAATGGTCTTTCCCGGGATTACTTTGATATCTTGCTACCATGCCTACGGCAAAGCAGATATCCGGTCTCGTACACAGCATTGCATACATAAGGCTTCCTATGGCCGAAGCGTACGGAACACCTTTCATGTCATCTATCTCCGCTTGCGTCTTAGGGCTCATTTCTTTCGATAGATGGATTCCGTGCCTAAAAGGTACAAAACCTTTCTTGGAATCTTGCATGCTGAAACGCTTCAAAACAGTGTCAATGTATGAAGCTTGCGATAAGCCCAACATCCTCTTCTTGCGACCGCGAGTGATTTTGATCCCAAGGATGTGACTGGCTTCCCCTAAGTCCTTCATATCAAATTGTTTTGACAGCCATACCTTTACGTCTGACAATACCTTTACATTGTTTCCAATGAGCAGAATATCGTCTACGTATAATACTAAGAATACCACCGCAGTTCCGTCACGCTTCTTATACACACAACTTTCGAACTCGTTTTGATCAAACCCATAAGACTTAATCACTTGATCAAAACACTGGTTCCAAGTACGCGATGCTTGCTTAAGACCGTAAATGGATCTCTTGAGCTTGTATACGAGATTCTCTTGGCCTTTTTCAATGAAACCTTTGGGCTGTTGCATATAGATATATATGCCGTCAAGACTTCCTTTAAGGAAAGCCGTCTTGACATCCATTTGCCAGATCTCGTAATCTAGGTGCGCAGCGATCGACAAGAGAATACGGATGGACTTAAGCATAGCTACAGGCGAAAAAGTTTCCTCATAATCGATCCCTTCTTTCTGAGTATACCCTTTGGCCACAAGCCTTGCTTTGAAGGTTTCAACCCTTCCGTCCGGTCCTCTTTTCCTCTTGTACACCCACTTGCATCCAATGGGTTCTACCCCACTGGGTGGCTCGACCAACTCCCACACTTGATTATGATCCATCGAACCCATCTCGGCTTCCATTGTCGTTTGCCATAACTCCGCGTCTTTGTCTTGGATTGCCTCATCGTACGTCCATGGATCTGATTCAACACCGGGAACCAAATCCGAAGATTCTCCTATCCTCATGAATCTCTCGGGTTGCCTAGGAACCCTCCCACTACGACGGGGTTCCGGTTGTGAAGATGTGACGTGTGGTACATCATCTTGTATACTTGGTATCGAAGTTTGACCTCTCAATTCTTCTAAGGTAATTTCACTTTTAGGTTTCTGATTGTTCATATAGTCTTCCTCCAAGAATTTAAAGTGTGTACTAATCACGGTCTTTTGATCCTTGGGACTATAGAACATACACCCTTTCGTTCCCGCCGGGTATCCTATAAACAGCCTTAATTCCGAACGTGGATCCAACTTACCGGCTTCCTTGTCTAGCACGTATGCCGGACAACCCCAAATCCGCAAATGTCTTAGACTGGGCTTGCGCCCGGTCCACAATTCCATTGGGGTTTTAGGAACCGATTTGGATGGCACCAAGTTTAGAATATAAGCCGCCGTTTCCAAGGCATTACCCCAAAACGACTTGGGTAAATCCGAATAACTCATCATGGATCTGACCATCTCTAAAAGAGTCTGGTTTCTTCATTCCGCCACACCGTTCTGTTGAGGGGTTCCCGGTGCGGTTAACTGGGATACGATCCCTTCGTCCGATAGGTAGTTCAAGAATTCATCGCTGAGGTATTCGCCTCCACAATCTGATCGTAGAAACTTGATACTCTTTTCCCTATGTTTCTCGGCTTCGGCCTTAAACTCTTTAAACTTTTCAAAAGTTTCAGACTTATGCCGCATAAGGTAAATGTACCCATATCTTGAGTAATCGTCAATGAAGGTAACGAAATACTCATACCCCATTCTCGCTTTGATCGTCATTGGACCACACACATCGGTATGAACGAGTTCTAACACTTCCGTGGCTCTATTCCCCTTGGCTCCAAATGCCCTCTTGGTCATCTTACCCTCTAAACAGGATTCACAAGTTGGAAACGGCTCGACTTGGAGTGATTCCAAGGATCCGTCTTTCACCAATCTCTCTATCCGCTTTAGATTAATATGACCTAGTCTAAGATGCCATAGAAGTGTTTCGTTCATCTCCGAAGAACGCTTTCTTTTATTGCTCGAAATGATCAACGTGTTATTAGATTCATTATTTGAGTGGTGTGCACACTTAATCGTATAGAGATTGTTTACCAACGTTCCATGACAGATAACATCATTCTTAAAAGAAACAGTAACAACTTTATTAAAAGTAACTGAATATCCATCAAAAAACAACTTAGAAACCGAAATTAAATTCTTCCTAAAGTTTGGAACGTATAAAACATCTCTTAAAATTAAAACTCTATCTTCAAAAGATAGGTGCACTACTCCCACTGCTTCGGCTGCCACTCTCGTAGCATCGCCCAAAGTGATGGTGATCTCATTCTTGCTAAGTCACCGGGTTAGCTGGAACCCCTGAAGAGTGAAACAAATATGATCAGTTGCCCCGGTATCCACTACCCAAACGTAGGCAGCATACGCCGCAACATATGTTTCAACGACTAAAGCATGAGACTTACCTTTCTTTACCGCCTTCTTAGGCTTAGAACAGGTAGACCTCCAATGTCCTCTTTCCCCGCAATTGAAGCACTTACTCTTACCGGGTATCTTCACGCCGTACGGCTTGAAAGCTCTTTTCTTGCCTCCCAAAGTGAGTCTACTGGTTTGGTTCCGATCAACCACCTCCTTCTCAATCTCACCTTCCATTGGCCTAGATTTCGAGAAAAGGCTCTTGATCACCAAAGCCTCGTCCCTACTCCCCAAGTATGACTCTACCGTTATCAGTGCTTTGAGCAGGGTATCCAAAGTGAACTTATGTTCAGATAACACGTATTCCCAAAAGAACCCATCAAAACTACTCGATAGCTTTAGGAGTATGGAATCGATTTGACTTTCTTCACTTTGTCCGGCACCAAGAAACTCGAGTTTCTCAAACTCACGCCTAAAATTGAGAACATGATCCCTTACGGGTGTTCCCTTCACCATTTCCTTCGTGAGCTTCTCACGAATGGTGAACAGATTCGCCATGGGGTTCTGATGTTGAAACATCTCTTCAAGGCTATTCATGATATCAACAGCCGCTTCAATGCTTTCATGAATGCGCCTCAAATCCTCAGACATAAATGTCAAGATGATGTGCTTCATGTGCTCATTGGAATGCTTCCAATCATCGAATATCGTCTTTTCCCCATTACTTGACTTATCATTAGGTTTCTTGGGTACGTCAACGCTAAATATCCAATAGTGTTCTTGCGCAGGAAGGACCATGTTTATATTACGTTTCCAATCAACATAGTTCTCACCAACAAGTTTATTATCTTTAAGTATACTATACAGTGGATTAAAAGGTTGCGACATGATGAACTGAGAATAAAACATACATTCATATCAATATCTTGAAAAATACGAAATTATCACATAAATTTGATCACATCAATCATATTGAAACCTTAAAACAATATAATCATGCATCAGCCAACATCTCGAAACAATTTAAATGCGCCACGAGGGGTGGTCTATACATTTAAACACATTCAAGCGGATTACAAACTTAAAAGTTACAAATCCTTAATTCATAATTAATAGTTGGCTCCCACTTTGACCACATAGAAACTGACAGGGACTCCGAGGGGAGTAAGTTAATATCAATTTCCTATGCCTAAGTAATAACCATAATTAAATACAGGATTATTATTTCGCTTTGAGCAAGCCACTCGTGGTGAGGGTCAATACCGCCACTAGTAATAATCCACAATCATCCTTTCGGAATTTATTCATGTGAAATCCGTTCTTTTGGCCGATCCGAAGGGGAAATGTATTCCAAAAGAACTTCACAAATAAATAAATTATGGAGGTCAAAATAATCCAATTTTAATATCCGGAATAAAATTGCGATTATAAAAACATACTTAGTAATTTTCGAAAGTAAGGTTTTTCTTGGACAATTAAATTCATGCAAACACATATTAACAAATAATAAAAATTGCACGAAATAAAACATCCATCAAAACAAAATTAAACACATTGGAGCACTCGAATCCAATTGTCACGGTTTAATTTCTTCACGTCTTGATGCGAAAAAATCGTCCTTGTTGCTTTCCGACGTTCGTCTCGACGTGCTCCCACTCGAACAGCAACACTTCTTCAAAACAGCATCGTTTGGGGTTCGGGACGACGTTTAAAATCACACGGAAAAAAAACACGAACCGAAAAAATTCCACGGCCTGAGATACAGCGCGCGTCGGCCCACGAAGTGGGCCCGCGCGCTTCCCAGCCCGAGAAGCGCTGGAAAAACGCCCGAGGCGCGCCGAAGCGCAGCCCCGAGGCGCACCCGAGGCGCTGCCCGGGGCGCCCCGAGGCGCTGCAGCTCCCTGCCGAGGCGCGCGCGCGCCGTGCGCGCGGCGCCGTGCGCAACGCCGTGCACCCCCGTGCGCCGTTTTTTTCGCCGTTCGTCCTCGTTTTCTTCACCCCTTGCATGATTTTACCTCCATACACGCTCCACGCTTGTATGCGTCGTCCGGGTACGCCGTTTTTAATTCTTCGTTCTTCGTCACGATCCGGTTACAATTTATTTTTACAAAAAAAATAAATACTAGATCTAGACTAGTCTATTACAATGATCGAATCAAAATAAAAACAACTAATCTACTCGTGGATTTTCTCACGAGAAAAACGAATTCGAACGAATCGAATTAAAAACCAAATTAATTCACACGCATGAAATTAACAACATTAAAAACCATGACAATTGGATACCTGCAAAAAAGATCTAACAATTCTACTATCCAATTTCAATTTAATGTTCAACAATTTAAATTCCAATTTAAAATTCAGAGCCCGAAACCGTGGCTCTGATACCAGTTGTTGGGAAAAAATAGGGGTGCCCGGAATCTATTCGGGATGAACTTTAAATACAAATTTAAATACAATTATTACTAGCATGAATTAATTCTAATTAATTCAAATAATAATTCCAACAACTAATTATCATCATGCATGTTAAATTAATTTCACATATTTAACTAGGCGGAATTAAACAAGTAAATATGCGATTAACGTACCTCTCGTAGTAATGGCCTTTGGATATACGGGACACTTGTAATCACGTTCTATCAACCCAAAGCCTTCTCAAGTATTTCCCTTTTCACCTCACTTGATCGCCGGTGGGAGACGCTTTCAAGCAATTTAATAAACTAAGGAAAAAGAAAAATATCTATGCTTCTTGATTTTTCCAACACATGGAATTATGTTCTTGGGGATGAAATAATCATCCCCTATTTATAACTCATAGTGGCCGAAATTTAGTGGGTTATTGGGCTTTGGAGAAAATCTTTTCTTAGACTCTAAGAAATCTTGAATATATCCCATATATTCTTTTCTCCATAAAAAAATATTCCACAAAAATCTCAACCTCCTATACAAGCTATAATTTTCGAAAATTATTAGAAAAGATCCCTAGATTTGGATCTTCTTGAATATATGAGATATTCTTGTATTCCAAGAATACATATCTTCCATAATATCTTTTCAAAAAAATCAACAAAATCTTTTCTTCTCCAATATTGCTATTTTCGAAATTAGGTGTAAAAAATCAGCATAATATTATCTTTTTATTTTAATCACCTTATCATTATTGGGCTACTTAATGGGCTACTTGAGGGGCCTTAAGGAGAATTAAGATTGGACCTCCTAATGGACTTCTGAATTTCAATATTGAGCCCCAATATAATTCAGCCCATTAATATTAATTATTACCACTAATAAATTAATATTGCACTATCCATCTTAATCCATATTACGATAATATGGGCTCCTGGTTATTATTTCCCGCGTTTAAAATTATCAAGTCCATTAATTAATTAAGCTTTTGAATAGCTCTAAATTAATTAACATCTTTCACCTTGGAGTAAAGACAGCTCAACATTATTATTCGTACCGAAGAAACTAATTCTTCACTTGTAAGATTTGGTACAATAAAACTTCTGAGCTCACCAAGGGGACTAATCACACGAGCCGTACTCGCACGCGTTTCTCCGTATTAAATCTTAGCAACCGTCGTATGATTAATATTACTGCCCAAGACACAAAGTTCGAAGTCACAATGATTCTCACCCAACATGAATCAAAGCAGTAACTACTAAGCACACACGGTCCTATTTAAGTGACGGAGATTAAGAAATCAACAACCACTGAGGTCTAATTCTTCACCTTTCAGAACAGAAGAATTTCTCCTCGCTGTAGGACCTCTTCAACACATACTAAATATGCTAGTGCAATCTCTTGGTCAAGACAGACCAATCTGAGCCTTACACATCGACCTTTCACGGTGGATTGTTCAATTCCACCTGGGCCGTGAAAATGTACGTTTAGTTACAAGTAAACTGTTAATGTCGTCTTCCATGATCGGGTATCACCACATTAACTACAATGTAACACGTACTATATATTGAACGGTTTGCAATAGAAATTCAACATTCAATCATAACTAAAGCAAATGCGATAAAAGAATTATTCTCATAAAACGAGTGTTTGATACACGAGTTATACAAAGTAAAAGCATACTTTCACGTATAACTCCAACAGGCTTGGTTATTTTTCATCACATGATGAAGTTTGCTGGGAAGATCTCTGAGAAGGGCAACCTGCCTTACCCTGTGCTGATCTATGGATATTTGAGGAGTCACAACTTTATTCACAAAAGGAATGAGTTGTTGAGGGGGAGAGTTCATCTGATGGGTATATCTCACTATTTATTATCTGGAAATAGAGTGTTAGACTTACCCCTGCAGGATAATGTTGAAGAAGAAGATGCAGAACCACACCAACCTGTTCCTGACCCTGCTCCTACACAAGATGCTGCACAGAATGCTGAGAACATACCTAGCAACATTCCAGCTCCCACAACCTATTCTCTGAATATCTCACCTGAGTTTATTCAAACTCAACTACATCACTTGCAGGACTCAATTGATGAACTTCAATTCCTGAAGAACTACTGGGAGAACCTCCTTTCTGCCACAACAGGGGGGGTACCAGTTGCTGCTGCTGCCAGGGGAGTTGAAATTCATGAGGTAAATGCTGATGAGCCTGTTGCTGAGGAAGGTGGTGCAACTGGACCTGATGGAGGAAGTGCAGATGCTGCTGCAGATGTTGTTGCAAACTTTGCAACATTTGATATCCAGGAGGAAGCTGAACTATATGGTGATCTGCCTGACATCTCTGCCAAAGTTTGAAGTTATCTTAGAGACTGGAGGAAGCACAATTTATGGGGGAGCTTAGTGCAAGATGCTTGAAGCTGCAGCTGTATATTTCATACAGTGATATCAAGTTCCTCTTTTGTGGTTGCCTTTAAGTACTCTTGGTTGTTTTATGTTTTTAATTATTGTTGCTATGATAGGATGTTTTAATTTTTTGAAAGACAATATTATATTAGTTGTTAGGTTATTATATTAGAATTATTTGGATTTATTTCAGTCAATTTAATTTTGAAAGTTGTAATTTGAATGAGTAAACATTATGTTTCTCATTTTGCTGTTTGATGAGCATATATGATGATGTTCATTCTGTTTTGGTGAAATTAACTTATTGTTATTTCATCTTGATTTTGGTGATTCAACTTACAGTTGATCATCTTGTTTTTTGGCTGTTTTGCTACACAAGGGTAAAAAGATAAGTGTACAATACGATGTTGATCTCTATTGTACATACATCACTGACTTATATATTGAACTAATATATACATCAGGTGTGTTGTAGCAGAAAGGTCAAATTGGGGGAGATTGTTGATGTTGTTGGTAGTGAAGTATTCACTATTTATTTTGAAACAACATGAATTTGCCCTTTCTTCTCATTAACCAACACTTTATGATCAAATGTTGTCTTAGACGTTTTAACATGCAGGATGAAGATCTAGAAGGATCTACAAGGTTCTGGAATTATCGATGTTGCAGTGAATGTTGCTTAACATTGGTAGCAACATGAGCAGTTACGGGTTCTAGAAGGATCTACAAGGATCTACAAGGGACTACACGTTTCAGACTTATCCAGGACATTTTAGAACTATCTAGATCAGGCGGTTGCATCAAGAATCATGAGGAATAAAGGATGAGACGTGGGACAACAAGAAGATCATGGAGGCGGTTACAAAGAGAAGTTATTTTTGGATTGAAGACTTCTGCCTATAAATAGAGGCCGAATCTTTCAGTACCAAGTGTGGAGTAAACGAGTACACCTACTCTAGTGTTGATCCTGAGTTTAAAGGTGATAGGGCAGTTATTCCAACGTTTATGTTATGCCTTGAAATAGAGTTTTTCACGCATAGCTTGTGATCGAACATATATCCATAGATAGTGAGATCATTGATATATAGTGAGATCAATTTTGATGGTGTATTATGTTATACACTTAGCCAATTTAGATTTGATAGGTGATATCGAGTCTTGTTTCCGTTGTGAACGATTATACTCTTCACAAAATTTTGTATCACTAATCTTTTTATAGTGAACCTTTCGCCATGAGGCTAGCACAAACTATTTATGATAGTTTGTGTTAAAAAGTATTCCCTTTTGCAATTGTGTGTTTAAGTCTTCCGCTGTACACGTTTTATATTCTGATTTTCCAGATTGTTGTAATATTTGCTTTAACATTTGTTACAACATCTGCACTTTATAACACACGCACACTTTCAGTGGAATATTTTACTATGGAGAAAAGAATATATGAGATATATTCAAGATTTTCTTGGAGGCCAAGAAAAAGATTTTTCTTCCCATATTCCTAGGAAAAATCGGCCACCCCATATCTATATATCGGAGATGATGATTTCATCTCCAGTTTACAGTTTCGCAGTGTTGAAAAAAAATCAGCAACAATAATTTTTTTCTTTCTTCCTTATTGTTTTAATTGTTCGTGAGCGCTTCCCACAGGCAAATGAATAAGGAGAAAGGGACATACTTGAGAAGGTATTTACGGTCGATAGCATCGTTACGCTTGTCCCGGAGATCTAAGTAGGACGTCGCTTCAAGAGGTACGTAATCGCGTAAATTCTTAGTTTTTCCGCCATAGAATTTTATGTGAAATAAATTCGTATGCATGATTAATTGTTGTTGGTATAATTGTTATTTGAATTAATTTAGGATTAATTCATGCTAGTAATAATTAACTTTAAATTCGTATTTAATTTTCATCCCGAATAGATCCGGGCAACCCTATTTTTTCCCCAACAATTGGTATCAGAGTCAGGTTTCGGGCTCTGATCTTTAAATTGGAATTTTAAATTGTTGAACATTAAATTGAAATTGGATAGTAGAATTGCTAGATCTTTTTTGCAGGTATCCAATTGTCATAGTTTTTAATGTTTTATTTTTTTTATTCATGCGTACGAATTTTATTTGGGTTTTAATTCGATTTGTTCGAATTTATTTTTTTCGTGAAAAAATCCACGAGTAGATTAGTTGTTTTATTTGTTTGATTTGATCAATGTAATCTAATTTTTATTTATTTTTTGTAAATAAATTGTAACCGGATCGGAACGAAGACGATGAATTAAGAGGGCGTACTCGGACGATGCATGTATGTGTGGCGCATGCATGGACGTGACTTATGCATGGGATGGAAACGAGGACAAACGGCGAAACCCGACGCACGGCATGCGCGAGGTGCACGACGCCGTGTGCGATGGGTGCAAGGTGGCACGAGGCGCACTCGGCGCACAGGCTGCCCAGTGGGCGCCATATGGCAGGCTGCGCGCGCGCGAGGCTTGTCCTCCCGGCGGTTGGTGCTCGACTACGTGTAGCACTGAGAGTCGCGCGACCTACCTCCGTAGGAAGACGCGCGTCAGATCTCGGGCTGTGCTATTTTTTTTGTTCGTATTTTTTTGTGTGATTCCAAACTTCGTCCCGACCCCAAACAAAAGACATGTTGACGAATTGTTGTTGTTCGAGTGGGAGCTTTTTTAGACGAACGATGAAAGCAATGAGAACGATTTCTTGCATCAAGACGTGATGAAAATTAAACCGTGATAATAAGATTTAAGTGCTCCAATGTGTTTTAATTTTTTGTTGTTTTGATGGATTTTTTATTTTCGTGCATTTATTATTTGATAATATGTGTTTGTATGATTCTAATTGTCCAAGAAAAACTTTACTTTCGAAAATTACTAAGTATGTTTTTTTTAATCGCGATTTTATTCCGGATAATAAAATTGAATTAATTTGACCTCCATAATTTATTTATTTGTGAAGTTTTTTTGGAATACATTTCCCCCTCGGATCAGCCAAAAAGACGGATTTCACATGAATAAATTTTGAAAGGATGACTGTAGATTATTACTAGTGGCGGTATTGACCCTCACAACGAGTGGCTTGCTCAAAGCGAAATAATAATCCTGTATTGAATTATGGTTATTACTTAGCCATAAGAAATTGATATTAACTTACTCCCCGCGGAGTCCCTGTCAATTTTTATGTGCTCATAGTGGAAGCCGACTATTAATTTTGAATTAAAGGTTTGTAACAATTAATGTTTGTGACCTTCTTGAATGTGTTTAAATGTATAGAACACCCCTCGTGACGCATTTAAATTATTTTGAGATGTCAGCTGATGCATGATTAAATTATTTTAAGGTTTCAATATAATTGATGTGATCAAATTATGTGATGATTTTGTATTTTTCTAGATATTAATATGAATGTATGTTTTATTCTCATTTCATCATGTCGCAACCTTTTAATCCACTGTTTAGTATACTTTAAGTTAACAAACTTTCTGGAGAGAATTATATCGATTGGAAATGTAATTTAAACTTTGTCCTTACTACACAAAAACACTATTGGGTTATTCACGTTAATATACCCGACAAGCCTAATGATAAGTCAAGTAATGGAAAACGGCAGTTTATAATTGGAAGCGTGACAATGAACACATGAAGTGCATCATCTTGACATCTCTGTCTGAAGATTTGAGACGCATTCATGAAGATATTGTATCCGCTGTTGAAATCATGGAAAACCTTGAAAAGATATTTTAACATTAGAAACCTATGACTAATCAGTTCACCAAACATGACTCGGTCAAGTTGGAAATGGTGGAAGGAACGCCCGTGAGGGAGCACGTTCTCTAGATTATGGCATACCTTAACAAGTTGGAAGTACTTGGTGCGGATTTTGATGTCCCTTCTCAGGTCGATTTCATACTCCATACTCTACTGAAAAGCTTTGAACAGTTTCATCTGATCTGTTAAATGAATGAACGGACAAGTTGTTTGCCCGAGCTCTTGCAAACTTTAGTTTCGATAGAGGCGATAATAAGGCACCAGTCTACTGCTATGGTGGCTAATGGTCCGTCTACCACTTTTTGGTCCCAAGAGAGGGAAAAAGAGGAAGAGAACCAAAGGCCGGACCTAAGCAAATTCAACTGTTGCGAAAGACAAAGCCAACACTAGCATAGAAGGGGAAGTGATTTAAATGTCGTAAGAGAGGACATTGGAGGTCTGCCTGTTCCAAGCCTAAGAGGCTAGGAAAGTTAGGTAATTCACACGCCCTAGTCGTCGAAACTTGTGAAGTGACGTGCGTATGCTGTCCATTTGTGGATACAAGAGCCACTGATCACATTTGTTTCAATTTGCATGGGTTCAAGCTAAACCGACGATTTAGCGGAAGAGAGATCCCCATAACACCGGGTAAAGCTACGAGAGTAGCAGCTGAAGCAGTGGGAGAAATGCGCCTATCTTTTGAAGATAGAGTTATGGTCTTGAGAGACGTTCTTCATGTTCCTAGTTTAGAAAAAACTCAACCTTCAGTTTCCAAACTGTTTTGAATAGATACTCAATTTCTTTTAATAAGGATGTTATTATTTCTTGAAACGATGAGTTTATCTGTTTCGGAACATTGTTGGATGATCTTTATACCATTAATTGGGCACACCACTCACAAATTGAATCTAATAACACATCGACTATTTCAAGTTATATAAGGGAGCGTTCTTTCTGATATGAACGAAATACTTCTATGGCATCTTAGATTAGGTCATATTAATCTAATGCGGATACAAAGATTGGTGAAAGACGAATCCTTGGAGTCTCTTCAAGTTGAGCCGTTTCCAACTTGTAAATCCTGTTTAGAGGGTAAAATGACCAAGAGGGCATTTGGAGCCAAGGGGAATAGAGCCACATAAGTGTTGAAACTCATTCATACCGATATGTGTGGTCCAATGACGATCTTAGCAAGAAGGGGGTATGAATATTTTGTCACTTTAGTTGATGATTACTCGGGATATGGACACATCTACCTTATGTTGCATAGGGAAAGAAGTATCAAGTTTCTACGATCTGATCATGGAGGCGAATACCTCAGCGATGAATTCTTGAACTACATATCGGACAAATGGATTGTATCCCAGTTGACCACACAGGGAACCCCTCAACAGAATGGTGTAGCTGTACGAAGTAACCGGACTCTTTAAGAAATGGTCAGCCATGATGAGTTATTCAGATTTACCCTAGTCGTTTTGGGGTAATGCCTTGGAAACAACGACTTACATTCTAAACTTGGTGCTATCCAAATCGGATCCTAAAACCCCAATAGAATTGTGGACCGGGCGAAAGCTCAGTTTGAGACACATGAGAATCTGGGGGTGTCCGGCATGCGTGCTAGACAAGGAAGCCGGTAAATTGGATCCACGTTCGGGATTAAGGCTGTTTATAGAATATCACATGGGAACGAAAGGGTGTATATTCTATAGTCCCAAGAATCAAAAGACTGTATTTTGTACACTCTTTAAATTCTTGGAGGAAGATGATTAGGCGTGAAATTGTTATGTTTTGGTGCCCGATTTGCCCATGTTTTGAGTATTTTCGATGAGTGTTTGGAGTCAAATGAGTATCATTTTTATAAAATCATTAATTTTTCTCTTTTTATTTCATAGATGAATAGATGGTGAAAAAAGGAGTTCGTAGGACTTTGAATCGGCCAAAACGGACTCCCGGTTGAGGAGATATGAAGATTTTACGAACAAGTGTACTGCTGCTGAAAAGTGCTCGAGCGAGAGCACTCGCGCGCCAGCGTTCGACCGATTGCACCATTCGAGCTACATGCTCGAGCGCCCCTGCTCGAGCTGCTCGAGCACTATCATATTTTTGCCTCTGGATGCATTTTTTCGGCCCATGAGTTTCCAATTCGGCCCGACGCTTATATATACTCATTCTAAACTCGTTTTTTAGGAGAATCACAGACCACTTGATACGATATCGCTTTTAGAGTTAGTTTTTCGAGAGAGAAATAGGAGAAGAGACGAGCAAGCTTTAGTTTTACGTATTTGAGGTTTTACTTACGAATTCATCGTTCGGTTTTGATTTTTTAGTTCTTTCTTTTAGACCTTTGTTCTTAAATACATTGAGACTTCGTTTTATTAATTTAATTTCAGTTTTTAGAAAGTATTTCTTTAAACCCTAGTTTATATTTGACAATTTCTTAGTTAAAATCATTATGTTCATGCTCGTTACTTCTTCAATTGTTCTTGTTTCCGTAAAAACCATGTTTAGCTAAAAACCTTTGCATGCTTGGGGTAGGATGAACTCGTAGAAGTAGGATGTGGGTGTTGGAGTTATACGTGAAAGTATGCTTTTACTTTGTATAACTCGTGTATCAAACACTCGTTTTATGAGAATAATTCTTTTATCACATTTGCTTTAGTTATGATTGAATGTTGAATTTCTATTGCAAACCGTTCAATATATAGTACATGTTACATTGTAGTTAATGTGGTGATACCCGATCACGGAAGACAACATTAACAGTTTACTTGTAACTAAACGTACATTTTCACGACCTAGGTGGAATTGAACAATCCGCCGTGAAAGGTCGATGTGTAAGGCTCAGATTGGTATGTCTTGACTAAGAGATTGCACTAGCACATTTAGTATGTGTTGAAGAGGACCTACAGCGAGGATAAATTCTTCTGTTCTGAAAGGTGAAGAATTAGACCTCAGTGGTTGTTGATTTCTTAATCTCCGTCACTTAAATAGGACCGTGTGTGCTTAATGGTTACTGCTTTGATTCATGTTGGGTGAGAATCATTGTGACTTCGAACTTTGTGTCTTGGGCAGTAATATTAATCATACGACGGTTGCTAAGATTTAATACGGAGAAACGCGTGCGAGTACGGCTCGTGTGATTAGTCCCCTTGGTGGGCTCAGAAGTTTTATCGTACCAAATCTTGCAAGTGAAGAATCAGTTTCTTCGGTACGGATAATAATGTTGAGCTGTCTTTACTCCAAGGTGAAATATATTAATTAATTTAGAGCTATTCAGAAGCTTAATTAATTAATGGACTTGATAATCTTAAACGCGGGAAATAATAACCGAGAGCCCATATTATCGTAATATGGATTAAGATGGATAGTGCAATATTAATTTATTAGTGGTAATAATTAATATTAATGGGCTGAATTATATTGGGGCTCAATATTGAAATTCAGAAGTCCAATTAGGAGGTCCAATCTTAATTCTCCTTAAGGCCCCTCAAGTAGCCCATTAAGTAGCTCAATAATGATAAGGTGATTAAAATAAAAAGATAATATTGTGCTGATTTTTCTATGAAATTTTCGAAAAAAGCATATTTAGGAGAGATTAGATTTTGTTGATTTTCTTGAAAAGATATTATGGAAGATAAGTATTCTTGGAATACAAGATTATCTCATATATTCAAGAAGATCCAAATTTGGATTCAATCCTTATATTTTTCGAAAATATTAAGCCATAATAAGAGAGTGAAATTTTTGTGGGATATTTTATTGTGGAGAAAAGAATATATGAGATATATTCAAGATTTCTTAGAGCCTAAGAAAAGATTTTCTCCAAGCCCAATAAATCACTAAATTTCGGCCACCCCTTGTTATAAATAGGGGATGATTATTTCATCCCCAAGTACGTAATTCCATGTGTTGGAAAAATCAAGAAGCATAGATATTTTTCTTTTTCCTTAGTTTATTAAATTACTTGAAAGCATCTCCCACCGGTGATCAAGTGAGGTGAAAGGGAAATACTTGAGAAGGTTTTTGGGTCGATAGAGCGAGATCGTAATTGTCCCGTTTATCCAAAGGCCAATTCTACAAGAGGTACGTTAATCACATATTTACTTGTTTTTTCCGCCATAGTTAATATGTGAAATTAATTTAACATGCATGATGAAAATTCGTTGTTGGAATTATTATTTGAATTAATTAGATATTAATTCATGCTAGTAATAATTGTATTTAAATTCGTATTTAAATTTCATCCCGAATAGATTCCGGGCACCCCTATTTTCCCAACAACTGGTATCAGAGCCACGGTTTCGGGCTCTGATCTTTAAATTGGAATTTAAATTGTTAAATATTAAATTGAAATTGGATAGTAGAATTGCTAGATCTTTTTTGCAGGTATCCAATTGTCATGGTTTTAATGTTGTTAATTTCATGCGTGTGAATTAATTGTTTTTAATTTGATTCGTTCGAATTCATTTTTCTCATGAGAAAATCCACGAGTAGATTAGTTGTTTTTATTTTGATTCGATCAATGTAATAGACTAGTCTAGATCTAGTATTTATTTTTATGTAAAATAAAATGTAACCGGATCGTGACGAAGAACGAAGAATTTAAAACGGCGTACCCGGACGACGCATACAAGCGTGGCGCGTGTATGGACGTAAAATCATGCAGGGGGTGAAGAAAATGGAGATGAACGGTGAAAAACGGTGCATGGGGTGCACGGCGCACGACCCGGGCGCGACGGGAGGCCGGCGCCGCGCGCGCGCGCCTCGGGCGCGGCCTGCGGCGCCTCGGGGCGCTCCGGGCGGCGCCTCGGCGCGCCTCCGTACTGCGCCTCGGGTGCGCCTCCGTACAGCGCCTCGGGTGCGCCTCGGCGCGCCTCCTGCAGCGCTTCGGCGCTTCTGGCCGAGAGGCGAGCGGGCCCACTTCGTGGGCCGACACGCGCCGTATCTCGGGCCATGGAATTTTTCGGTTCGTATTTTTTTTTCCGTGTGACTTTAAACGTCGTCCCGAACCCCAAACGATGTTGTTTTTGATGAAGTGTTGCTGTTCGAGTGGGAGCGTGTCGAGACGAACGTCGGAAAGCAACAAGGACAATTTTTCGCATCAAGACGTGAAGAAATTAAACCGTGACAATTGGATTTGAGTGCTCCAATGTGTTTAATTTTGTTTTGATGGATGTTTTATTTCGTGCACTTATTATTATTTGTTAATATGTATTTGCATGAATCTAATTGTCCCAGAAAAACCTTACTTTCGAAAATTACTAAGTATGTTTATAATCGCAATTTTATTCCGGATATTAAAATTGGATTATTTTGGCCTCCATAATTTATTTATTTGTGAAGTTCTTTTGGAATACATTTCCCCCTCGGATCGGCCAAAAGAACGGATTTCACATGAATAAATTCCGAAAGGATGATTGTGGATTATTACTAGTGGCGGTATTGACCCTCACCACGAGTGGCTTGCTCAAAGCGAAATAATAATCTTGTATTTAATTATGGTTATTACTTAGGCATAGGAAATTGATATTAACTTACTCCCCTCGAAGTTCCTGTCAATTTCTATGTGGTCAAAGTGGGAGCCAACTATTAATTTTGAATTAAGGATTTGTAACTTTTAAGTTTGTGATCCGCTTGAATGTATTTAAATGTATAGACCACCCCTAGTGGCGCATTTAGATTGTTTCGAGATGTTGGCTGATGCATGATTATATTGTTTTAAGGTTTCAATATAATTAATGTGATCGAATTATGTGATAATTTCATATTTTTCTAGATATTGATATGAATGCATGTTTTATTCTCATTTCATCATGTCGCAACCTTTTAATCCACTGTTTAATATACTTAATGTTAATAAACTTTTTGGAGTGATTTATATCGATTGGAAATGTTTTTTTTTTAATTTGTCCTTACTGCACGAAAACACAATTGGGTTATTTATGTTAATATACCCGTCAAGCCTAATGATAAGTCAAGCAATGGGAAGATGCAGTTTATGATTGGAAGCGTGATAATGAACACATGAAGTGCATCAACTTGACATCTCTGTCTGAGGATTTGAGGCGCGTTCATGGAGACATTGTATCCGCTGTTGAAATCATGGAACACCTTGATGAGATGTCTTCACATCAAACCCATGACTAATCAGTTCACCAAACATGACCCGGTCAAGTTGGAAATGGTGGAGGGAACGCCCGTGAGGGAGCACGTTCTCAAGATAATGGCATACCTTAACAAGTTGGAAGTACTTGGTGCGGATTTTGATTGATTTTATATACCATTCTCTACCGAGAAGCTTTGAGCAGTTTCGTCTGAACTGTCAGATGAATGAACGGACAAATCGTTTGCCCGAGCTCTTGCAAGCTTTAGTTTCGGTGGAGGTGAAAATGGAGCATCAGTCTAGTGCTATGGTGGCTAATGGTCCGTCTACCTCTTTTGGTCCCAAGGGAGGGAAAAAGGGAAGAGAACCAAAGGCCGGATCCAAGCAAATCCAATTGTTGCGAAAGGCAAATGCAAAGGCTAGCATCGAAGGGGAATTGTTTTAGTTGCGGTGAGAGAGGACAATGGAGGTCTGCCTGTTCCAAGCCTAAGAGGCTAGGAAAGTTAGGTAATTCACACACCTTAGTCGTCGAAACTTGTGAAGTGGCGTATGCTGTCTATTCGTGGATAGTGGATACGAGAGCTACTGATCACATTTTTTTCATGGGTTCAAGCTAACCCGACGACTTAACAGAAGTGAGATCCCCATCACATCGGGCAATGCTACGAGAGTGGCAGCTGAAGCAGTGGGAGAAGTGCGCCTATCTTTTGAAGATAGAGTTATGGTCTTGAGAGATGTTCTTCATGTTCCTAGTTTAGAAAGAACTCAACCTTCAGTTTCTAAACTGTTTGAATAGATACTCAGTTTCTTTTAATAAGGATGTTATTATTTCTTGAAACGATGAGTTTATCTGTTCCGGAACTTCAATGGATGATCTTTATACCATTTTTTGGGCACACCACTCACAAAATTGAATCTAATAACACATCGAATATTTCGAGCAATAAAAGAAAGCGTTCTTCGGAGATGAACGAAACACTTCTATAGCATCTTAGACTAGGTCATATTAATCTAAAGCGGATAAAGAGATTGGTGAAGGACGGATCCTTGGAATCATTCCAAGTCGAACCGTTTCCAACTTGTGAATCCTGTTTAGAGGGTAAAATGACCAAGTGGGCATTTGGAGCCAAGGGGAATAGAACCACGGAAGTATTAGAACTCGTTCATACCGATATGTGTAGTTCAATAACGATCATAGCAAGAAGGGGTATGAGTAAATTATCTTTTTCAATGATTACTCGAGATATGGATACATCTACCTTATGATGCATAGGGAAATAAGTATCAAGTTTCTACGATTTGATCGTAGAGGCGAATACCTTAGCGATGAATTCTTGAACTAGCTATCAGACGAAGGGATTGTATCCCTGTTGACCGCACCGGGAACCCCTCAATAGAACGGTGTGGCAGAACGAAGGAGCCAGACTCTTTTAGAAATAGTCAGATCCATGATGAGTTATTCGGATTTACCCAAGTCGTTTTGGGGTAACGCCTTGGAAACAACGACTTACATTCTAAACTTGGTGCCATCCAAATCGGTTCCTAAAACCCCAATGGAATTGTGGACCGGGCGCAAGCCCAGTCTAAGACACTTGCGGATTTGGGGTTGTCCGACATACGTGCTAGACAAGGAAGCAAGTAAATTGGATCCACGTTCGGAATTAAGGTTGCTTATAGGATATCTGATTAGGCGTGAAATTGTCATGATTCGTAGCTAGAAACGCCCTAGTTTTGGTCGAGTTTATAGAGTATTTAGAGTCAAATGAGCATTATTTCTATACATTATTAATTTGTCTCTTTGATGCTCATAGGTGAATAGAGGACGAAAAACGGAGTTCGTAGGACTTTGAATCGACTCAAACGGATGCCCGGATGAGAAGATATTGAAGAAATACGATTGGTATTAGTGCGGACGAGGAAAAGTATCATTTGGAAGGATTAGAGATCACTCGAGTGCATTGCTCGAGCGCCACCGCTCGAGCGCCTTACTCGAGCGTGCAAACGTACAGAACAATTCTTGCGCTCGAGCAGCTTGAGCGCCACCGCTCGAGCGAATTGCTCGAGCGCCCAAAACATACAGAGAAGATTCAGCGCTCGAGCAGCTCGAGCGCGACCGCTCGAGCGAATGCATCATTCGAGCTACACAGCTCGAGCGGGACCGCTCGAGCGTTTTGCTCGAGCGCCCATATACTTTTTCCTCCGGATGCGTATTTTCGGCCCATTAACTCCCGTTTCGACCCGTGCCTATATATACCTCGTCCAAACACGTTTTGAAGGATCCCCGACTTTTAGAAATAATTTTAGACTTAGTTTTTGGAGAGGAAGGAGACGAACAAGCTTTATTTTACGTTTTGTTGAGGTTTTGCATACGAATTCTTAGTTTCTTTTCTTTCTTAGTTGCTTTTAATTAGGTCGATTACTTTTAACGCTTTAAACTTCATTTTTATCAATTCAATTTCAGTTCTTCGTATTTATTTTCTTTTAAAACCCTCGTTCATGTTTCTTATTTTCTTCGTTCAATTCATCATGTTTATGTTCGTTGTTTCTTCTATTGCTTTTATGTTTGTTACAACCATGTCCGGCTAAAACCCTTGCATGCTTAGGTTAGGATGAACACGTAGAAGTAGGATGTGGGTACATAATTAGGGTAGTTTGTGACGTTAGTTTTAATTCTCTTAATTAATGAATTCTTATAATTAATCTGAACTTCACCTTTAAATTTAGTACGAAAGTGTTAGAGAGAGGACGACCGCATCACTCAATAACAATTAGTAGTCTTAACGAGAGGGTTTAGGAAAGGTTAATTCATCTACCGGTTTAGCGAAGGAGGACGACCGCATCACCTTAGTTAAATTAGGGTCTCATTAATTGAGCACAATCCATTAACTTGTTAGTGGATTAGTGAAGTCGAGTGTTAGGGTAAAGTATTAGGGTTTAGAATCTTGAGCTTTCACCTTGCATTCTTATACTTAGGTTAATTCTTGTTTGTCACAGTTATTTTGATTATGTACCTGCTCCGTTAGTATACGTAGGGATTCCTATCCTGAGCATCACCATCTCATACTTGCATATACACCTTAGATACTTAGTTTAATTTTCCTTTTGCATTCGTAGGATAATTTAGCTTAGCTTAATTAATCTTTCTTAAAAAATCCAAAAACATCACTCATATTAACTACGACACGTAGATCTTCAGGGATCTATTCGCATATACACTATCCCGTGGGTTCGATAATATTTGGTCCCTATACTTGCCCATACTACAGTGAACCCGTACTCTTGCGGGGTAGCTACTAGTAGAAGCTAGTGTAGTCGCTTCAAGTCAATGGCGCCGTTGCCGGGGATGGCATTTTATGCTTTTTGAGTAGGACTTGTGGATAGCTTAGTAGTTAGTAGTGGGTGATTTACTTCTTGTTTTTACTTTTATTTCCATACATTAGGCAGTTGCGTTTTGATCCTTCTGCTAGTGTTTCAGGTTTATGAAAACACGCTCACAAGGCAATACGAGCGAAGAAAGATTACCTGCAGATCCTGAGACAATAGCCAGAAGGAACCGAGCCTTCTTGAGAAGGATGAACGCTGCCGACTTAGGAAAGGAACCAATGGATATCAGTAATGAGTTGGACGATGCTGCCAACGATTTCAATCAGGCAGTAGACCGAGTTGAAGGCACTGGAGTTAGTGGTAGCCAGAATCAAATTCCATTAGGGGATAGCCAGAGCCTAAACCCGGGTACACAAAACGTAGGGAACCCAGCTCAGAACCTTGTCCATAATCCTCATAACCAAAACCCTGCTTACCCACAAAACCCAAATAACCCTTTCAACAACCCAGTATACCAACATTACCCATACCCACCTTATCCTTACCCACCATACCCGTATCCTCCACCCCCAGTCTATAACCAACCACCTGTTTACCAACCACCACCCCAACAAGTACCCGTACCAGCTGCTAATCCTCAATACGTTCCTCAGAACGCAGATCAGATGGCTATTCGAGGGAGGTTTGCAGCGCAGCCACAACGGTACTATGATGGAGTGGCTTTGCCTCCTGTTGAGGCGAACAACTTCTCGATATCACCGGGGATTTTAAAGCTGCTGACCGAGAATCAGTTCAAAGGGGTGATCGGGAAGGAGAATCCTCACACACACTTGAGGAGCTTTCTCATAATAGCCTCCACATTCAATTACAATGGCATGTCTGAAGATGCCAAGAGGCTTAGGCTGTTCCCATTCTCATTGACGGGAATAGCTAAGGAGTGGTACGATAATACGCTCCCGCGGGGAGGTATTACCACTTGGGCCGAGCTCGAGCGTCTATTCCTCGAGCGATTCTACCCTCCATCTAGGACGATCAAGGCAAGAATTGAGATCTCGTCCTTTCGCCAGAAGTCTGGAGAAGATTTACGCCAAGCGTGGGAGAGATACTCAAACATGCTGATTGAGTGCCCACAGCACGGGTACAACGAGGGAGACATTATGGCATTCTTCTATAGTGGTGCCAACAAGGCGGGGCAAGACCATTTAGACGCCTGTGCGGGCGGAGCATTCCTGAATCAAGGCATAGAGAGGTGTAGGGAGATCGTGGATAATATTGTCACGAATGCCGGTGCTTGGGGTGTGGATGCAGATTTGCAAAGAGTGCATCAGGTTGAAGAGGGAGAAGGAACGAGAAGGCTATTGATGGCCATGATGGAGAAAATCAACAACCTCGAGTTGGGGAAGAGTATGGTTGGAGAGCATGCAGTAGAGAATGAGAGAGTAGACCAACCCAATGGACAGCAAGAGGTAGCCAATTACATGGGAGGTCCGTATTACAATCAAAATGGCTACCAAGGTGGAAACCAGTATGGAAGACCTCATTATGGTCAACCATTTGCACCTCCAGGGCCTCAGCCACTTCAAAATCAATGGAGGAACACACAAGGAGTTCAAGGAGGCCAGCAGCCTCCTCAAAACACATGGAGAAAAAATGAGAATTTTTCTTATGCTAACCGAAAAGCTGGTGTCACTGTTCCTGCAGGTGTTGATCCGGGGTCTAAACCTCCTGGTGGAGAAGGCGGTGCATCAACCGAGGAGATGTTGAGAGCTATCCTTCATAAGGTGGAGGAGGGAAGCAAGCGGTTGTCATCCTTGGAGTACGATGTGAAGGAGTTGCATAAGAAGGGTGATCAACGTGATCAAGAGTTCCAGAAGATGAATGTTGAGTGGACTAGAACTCAACAAGAGAACAATCGAAGGTTCACTTCTTTAGAGCTCCAGATGAGCCAGATTGCAAAGTCAGTGAATAGAATGCCGGACGGGAATCCGAAAGAGCAGTGCAAGGCGATTCAGCTTAGAAGTGGAACCAACTATGAAGGTCCTCAGATGCCTGCTGATTCTGAGACGCCTCAAGTTGAGAAGGGGATTGAAAGTGAAGGAATGGAGAAGAAGGTTGAGGATGAGAGCACTCAAGCAAGCAAGGAGCTCGAAGTAGAAGGCATTGAGGAGAGTGAGAGAGTTCCTAAGTGGAAGAAGGCAAAGGAAGCAAGGGAGAAAGTGAAAGAAACAGAAAGAGATGAATGGGGGGTACCCAAATCTATGCCGCATTATGCAAAGTTTCTGAAGGACTTGCTTGCTAAAAGACGGCGAGTGGATGAGCCGAAGTTGGTGCAGGTGAACCACGAGGTGAGTGCATTAGTGCACAAGGCGCTTCCACCGAAGCTGAAGGATCCCGGGAGCTTCACGATCCTATGTGATATCGGAAACGGGATCAAGAAGGGAGCATTGTGCGACCTCGGGGCGAGCATAAATCTGATGCCATTGTCGCTTTTCAAGAAGTTGGAAGGTGGAGAACTTCAACCCACAATGATGACGCTTCAACTTGCCGACCGGTCTATCACGAGACCTCAAGGTGTGGTTGAAGACGTCCTAATAAGAGTTGGAGATCATATTTTTCCAGCCGACTTTGTAGTCCTAGAGATGGAGGAAGATGAGCACGTGCCCCTAATCTTGGGCAGACCGTTCTTAGCTACGGTGGGGATGGTGCTAGACGTGGCAAATGGGAAGATTACATTGAAGGTTGATGATCAAGAAGTGAAGGTCTCCCTATATGAAGCCATGAAGCACCCGAAGGAGGATGAGAGCTTGTATTGCATGGATGCAATTGATCCTCGTGTTGAAGACACGCCTTCTATCCCTAATCCTTCTGATACTCATGATTTTATTAATCCTTCACTTGATTATTTAACCCATGAGCGTTATGATCTTGATTATTTTGATAGGGATAAAGTGAAGAAGTTGAAGGATGAAGAGGTGAAGAAAGTGGATGTGGTCCAGTTAGAAGGGAAAGGAGGAGTTAAGAAGAAAAAGTCCAAACTCAAGAAATTGTTTGGTAAGACTCCTCCAGATAGAGGGAAGAAGGAGTTGAGACCCATAACACTTGGGGATGAGAAAAAAGCAAAAGGGCTCATGATGGTGGGGCATCAAGGAAAGGAGTTCAAACACCACTCTTATGAGAGTGGGGGAGGTAAATTTGAGTATGATGTCCCATAAGCTCCTTTGAGCTAGGTCCGGCATGAGGACCTTAAAAATAGCGCTGAATGGGAGGCAACCCATTTTTATTTGCTTTTATTTATTTTTAGTGTCTTTTTATATTATTAGGGAATATTTTGAGTCGTATGTTTAACCTCGTACTTGAGAGTTTTATTTTGTAGGCTTGTCTCTAAAGGAGTAAAGGTATCATGGAGTTATTTAGATTGAAGGAACCAACTTGAGACAAGGGAGTGTGCAAAGCTATTGAGAGAAACGGAATTATTTGGTTGAGGTAACCCACAACCCCAAACTTAGATCTCTAGCAAGGTCGAAGTTTGGAGGGGTGGAGTTTTTTTTATGTTTCTTGTTACATTGCACATGCATGCACGCCCTTATCTTTGAGTTGAGTTTGATTGATTAATGATTGTTGAGATACTCCTTGGGGTGATTTTGAGTTGACTCGCTGTTGCATATTTTATGCCTATCAATCACCTTATGCTTGTTGATTGCTATCTTTGAGTATGATTTGATGAGTAGGTTGAGTTGTAAGAGTGAGTTAGAAATTCTTTTGTGTGAGTGTTTGAGTTTGAGCTGATTAGGGAGAGAACCCGTATGCTTGTGAATTTTTCTTTTGAGTACTTGTGTGATGAGAGTGAGAATGCACTAGGACTAGCATGGATGTGAAAATCGTGAGAGTTGAGCTTTACGAGATTTAAATGCATGATTTAATCTCTTCGTTTGTGAGTGGATCGTCACCTTAGAGGATGCTAGAACTTGCATGTGCTCTTGCTTCTAGATTGTGTCTAGTTTGATATACCGAATAGGATCTTAGGCCATTTTTGAATTGAATAAGTCACTTAGCCAAAATTTTCCTTACCAATGACATTGATCCCTTGTTAGCCCCTTTGAGCCTAAAGCCTATTTTATTTGCTAGCACATATGAACACTATTCCAATTCCTAAGCCTTTTTGTCCAAATTTGAGTGGAGAATAGGAAAGTGTGAATATGAAGGAAGTGAATTGAGTTGAAAAAAGGAAAAGGTTGTTTGTTGAGTAAATATGAGAAGAAGGTGTGATGAAGTTTTGAGATGTGGGAAAAAGAACAAAAAAATTTGAGAATGAGCAAAAGAAAAAAAATGAGCTCATGTGTTTGTGCGAAAAAGAAAAAAAAATGATGAAGTGATTGAAAAAGTGAAGGAGTGAGAAAGATAAAAAATTGAAGTGTTGAGAGAATTGAAAGCGAAAGTGTAGTGATTGAATACGTTTGAAGTAGTTCGTTCTTAATCTCGAAGTACCGAAGTTTTGAATTTCTATTCTCCATTCACTTGAGTCACTTTACCATATTGTTATCCCACCTATCCAAAGAGCCTACATTACAACCTTTTGAAAGTCCTTTTTGATTCGGCATTGATTTCTAGAGTATGGTCGAAGTTGAGAGCATTTACAAGCCTATGGCTGCCAATTTGTGTGATTGATTGATTGAGTGAGTCCCTTTATCATTGTTATACACTTGTGAGGGAGTTAAACACATCGTTGAGTGCACATCCATGCTTGATCTTGGTGTTTCTTGTTATTGTTGCATGAGTATGATGAAGGAAAGTGAGTGAGTATACGGGTGATTGACTTTTGAAGTTTGAGTTCATTAGCTTGCATGATTGAGTTTTCCTACTCATTCCTAACAATTTCACTTGACTTATTATTTCATTGCTTGGGGACAAGCAACATGGTAAGTTTGGGGGGTTGATTAGGCGTGAAATTGTCATGATTCGTAGCTAGAAACGCCCTAGTTTTGGTCGAGTTTATAGAGTATTTAGAGTCAAATGAGCATTATTTCTATACATTATTAATTTGTCTCTTTGATGCTCATAGGTGAATAGAGGACGAAAAACGGAGTTCGTAGGACTTTGAATCGACTCAAACGGATGCCCGGATGAGAAGATATTGAAGAAATACGATTGGTATTAGTGCGGACGAGGAAAAGTATCATTTGGAAGGATTAGAGATCACTCGAGCGCATTGCTCGAGCGCCACCGCTCGAGCGCCTTACTCGAGCGCGCAAACGTACAGAACAATTCTTGCGCTCGAGCAGCTCGAGCGCCACCGCTCGAGCGAATTGCTCGAGCGCCCAAAACATACAGAGAAGATTCAGCGCTCGAGCAGCTCGAGCGCGACCACTCGAGCGAATGCATCATTCGAGCTACACAGCTCGAGCGGGACCGCTCGAGCGTTTTGCTCGAGCGCCCATATACTTTTGCCTCCGGATGCGTATTTTCGGCCCATTAACTCCTGTTTCGACCTGTGCCTATATATACCTCGTCCAAACACGTTTTGAAGGATCCCCGACTTTTAGAAATAATTTTAGACTTAGTTTTTGGAGAGGAAGGAGACGAGCAAGCTTTATTTTACGTTTTGTTGAGGTTTTGCATACGAATTCTTAGTTTCTTTTCTTTCTTAGTTGCTTTTAATTAGCTCGATTACTTTTAACGCTTTAAACTTCGTTTTTATCAATTCAATTTCAGTTCTTCGTATTTATTTTCTTTTAAAACCCTCATTCATGTTTCTTATTTTCTTCGTTCAATTCATCATGTTTATGTTCGTTGTTTCTTCTATTGCTTTTATGTTTGTTACAACCATGTCCGGCTAAAACCCTTGCATGCTTAGGTTAGGATGAACTCGTAGAAGTAGGATGTGGGTACATAATTAGGGTAATTTGTGACGTTAGTTTTAATTCTCTTAATTAATGAATTCTTATAATTAATCTGAACTTCACCTTTAAATTTAGTACGAAAGTGTTAGAGAGAGGACGACCGCATCACTCAATAACAATTAGTAGTCTTAACGAGAGGGTTTAGGAAAGGTTAATTCATCTACCGGTTTAGCGAAGGAGGACGACCGCATCACCTTAGTTAAATTAGGGTCTCATTAATTGAGCACAATCCATTAACTTGTTAGTGGATTAGTGAAGTCGAGTGTTAGGGTAAAGTATTAGGGTTTAGAATCTTGAGCTTTCACCTTGCATTCTTATACTTAGGTTAATTCTTGTTTGTCACAGTTATTTTGATTATGTACCTGCTCCGTTAGTATACGTAGGGATTCCTATCCTGAGCATCACCATCTCATACTTGCATATACACCTTAGATACTTAGTTTAATTTTCCTTTTGCATTCGTAGGATAATTTAGCTTAGCTTAATTAATCTTTCTTAAAAAATCCAAAAACATCACTCATATTAACTACGACACGTAGATCTTCAGGGATCTATTCGCATATACACTATCCCGTGGGTTCGATAATACTTGGTCCCTATACTTGCCCATACTACAGTGAACCCGTACTCTTGCGGGGTAGCTACTAGTAGAAGCTATTGTAGTCGCTTCAAGTCAATATCCCATGGGAACGAAAGGGTGTATGTTCTATAGTCTCAAGGATTAAAAGACCGTGATTAGTTCGCACTTTAAACTCTTGGAGGAAGACTATATGAACAAAAGAAAACCCAGAAGTGAGATTACCTTAGACGAGTTAAAGAGGGCAAACTCCTATACCACACGTCACACCTTCACAACCGGAACCCCGTCGTAGTGGGAGGATTGCAAGGCAACCCGAGAGATTCATGGGAATTGGAGAATCTTCGGATTTGATTCCCGGCGATGAATCAGACCCATGAACGTACGACGAGGCAATCCAAGACAAAGACGCGGAGGTGTGGCAAACCGCAATGGAAACCGAGGTGGGTTCGATGGATTATAATCAAGTGTGGGAGTTGGTTGATCCACCTAGTGGGGTAGAGCCCATTGAATGCAAGTGGGTGTACAAGAGGAAGAGAGGACCGGACGGAAGGGTAGAGACCTTCAAAGCAAGGCTTGTGGCCTGTAGCTATGCTTAAGTCCATCTGTATTCTCTTGTCGATCGCTGCGCACTTAGATTACGAGATCTGGCAAATGGATGTCAAGACAGCTTTCCTTAACGGAAGTCTTGACGGGATCTATATGCAACAACCCAAAGGTTTCATTGAAAAAGGCCAAGAGCACTTAGAATGCAAGCTTAAGAGATCCATTTATGGACTTAAGCAAGCATCGAGTACTTGGAACCAGTGTTTTGATCAAGTTATTAAGTCTTATGGGTTTGTGATCAAAACAAGTTCGAAAGTTGTGTGTATAAAAGGTGTGACGAAACTGCGGTGGTATTCTTAGTATTATACGTAGACGATATTATGCTAATTGGAAACAATGTAAAGGTATTGTCAGACGTAAGGGTATGACTGTCAAATCAGTTTGATATGAAGGACTTAGGGAAAGCCCGTCACATCCTTGGGATCAAGTTCACTCGAGATCGCAAGAGGAGGATGTTGGGTTTATCGCAAGTTTCATACAAAGCCACTGTTTTGAAGCATTTCAGCGTGCAAGATTCCAAGAAAGGTTTTAGTACCTTTTAGGCACGGAATCCATCTATCTAAAGAAATATGCCCTAAGACGCAAGTGGAGATAGATGACATGAAAGACTTTCCGTACGTTTCGGACGTAGAAAGTCTTTTGTATGCAATGTTGTGTACGAGACCGGATATCTGCTTTGCCGTGGGCATGATGGCAAGATATCAAAGTAACCCCGGGAAAGCACATTAGATTGCAATTAAATGCGTTCTTTAGTTTCTGAAAAGAACTTGGTATGGAATGCTGATTTAACAATCAGACAATCTAATTCCCATGGGATACACGGACTCAAATTTCCAATCAGACATTGATTCCAAAATAACTACCTCGGGTAGTGTGTTTTGCATGGGAGAAGGAGCCATGACATGGAGAAGCGATTTGCAGAAATGCATCGCCGATTCGACCATGAAAGCCGAATAAGTAACTGCTTGTGAAGCAGCGAAAGAAGCGGTTTGGCTCAAGTACTTCTTAGTGGACTTGGACGTTGTTCCGAATTTGCCCGACAAGATAAACTGTCTTTTGTGACAATGTCGGAGCAGTTGCAAATTCAAGGGAACCGAGAGCCCACAAGGCCAGCAAACACATTGAAAGAAAACACCATCTTATACGAGAAATCGTTAAGAGAGGAGATAAAGAGGTGGCAAAGATAAATGTAGGGTGACAACCTAGTACATTCATTCACAAAGGGTCTGCCTCTGAGTACATTCGAGAGACATGTGGATGGAATGGGAGTCAAGACTATTGCCAATCTGATTTAAGCATAAGTGGGAGGAATTATTAGGTTAGTGTAGGTTGACATGAGATGTCACGTAGAGCTACTACACTAAGACATGTGTGATGTATACTAAAAGCAGACTTTAAGTATAAGTGGGAGATTGTTGGAGTTATACGTGAAAGTATGCTTTTACTTTGTATAACTCGTGTATCAAACACTCGTTTTATGAGAATAATTCTTTTATCACTTTTGCTTTAGTTATGATTGAATGTTGAATTTCTATTGCAAACCGTTCAATATATAGTACATGTTACATTGTAGTTAATGTGGTGATACCCGATCACGGAAGACAACATTAACAGTTTACTTGTAACTAAACGTACATTTTCACGACCTAGGTGGAATTGAACAATCCGCCGTGAAAGGTCGATGTGTAAGGCTCAGATTGGTCTGTCTGGACTAAGAGATTGCACTAGCACATTTAGTATGTGTTGAAGAGGACCTACAGCGAGGATAAATTCTTCTGTTCTGAAAGGTGAAGAATTAGACCTCAGTGGTTGTTGATTTCTTAATCTCCATCACTTAAATAGGACCGTGTGTGCTTAATGGTTACTGCTTTGATTCATGTTGGGTGAGAATCATTGTGACTTCGAACTTTGTGTCTTGGGCAGTAATATTAATCATACGACGGTTGCTAAGATTTAATACGGAGAAACGCGTGCGAGTACGGCTCGTGTGATTAGTCCCCTTGGTGGGCTCAGAAGTTTTATCGTACCAAATCTTGCAAGTGAAGAATTAGTTTCTTCGGTACGGATAATAATGTTGAGTTGTCTTTACTCCAAGGTGAAATATATTAATTAATTTAGAGCTATTCAGAAGCTTAATTAATTAATGGACTTGATAATCTTAAACGCGGGAAATAATAACCGGGAGCCCATATTATCGTAATATGGATTAAGATGGATAGTGCAATATTAATTTATTAGTGGTAATAATTAATATTAATGGGCTGAATTATATTGGGGCTCAATATTGAAATTCAGAAGTCCAATTAGGAGGTCCAATCTTAATTCTCCTTAAGGCCCCTCAAGTAGCCCATTAAGTAGCCCAATAATGATAAGGTGATTAAAATAAAAAGATAATATTGTGCTGATTTTTCTATGAAATTTTCGAAAAAAACATATTTAGGAGAGATTAGATTTTGTTGATTTTCTTGAAAAGATATTATGGAAGATAAGTATTCTTGGAATACAAGATTATCTCATATATTCAAGAAGATCCAAATTTGGATTCAATCCTTATATTTTTCGAAAATATTAAGCCATAATAAGAGAGTGAAATTTTTGTGGGATATTTTATTGTGGAGAAAAGAATATATGAGATATATTCAAGATTTCTTAGAGCCTAAGAAAAGATTTTCTCCAAGCCCAATAAATCACTAAATTTCGGCCACCCCTTGTTATAAATAGGGGATGATTATTTCATCCCCAAGTACGTAATTCCATGTGTTGGAAAAATCAAGAAGCATAGATATTTTTCTTTTTCCTTAGTTTATTAAATTACTTGAAAGCATCTCCCACCGGTGATCAAGTGAGGTGAAAGGGAAATACTTGAGAAGGTTTTTGGGTCGATAGAGCGAGATCGTAATTGTCCCGTTTATCCAAAGGCCAATTCTACAAGAGGTACGTTAATCATATATTTACTTGTTTTTTCCGCCATAGTTAATATGTGAAATTAATTCAACATGCATGATGAAAATTCGTTGTTGGAATTATTGTTTGAATTAATTAGGATTAATTCATGCTAGTAATAATTGTATTTAAATTCGTATTTAAATTTCATCCCGAATAGATTTCGGGCACCCCTATTTTCCCAACAGTGGGTATGTAATTAGGGTAATTCGTGACGTTTAGTTTTAATTCTCTTAATTAATGAATTCTTAAAGTCAATCTTAACTTTACCTTTGAATTTAGTGCGAAAAGTGTTCGAGAGAGTATGACCTTATCACTCTTTAACAACGAGTAGACTTAATGAGAGGGTTTAGAAAAGGGTTAATTAATCTACCAGTTTATCTAGGGAGGACGACCGCATCACCTTAGTTAAATTAGGGTCTCTTTAATTAAGCACAATCTATTAACTTGTTTAGTGGATTGTGAAGTCGATTGATAGGATAAAGTATTAGGGTTTAATTCTTGAGATTTTCATCTTACAATCTTATACTTAGGTTATTTCTTGCACATCACGGTTATTTTGATTATGTACCGGCTCCGTTAGTATACGTAGGGATTCCTATCCTGAGCATCACCATCACATGTTTGAAAACACACCTTACTTTCTTAGTTTAATTTTCCTTTTTGCATTCGTAGAATAATTTAGTTTCTTTTAATTAATTTTCAAAAAAACAAAAAACATACACTTATATTAATTAAGACGCGTAGATCTTCAGAGATCTATTCGCATACACTCTTTCCCTTGGGTACGATATACTTGGTCGCTATACTTGTCAATACTACAGTGAACCTCTTGTGGGGAAACTACTAGTAGAAAGCTAGTATTTTCGGTTCAAGTCAGAAGACTATATGAACAATAGAAAGCCCAGAAGTGAGATTACCTTAGACGGATTAAGAGAGCAAACTCCTATACCAAGTGTACAAGATGATATACCAATTGTTACACCTACACAATCAGAACCCCGTCGTAGTGGGAGGGTTGTCAGACAACTCGAGAGATTTATGGGAATAGGAGAATCCTCGGATTTGATTTCCGGTGATGAATCGGACCCATGGACATACAACGAGGCAATCCAAGACAAAGACGTGAAATCTTAGCAAACGGCAATGGAAGCCGATATGGGTTCAATGGATCATAATCAAGTGTGGGAGCTGGTCGAACCACCCAGTGGGGTAGAACCTATTGGATGCAAGTGGGTATACAAGAGGAAAAGTTAACCGGACGGAAGGGTTGAAACCTTCAAGGCTAGGCTAGTGGCAAAAGGATATACTAAAAAAGAAGGGATCGATTATGATGAAACCTTATCGCCTGTAGCCATGCTTAAGTCCATCTGTATTCTCTTATCGATCGCTGTGCATCTAGATTATGAGATCTGGCAAATGGATGTCAAGACGACTTTCTTTAACGGATGTCTTGACGGTTTAGATATCTATATGTGATAACCCGAAGGTTTTATTGCGAAAGGCTAAGAGCATATGATATGCAAGCTCAAGCGGTCCATCTATGGACTTAAGCAAGCATCACGTACTTGGAACCAGTGTTTTTATCAAGTTATTAAGTCTTATGAGTTTGATCAAAACAAGTTCGAAAGTTGTGCGTATAAAAGTGTGACGAAACTGCGGTGGTATTCTTAGTACTACTCGTACACGATATTCTGATCATTGGAAACAATGTAAAGATATTGTCAGACGTAAGGGTATGACTGTCAAATCAACTTGATATGAAGAACTTAGGGAAAGCAGGTCACATCCTTGAGATCAAGATCACTTGAGATCGCAAGAAAATGATGTTGGGCTTATTGCAAGTTTCATACAAAGACACTGTTTTGAAGCAGTTCAACATGCAAGATTCCAAGAAAGGTTTTGTACCTTTTAGGCACGAAATCCATCTATCCAAAGAAATGTGTCATAAGACGCCTGCGGAGATAGATGACATGAAAGGTGTTTCGTGCGCTTCGGGCGTAGGAAGCCTTATGTATGCAATGTTGTGTACAGGATCAGATATCTGCTTTGCCGTGGGCATAATGACAAGATATCAAAGTAACCCCGGGAAAGCACATTGGATTGCAATTAAATGCGTTATGTAGTTTCTGAAAAGAACTCGTGATAGAATGCTGATTTACCAGTCAGACAGACTAATTCCCATGGGATGCACGGACTCAAATTTCCAATCAGACATAGAATTTAGAATATCTACCTCGGGTAGTGTGTTTTTCATGGGAGAAGGAGCCATGAAATGGAGAAGCAATTTGCAGAAATGCATCGCAGATTCTACCATGGAAGCCGAATAAGTAGCTGCTTGTGAGCAGCGAAAGAAGCAGTTTGGCTCAAGAACTTCTTAGTGGACTTGGACGTTGTTTCGAATTTGCCCAGTACAATTACTGTCTATTGTGATAATATCGGAGCAGTTGCAAATTCAAGGGAACCGAGAGCCTGCAAGGCCAGCAAACACATAGAAAGAAAATATCATCTTATACGAGAAATCGTTAAGAGATGAGATAAAGAGGTGGCAAAGATAAACGTCGGAGGACAACCTAGTACATCCATCCACAAAGGGTCTGCCTCAGAGTACATTCGAGAGAAATGTGGATGGAATGAGTGTCAAGACTATTGCCAATCTGCTTTAAGTATAAGTGGGAGGAATTATTAGGTTAGTGTAGGTTGACATGAGATGTCATGTAGAACTACACTAGACATGCACGGTGTATACTAAAAAATAGACTTTAAGTATAAGTGGGAGATTGTTGGAGTTATACGTGAACGCATGCTTTTACTTTGTATAACTCATGTGTTAAACACTTATTTATGAGAATAATTCTTTTATCACATTTTCTTTAAATATGAATGAATGTTGAATATTTATTGCAACCAGTTCAATATAAGTAGTATGTGTTACATTGTAGTTAATGTGGTGATACCAGATCATTAAAGATCACATTAACAGTTTTCCTTGTAACTAAACGTACAATTTCACGACCCAGGTGGAATTGAACAATCCACCATGAAAGGTCGATGTGTAATTCTCAGATTGACATGTCTTGACCAAGAGATTGCTCTAACACATTTAGTATGTGTTGAAGAGGACCTACAACTAGGATAAATTCTTCTGTTCTGAAATGTGAAGAATTAGACCTCAGTGGTTATTGATTTCTTAATCTCCGTCACTTAAATAGGATCGTGTGTGGTTAATGGTTACTGCTTTGATTCATGTTGGGTGAGAATCATTGTGACTTCGAACCTTGTGTTTTGGGCAGTAATATTAATCATACGACGGTTGCTAATGTTTAATACGGGGAAACATGTGCGATTATGGCTCGTGTGATTTGTCCCCTTGGTGGGCTCAGAAGTTTTATCGTACCAAATCTTGCAAGTGAAGAATTAATTTCTTCGGTACGGATAATAATGTTGGGATGTCTTTACTCCAAGGTAAAAGATATTAATTAATTTAGAGTTATTCAGAAGCTTAATTAATTAATGGACTAGATAATCTTAAACACGGGAAATAATAACCGGGAGCCCATATTATCGTAATATGGATTAAGATGGATAGTGCAATATTAATTTATTAGTGGTACTAATTAATATTAATTGACTGAATAATATTGAGGCTCAATATTGTAATTCAGTAGCCCATTGGAGGTCCAATCTTAATTTTCCATGATAATTTTCGAAAATAGTGATATTAGGAAAGAAAAGATTTTGTTGATTTTCTTGAAAAAATATTATGGAAGATATGTATTCTTGGAATACAAGATTATCTCATAAATTCAAGAAGATCCAAATCTTAGGATCTCATCCTATTATTTTCGAAAATATATATATTAATAAGGGAGATGAGATTTTTTTGGAATATTTTATTATGGAGAAAAGAATATATGAGATATATTCAAGATTTCTTGGAGGCCAAGGAAAAAAAATTATCTTCCCATATTCCTAGGCAAAATCGGCCACCCCATATCTATATATAGGGGATGATTATTTCATCTCCAGTTTACAGTTTCACAGTGTTGAAAAAAAAATCAGCAACAATAATTTTTTTCTTTCGTCCTTATTGTTTTAATTGTTCGTGAGCGCTTCCCACCGGCGAACGAATAAGGAGAAATAGACATACTTGAGAAGGTCTTTACGGTCGATATCATCGTTACGCTTGTCCCGAAGATCTAAGTAGGACGACGTTTCAAAAGGTACGTAATCGCGTAAATTCTTAGTTTTCCGCCATAGAATTTTACGTTAAATAAATTCGTATGCATGTTTAATTGTTGTTGGTATAATTGTTATTTTAATTAATTTAGGATTAATTCATGCTAGTAATAATTAAATTTAAATTCGTATTTAATTTTCATCCCGAATAGATCCGGGCAACCCTATTTTTTCCCCAACAACTTTACCATTCAGTAACATGCATTTGTCCATATAGTAACACAAACTAGGAGCGAAAATCTTGAAACTTGACTTGCGTGAGATTTTGGAAAACTTCACCAAATCCGACCTGACCCGACCTAGATCCGCGAGTTTTTTAAATATGGGTTATTCTACGAGTCTTATATTCTTAATATATTTTATATAAATTTGTGGATTTTTTAAAGTTAAGCCTAATAAAATTTTGAGGAAGTGTGGCACGACAAGTAAATTTAATGATACAAATTCGATCATTCTCTAAATTTAGAGTGAACCAGTTTTGAAGTATTAAGTTTATATCGTTACATGTACTCATTGATACCATTACATGTATTTACTAAATTCATAACATTTTTTAGTATAAAATGTTTAGGTATCATGAATGTATCTAATGGTAGCAATGTCATACTATGAATAAGTTTCACAGAAGACCTACTCTCATATCATTAAAGATCTTCTTCTGTTTTTTTTTTTTTTTGCTGATTTTTTTTAATTAGAGAAACATTAATTACAGGATTTTGTCATTAAACATTAATTATTTTTGCAATATTGTGTATGATTATTTTATGCATTAAACGTGGCTCCACATTAATGTACACTTCACTTTGCTTTACAATATGATTTAGATAGAGTCGTAAACTCAAGGATAATATAATGCATACGTGATGGGAACACGTCTACGAAATTATCTCATACAAACAAAAAAATAATTTGAAATTCTTGGTGTTTCTCTCTCTCTCTCACACACACACAACACCACCTTTGTAAATTTACAAAGACTTATGTACAATATTACACGAATATAAGATCACTGCAATAGGATATATTTAATTGGGTTAGTTGCAAATAAAATCACGGCCATTTCGCAAATTGCAATCTAATCTAAACTTTTTAACCTTTGCAAATAAAACCTCAACTTAACATTTGGTTGCAATTCTAGACAAATTTCAATTAGCCCGAAAACGTTTATTAATTATGTGTTGTCACCCGAACCAATCTAAACATATTAATACAACTAATTATTTATTGTCAAGTAAGTGAAACATCATTTTCAGGTAATAAAAAAAGTGTTTGTTGGTCGGAATTGCAACCAAATGTTAAGTTGGGGTTTTATTTGCAAAAATTCAAAAGTTTAGATTATATTGCAATTTGCGAAATAGTTGTGATTTTATTTGCAATTAACCCTATTTAATTTGTCCACTTAAACTTAACACAACCTTTTTTTTTTCACGCTACCATAGTGGTTTCTCCTTCTTAACTTTCATCTCTGCTGATTTATTTCGCGTCTCCTGCTTTATTTTTCATACTGCTAAAAATTGTGTTAATGTACAAACAAATAAGTGTATTGCATGAGCAAAAGTGTATAACTAGTTTATGTCGTAATATTTCTTTGTTCATGTAGTAAAACTCTTTTGTTCTTGTTACTATGCATGAATTACTGAATTAGATAGTTTTGTGTATTGTTTAGGTTTTTCCATTTTCAGATAGACAATGATGTTACGATTATTTAATACTACCTCCGTCCCAGGGGAATTTGCATCCTTGAGATTGCACGTGGATTAAAAAAATGGGTAATACAGTGACATATGAGTAAATATATGTATATTTATGTTAGTGTGAATAATAATTAATGTTTCATTTTTAGTTAGTGTGCAAATTAGTGTTAGACGTCTAAATAAGAAAAGTGTGCAAATTCATTTGAGAAGGACGTAGTAGTTTTTGCATTTAGTTTGTGTTCTACAATAAAATTTGTCTTTTGTTGCCCCATATTTTCAAGTGTTTTCTTCCTCGTGATTAGCATTGTCCATATTCTTCAATTTTATTTATGTTCCAAATACATCGACTTTCCACCGTTCAATATTTTTTTTCCATTCAGTGCTTAGACTTGATTTTTTTATTTTTTTGTTGTTGTGGTTTTCTACCTTAATATAACGTACATAGAAGCTAATTCTTCTATTTGCTTTGCACCATTTTTTTTTAAAGTATACATTTGATCCGGTATTACCTGTAAAAGATTTGTAACTTTTTATTCCTTCATTAAATATGTTCATATTACATGTAAAACATTAATTACACAATTGATCACCTCTTTTAAAATCTTACAATTAAATATGAATCCTAAAATAAAGAAAACAACAATTAGTAGAACCTGAAAAAATATATCCCTTAATCTTCAAATTTAACTTTTAAGTACATCTGCAAATATGAAAATAAAACACTCTCACAGTTGATAATTTATTTCAAAATACCCTTCATTCATTGGTCTAAAACATTAATAAAACAGTTTTTATTAAAAAAGTATTTCACCCCACATTTAAAATTAATACCATAAATTTAATTTGCTATTTTCTTCCTAATTAACGATTCGCGCGCTACCCAAGAATGAAAAGTTTCACTGCTTAAAGAAAATGAACTACCCAAGCTAATTCAAAGCAAAGATGCACTAGTAGAAGACTTAATAATATTCATAATGGTAACATAAGTGTCCAGTTCTGGTTAGATATTTACTAGTGTAGATAGATATAGAGAATCTGATAGGGGGCTACAAACCTTAATAATAAGTGCTCAAGGGAACTCTAATACAATCTTAGCAATACATAAGAAAGAGTTGATGAATTAATTACTTGCATATTAGAATTAAAGGGTTGGCCCGACTAAAGAAGGGCTGGGGAGATATCCATGGGGAAAGGATTGCCCAAAACATTGTCCATGTAATAGTGTGGGTGTGTAGCATCCATCACCACAAACTGCATATCCTCTGACGGCTTCCAGTGCCGTTTCCTTTGGTTGATGAACCAGTTGTTTATTTGCTTCTGGTCCAAGCCCGTCGATTCAGCTAACGCCAGCTTCTGTGATTCCTGTTAACCCACATGTAAGTAGCCAATCACATGTATTTCTACACATAAATATATCAAACGCATTTTTTCACAAAGTGTAGCATTTAAAAGAGAGTTCATGCGTCGAGTAATTAAGGACTAAATAGATAAAATAAAAAGGAAAACGACGTATATTTGATATTGACTCTCGAAAGGCTACATTACTTGAATTAGATCAATGCTTTCCTATTTTGATATTTTCAACAACTGTAAACAGCCAGTGTTGAATTCCAGAAATTGTTAGGATATTCAGATTGATCACCATATATAGCAAAAAACACGCTATAAGATGATGGACTTACCGATGGATATGGCCATTTGTAATGCCTGCTCCACCAGTCGAGTAATTGTTGCCTAGCTTCTTTAGGCAGCTTTCCTTTCTTTCTCTTCTTCATGAATTCCTGTTTGAGGCTTCCCAAATATCCGCTGTATTTGCGTAGGAGCTGACCTTTTAATTCCCTGTCTTCTGCTTGCGGGTCTATAAAATTGTTGTTCACATCCACCTCTTCTTCTGAAGAACCATTCCTCTCCATACATGCAGCAGCTGAGCAAGTTACAATACACAAAATGAATTATAAGTGGTTTTGAAGGTTTCCTTTTCTTTTCTTTTATCTCTACATTTTGACCTTGTGAATTATAAGTGGTTGTTTAGGTTCTACATTTAATACTTTCACCTAATTCCCTATTTTGTTCTTTCCCAACTCTCGTTAAAAGCATAAAGACATGAGAATTCCACAAGTAGTTTATTTACATGTTATCCTGCATGCACTAAAAGCTAGGTTACACAAGAGGAACAAGTAAATTAGGGAAATAACCAAATCATCATATATAGCAAAAATATTATCCAATGATTAATGCTGATCAACCTTAAAATTCTTGATGGAAGTTGATGACAATCTTCATCTATATATCGTTAAGTTGCGATAATAAGGTTTAACCAGGTAATCAAATTATAACTAGAACATGTACATAAAGGGTCTTCTTTAGATACAATTTATATTTGAATGATGCAACAAAGAATCAAATTACAAACCATGTTGACAACATAGCATACACTTGGATTTTGAATCCAATTTCAAATACAAAACTCAAGTTTATTAATTTTGATTCATAACGAGCTTTGAAAAATCAATTTTTTAGAAATATGATACAAAATCCAAGAATTTGTGAAGTTAATTATTATATAAATAACATCAATCTTTATTAATACCGATCTCTCATATAAAAGATTTAAACTGATGAATCAACATGTAGGTAATCTGTTGTTCGTATTCTAAGGCATTTATTTCAATTAATAGTGAGACTAACACAAGGAACTCAGGCTTAATTCTACAATTAGGTTAACATGTACAAAAAATTAAAATTAGGGCATGAGTACATATATATGTTACAGCCTTAAATCTCTTATTTATCTAATTGAAGGGTGAAAACTCGATGACGAAACTAGCTCGCTCAATTAAAATCTTAGGTATGGATGAGATTGACAAGTCAGAAAACACATCCAGATAAAAAGGCAATGCCATGAGATTTAACTTATGATTCACGAGGATGGATGAAAGAAAGAAAAGGAATCACAAACGGGTGAAAGGCCAAAAAGTAAAATTAAAAAAGAGGTATAATTAATTATAAATGCGGAAGAAAGAGAAAGGCATTAAACAATGGCGGAACTGCATCTGGAAACCCACTATTTCAAAGGCAACAAAAATCACTATTTTCTTGGAAACATGCACATGCAATGCCAATGCAGCTATAAATAATTAATCAAGCAGTAATCTCAAAGATCTGAGATGAATCAATCCCATCCGTCCATTCCTCCTATAAATAAATAGAGAGAGAGAGAGAGAGGGGTTCAATCACCAGAAGAGGGTGAGGGGGAGAGAGTGAGTGCCTTAAACTGGGAGTCAATCCTAGAGAGGAAAAGCATGGCCTCTTTGAAGGGTTTGGAGAGCTCTTGCTCGTACTTGCTCAGCATTTCACAGTAGGCCTCCATGAACTGGTCCAGCGCCGGATCTTCCCCCACGCAGCTGCCGGACCCACCCATCGCCGCCACCGATGCGCACGCCTCCTCCAGTTTCACCACCACTTCCGGCGGCGCTCCTATCTGCACTCGCTATAGTAATTAATTTCCCTTCTTTCTTGAAACAAAAAAAGAATTAATTAAAAATACTTACTACCTTGTGACAATTAGCGTAAGCGGAGAGGAGGCGGTGGTAGTGAGGATGAGCCATGATTTTGGACCTTGTGGAAGCTTCCTCGTTAGTGGTGTCCATGAAATAATAGCCGGTGCTGGTGTTGGTGTTATTCCGGTTTAGGTCTTTAGGGAGAGGGGCAAATTGGGAATTTCCGGTGGGGGGAAGGGGAAGAGGAGGAGGCATCGACATTAGTATAGGGCAAAACCCATTAGTGTTGTTTTCTCCGAACGCCATCAAACATGAATTGTTACTAGACCCACCACCACCACCACCCTCCATTTCTCTCTCTCTCTCTAAGGTTCTGTGTGTGGGGGTTTGTGTATATATTCTTACTTTATAAGCCAGCCCAGCCCTGCCCTGCCCTTGGAAATTATGCACTTTGTTCTCTCTCTCTCTCTCTCTCTCTCTCTCTCTCTCTCCTGTTGTACACACGCATAAGCAAACTTTTCTTTTTTTTCTCTTTATGAATGCACCTAGGCAGGAGGCTCCCGAGTTTTATGCTTACTTGTTCAGCCTTTTTACAGAAAATCCTAAATAGGCGTAGTTAGTGGTAGTCAGATATAATGAAGGGTTGTTTTGCTCTCTCAGAAAGTAGACCCTGTTTCAGGTCTTAATATCTTTCGCCTTTGGAAATGGGAATGCCCTTCCCTTCCCTTATCTTCTCTCTCTCTCTCCTCTAAAAACAAAAACCGGAAGAAAAGAGAAGGAAATTTGCAGAACGCACGCGGTGCTTGCAGAGTTTTTAGAGAGATTGATTTTGAGTAGGTCTTTGTGTGCAAAGCTTTACCTTCCCAATGAAAACTCTCGCCCTCTTTTCTTGCACTGCCACTGAATCTCTGTCATTACTGGCAAACTAGAGAGAGAAAGAAAAAGATGATTGAGAGAGAGAGAGAGAGAGAGAGAGAAAAATATATTTTTAAAGTAAAGCCAAAAATAAAAGAAAAAGGAGTGATGAACGATCAAATCGAGGTGAAGTTTAGTGAAGTGTTATATGTGGTGTGGTTACGGAATCACAATTCCTGTGCTAATATTTGTTGCACTGCCATCCACTGATATACATCTATTTGTCCACTCCTTTATTATTCGCAATGCACTGTATTGTCCTCGTCCTCTTCTTCCTCCCATCACTCACCTCCTAATGCTACCTACGCCTAGCTTAATTACAACAAGTTATGCCCACACCCTAAACAAAATTTCTAATTTTTAGTGATTTATTATATTTTTTCTAACTAAAACTAAAATATATATTATATTAATTGTTTTTACTATGAATAGTTGTTATGCATTTGGATTTTTAAAGTACAATTGTAAAAGGTATAAAAAAATGGACACATGAATTGTGTTTTTTTTTTAATTAACAATACCTCAAATAATAATAGTTAATATCATGGGTAATAATCAACAATATATATCTCAAGTGGTAATTAATGATACCTTAAATAATAATCAATAATACCCTAATATTTTTTTAATTTACAAAATCGAATTTGGATTTAGAATTGAATTTAAAGTCTATGTGCATACTATCACTACAAGAAAATAAGAAATTGTCTATATAATTTTTCAACAAAAAATTTCCATAGTAAAATTGTCTACGAAATTATTTACGACTTACCTACAAAAATTTTCAAATATACATGTGCCTTCATTTCTCAATCAACAAGCAATTCACCTGCAAAATTAAATTCTTAGGCAATTTGTCTTAAAAAAAATTCCACAAACAATTTGCCTACGAAAGTTTCATAGTTAAATTCTTTGTAGGTGTTGATAGGCGAACATCTATTAGGCCCTTAATACAAGGTTACAAGTCAAAATAGGTCAATGAGTGAATTAAGTGAGCAGCCCAATTCCGACAAGTAGCTCCAATAAGACAAATATATAGCAAAATCAAGGTATAAGGCCATTGGACGAGCAACTCCAATGGGCGAGCAACCTATAAAAAGTTAGCCAAATTTTGCCCGATTAACTGCAAGGCTGCGCGAGCAGACACTACAAGAAAAATGACATTTAGTGACAGTAATCCTGTCACCATTGCTTTTCTAGTTAAAAGAGTTTAATGACAGGAAACAACCTTTAATAACAGGATCCTGTTATTAAAGATTGTTTACTGTCACAAAAAACTTTTAACTAGAGAAGCAATAATGACAGGTCATGACAGGATAGTTGTCACTAAAGATCAATTTTCTTGTAGTGAGAGTGGATAAGATCTCCAAGAAAATCGAATATCAGAAGGAAAAGTAAAGCTAAGATTCCTAAACAGGAAAGGCACCATGACGAGCAACATATGATATAGAGCTAAAAAAAAGTCTTGTAGATAAGTAATAACTTAGATAAAGTCAAGAAAGTCAACATAAATATGTGTCAAACATGCACACATGGTAACTGAAAGGTTTGCCACCACCTACTTGGTTATATGTATAAAAATTTTGATTTTAATAAATAAAACTAAGTCTAAATTCACAAATACACAATTAAATCACATACACCTCGAAACACACTCACTTACGAAAATAATACGTAATCCATACACGTATTAACCTCGATTTTCCGTATTTACCATTTACGGTGGTAATTAACCACACGTAATTGTTTGTTGATTCAAAAAACAAATTAAACAACCATTAATCCACGTAATTAGATCAAATGAAATTTCGTAATCATATTGATAATTTGCGTAGACAATTTTATGTTATCTTGTAGTGTATGCACTTGGGTGCATGCTAGAATTTGTGTTTTATTATATAGTATTATTATTAAGTTAATATTTTTTAATAAAATAACTAAAACAATTAAAAATTACACACAAAATACAAACATGTTTCATTGATTTTACTGGCTTCGTACCAAATAGCTGGCCCCCTATTTCTTTTGTTTGTCCGAAAATAGTCATCTTCCCATTTTAAATTGAGTAAAAATGTTCAAAATACCCATTTGATGAATGAAATTAACATGTTTATCGATTTTATTGTTCAACAAATAAGTGCATATTTAGGTGTTTATAGATAAAATTTAGAATCTTAGGCACAATAAATAATATTTTATCAATTTATGTAAAAAATAGGACCATGATTTTAGAATGAAGAGAGTATTATTTAATTTCATAACTTTATGATGATCGGTCTCAAAAGAGCTTTCACTCAAGAACTTACACACAAACTAAGAAAAAAAAAAATTCCATGTTCATTAAATTTATACTCATTTTCTTTTTTATTGTCCACCAAACCTTTTTTTTAAAGAAATAAACAACACTTACAAACAAATAAATGAACATTACAATATTTTTACTTTATATATTTTTTAATAAAAAAAATTTAAATTAAATTTATGTGTCTTATAATAAATAAGAATAAGATTAATGTATCGATGGAGTAATAATTAGATAGAGTTTTGTTAGGCTTGATAAGATAGGTATTAATGCTCAATCCCTCAGGTCACGTTTGTTCTCGTTTTAAGGTGGATGGGGGAAATCCGGATGGGGAAAAAAGTGGATGAGCGAAATCCTGTGAATAGTAATATTTTGTTTGTTTTGGGTTGGATGTCGTAGGGGTGGATGAAGCTTTATGTCAAATTAATAATGATGATGTATTATTATTGTTGATGACATTTTCTAATCGATGATGATTAGTGGCTGTTTTTACTACATAAGATCATCAAACAAGAATTTAAATCATAGATTATACTCAAGAATGAAATTTGCAAGAGTTTGGTCTCTTTTCTATTATGGAAAAAATCCCCTTTCCTTCATGCAAATGAAGGAGTATTTATAGGCATACAAAGAGGCTAGGTGTCACCATCTTGATGGCTTAGTCATTGGGATTTTGCCAAGTGTTATGACATTTGTACAACATCTAAATTATTGCCCAATGAATGGGTGTCAAGTGTTAAGACACATTGACTATTTCTAAAGTTAGTGACTCTTGGAATTCCCAATGTTGTACTTGGTCTTTGGAACCACTCAGCTGCTCTCCTTGGTGATCAGCTACTCGTTTGTATGTCTTCGTTGGGTGTTGGAAACCCTTATAATCCAAGTTGCCCGCCTGCTCGTCTGCTCGCCTCTTGTTGAGACTTTGAGTCCTCTTGTTCTTGTTGTTCGCTACCTTGTAATGGTCTTTACGACCAGTTGTTCGCCTTCTCCATTTGGACCTTAGTCCCTGCTGTTCGCCTCCTAGGGCCTTCAGTCCCTGTTGCTCGTCCTCTTCTATTTGGTCCGCAGTCCCTGCTGCTCGCCTCCTAGGGCATACAGTCCCTGTTGCTCGTCCTCTTCCATATTATCACTTTTGATGATTTCTTAATCTTATTAGATTAATATTTTTTAGGGTTAATTGCAAAAAAAATCACGAACTTTATAGTATTTATCAATTACAACATGAACTTTTAAAGTTTGCAATTCGATGCACGAACTAATTTATCATTGCAATTATATACACGGTGTGAATTTCCATCGATATGTATGCTTACATGGCAGTCGGAGTCAACATCAAAGATGCGCTACATGTCACGTCAAATGTCAAATCTACAAAATTTTATTATTTTTAATATTTAAAAAAGTTCATTTATAAAATATTGCTCTTAACACATTTAATAATAAATCATAAATATTGGTGTATTTTAGTTTATGTAGAAAATATTTCATAATATACGAATTTAAAACAATTTGTTTTTACTATCTTTAACCATTATTAATATGTGTTTGAGAAATATTTTATAAAAAATATTTTGAAATTAAAAAAGAAAAAGGTTTTTCCTTCTAGATTTGGCATTTGATGTGGCGTGTGACGTGTTTTTTGTCGCGGCTTTGGCTGCAACATAGTGTTAGTATCGCCAAAAATTCACACCATGTATAGAGTAACCTCAAAAATTTACATCATGTATCAAATTGCAAAAATAAATTAGTCCGTGCATCAAATTGCAAACTTTAAAAGTTCATGTTGTAATTGATAAAGACTATAAAGTTAGTGATTTTTTTTCCTTGTTAATCGCCTATCAACAATGCCCCCTAGTTTGGCGTACAAGGATAAATTGTCCTTTTTTGTCAAACTATAAGATAGGCTATGCTTTATGGAAGGAGGCGAGCAACAAGGATTTGATCTTTCTCATTTTCATAGGGAGCGAGCAGTGGGTTTTTGAATTTCTTGGGCGGGAACTTCTGGAAGCGACCAGTGGGGAGCGACTTTTGGCCTTGCGTCGTTTCGTTTCCCGAGGCGCAGAATACGAAGCGTTATGACATGGCTACCTACGCGTGTGCCCCTAAAATCGCGTCACTTTAACTTGTTTGCCGTCTTAGAAAGATTCATAATATTATTTTTATTCTTTTTTTGAAAGATTCATTATATTATTTTTATTCATTTTTAAATTTTGTGTCTAATAATAAATTATAAAATAAAATAAATAACCAATGGTTTAATGGATATATATTCAATACAATTTTTTATAAGATGCATTTATTTATATTGTAGGCATAATTAATGAAAATAGCAATTAATTTCACAGATATTTAATATTAATATATTTTTATTGAATTTTTTGTAAACAATTTAAAATAAATATTATACTAATTTAATTGATGGTGTATTATAAAGTAGAAGATAGAGATTAATAAAATATATATTTAATGTGAAAAGATAAAGTTGATTTGATAGATATTGAGTTATGTGAAAATAGGGGTGTAGGTGTATAATATGAATGAATGTGTATTTGGATGGGGATGAGATGTGCAAATTCGAAAAATGACCGGGATGGGGAAAGACTCATCCCCCATCCGGACTTCGTAAGCTGAAAACAAACAAACCCTAAGGGCACGTTTGTTTTCGTCTTGAGATGGATGAGGGAAATTCGGATGGGGAAAAAAAGTGGATGAGCGAAATCCTGTGAATAATAATCATTTGTTTGTTTTGGGTTGGATGAGTAGGGGTGGATGGGGCTTTATGTCAAATCAATAATGATGATGTATTATTATATTATTATTTATTAGAGAGGTAATGATTGAATGATTGTGTTGAAATGTTATATAAAATAAATAATATTATTATGTATAATTATATAATTATATAATTATATTATATTATTTGAATTGAATTAAAACACAAAACAATTGAATTAATAAAATGATATTAACGTGGTTAAATTTTTATTAATGTTGTTAAAATTACAAGAAATTAATTATCTGACACGAAAATGTCAATTAATACCAATTTAATTTGATTTTATTGAAATCATACATTTTTTATTTTTTTAAACATAATAAACAAATTGAATTCTTAAAACAATTCAACAACACCATACATATATTTAATATACTAAAGACATGCATCATCATATTACATGTGGTGAAATTTGAACATTCTCATCGTTAATTCATTAATTCATAATATTATTTTTATTCATTTTCAAATTTTGTGTCTAATAATGAATTATAAAACGAAATAAATAACCAATGTTTTAATGGATATATATTCAATACAATTTTTTTATGAAGCCGTTATTCTATTTTTAAAATGTAAATTTTCTCCTATTGTTAATCTTCATTCACTATAAGAATATAAAAAATTATCTACGAAATATTTCATTATGCTTTTCGATAAAAATAATTTCGTTCTTAAATAGTGGGGATTGTCTGCGACGTGCCTACAAATGAATTTTATATTAATTTAAAGTAAATTTTAATATTTATAGTCATGTTTTGACTATTGCTAAGTCAAGAAAAAATGTTCCCAATTTATTTATATGGTAGACATAATTAATGAATGAAGATAACAATTAATTTCACGCATATTTACTATTAATATGTTTTCATTGAAATTTTTGTAAACAATTAACATAAATAATATATTAATTTAATTGATGGTGCATTATAAAGTAGAAGATAAAAATTAATAAAATATATATTTTATGTGAAAAAATAGAGTTGATGTGATAGATATTGAGTTATGTGAAAATAGGGGTATAGATGTATAATAGGGGTGGATGTCTATATGGATGGGGGATGAGATGTGCAAATCCGAAAAGTAGCCGGGACGGGGTGAAGTCCATCCCCCATCCGGACTTCGTAAGCTGAAAACAAACACACCCTCACTATTTCATGTTTGTTCCGTGTTTGAATAATACCTTTAACCCGTTATAATTTTTTGACCCGATATTGACCTTTTTAAAGGTATTACCCATTTCACACTCTCCATAGTATTACTTAATACCTCTCCTACTTTTTACTTTATTAGTGTAAATGAGGGGTATATTTGCCATTTACTATGTTATCCCATTAAATAATGCATAATAACAAACACGAAATAAGAGTTACCAGTATAGCTTATCACTTGTAACAAACACTTGAATAAATCTACCACGTGTTAACTAATCCACTATATATTATCTCACCTTATCAAAAACATGGTAACAAACGAGCCCTTAAGGGATAAATTTATAAATTTTTATGCATAAAATAAAGAAATGAATTAAATTATGTGTACATATAAATTCAAGATTAATTAATATTATTTTGCATAAAATTGTGAATATAGTGAAACTTGAGTATATGAAAAAAAAAAAAAAAAAGTTGGGTGCAAAAATTCTTTTGGAACATTGCGTAAAAGAAAGTGTGCTAATTATAACACAGAGCGACTACTATTCTTTGTTAGGCATAACCTTAATATTCTGTAGATTATTCCTTCTGAAGTGACATTAATATTGGGATTCATGATCAATTCGCCTCAGCTTACTTTTTTATATTAGGGTTTTCTCTAGGCCTTTTGCGAGATCAAATGCAGGCCGCTAATCCAATCTATTGAATGTTAATTATTTCCAACTTAATTAATTTGAATTTGGTTATATTTTGCTCTAATCTAATTAGAACTATAGTTTCAAAAAGTATAATTTACTCTAGGGTTCATTCGTAGCTGCAGAAAATAAACTGAAGCATAACAAAAGCTTAATTCGTTCTCGTGAAAAGTTCAAATTTCTTAATCAAGCCCAACTCACGATTAAAAATTATACTAATTTCCTATATAAGAATCAATTGATCGAATAAAATTGAAATTTAATATTACGATTTTGTGTAATATAGAAAGGCGAAACCGTAAAATATTGACAGTATGTACATAAAGTAATTAAGAATTAAGTTGATGAAAATGAATACTCCTGCTAAAAAGAGAAAGTTGATTTACTGGAAGAAATTTACTAGGGTAGCTAGGATATAGGCAATGTAATGATGAAAAGGAAAGGCAGATAGATGGAGAAAACAATCAAGAAACTTTTGCATCACAGAAAAATGACCCAAACACGCCTATTAACTTGGTTTCGTGGTTTTTGGCATCCCGAAAAATTATACTACTTGCTAGCATCCATCATATCCATGGGGTGGGGTGGGGTGGGGTGGATGCTACCATGACAGCAAATTATCATCAATCACTTGTCTGGTTCCAATTTACACAGGGAAAATACCTCTCATAGTCTCAATAAACATTGAAAAAACTGTTTAAATCTGGAATTTAGTTTTTTTTTTTTTTTTTTTTTTTAAACTACCCAATTTTACCGTAAACTGCTTCAACTTGATCTATTATAATCGAAAAATATTATTTACATACTTATTAAAAAAAAATATTTTTTTTTAGTAAATTAGTAGCATATGAGTATATATGTACGTAAATCACTTTTTTTTAATTGCATGCAAATTAATTTTTTTTTTTAGTGTACAAGTAATTTTGGAACGGACAAATAATGAAAGTGTGTGAATAATTATAAGACTGAGGTAGTATATATTCTACATCTTATTTACTATACTTTAGAAAATCTAAAGCTTAGTTTGAATTTAAGAAAAATAGTTAACTATTAAATGTTAAAAAGAAGCTGTAAAAAAAAAAAAAAAAGGTTAAAAAGAAGAAGTCACCAGATGTAACTTCATTTTAATATTTTTGAATTATATTTTCCTTTAAAATATTATTAGATTGGGACTCCTTAAGTTAGAAATCCATACTAATATAATAACAAAATTTTATACTAAAAGTAGAACTACTACTATTTTTATCATGATATTTAATAAATTACTTATTAATTAATAGGGTTATTTACAATAGGGTAGTTTTTTTATAGTGGTATTTGTTCCCAACTAGCCAAAAAAAACCATGGAGCTCTGCACTACAAAATTTTGCAAAAAACTACCGAAATGCCCATAGTTTGGTCTGTTCAGCTTGCCACCTCCAAAAAGTGGATTCTTGTCAATCACATCGGTCACTATTCATCTGAGAACCATTTTTAAGCTTGGGAGAAACATTTTAAATCATTTTCAAGTCATTTCGTTCAAATTGGAGAGAGAAGTTTAGGATTTTCAGCAGCATTTCGACGTTTAGGGGGTGAAGATTCCAGCGAAAGTTAGGTAATATTTAACATTTTCAATATACTGACGAATTTTGTTGACCTTCATTTGTTTTGAATATTTTTCTTCTGTTTTAGGTGGAAATGGCTAGATTAAAAAGTGGAAAATCTGAAGGAGGAAGGGAAAGCAAAAAAGATACAACTAGGATATTTCGGAAAATACGTGCAAGACAAAGAGTCGAACGTGCAATACAAGGTAGTTAGTTTTATCCCTTTTCTTTTAAAATGAAAAAAGTTTTATTTGTCGTTTGTTTGAATTGAATCGTTATAAATCATGAATTTTGGGTGTGTGGGGGTGATTTAGTGTCGAACTTATCTTCAGATAACTGCGGTGATTGTAAATTGCAAGTGCATGAAGCTAAATTATGTTGTTTTTTTAATATATCTTTTCAAAAATGATTTCTCAGAAGAAGATGTGGAAGTAATCAGAGACTGTAAGGGTAAAAGAAGTACAGGGAAGAAAAAGCCAAAAAAGAAGAATCATGTTTTTTATTCTGAAAATGAGGGCAAGAATTTCAACATTTCAAAAACAAAGCATTGGTTTAAGTCAACCTCTTTTAGATAATATGGTAATTGTCTGTATTTTCCCTAAATTTTAGTGTCAGGTATTGAGGTTGTAATTTTTAGCAGTTATTATGAATGCAGTAAGATATTTTTAGCTGTTATTAGGAATTGCAGTAAGATATTTTTTTCCATAAATACTTGTAAAAATAGATACGGAGGCTGAGGAGATAGGGTTTGAGAAACAGAGGAAGGCAGGGAGGCGGAGATACCGCGTCGTTTATTATGTGTCTGAGACAGAGAGTGAAGGTGTGTGTGCACTTTTTTTTGAAGATGGAGTTGAATTCTTATGTAAAATATGCAAATGAGACACTAATTATTATATGTTTTTGTATAATGGTTTATGCTATAGAAGAATCTGATGACAAGTTCAAAAAAAAAAAAAGGAGAAAGTTGGGAAGAAAAAAAGACAACAGAAGATAGTGAAATCTGATGACAGTAATTCATCAAGTTCAGGTGATTAAAATTTAAAATTTATGATAGTATGTATTTTGTACATGTTATATATATAGAGTTATGACATAAATACCATCTTTATGCAGATACTTATTACATAAAATAAAAGAGGAGTAACCAGGATAGAGCAGAAAGCAGTAAGAGGCAGAACCGATCTGGGAGGATTAATAGTGAGTATAAATCATAATTATTGTTTATAAGCAATTGATATTTTTGAACTTGAGTTTAAATCATAGGAGAAATATTATAATGTTTAATATAACAATGTAGGTGATAATGAGCATATGGCTAAGAAACCTGATAATCCATTTGGTGAGTAGTCAATTAACACATAAATTAAAAAGTTTGGTTGTTTTAATAGTCCAATTGTATTGGGTGAGATCATATATTTTTACTAGTAGGTGTTGTGAGAGTGAAACCTAACACAACATACTACCGAAGCAACTTAAAAAGTGCAATGAAAGAGTTGCAGTTAATTCGATTTAAGGAAAGACATTTGGAGGAAATGCGCAAAAGGCCCTTCTGGTTACTAATAAAAGCAATGTTAGAAACAAAGCATGCTATTTGGAAGAAAAAATGCCATAAGGTTGAGAGTGACATTCGGGATATTCTCCGAACGTTCAATGTTAATTTAGGATGCTTTGTGGTAGGGGGTCATGAGATTGGTGTTGAAATCCTAGATGTAGAGTTGATATTTGGTGTTGTGGGGGTGGAGGGGTGGGTGAGTTACAATTCCAGTGACATGTACATCATATGCCGATCCACCATGGTTGGATCGTTGTTTTGGGTCTGATATGAAAGGGAAAAAGGGTCAATTCTTTTTGTATAAGGGTTTTATATATGATAAACTTAAGTTGATGGTGGGAAAAGATGATGATGTTAGTATAATGTATGTAGTTAGATTAACTCACTGCTATCTATTAGCAAGTTTGTTGGCCCCCAGGCAAAATGAATCAATGACATTTCATTTAACAGTGTATCTGGAAAAATTGTCAAGGGTGTGCGAATATAATTGGAGCAAGTACATATCGGAATTGTTGGTTTCGCAGATAAGAGGCAGTACAAATATGATTATTGAAGGGTGTGCAATGATGTTATCAGTAAGTAAATGAAATAAAAATAGTTGTGCTCACTTTTATATTCTATTTTAATGAAATATTTACATTTATATCTGGGGAATTTGCAGTATTTGATGTGTGAGCATAGTTCTCTGGTGGAACCAGTGGATGAAAGTGCATTCCCAAGATTCCTGAAGTGGGACCTATCAAGTTTGAGCATGAAGATAAGAAAGTTCAATTTGGTGAAACTTAAAAAGTGTTACGTATGTCTTACTTTAATCCAAATTATATGTATTAAATACATTTCTTAACCTTCCAAAACACTAACCTAATTGAAATAAAATGCAGCTGAATGTGCCAGAGATGGTGCCGACTGAGCTGGAGTGTAATTTATTGAAGAGTGTGGGTGAGCATGCTGAATATGATGAAGAAAATGGAACATGAATTTCTGATGGAGAATGTGAGCGAGCAGAAGTTGCCACTTTAAATGAAAACCACACGGACGTAGATGCCGCAGAAACATATGATGATACATTGGATCTGGAGAAACTGGTTGTAGATATTAATAGAGATGCAATGATTAGGGCAGCTTCATTGGGGGAATCTGGACAAACAAGGTCAGAAAGTGTAGTGAGTAAAGAAACTGATGTTAATGAAGGTGGGGTAGCAGGGGATTGTTTGTAGGGTGATAGGGGGTTTGGTGGGTTCATGGATTATGTGGATCCACCTACGTTCAGCTTTAATTTAACACCGAAAATGGAGGGAGCAGTGGAGGATCCATGTGAGAATACGAGGGATTCAAGAGATGGAGAGTTGGATTTAGCCAGACAAAACGAAATGCTAAAGGGGGAAATGAATTCATTGATGAGCCAGCTGGATGATTGCATGTAGAGGATTATACATAAAGATGGGGAGATTAAAACATTGAAAGGCAGAGTCAGAGAGATGGAAGATTGGGTTAAGATTGAAGTTAGAAGGAGAGATGAAGAAATTGAATTGTTGAAGGAGTAGAACAAGATGTTGAAGGAAACTCAACGCGAGGTTGAGCATGAAAAGGTCAAAGAAGTTGTTGGTTCAGAAGAAGTTGCGGTAAATGAAAAGGAGCAGGCCCTGGATGGGGACTGGGATCTGACTACAACACAAATATGTGAACATCCAGATACTCTTAGGCAAATTGAGTTGATTGAACAAGAGCATGAATCGAATAGAAAAAAAAAAGAGATTAAGGATATACAGGAATGTGGGGAGATCAGTATTGGTCATTGGGCTATTATTCCGTATGAGGAAGCGAAAGGGGAGGCAGCAGTGGACAGTCCAGGGGCACAAACAAACAAAACTCCAACTGTGAGGAAGAGAGGTAAGAGTTATGCAGAGCCTAGCACGCTAGTGAAACGGGTTAAAGGAAGGACAAAAAATGAGGATCAAAAGCAAGTAGAGTTTAGCCCAGGTTGTAATTTGGATCAGGGCATAGAAAGAAACGAAGGAAGATGACATCGCCAGGATACAGATGGGATGAGAGTCGGGGGGCGATACAGAAAACGCCGCTTCATATTAAGGATGTGATCACAAGCTTGTATGAGGAAGATGGTGAAAGGTAAATCTGTTAATAAAATGCTATAGTGCAAAATTATTAATATATATTTGAATGTAAAGTTAGACATGTACATAACACAATATGTGATCTGTAGCGCAATATGTTGGAGTGGACAAGAAGATATGTCAGACGTAACATTAAAGAACATACTTGCTGTTTTGCATCACGAACGCATTTCTTATCCGGTATATACTGCATTTTTTAAAGTTATTATAATGGATTAGTTTGAAAGAGTTATTCTTCAGTTAAAAAATAGATTCTATGTGTGATAAAGATGCATATTTGTCTTTTCAAAAAAAAAAAAGATGCATATTTGTAATGTTGAATAATAATTATGAATTGTGTGAACTGCAAGGTGGTGGATGGATGGACTTGTTTGCTGCGAAATGTATATAAAAATAAGAATGGGATTGAGAATGTAGTGGTGTTCACTTCTTGCTGTTGGGTAAGTTCTTTTAAGTTGTTAATAAGTAAATGTTAATAAATCGGACAATATGTTAATAAGTTCTTTTAAGTTGTTAATAAGTAAATGTTAATTTCCAGGACTTGATAAAGGATACTAAAAGCTATTCGAAAGGCACGGTAAGGAAGTTGCTGGATGAGCGTCTAGTAAAGGTTGGGATGGACGATATCCTGGCGTTTCCATTACTATCTAAAGGAGTTGGGAGACATTTAAGGTCGTCCGGTGATCATTGGAAAATGCTGCGGTTTGATCTCCAATGTTGTGAATGGGGATTTTTCAATTCGCTTCCTTCCTGAAGTTTAGGCTCTGGCTATCTCCTAATGGAACTTGATTCTGGCTACCACTCACTCCAGTGCCGTCAACTCGGTCCACTACCTGATTGAACTCATTCGCAGCATTATCCAACTCATTAGAGATGTCCATGTTCATGTTCTTGTTCTCTCCTCCGGCAGCGTTCATCCTTCTTAAGAAGGCACTGTTTCTTCTTGCTATTGTCTCATGATCCAACTGTAATCTCTCTTCGCTCGTAGCACCTTGTGAGCGTGTTTTCATAAACCTGAAACACTAACAAAAGAATAAAAACGCAACTGCCGAAAATACTACGAAATAAAACAGAAAAGTAAATCACTCACTACTAACTACTAAGCTATCTACAAGTCCTATTCAAAAGACATACAACGCCATCCCCGGCAACGACGCCATTGACTTGAAGCGAATATACCAGCTTTCTACTAGTAGTTTCCCCGCAAGAGTACGGGTTCACTGTAGTATGAGTAAGTATAGGGACCAAGTATTATTGAACCCTAGGGAAAGTGTGTGTGCGAACAGATCCCTGAAGATCTACGCGTCGTAGCTAATATGAGTGTAATGTTTTTGGGATTTTTGAAGAATTAATTTTAAAACTAAAATAAACTAATTAAACTAAATAACGAAAGAAACGAATTAACAAAAGTTTGTATTTAAATAAGTGATGGTGATGCTTAGGATATGAATCCCTACGTATACTAACGGAGCAAGTACATAATCAAGATAACCGTGACGCGCAAGAAATAACCTAAGTTAAAGATTGTAAGATGAAAGCTCAAGAATTATTCCCCTAATACTTTATCCTAGCAATCGACTTCACTAATCCACTAACGAGTTAATAGATCGTGCTTAATTAACGAGACCCTAACTTAAACTAAGGTGATGCGGTCGTCCTCCTTAGATAAACTGGTAGATTAATTAATCCTTTCTAAACCCTCTCATTAAGTCTACTCGTTGTTAAAGAGTGAAAGATCGTCCTCTCTCTAACACTTTTCGAACGAAATTCAAGAATAAAGTCAAGATTGATTTTAAGAATTCATTAATTAAGAGAATTAAAACCTAACGTCACGAATTACCCTAATTACATACCCACAACCTACTTCTACGAGTTCATCCTACCCCAAGCATGCAAGGGTTTTAGCTAGACATGGTTTTTACGTAAACAAGAACAATTGAATAAGTAACGAACATGAACATAATTATTATAACAAATAAATTATCAAACATAAACTAGGGTTGAAAGAAAATTAATGCTAAGAGCTGAATTTAAATTAAGAAAACGAAGTCTCAAAGTATTAACGAACAAAGGTCTCAAGAAACGAAATTAAAAAGCAAAATCGTACTATGAATTCGTAAAGAAAACCTCGAAAACGTGAATCTCAAGCTTGCTCGTCAAAAACTAACTCTAAAAGTACTATGGTATCAAGTGGTGTATGTTGTGGTATGATATCTTCCGTAAAAACATGTTCGGAAGGGGTATAAATAGGCAACGGGTCGAATCGGGAGTTAATGGGCCAAAAAATCACGTACGCTCGTGCACTGCTCGTGCACTAGTGCACGAGCTCACCCCCGTCGTGTGCTCCAATTCTTCCAGAGCAAAAAATGCTCGATCTCCCCTTGCTCGTGCACTAGTGCACGACCCGCGCCTGCTCGTGCACTAGTGCACGAGTTGCACCTTCTCGAGCTCTCTACTCGACTGCTCGTGCACTATGTGCACGAGTGCTCCTTGCTTGTGCACTCCAATGATACTTTTGCTCCCTCGAACTAATACTTTTCGTATTTCTTCGATATCTTCTCATCCGGGCTTCCGTTTGAGTCGATTCAAAGTCCTACGAACTCCTCTTTTTGCCCTCTATCCATCTATGAGCATCAAATAGACAAATTCATTAGTTTATAAAAATGATACTCAAATGACTATAAATACTCATATAAATCAATCAAAACAAGGGCATTTCGAGTGACGAATCATGACAACTTCACGCCTAATCAACCCCCCAAACTTACCATGTTGCTTGTCCTCAAGCAACGAAAAAATAAGTCAAGTGAAATTGTTAGGAATGAGTCAACGGATCAAATCATGCAAGCACATGAACTCGAGCTTCAAAGATCAATCACAAGTATACTCACTCACCTTCCTTCATCATACTTATGCAACAATAACAAGAAACACCAAGATCAAACATGGATGTGCACTCAACAATGTGTTTCACTCCCTCACAAGTGTATATCAATAATAAAGAGACTCACTCAAACAATCAATCACACATATCGGCAGCCATAGGCTCGTAAGCACTCTCAACTCCGACCATACTCTATAAATCAATGCCGAATCAAAAAGGACTTTTCTCAAGGTTGTAATGTGTTGGGAAAATGTATAAGACTTATATTTTGATTAGATGCCAACATGTTCCTCCTAAGTTGTTTTGTAAGTAAATTATTCAGTAGAGTTAGTACTTAGTCAAACAGTTCAAAGTGTTAAGAACTGAGTACAGTTAGTAATTACATGAGTGTATTTAAGAATGAAGTCTGCTGAAGAATGAAGTCTGCTGAAGATGAAGTCTGCTGAAGACTAAGTGATCTGAGAATAAGTCTAAGTCTTGAATGTTTTCTAAGTACATTCTCACTAAGACTAAAACTGTCAGGAGAGGACCAAGGTCCACTGATGGTAACTAACAATGCTAAAACATATTAAAAGCTGTTAGTTAATCTGGTTGGAACAAGGCAAAATGAATTTCAGTGAAGCTTACAATAAATGAAGGAATAAGAAGGTTCTCTCAGAGGAGTTCCACCTTAAAGCAAGACAAGAATCTGGGCATGCAGACTAAAGGTCCAATAAAAAGATGACACGTCAGTGTACTTACTGACAGCCGACCTGCCCCAGCCTGACAAGTACCAAAAGTCCTTCTCTAGCAATCTACAGAAAGTTGGTGAACAGGCATGGTCTTTCAGCCATTTCTTGACAAGACTTAAAGCTTCAAATAGAGCCGTTTGAGCCAATTAGATACAAGAAGACTTACTTGAGAAGATTCAAATCCAACGGGAAGATTTTCAAGGAAGCCTATAAATACAGAAGGACGTGCACATTTCCAAGCACGGGAAAACTAACAAGATCAAAGCTATCTCTACATTCATAACAACTAAGAAGCACTCGAAATTACCTTTGTTTCCCAAGTGTTTCACATTTGTAGAGAGCCTAACAAACCTTCTGTAACCAAGCTTAAAAGCAATATCCAAATCTTAGAAAGAGATAATCCAATCCTAAGCCTTGAGCTAAACTTGTAAGGATTATCTCAAAATAGTTGGAACCAAAACCCTACTCAGTGTTTAGGTTGAGAGCTAGTGTTAAGTGGTGTTAGTAAGCTGATTGTTGTATCAGTCTGAAAGCTGGTTTGTTTTGGGAACTAGGACCTGGAATTTCCTAGTGATCAATCATCCTAAGTGAGGATTAGTTGATCAGTGCACCTTGGCACTATAACACAAGGAATTCCAAGTGAAAGGAATCCTCCTGTTTGATCAGGACAATGGACGTAGGAGATTCATCTCTGAACCACTTTATACCTTGTGTTCTTATTATCTGCTTTCCTAAGTGTGTGTTAATCTCAAAGTTTATCAAAGTAAAACGATTTTTCTAAGGGCTCACTAATCCGCATCTGAAAGCTAATTAGATAGTAGTTCAACTGAAAGTCTTGAGCTTTCAGTGGAGGTATTATCTCAGTAGGCTTTCTCTAAGTAACTCTCAGCAGACTGATTTGGCGTGAAATTGTCATGATTCGTAGCTAGAAACGCCCTAGTTTTGGTCGAGTTTATAGAGTATTTAGAGTCAAATGAGCATTATTTCTATACATTGATAAATTTATCTCTTTGATGCTCATAGGTGAATAGAGGACGAAAAACGGAGTTCGTAGGACTTTGAATCGACTCAAACGGATGCCCGGATGAGAAGATATTGAAGAAATACGATTGGTATTAGTGCGGACGAGGAAAAGTATCATTTGGAAGGATTAGAGATCACTCGAGCGCATTGCTCGAGCGCCACCGCTCGAGCGCCTTACTCGAGCGCGCAAACGTACAGAACAATTCTTGCGCTCGAGCAGCTCGAGCGCCACCGCTCGAGCGAATTGCTCGAGCGCCCAAAACATACAGAGAAGATTCAGCGCTCGAGCAGCTCGAGCGCGACCGCTCGAGCGAATGCATCATTCGAGCTACACAGCTCGAGCGGGACCGCTCGAGCGTTTTGCTCGAGCGCCCATATACTTTTGCCTCCGGATGCGTATTTTCGGCCCATTAACTCCCGTTTCGACCCGTGCCTATATATACCTCGTCCAAACACGTTTTGAAGGATCCCCAACTTTTAGAAATCACTTTAGACTTAGTTTTTGGAGAGGAAGGAGACGAGCAAGTTTTACTTTTACGTTGTTGATGTTTTTCATACGAATTCTTAGTTTATTTTCGTTTCTTAGTTTCTTTTCATTAGTTTGATTTCTTTAAACACTTTGAAATTTCGTTTTTATCAATTCAATTTTAGTTCTTCGTATTTATTTTCTTTTAAAACCCTAGTTCATGTTTCTTATTTTCTTCGTTCCATTCAATATGTTTATGTTCGTTGTTTCTTTAATTGCTTTTAGTTTTGTTAAAACCATGTCCAGCTAAAACCCTTGCATGCTTAGGTTAGGATGAACTCGTAGAAGTAGGATGTGGGTACATAATTAGGGTAGTTTGTGACGTTAGTTTTAATTCTCTTAGTTAATGAATTCTTATAATTAATCTGAACTTTACCTTTAAATTTAGTACGAAAGTGTTAGAGAGAGGACGACCGCATCACTCAATAACAACTAGTAGTCTTAACGAGAAGGTTTAGGAAAGGTTAATTCATTTACCGGTTTAGCGAAGGAGGACGACCGCATCACCTTAGTTAAATTAGGGTCTCATTAATTGAGCACAATCTATTAACTTGTTAGTAGATTAGTGAAGTCGAGTGTTAGGGTAAAGTATTAGGGTTTAGAATCTTGAGCTTTCACCTTGCATTCTTTTACTTAGGTTAATTCTTGTTTGTCACGATTACTTTGATTATGTACCTGCTCCGTTAGTATACGTAGGGATTCCTATCCTAAGCATCACCATCACCCATTAGATAACAACCTTAGTTAATTCGTTTCTTACGTTCTTTAGTTTAATTAGTTTACTTTAGTTGCTCTTAATTAATTCTTTCAAAAAAACCCAAAAACATTACACTCATATTAACTACGACGCGTAGATCTTCAGGGATCTATTCGCATATACACCATCCCTTGGGTTCGATAATACTTGGTCCCTATACTTGCCCATACTACAGTGAACCCGTACTCTTGCGGGGTAGCTACTAGTAGAAGTTAGTGTAGTCGCTTCAAGTCAATGGCGCCGTTGCCGGGGATGGCGTTATATGCTCTTTGAATAGGACTTGTCGATAGCTTAGTAGTTAGTAGTGGGTGATTTAATTTCTGTTTTTATTTTTATTTTTACTCAATTGGGCAGTTGCGTTTTGATCTTTCTGCTAGTGTGTCAGGTTTATGAAAACACGCTCACAAGGGAATACGAGCGAAGAGAGATTACCTGCAGATCCTGAGACAATAGCTAGAAGGAACCGAGCCTTCTTGAGAAGGATGAACGCTGCCGACTTAGGGAAGGAACCAATGGATCTCAATAATGAGTTGGACGATGCTGCCAACGATTTTAATCAGGCAGTAGACCGAGTTGAAGGCACTGGAGTTAGTGGTAGCCAAAATCAAATTCCATTAGGGGATAGCCAGAGCCTAAACCCGGATACACAAAACGTAGGGAACCCAGCTCAGAACCTTGTCCATAATCCTCCTAACAACCCTGCTTACCCACAAAACCCAAATAACCCTTTTAACAACCCGGTATACCAACATTACCCATACCCACCTTATCCTTACCCACCATATCCATATCATCCACCCCCAGTCTACAACCAACCACCTGTTTACCAACCACCACCCCAACAAGTACCAGTACCTGCTGCTAATCCTCAACACGTTCCTCAGAACGTGGATCACAATATGACTATTCGAGGGAGGTTTGCAGCGCAGCCACGGCGGTACTATGATGGAGTGGCTTTACCTCCAGTTGAGGCAAACAACTTCTCGATATCACCGGGGATTTTAAAGCTGCTGACCGAGAATCAGTTCAAAGGAGTGATAGGGAAGGAGAATCCTCACACTCACTTGAGGAGTTTTCTCATGATAGCCTCAACGTTTAATTATAATGGCATGTCTGAAGATGCCAAGAGGCTTAGGTTGTTCCCATTTTCTCTTACGGGAATAGCCAAGGAATGGTATGATAACACGCTCCCACGGGGAGGTGTTAACACATGGGCCGAGCTCGAGCGTCTGTTCCTCGAGCGATTCTACCCTCCATCGAGAACGATTAAAGCGAGGATTGAGATCTCTTCCTTTCGCCAGAAGTCTGGAGAGGATTTACGCTAGGCATGGGAGAGATACTCGAATATGCTGATTGAGTGCCCGCAGCACGGGTACAATGAGGGGGATATTATGGCATTCTTCTATAGTGGTGCCAACAAGGCGGGGCAAGACCATTTAGACGCCTGTGCGGGCGGAGCATTCTTGAACCAAGGCATAGAGAGGTGTAGAGAGATCATGGACAACATTGTCACGAACGCCGGTGCTTGGAGTGCGGATGCAGATTTGCAGAGAGTGCATCACGTTGAAGAGGGAGAAGGAACGAGAAGGCTATTGATGGCCATGATGGAGAAGATAAACAACCTCGAGTTGGGGAAGAGTTTGGGTGGAGAGCATGCAGTAGAGAATGAGAGAGTAGACCAACCCAGTGGACAGCAAGAGGTAGCTAATTACATGGGAGGTCCGTATTACAATCAGCATGGCTACCAAGGTGGAAACCAGTATGGAAGGCCTTCTTATGGCCAACCATTTGTACCTCCAGGCCCTCAGCCACTTCAAAATCAATGGAGGAACACACAAGGGTATCAAGGAGGCCAGCAGCCTCCTCAAAACACATGGAGGAAGAATGATAACTTTTCTTATGCTAACCCAAAAGCTGGTGTTACTGTTCCTGCAGGTGTTGATCCGGGGTCTAAACCTCCTGGTGGAGAAGGCGGTGCATCAACCGAGGAGATGTTGAGAGCGATCCTTCAGAAGGTGGAGGAAGGGAGCAAGCGGTTGTCATCCTTGGAGTACGATGTGAAGGAGTTGCATAAGAAGGGTGATCATCGTGATCAAGAGCTCCAGAAGATGAATGTTGAGTGGACTAGAACTCAACAAGAGAACAATCGAAGGTTCACTTCTTTAGAGCTCCAGATGAGCCAGATTGCAAAATCAGTGAATAGAATGCCGGAGGGGAACCCGAAAGAGCAGTGCAAGGCGATCCAGCTAAGAAGTGGAACCAACTACGAAGGTCCTCAAATGCCTGCTGATTCTGAGACGCCCCAAGAAGAGATTGAGCCTAAAGGAGATGAAGTTGAGAAGGGGATTGAAAGTGAAGGGATTGAGAAGCATAGAGATATGGATGAGTCCCAGAAGGGCAAGGAAAGTGAGGAGAGTGAGAGAGTTCCTAAGTGGAAAAAGGCAAAGGAAGCAAGGGATAAAGTGAAAGAAACAGAAAGAGATGAGTGGGGGGTACCCAAATCTGTGATACCCGTCCCGTATCCACAGCGCTTCATGAAAAAGAAGCTTGATGAAAAATTTGCAAAATTTCTTGATGTTTTTAAACAATTGCATATTAATATTCCTTTTTATGATGCTTTGGAACAGATGCCGCATTATGCAAAGTTTCTGAAGGACTTGATCGCGAAAAGACGGCGAGTGGATGAGCCGAAGTTGGTGCAGTTGAACCACGAGGTGAGTGCACTAGTGCACAAGGCGCTTCCACCGAAGCTGAAGGATCCCGGGAGCTTCACGATCCTATGTGACATTGGGAACGGGATCAAGAAGGGAGCGTTGTGCGACCTTGGGGCGAGCATCAATCTCATGCCCTTGTCGCTTTTCAAGAAGTTGGAAGGTGGTGAACTTCAACCCACAATGATGACGCTTCAACTAGCCGACCGGTCTATTACTCGACCTCAAGGTGTTGTTGAAGACGTCCTAGTGAGAGTTGGAGATCACATTTTTCCAGCCGACTTTGTAGTGCTAGAAATGGAGGAAGATGAGCACGTGCCCTTGATCTTGGGAAGACCGTTCTTAGCTACGGCGGGGATGGTGCTAGATGTGGCAAATGGGAAGATCACATTGAAGGTTGATGATCAAGAAGTGAAGATCTCCCTATATGAAGCCATGAAGCACCCGAAGGAGGATGAGAGCTTGTATTGCATGGATGCCATTGATCCTCGTGTTGAAGACACGCCTTCTATCCCTAATCCTTCTGATATTCATGATTTTGTTAGTCCTTCACTTGATTATTTAACCCATGAGCATTATGATCTTGATTATGTTGATAGGGATAAAGTGAAGAAGTTGAAGGATGAAGAGGTGAAGAAAGTGGATGTGGTCCAGTTAGAAGGGAAAGGAGGAGTTAAGAAGAAAAAGTCCAAACTCAAGAAATTGTTTGGTAAGACTCCTCCAGATAGAGGGAAGAAGGAGTTGAGACCCATAACACTTGGGGATGAGAAGAGAGCAAAGGGGCTCATGATGGAGGGGCATCAAGGAAAGAAGTTCAGACACCACTCTTATGAGAGTGAGGGAGGTAAATTTGAGTATGATGTCCCATAAGCTCCTTTGAGCTTGGTCCGGCATGAGGACCTTAAAAATAGCGCTGAATGGGAGGCAATCCATTTTTATTTGCTTTTGAGTGTTTTTTTTAGTTATTTTCCTTTTATGTTACTAGGATGTTGTTGAGTCGTAAGTTTAACCTCGTACTTGAGAGTTTTATTTTGTAGGCTTGTCTCTAAAGGAGTAAAGGTATCATGGAGTTATTTAGATTGAAGGAACCAACTTGAGACAAGGGAGTGTGCAAAGCTATTGAGAGAAACTGAATTGTTCGGTTGAGGTAACCCACAACCCCAAACTTAGACCTCTAGCAAGGTCGAAGTTTGGGGGGGTGGAGTTTTTTTTTATATGTTTTCTTGTTACATTGCACCGGAGCACCCCTTATCTTTGAGTTGAGTTAGTTATTTGGTGCCTTGAGATGCTCCTTGGGCTATTATTAATTTGTTTTGTTACTCAATATTTTATGCCTATCAATCACCTTATGCTTGTTGATTGCTATCTTTGAGTATGATTTGATGAGTAGGGTGAATTGTGAGGCTGAGTTAGAAATTCTTTTGTGTGAGTGTTTGAGTTTGAGCTGATTTGAAAAAAACTTGTATGCTTATGAGTTTTCTTTTGAGTACTTGTATGATGAGAGTGAGAATTCACTAGGACTAGCATGGATGTGAAAGCCGTGAGTTTTTGAGCCTTATGAGATTTAAATGCATGATTTAATCTCTTCGTTTGTGAGTGGATCGTCACCTTAGAGGATGCTAGAACTTGCATGTGCTCTTGCTTCTTGATTGTGTCTAGTTTGATATGCCGAATGTGATCTTAGGCCATCTTTGATTTAATTGAGTCACTTAGCCAAAAAATTTCCTTACCAATGACATTGAATCCCTTGTTAGCCCCTTTGAGCCTAAAGCCTATTTTATTTGCTAGCACATATGAACACTATTCCAATTCCTAAGCCTTTTTGTCCCAACTTGAGTGGAGAATAGGAAAGTGTGAATGTGAAGGGAGTGAATTGAGTTGAAAAAGGAAAATGTTGTTTTTTGAGTGAATATGAGAAGAAGGTGTGATGAAGTTTTGAGATGTGGGAAAAAGAGAAAGAAAATTGAGAATGAGCAAAAAGAAAAAAAAATAAGCTCATGTGTTTGTGCGAAAAAGAAAAAAATGAAGTGATTGAAAAAACAGTGAAAAGAAAAAGAAAAAAAAATTGAAGTGTTGAGAGAAGTGGAATTGAAAGAGTGTTGATTGAATATGTTTGAAGTAGTCTGTTCCTAATCTCGAAGTGCCAAAGTTTGATTTTCTATTCTCCATTCACTTGAGTCACTTTACCATATTGTTATCCCACATGTCCAAAGAGCCTACATTACAACCTTGAGAAAAGTCCTTTTTGATTCGGCATTGAATTCTAGAGTATGGTCGGAGTTGAGAGTGCTTACAAGCCTATGGTTGCCGATATGAGTGATTGATTGTTTGAGTGAGTCCCTTAATCATTGATATACACTTGTGAGGGAGTGAAACACATCGTTGAGTGCACATCCATGCTTGATCTTGGTGTTTCTTATTATTGTTGCATGAGTACGATAAAAGAAAGTGAGTGAGTATACGGGTGATTGAGTTTTGAAGTTTGAGTTCATTAGCTTGCATGATTGAGTTTTCCTACTCATTCCTAACAATTTCACTTGACTTATTATTTCATTGCTTGGGGACAAGCAATATGGTAAGTTTGGGGGAGTTGATTAGGCGTGAAATTGTCATGATTCGTAGCTAGAAACGCCCTAGTTTTGGTCGAGTTTATAGAGTATTTAGAGTCAAATGAGCATTATTTCTATACATTGATAAATTTGTCTCTTTGATGCTCATAGGTGAATAGAGGATGAAAAACGGAGTTCGTAGGACTTTGAATCGACTCAAACGGATGCCCGGATGAGAAGATATTGAAGAAATACGATTGGTATTAGTGCGGACGAGGAAAAGTATCATTTGGAAGGATTAGAGATCACTCGAGCGCATTGCTCGAGCGCCACCGCTCGAGCGCCTTACTCGAGCGCGCAAACGTACAGAACAATTCTTGCGCTCGAGCAGCTCGAGCGCCACCGCTCGAGCGAATTGCTCGAGCGCCCAAAACATACAGAGAAGATTCAGCGCTCGAGCGAATGCATCATTCGAGCTACACAGCTCGAGCGGGACCGCTCGAGCGTTTTGCTCGAGCGCCCATATACTTTTGCCTCCGGATGCGTATTTTCGGCCCATTAACTCCCGTTTCGACCCGTGCCTATATATACCTCGTCCAAACACGTTTTGAAGGATCCCCAACTTTTAGAAATCACTTTAGACTTAGTTTTTGGAGAGGAAGGAGACGAGCAAGTTTTACTTTTACGTTGTTGATGTTTTTCATACGAATTCTTAGTTTATTTTCGTTTCTTAGTTTCTTTTCATTAGTTTGATTTCTTTAAACACTTTGAAATTTCGTTTTTATCAATTCAATTTCAGTTCTTCGTATTTATTTTCTTTTAAAACCCTAGTTCATGTTTCTTATTTTCTTCATTCCATTCAATATGTTTATGTTCGTTGTTTCTTTAATTGCTTTTAGTTTTGTTAAAACCATGTCCAGCTAAAACCCTTGCATGCTTAGGTTAGGATGAACTCGTAGAAGTAGGATGTGGGTACATAATTAGGGTAGTTTGTGATGTTAGTTTTAATTCTCTTAGTTAATGAATTCTTATAATTAATCTGAACTTTACCTTTAAATTTAGTACGAAAGTGTTAGAGAGAGGACGACCGCATCACTCAATAACAACTAGTAGTCTTAACGAGAAGGTTTAGGAAAGGTTAATTCATTTACCGGTTTAGCGAAGGAGGACGACCGCATCACCTTAGTTAAATTAGGGTCTCATTAATTGAGCACAATCTATTAACTTGTTAGTAGATTAGTGAAGTCGAGTGTTAGGGTAAAGTATTAGGGTTTAGAATCTTGAGCTTCCACCTTGCATTCTTTTACTTAGGTTAATTCTTGTTTGTCACGATTACTTTGATTATGTACCTGCTCCGTTAGTATACGTAGGGATTCCTATCCTAAGCATCACCATCTCCCATTAGATAACAACCTTAGTTAATTCGTTTCTTACGTTCTTTAGTTTAATTAGTTTACTTTAGTTGCTCTTAATTAATTCTTTCAAAAAAACCCAAAAACATTACACTCATATTAACTACGACGCGTAGATCTTCAGGGATCTATTCGCATATACACCATCCCTTGGGTTCGATAATACTTGGTCCCTATACTTGCCCATACTACAGTGAACCCGTACTCTTGCGGGGTAGCTACTAGTAGAAGCTAGTGTAGTCGCTTCAAGTCAATGGCGCCGTTGCCGGGGATGGCGTTATATGCTCTTTGAATAGGACTTGTCGATAGCTTAGTAGTTAGTAGTGGGTGATTTAATTTCTGTTTTTATTTTTATTTTTACTCAATTGGGCAGTTGCGTTTTGATCTTTCTGCTAGTGTGTCAGGTTTATGAAAACACGCTCACAAGGGAATACGAGCGAAGAGAGATTACCTGCAGATCCTGAGACAATAGCTAGAAGGAACCGAGCCTTCTTGAGAAGGATGAACGCTGCCGACTTAGGGAAGGAACCAATGGATCTCAATAATGAGTTGGACGATGCTGCCAACGATTTTAATCAGGCAGTAGACCAAGTTGAAGGCACTGGAGTTAGTGGTAGCCAAAATCAAATTCCATTAGGGGATAGCCAGAGCCTAAACCCGGATACACAAAACGTAGGGAACCCAGCTCAGAACCTTGTCCATAATCCTCCTAACAACCCTGCTTACCCACAAAACCCAAATAACCCTTTTAACAACCCGGTATACCAACATTACCCATACCCACCTTATCCTTACCCACCATATCCATATCATCCACCCCAGTCTACAACCAACCACCTGTTTACCAACCACCACCCCAACAAGTACCAGTACCTGCTGCTAATCCTCAACACGTTCCTCAGAACGTGGATCACAATATGACTATTCGAGGGAGGTTTGCAGCGCAGCCACGGCGGTACTATGATGGAGTGGCTTTACCTCCAGTTGAGGCAAACAACTTCTCGATATCACCGGGGATTTTAAAGCTGCTGACCGAGAATCAGTTCAAAGGAGTGATAGGGAAGGAGAATCCTCACACTCACTTGAGGAGTTTTCTCATGATAGCCTCAACGTTTAATTATAATGGCATGTCTGAAGATGCCAAGAGGCTTAGGTTGTTCCCATTTTCTCTTACGGGAATAGCCAAGGAATGGTATGATAACACGCTCCCACGGGGAGGTGTTAACACATGGGCCGAGCTCGAGCGTCTGTTCCTCGAGCGATTCTACCCTCCATCGAGAACGATTAAAGCGAGGATTGAGATCTCTTCCTTTCGCCAGAAGTCTGGAGAGGATTTACGCTAGGCATGGGAGAGATACTCGAATATGCTGATTGAGTGCCCGCAGCACGGGTACAATGAGGGGGATATTATGGCATTCTTCTATAGTGGTGCCAACAAGGCGGGGCAAGACCATTTAGACGCCTGTGCGGGCGGAGCATTCTTGAACCAAGGCATAGAGAGGTGTAGAGAGATCATGGACAACATTGTCACGAACGCCGGTGCTTGGAGTGCGGATGCAGATTTGCAGAGAGTGCATCACGTTGAAGAGGGAGAAGGAACGAGAAGGCTATTGATGGCCATGATGGAGAAGATAAACAACCTCGAGTTGGGGAAGAGTTTGGGTGGAGAGCATGCAGTAGAGAATGAGAGAGTAGACCAACCCAGTGGACAACAAGAGGTAGCCAATTACATGGGAGGTCCGTATTACAATCAGCATGGCTACCAAGGTGGAAACCAGTATGGAAGGCCTTCTTATGGCCAACCATTTGTACCTCCAGGCCCTCAGCCACTTCAAAATCAATGGAGGAACACACAAGGGTATCAAGGAGGCCAGCAGCCTCCTCAAAACACATGGAGGAAGAATGATAACTTTTCTTATGCTAACCCAAAAGCTGGTGTTACTGTTCCTGCAGGTGTTGATCCGGGGTCTAAACCTCCTGGTGGAGAAGGCGGTGCATCAACCGAGGAGATGTTGAGAGCGATCCTTCAGAAGGTGGAGGAAGGGAGCAAGCGGTTGTCATCCTTGGAGTACGATGTGAAGGAGTTGCATAAGAAGGGTGATCATCGTGATCAAGAGCTCCAGAAGATGAATGTTGAGTGGACTAGAACTCAACAAGAGAACAATCGAAGGTTCACTTCTTTAGAGCTCCAGATGAGCCAGATTGCAAAATCAGTGAATAGAATGCCGGAGGGGAACCCGAAAGAGCAGTGCAAGGCGATCCAGCTAAGAAGTGGAACCAACTACGAAGGTCCTCAAATGCCTGCTGATTCTGAGACGCCCCAAGAAGAGATTGAGCCTAAAGGAGATGAAGTTGAGAAGGGGATTGAAAGTGAAGGGATTGAGAAGCATAGAGATATGGATGAGTCCCAGAAGGGCAAGGAAAGTGAGGAGAGTGAGAGAGTTCCTAAGTGGAAAAAGGCAAAGGAAGCAAGGGATAAAGTGAAAGAAACAGAAAGAGATGAGTGGGGGGTACCCAAATCTGTGATACCCGTCCCGTATCCACAGCGCTTCATGAAAAAGAAGCTTGATGAAAAATTTGCAAAATTTCTTGATGTTTTTAAACAATTGCATATTAATATTCCTTTTTATGATGCTTTGGAACAGATGCCGCATTATGCAAAGTTTCTGAAGGACTTGATCGCGAAAAGACGGCGAGTGGATGAGCCGAAGTTGGTGCAGTTGAACCACGAGGTGAGTGCACTAGTGCACAAGGCGCTTCCACCGAAGCTGAAGGATCCCGGGAGCTTCACGATCCTATGTGACATTGGGAACGGGATCAAGAAGGGAGCGTTGTGCGACCTTGGGGCGAGCATCAATCTCATGCCCTTGTCGCTTTTCAAGAAGTTGGAAGGTGGTGAACTTCAACCCACAATGATGACGCTTCAACTAGCCGACCGGTCTATTACTCGACCTCAAGGTGTTGTTGAAGACGTCCTAGTGAGAGTTGGAGATCACATTTTTCCAGCCGACTTTGTAGTGCTAGAAATGGAGGAAGATGAGCACGTGCCCTTGATCTTGGGAAGACCGTTCTTAGCTACGGCGGGGATGGTGCTAGATGTGGCAAATGGGAAGATCACATTGAAGGTTGATGATCAAGAAGTGAAGATCTCCCTATATGAAGCCATGAAGCACCCGAAGGAGGATGAGAGCTTGTATTGCATGGATGCCATTGATCCTCGTGTTGAAGACACGCCTTCTATCCCTAATCCTTCTGATATTCATGATTTTGTTAGTCCTTCACTTGATTATTTAACCCATGAGCATTATGATCTTGATTATGTTGATAGGGATAAAGTGAAGAAGTTGAAGGATGAAGAGGTGAAGAAAGTGGATGTGGTCCAGTTAGAAGGGAAAGGAGGAGTTAAGAAGAAAAAGTCCAAACTCAAGAAATTGTTTGGTAAGACTCCTCCAGATAGAGGGAAGAAGGAGTTGAGACCCATAACACTTGGGGATGAGAAGAGAGCAAAGGGGCTCATGATGGAGGGGCATCAAGGAAAGAAGTTCAGACACCACTCTTATGAGAGTGAGGGAGGTAAATTTGAGTATGATGTCCCATAAGCTCCTTTGAGCTTGGTCCGGCATGAGGACCTTAAAAATAGCGCTGAATGGGAGGCAACCCATTTTTATTTGCTTTTGAGTGTTTTTTTTAGTTATTTTCCTTTTATGTTACTAGGATGTTGTTGAGTCGTAAGTTTAACCTCGTACTTGAGAGTTTTATTTTGTAGGCTTGTCTCTAAAGGAGTAAAGGTATCATGGAGTTATTTAGATTGAAGGAACCAACTTGAGACAAGGGAGTGTGCAAAGCTATTGAGAGAAACTGAATTGTTCGGTTGAGGTAACCCACAACCCCAAACTTAGACCTCTAGCAAGGTCGAAGTTTGGGGGGGTGGAGTTTTTTTTTATATGTTTTCTTGTTACATTGCACCGGAGCACCCCTTATCTTTGAGTTGAGTTAGTTATTTGGTGCCTTGAGATGCTCCTTGGGCTATTATTAATTTGTTTTGTTACTCAATATTTTATGCCTATCAATCACCTTATGCTTGTTGATTGCTATCTTTGAGTATGATTTGATGAGTAGGGTGAATTTTGAGGCTGAGTTAGAAATTCTTTTGTGTGAGTGTTTGAGTTTGAGCTGATTGGAAAAAAACTTGTATGCTTATGAGTTTTCTTTTGAGTACTTGTATGATGAGAGTGAGAATTCACTAGGACTAGCATGGATGTGAAAGCTGTGAGTTTTTGAGCCTTATGAGATTTAAATGCATGATTTAATCTCTTCGTTTGTGAGTGGATCGTCACCTTAGAGGATGCTAGAACTTGCATGTGCTCTTGCTTCTTGATTGTGTCTAGTTTGATATGCCGAATGTGATCTTAGGCCATCTTTGATTTAATTGAGTCACTTAGCCAAAAAATTTCCTTACCAATGACATTGAATCCCTTGTTAGCCCCTTTGAGCCTAAAGCCTATTTTATTTGCTAGCACATATGAACACTATTCCAATTCCTAAGCCTTTTTGTCCCAACTTGAGTGGAGAATAGGAAAGTGTGAATGTGAAGGGAGTGAATTGAGTTGAAAAAGGAAAAGGTTGTTTTTTGAGTGAATATGAGAAGAAGGTGTGATGAAGTTTTGAGATGTGGGAAAAAGAGAAAGAAAATTGAGAATGAGCAAAAAGAAAAAAAAATGAGCTCATGTGTTTGTGCGAAAAAGAAAAAAATGAAGTGATTGAAAAAACAGTGAAAAGAAAAAGAAAAAAAAATTGAAGTGTTGAGAGAAGTGGAATTGAAAGAGTGTTGATTGAATATGTTTGAAGTAGTCTGTTCCTAATCTCGAAGTGCCAAAGTTTGATTTTCTATTCTCCATTCACTTGAGTCACTTTACCATATTGTTATCCCACATGTCCAAAGAGCCTACATTACAACCTTGAGAAAAGTCCTTTTTGATTCGGCATTGAATTCTAGAGTATGGTCGGAGTTGAGAGTGCTTACAAGCCTATGGTTGCCGATATGAGTGATTGATTGTTTGAGTGAGTCCCTTAATCATTGATATACACTTGTGAGGGAGTGAAACACATCGTTGAGTGCACATCCATGCTTGATCTTGGTGTTTCTTATTATTGTTGCATGAGTACGATAAAAGAAAGTGAGTGAGTATACGGGTGATTGAGTTTTGAAGTTTGAGTTCATTAGCTTGCATGATTGAGTTTTCCTACTCATTCCTAACAATTTCACTTGACTTATTATTTCATTGCTTGGGGACAAGCAATATGGTAAGTTTGGGGGGGTTGATTAGGCGTGAAATTGTCATGATTCGTAGCTAGAAACACCCTAGTTTTGGTCGAGTTTATAGAGTATTTAGAGTCAAATGAGCATTATTTCTATACATTGATAAATTTGTCTCTTTGATGCTCATAGGTGAATAGAGGACGAAAAACGGAGTTCGTAGGACTTTGAATCGACTCAAACGGATGCCCGGATGAGAAGATATTGAAGAAATACGATTGGTATTAGTGCGGACGAGGAAAAGTATCATTTGGAAGGATTAGAGATCACTCGAGCGCATTGCTCGAGCGCCACCGCTCGAGCGCCTTACTCGAGCGCGCAAACGTACAGAACAATTCTTGCGCTCGAGCAGCTCGAGCGCCACCGCTCGAGCGAATTGCTCGAGCGCCCAAAACATACAGAGAAGATTCAGCGCTCGAGCGAATGCATCATTCGAGCTACACAGCTCGAGCGGGACCGCTCGAGCGTTTTGCTCGAGCGCCCATATATTTTTGCCTCCGGATGCGTATTTTCGGCCCATTAACTCCCGTTTCGACCCGTGCCTATATATACCTCGTCCAAACACGTTTTGAAGGATCCCCAACTTTTAGAAATCACTTTAGACTTAGTTTTTGGAGAGGAAGGAGACGAGCAAGTTTTACTTTTACGTTGTTGATGTTTTTCATACGAATTCTTAGTTTATTTTCGTTTCTTAGTTTCTTTTCATTAGTTTGATTTCTTTAAACACTTTGAAATTTCGTTTTTATCAATTCAATTTCAGTTCTTCGTATTTATTTTCTTTTAAAACCCTAGTTCATGTTTCTTATTTTCTTCGTTCCATTCAATATGTTTATGTTCGTTGTTTCTTTAATTGCTTTTAGTTTTGTTAAAACCATGTCCAGCTAAAACCCTTGCATGCTTAGGTTAGGATGAACTCGTAGAAGTAGGATGTGGGTACATAATTAGGGTAGTTTGTGACGTTAGTTTTAATTCTCTTAGTTAATGAATTCTTATAATTAATCTGAACTTTACCTTTAAATTTAGTACGAAAGTGTTAGAGAGAGGACGACCGCATCACTCAATAACAACTAGTAGTCTTAACGAGAAGGTTTAGGAAAGGTTAATTCATTTACCGGTTTAGCGAAGGAGGACGACCGCATCACCTTAGTTAAATTAGGGTCTCATTAATTGAGCACAATCTATTAACTTGTTAGTAGATTAGTGAAGTCGAGTGTTAGGGTAAAGTATTAGGGTTTAGAATCTTGAGCTTCCACCTTGCATTCTTTTACTTAGGTTAATTCTTGTTTGTCACGATTACTTTGATTATGTACCTGCTCCGTTAGTATACGTAGGGATTCCTATCCTAAGCATCACCATCTCCCATTAGATAACAACCTTAGTTAATTCGTTTCTTACGTTCTTTAGTTTAATTAGTTTACTTTAGTTGCTCTTAATTAATTCTTTCAAAAAAACCCAAAAACATTACACTCATATTAACTACGACGCGTAGATCTTCAGGGATCTATTCGCATATACACCATCCCTTGGGTTCGATAATACTTGGTCCCTATACTTGCCCATACTACAGTGAACCCGTACTCTTGCGGGGTAGCTACTAGTAGAAGCTAGTGTAGTCGCTTCAAGTCAATGGCTCCGTTGCCGGGGATGGCGTTATATGCTCTTTGAATAGGACTTGTCGATAGCTTAGTAGTTAGTAGTGGGTGATTTAATTTCTGTTTTTATTTTTATTTTTACTCAATTGGGCAGTTGCGTTTTGATCTTTCTGCTAGTTTGTCAGGTTTATGAAAACACGCTCACAAGGGAATACGAGCGAAGAGAGATTACCTGCAGATCCTGAGACAATAGCTAGAAGGAACCGAGCCTTCTTGAGAAGGATGAACGCTGCCGACTTAGGGAAGGAACCAATGGATCTCAATAATGAGTTGGACGATGCTGCCAACGATTTTAATCAGGCAGTAGACCGAGTTGAAGGCACTGGAGTTAGTGGTAGCCAAAATCAAATTCCATTAGGGGATAGCCAGAGCCTAAACCCGGATACACAAAACGTAGGGAACCCAGCTCAGAACCTTGTCCATAATCCTCCTAACAACCCTGCTTACCCACAAAACCCAAATAACCCTTTTAACAACCCGGTATACCAACATTACCCATACCCACCTTATCCTTACCCACCATATCCATATCATCCACCCCCAGTCTACAACCAACCACCTGTTTACCAACCACCACCCCAACAAGTACCAGTACCTGCTGCTAATCCTTAACACGTTCCTCAGAACGTGGATCACAATATGACTATTCGAGGGAGGTTTGCAGCGCAGCCACAACGGTACTATGATGGAGTGGCTTTACCTCCAGTTGAGGCAAACAACTTCTCGATATCACCGGGGATTTTAAAGCTGCTGACCGAGAATCAGTTCAAATGAGTGATAGGGAAGGAGAATCCTCACACTCACTTGAGGAGTTTTCTCATGATAGCCTCAACGTTTAATTATAATGGCATGTCTGAAGATGCCAAGAGGCTTAGGTTGTTCCCATTTTCTCTTACGGGAATAGCTAAGGAATGGTATGATAACACGCTCCCACGGGGAGGTGTTAACACATGGGCCGAGCTCGAGCGTCTGTTCCTCGAGTGATTCTACCCTCCATCGAGAACGATTAAAGCGAGGATTGAGATCTCTTCCTTTCGCCAGAAGTCTGGAGAGGATTTACGCTAGGCATGGGAGAGATACTCGAATATGCTGATTGAGTGCCCGCAGCACGGGTACAATGAGGGGGATATTATGGCATTCTTCTATAGTGGTGCCAACAAGGCGGGGCAAGACCATTTAGACGCCTGTGCGGGCGGAGCATTCTTGAACCAAGGCATAGAGAGGTGTAGAGAGATCATGGACAACATTGTCACGAACGCCGGTGCTTGGAGTGCGGATGCAGATTTGCAGAGAGTGCATCACGTTGAAGAGGGAGAAGGAACGAGAAGGCTATTGATGGCCATGATGGAGAAGATAAACAACCTCGAGTTGGGGAAGAGTTTGGGTGGAGAGCATGCAGTAGAGAATGAGAGAGTAGACCAACCCAGTGGACAGCAAGAGGTAGCCAATTACATGGGAGGTCCGTATTACAATCAGCATGGCTACCAAGGTGGAAACCAGTATGGAAGGCCTTCTTATGGCCAACCATTTGTACCTCCAGGCCCTCAGCCACTTCAAAATCAATGGAGGAACACACAAGGGCATCAAGGAGGCCAGCAGCCTCCTCAAAACACATGGAGGAAGAATGATAACTTTTCTTATGCTAACCCAAAAGCTGGTGTTACTGTTCCTGCAGGTGTTGATCCGGGGTCTAAACCTCCTGGTGGAGAAGGCGGTGCATCAACCGAGGAGATGTTGAGAGCGATCCTTCAGAAGGTGGAGGAAGGGAGCAAGCGGTTGTCATCCTTGGAGTACGATGTGAAGGAGTTGCATAAGAAGGGTGATCATCGTGATCAAGAGCTCCAGAAGATGAATGTTGAGTGGACTAGAACTCAACAAGAGAACAATCGAAGGTTCACTTCTTTAGAGCTCCAGATGAGCCAGATTGCAAAATCAGTGAATAGAATGCCGGAGGGGAACCCGAAAGAGCAGTGCAAGGCGATCCAGCTAAGAAGTGGAACCAACTACGAAGGTCCTCAAATGCCTGCTGATTCTGAGACGCCCCAAGAAGAGATTGAGCCTAAAGGAGATGAAGTTGAGAAGGGGATTGAAAGTGAAGGGATTGAGAAGCATAGAGATATGGATGAGTCCCAGAAGGGCAAGGAAAGTGAGGAGAGTGAGAGAGTTCCTAAGTGGAAAAAGGCAAAGGAAGCAAGGGATAAAGTGAAAGAAACAGAAAGAGATGAGTGGGGGGTACCCAAATCTGTGATACCCGTCCCGTATCCACAGCGCTTCATGAAAAAGAAGCTTGATGAAAAATTTGCAAAATTTCTTGATGTTTTTAAACAATTGCATATTAATATTCCTTTTTATGATGCTTTGGAACAGATGCCGCATTATGCAAAGTTTCTGAAGGACTTGATCGCGAAAAGACGGCGAGTGGATGAGCCGAAGTTGGTGCAGTTGAACCACGAGGTGAGTGCACTAGTGCACAAGGCGCTTCCACCGAAGCTGAAGGATCCCGGGAGCTTCACGATCCTATGTGACATTGGGAACGGGATCAAGAAGGGAGCGTTGTGCGACCTTGGGGCGAGCATCAATCTCATGCCCTTGTCGCTTTTCAAGAAGTTGGAAGGTGGTGAACTTCAACCCACAATGATGACGCTTCAACTAGCCGACCGGTCTATTACTCGACCTCAAGGTGTTGTTGAAGACGTCCTAGTGAGAGTTGGAGATCACATTTTTCCAGCCGACTTTGTAGTGCTAGAAATGGAGGAAGATGAGCACGTGCCCTTGATCTTGGGAAGACCGTTCTTAGCTACGGCGGGGATGGTGCTAGATGTGGCAAATGGGAAGATCACATTGAAGGTTGATGATCAAGAAGTGAAGATCTCCCTATATGAAGCCATGAAGCACCCGAAGGAGGATGAGAGCTTGTATTGCATGGATGCCATTGATCCTCGTGTTGAAGACACGCCTTCTATCCCTAATCCTTCTGATATTCATGATTTTGTTAGTCCTTCACTTGATTATTTAACCCATGAGCATTATGATCTTGATTATGTTGATAGGGATAAAGTGAAGAAGTTGAAGGATGAAGAGGTGAAGAAAGTGGATGTGGTCCAGTTAGAAGGGAAAGGAGGAGTTAAGAAGAAAAAGTCCAAACTCAAGAAATTGTTTGGTAAGACTCCTCCAGATAGAGGGAAGAAGGAGTTGAGACCCATAACACTTGGGGATGAGAAGAGAGCAAAGGGGCTCATGATGGAGGGGCATCAAGGAAAGAAGTTCAGACACCACTCTTATGAGAGTGAGGGAGGTAAATTTGAGTATGATGTCCCATAAGCTCCTTTGAGCTTGGTCCGGCATGAGGACCTTAAAAATAGCGCTGAATGGGAGGCAACCCATTTTTATTTGCTTTTGAGTGTTTTTTTTAGTTATTTTCCTTTTATGTTACTAGGATGTTGTTGAGTCGTAAGTTTAACCTCGTACTTGAGAGTTTTATTTTGTAGGCTTGTCTCTAAAGGAGTAAAGGTATCATGGAGTTATTTAGATTGAAGGAACCAACTTGAGACAAAGGAGTGTGCAAAGCTATTGAGAGAAACTGAATTGTTCGGTTGAGGTAACCCACAACCCCAAACTTAGACCTCTAGCAAGGTCGAAGTTTGGGGGGGTGGAGTTTTTTTTATATGTTTTCTTGTTACATTGCACCGGAGCACCCCTTATCTTTGAGTTGAGTTAGTTATTTGGTGCCTTGAGATGCTCCTTGGGCTATTATTAATTTGTTTTGTTACTCAATATTTTATGCCTATCAATCACCTTATGCTTGTTGATTGCTATCTTTGAGTATGATTTGATGAGTAGGGTGAATTGTGAGGCTGAGTTAGAAATTCTTTTGTGTGAGTGTTTGAGTTTGAGCTGATTGGAAAAAAACTTGTATGCTTATGAGTTTTCTTTTGAGTACTTGTATGATGAGAGTGAGAATTCACTAGGACTAGCATGGATGTGAAAGCCGTGAGTTTTTGAGCCTTATGAGATTTAAATGCATGATTTAATCTCTTCGTTTGTGAGTGGATCGTCACCTTAGAGGATGCTAGAACTTGCATGTGCTCTTGCTTCTTGATTGTGTCTAGTTTGATATGCCGAATGTGATCTTAGGCCATCTTTGATTTAATTGAGTCACTTAGCCAAAAAAATTCCTTACCAATGACATTGAATCCCTTGTTAGCCCCTTTGAGCCTAAAGCCTATTTTATTTGCTAGCACATATGAACACTATTCCAATTCCTAAGCCTTTTTGTCCCAACTTGAGTGGAGAATAGGAAAGTGTGAATGTGAAGGGAGTGAATTGAGTTGAAAAAGGAAAAGGTTGTTTTTTGAGTGAATATGAGAAGAAGGTGTGATGAAGTTTTGAGATGTGGGAAAAAGAGAAAGAAAATTGAGAATGAGCAAAAAGAAAAAAAAATGAGCTCATGTGTTTGTGCGAAAAAGAAAAAAATGAAGTGATTGAAAAAACAGTGAAAAGAAAAAGAAAAAAAAATTGAAGTGTTGAGAGAAGTGGAATTGAAAGAGTGTTGATTGAATATGTTTGAAGTAGTCTGTTCCTAATCTCGAAGTGCCAAAGTTTGATTTTCTATTCTCCATTCACTTGAGTCACTTTACCATATTGTTATCCCACATGTCCAAAGAGCCTACATTACAACCTTGAGAAAAGTCCTTTTTGATTCGGCATTGAATTCTAGAGTATGGTCGGAGTTGAGAGTGCTTACAAGCCTATGGTTGCCGATATGAGTGATTGATTGTTTGAGTGAGTCCCTTAATCATTGATATACACTTGTGAGGGAGTGAAACACATCGTTGAGTGCACATCCATGCTTGATCTTGGTGTTTCTTATTATTGTTGCATGAGTACGATAAAAGAAAGTGAGTGAGTATACGGGTGATTGAGTTTTGAAGTTTGAGTTCATTAGCTTGCATGATTGAGTTTTCCTACTCATTCCTAACAATTTCACTTGACTTATTATTTCATTGCTTGGGGACAAGCAATATAGTAAGTTTGGGGGGGTTGATTAGGCGTGAAATTGTCATGATTCGTAGCTAGAAACGCCCTAGTTTTGGTCGAGTTTATAGAGTATTTAGAGTCAAATGAGCATTATTTCTATACATTGATAAATTTGTCTCTTTGATGCTCATAGGTGAATAGAGGACGAAAAACGGAGTTCGTAGGACTTTGAATCGACTCAAACGGATGCCCGGATGAGAAGATATTGAAGAAATACGATTGGTATTAGTGCGGACGAGGAAAAGTATCATTTGGAAGGATTAGAGATCACTCGAGCGCATTGCTCGAGCGCCACCGCTCGAGCGCCTTACTCGAGCGCGCAAACGTACAGAACAATTCTTGCGCTCGAGCAGCTCGAGCGCCACCGCTCGAGCGAATTGCTCGAGCGCCCAAAACATACAGAGAAGATTCAGCGCTCGAGCAGCTCGAGCGCGACCGCTCGAGCGAATGCATCATTCGAGCTACACAGCTCGAGCGGGACCGCTCGAGCGTTTTGCTCGAGCGCCCATATACTTTTGCCTCCGGATGCGTATTTTCGGCCCATTAACTCCCGTTTCGACCCGTGCCTATATATACCTCGTCCAAACACGTTTTGAAGGATCCCCAACTTTTAGAAATCACTTTAGACTTGTTTTTGGAGAGGAAGGAGACGAGCAAGTTTTACTTTTACGTTGTTGATGTTTTTCATACGAATTCTTAGTTTATTTTCGTTTCTTAGTTTCTTTTCATTAGTTTGATTTCTTTAAACACTTTGAAATTTCGTTTTTATCAATTCAATTTCAGTTCTTCGTATTTATTTTCTTTTAAAACCCTAGTTCATGTTTCTTATTTTCTTCGTTCCATTCAATATGTTTATGTTCGTTGTTTCTTTAATTGCTTTTAGTTTTGTTAAAACCATGTCCAGCTAAAACCCTTGCATGCTTAGGTTAGGATGAACTCGTAGAAGTAGGATGTGGGTACATAATTAGGGTAGTTTGTGACGTTAGTTTTAATTCTCTTAGTTAATGAATTCTTATAATTAATCTGAACTTTACCTTTAAATTTAGTACGAAAGTGTTAGAGAGAGGACGACCGCATCACTCAATAACAACTAGTAGTCTTAACGAGAAGGTTTAGGAAAGGTTAATTCATTTACCGGTTTAGCGAAGGAGGACGACCGCATCACCTTAGTTAAATTAGGGTCTCATTAATTGAGCACAATCTATTAACTTGTTAGTAGATTAGTGAAGTCGAGTGTTAGGGTAAAGTATTAGGGTTTAGAATCTTGAGCTTTCACCTTGCATTCTTTTACTTAGGTTAATTCTTGTTTGTCACGATTACTTTGATTATGTACCTGCTCCGTTAGTATACGTAGGGATTCCTATCCTAAGCATCACCATCTCCCATTAGATAACAACCTTAGTTAATTCGTTTCTTACGTTCTTTAGTTTAATTAGTTTACTTTAATTGCTCTTAATTAATTCTTTCAAAAAAACCCAAAAACATTACACTCATATTAACTACGACGCGTAGATCTTCAGGGATCTATTCGCATATACACCATCCCTTGGGTTCGATAATACTTGGTCCCTATACTTGCCCATACTACAGTGAACCCGTACTCTTGCGGGGTAGCTACTAGTAGAAGCTAATGTAGTCGCTTCAAGTCACAGACCTTCAAGTCCACTGACGAGTTATTATCTTAAGTAACCTGATAAGTTTTAGAAGAAGTTTTAATTTGTAATCACAGGTGTATAACCCCCCCACATACACCTGTTTACTCGTTTCGGGACCAACATAATGTAGGCTCTTTGGACATGTGGTATATCAATATGGTAAGTGACTCAAGTGAATGGAGAATAGAAAGTCAAACTTTAGTACTTCGAGATTGGGAACATAATACTTCAAACATTTTCAATCAACACACTTTCAATTCCAACACTCTCAACACTTCAATTTTTTTTCTTTCTAACTCTTTTCACTTTTCTCAATCACTTCACCTTATTTTTTTTCACAAACACATGAGCTCATTTTTTCTTTTGCTCATTCTCAATTTTTTTCTTTTTCCCACAACTCAAAACTTCATCACACCTTCTTCTCATACTCACTCAAGCAATCACATTTTCCTCTTTCAACTCAACTCAATCCCTTCACATTCACACTTTTCCTATTCTCCACTCAAATTGGGACAAAAGGCTTAGGAATTGGAATAGTGTTTAAATGTGCTAGCAAATGAAATAGGCTTTAGGCTCAAAGGGGCTAACAAGGGACAAATATCAATGGTAAAGAAAATTTAGGCTAAGTGACTCAATCAAAACAAAGATGGCCTAAGATCACATTCGGCATATCAAACTAGACACAATCTAGAAGTGAGAGCACACACAAGTTCTAGCATCCTCTAAGGTGATGATCCACTCACAAACGAAGAGATTATTTCATGCATCAAAATCTCATAAGGCTCAAATCTCACGGCTTTCACATCCATGCTAGTCCTAGTGAATTCTCACTCTCATCACACAAGCACTCAAAAGAAAAACTTGCAAGCATACTAGTTCTCTCTCAAATCAACTCCAACTCAAACACTCACACAACAAAACTCCTAACTTACCCTTACAACTCAACTTTTCTCACTCAGTCATACTCAAGAATCAGCAATACGCAAGCATAAGATGATTGATAGGCATGAAATATGTAGTACCACATCAAAACACTAACAGCCCAAGGAGCATCTCAAGATACCAAATAACCAAACTCAACTCACAGAGAGGGTGTGCACTTGTGCAATGTTACCATAAAACATATAAAAACTCCACCCCCCCAAACTTCGACCTTGTGAAGAGGTCTAAGTTTGGGGTTGTGGGTTACCTCATCCAAACAATTCAAGTTTCTCAACAACGTGGCACACTCCCTTGTCTCGAGTTGGTCCCTTCAATCTGAATAACTCCATGATACCTTTACTCCTTCGAGACAAGCCTACAAAATAAACTCTCAAGTACGAGGTTAAAACTTACGATTCAATAACACCCTAATAATGTAAAAAAACAATGAAAAATAAATAAAAATGGATTGTCTCCCATTCAGCGCTATTTTTAAGGTCCTCATGCCGGACCGAGCTCAAAGGAGCTTATGGGACATGATACTCAAAATTACCTCCCTTACTCTCATAAGAGTGGTGGTTGAATTTCTTTCCTTGATTCCCCTCCATCATGAGCTCCTTTTCTTCCTTCTCCACCCCAAGTGGTGGGAGTCTCAACTTCTTCTCACCTTTATCCGGAGGAGTCTTACTAAGCAATTTCTTGCGCTTGGACTTTTTCTTCTTAACTCCTCCTTTCCCCTCCAACTGGACCTCGTCCACCTTTTTCACTTCTTCATCCGTCAAATTCTTCCCTTTATCCCTATCAAAATAATCAAGATCATAATGCTCATGGGTTAAATTATCAAGCGAAGGACTAACGAAATCATGAATATAAGACAGATTAGGGATAGGAGGTGTGTCTTCAACACAAGGATCAATTGCATCCATGCAATAACAACTTTCATCCTCCTTCGGGTGTTTCATGGCCTCATATAGGGAAACCTTTATCTCTTGATCGTCAACTTTCAACGTGATCTTTCCATTTGCCACATCTAGCACCATCCCGACCGTTGCTAAGAACGGTCTTCCCAAGATCAATGGAACATGCTCATCTTCCTCCATGTCAAGCACTACAAAATCGGCTGGAAATATGTGATCCCCAACCTTCACGAGGACGTCTTCAACCACACCTTGAGGTCGAGTAATAAGCCGGTCGGCAAGTTGAAGTGTCATCATTGTCGGTTGAAGTTCTCCACCCTCCAACTTCTTGAATAACGACAAGGGCATAAGATTGATGCTCGCCCCAAGGTCGCACAACGCTCCCTTCTTAACTCCATTTCCGATATCATATAAGATCATGAAACTCCCAGGATCCTTTAACTTCGGTGGAAGCGCTTTGTGCACTAATGCACTCACCTCATGGTTCAACTGCACCAACTTGGGTTCATCTACTCGCCTCCTCTTCGCTATCAAGTCCTTCAGAAACTTGGCATAATTCAACATCTGTTCCAAAACATCATAAAAAGGAATGTTAATATGCAGTTTCTTAAAAACATCAAGGAATTTAGCGAATTTCTCATCAAGCTTCTTTTTCATGGAGCGCTGTGGATACGGGACGGGTATCACCGATTTGGGTACCCCCCATTCATCACGCTCGGTCTCTTTCACTTTCTCCCTTGCTTCTTTTGCCTTCTTCCACTTAGGAACTCTCTCAATCTTCTCAATGTCTTCCTCTTCAGGCTCTTTGCTCTCATGGGACTCATCCACATCTTTACTCTTCTGAATGCCTTCACTCTCAACCCCTTTCTCAACTCCCATTTCCTCAATCTCAATCTCTCCTTGGGGCGTCTCAGAATCAGCAGGCATCTGAGGACCCTCATAGTTGGTCCCACTTCTTAGCTGGATCACCTTGCAATGCTCTTTCGGGTTTCCCTCCGGCATAGAAGGATACTTGCCCGACTCTCTACCCAATGATTTTACGATCTGGCTCATCTGAAATTCTATCGAAGTGATCCGCCTATTGTTCTCTTGCTGAATCCGATTCAGCTCTACATCTCTCTTCTGGAGTTCTTGATCACGCTGATCACCTTTCTTATGCAACTCTTTAACGTCATACTCCAAAGAGGACAATCTCTTGCTTCCTTCCTCCACCTTCTGAAGGATAGCTCTCAACATCTCCTCAGTTGAGGCACCGCCTTCTCCACCCGGAAGTTTAGAACCTGGATCAACACCTGAAGGAACTGTAATTCCGGCATTCAGATTAGCATATAAAAAATTATCGTTCTTCCTCCATGTGTTTTGAGGAGGCTGTTGGCCTCCTTGATACCCTTGTGTGTTCCTCCATTGATTTTGAGGCGGCTGTGGTCCTGGAGGTATAAATGGTTGGACATAAGAAGGCCTTCCAAACTGATTGCCACCTTGTGGATACCCGCCTTGTGGATAATTAGGTCTTCCCATAAAGTTGTCCTCTTCTTGCTGACTCGTGGGTGGATCCACTTTCTCATTCACTGCTACATTCCCTCCAACCAGATTCTGCCCCATCTCAAGGTTACTGATTTTCTCCATCATTGCCATCAACAGCTTCCTTGTCCCCTCATTCTCTTCCAACTTACACGCTCTCTAAAATTCTGGATCCTCGTTCCATGCCCCGACATTCGTGACAATGTTGTTGATGATTTCTCTACATCTTGCTATCCCTTGGTTCAGAAAATCTCCACTTGCACACGCATCGAGATGGGCTTACCCAGTCTTGCTAGCCCCACTAAAGAAGAATGCCATGATATCTCCCTCATTGTACCCATGCTGCGGGCACTCAATCAACATGTTCGAGTATCTCTCCCACGCCTGACGTAAGTCTTCTCCTTGCTTCTGGCGGAAGGAAGATATCTCTATTCTTGCTTTAATCGTTCTAGATGGAGGGTAGAATCGCTCGAGAAACAGACGCTCGAGCTCGGCCCATGTGGTTACACCTCCCCGTGGAAGCGTGTTATCGTACCACTCCTTGGCTATTCCCGTCAAAGAGAATGGGAACAGCCTGAGCCTCTTGGCATCTTCAGACATGCTGTTATAATTGAATGTGGATGCGATCATCAGAAAACTCCTCAAATGAGTGTGAGGATTCTCCTTCCCAACCTCCCACTTGAATTGATTCTCGGTAAGCAGCTTAAGAATTCCTGGGGAAATCGAGAAGTTATTTGCCTCTAGAGGGGGCAATGCCACTCCATCATAGTACCTCTGCGGTTGTGCCGCGAACCTCCCTCTAATAGCCATGTTTTGATCCGTATTCTGAGGAACGTGCTGAGGATTTGCAGGTGGTACAGGTACTTGTTGGGGTGGTGGTGGTTGATAAGCTGGTGGTTGGTTATAAACAGGAGGTGGAGGGTACGAGTATGGAGAATACGGATAAGGTGGGTATGGGTAGGGTGTATAAGGTAAGTTATGTTATGGAAAGTTGTTCTGTGAGTAAGCAGAGTTGTTTTGAGGATGTTGGACAAGGTTATGAGCTGGATTGTTTACGTTTTTTGTACCCGGGTTTAGGCTCTGGCTATCTCATAATGGAACTTGATTCTGGCTACCACTCACTCGAGTACTGTCAACTCGGTCCACTACCTGATTGAACTCATTCGCAGCATCATCCAACTCATTAGAGATGTCCATGTTCACGTTCTTATTCTCTCCTACGGCAGCGTTCATCCTTCTTAAGAAGGCACATTTTCTTCTTGCTATTGTCTCAGGATCCAACTGTAATCTCTCTTCGCTCGTAGCACCTTGTGAGCGTGTTTTCATAAACCTGAAACACTAACAAAAGAATAAAAACGCAACTGCCGAAAATACTATGAAATAAAACAGAAAAGTAAATCACTCACTACTAACTACTAAGCTATCTACAAGTCCTATTCAAAAGACATACAACGCATCCCCGACAATGGTGCCATTGACTTGAAGCGAATATACCAGCTTTCTACTAGTAGTTTCCCCGCAAGAGTACGGGTTCACTGTAGTATGAGTAAGTATAGGGACCAAGTATTATTGAACCCTAGGGAAAGTGTGTATGCGAACAGATTCCTGAAGATCTACGCGTCGTAGCTAATATGAGTGTAATATTTTTGGAATTTTTGAAGAATTAATTTTAAAACTAAAATAAACTAATTAAATTAAATAACGAAAGAAACGAATTAACAAAAGTTTGTATTCAAATAAATGATGGTGATGCTTAGGATAGGAATCCCTATGTATACTAACGGAGCAAGTACATAATCAAGATAACCGTGACGCGCAAGAAATAACCTAAGTTAAAGATTGTAAGATGAAAGCTCAAGAATTATTCCCCTAATACTTTATCCTAGCAATCGACTTTACTAATCCACTAACGAGTTAATAGATCGTGCTTAATTAACGAGACCCTAACTTAAACTAAGGTGATGCGGTCGTCCTCCTTAGATAAACTGGTAGATTAATTAACCCTTTCTAAACCCTCTTATTAAGTCTACTCGTTGTTAAAGAGTGATAAGACCGTCCTCTCTCTAACACTTTTCGAACGAAATTCAAGAATAAAGTCAAGATTGATTTTAAGAATTCATTAATTAAGAGAATTAAAACCTAACGTCACGAATTACCCTAATTACATACCCACAACCTACTTCTACGAGTTCATCCTACCCCAAGCATGCAAGGGTTTTAGCTAGACATGGTTTTTACGTAAACAAGAACAATTGAATAAGTAACGAACATGAACATAATTATTATAACAAATAAATTATCAAACATAAACTAGGGTTGAAAGAAAATTAATGCTAAGAGCTGAATTTAAATTAAGAAAACAAAGTCTCAAAGTATTAACGAACAAAGGTCTCAAGAAACGAAATTAAAAAGCAAAATCGTACTATGAATTCGTAAAGAAAACCTCGAAAATGTGAATCTCAAGCTTGCACGTCAAAACTAACTCTAAAAGTACTATGGTATCAAGTGGTGTATGTCGTGGTATGATATCCTCCGTAAAAACGTGTTCGGAAGGGGTATAAATAGTCAACGAGTTGAATCGGGAGTTAATGGGCCAAAAAATCACGTACGCTCGTGCACTAGTGCACGAGCTCACCCCCGTCGTGCGCTCCAATTCTTCCAGAGAGCAAAAAATGCTCGATCTCCCCTTGGTCGTGCACTAGTGCACGACCCGCGTCTGCTCGTGCACCCTGCACGAGTGCTCGTGCACTAGTGCACAAGTTGTACCTTCTCGAGCTCTCTACTCGACTGCTCGTGCACTATTTGCACGAGTGCTCCTTGCTTGTGCACTCCAATGATACTTTTGCTCCCACAAACTAATACTTTTCATATTTCTTCGATATCTTCTCATCCGGGCGTCCGTTTGAGTCGATTCAAAGTCCTACGAACTTCTCTTTTCGCCCTCTATCCATCTATGAGCATCAAAGAAACAAATTCATTAGTTTATGAAAATGATACTCAAATGACTATAAATACTCATATAAATCAATCAAAACAAGGGCATTTCGAGTGACGAATCATGACAATTTCATGCCTAATCAAAGGCCTAACGGTAGAGATGTTCATTACGAAAGGTCGCTTGATGTGGTAAGCAAATAATCGAATGCTAATATGATTCTACATTTTTTGTGATTTGTAGAGTACTTGGTTTGATACATCTGCTGATTCGTGAATGATTTATATTGAAAAAAAATAGGTAGAGTACGTTGATAAAAAACTGAGAAAGGTGTTTGCATTGAGATCACCTAAACACCAGTTGCTGAAGGGGGAGCCAACTAAGCCAACTATACTTGTTTGTCTAGAACAGTCTGACAACTCAGTTGATTGCGGTGTGATATTGTGCTACAATATTGAGAATACATTGCTTTCCAAGACACCGGATTTGTATCACTTTTCACACGAAACTGCTGCAGAATACCGTTCAAAGATGGCTTAATGGTTTTTAGATCCCGTGTCTATTGATGTTTAATTGAATTATTAGGAGTATCAGTCTATTGTCTTCTATTCTCGACTTTTACTATTTTGTCATTGCTTTTGGTAAAACGAAAGATGAATGTTGGATGGGATGTAAACATGTCTGTAAATGTATATGGATTGTAGTTAGACCTACTAAATATTAAACTAATTAGTGGATCACATCAAGTAAAAGTTAACTCTACTGGAGTTTATGCGGGTCAATGTTAATATTGAACTTAGGTTTAGCCGGGTACCATAAGTGCAAACTTTAATTTGAACTTGTGTACTAATTATTTCATGTAAGTTCAATTATATTTTGAACTTATCTGTAATTAAATTTGAACTTGACAATGGTTTCAGATTGATGTTACTATTTAAATAAAATACTTAAGGGATCTCTGAAACAGATATTCGTGGTGGTATTTTATGATGTTAAAAAGGGAGAGTAGACAATTGAATTTAATAAAATAAGATCCACCCATTCTCTCTGCAATCAGAAAAGAGAAAGCTACATGACAACTAAAATTACTTAAGGGAACAGAGCAATCCTATTACATAACACTTTCATTCCAAAATGACATCTGACACATTCATAACATAGCAAATCCTATTATATAACATGAAACATCCAATAAAATGCTCCCAAAAAAGCCAACTAAATCTGCATATTGAACAATCAAAATAACTACTCAATGCTTTCCACAAAAGGGTACACAGAAGCGGGGACATCTTCTACTGGTTGCACATAAGTAAAAATGAACCTCTCCTGCAAGAAGTCCCAAAAACCAAACGTGCCAATTGGATTTAACCAAAAAAAAAAAACTTGTCCCTCCATGGCTCCATGAGATATAGCGGCTGAAAATTGATACGTTGAGGAGTAACAATGGGGACGTCAAAAGTAATTTGATGCCTCATCCAGGATCCAGGAAATGGATAGTTTTGAAGAACCCACATATCACCGGTTCATTAGGATTATTTCCCCACTTAATTAAAACCAATATAATATTGTTTAGAGAGTAGAGTTGGTAATACATACAACTTTGGTGAATGTGCTCGGGGACAGAAAGGAGAGAGAATTCTTTGTGCACCAAATTAAACACAGAATATATCCTCCAGTGTAGACATCCATCCGCGTACACACCACAGCCTGACATGATTCGTTGGTGGGGGTGCTGCCCAAGATCAGTCCATTTGGATGCATTCTTTGAGAAAAACTTGACCTCTGTAACATAATTTGAGGAATGGAAGAGCGATATCCTGATAATATGATAATCGTCATTAATATCGCTATATCCAAATCCAAAAATTGTGCTGCAGCTTCAATGTTTGGAGGAAAATCAATGGGTTCCGGAGGCACATGTGTGCGATTTCCTGATGTGGGATTGAGAAAGGAATAACTCATCTTGATTGCTGCACACTAAAGTAAGACCATTTCATGACCCCAGGTAGTCAAACTCCCTCCACCACTAATTGACAACCCTCTTGAAGGCAGCACCATCTACAGGGGGCATATAGTTAAATGGTATGAAATGGTTCTCTTGCTGAAGTAGTACCATAACTTTATTCTGTTTTTGCATTTGGGATAAATGTTTTTTGATGAAGGTTGGGGAAGATATTATACAATAATATTCCTTGGAAATTATCTTACACCTAGCCAAAGGCTTAGCAGGCATCCTAACAAGAATCTCTGCTATGATTTCGGAAGGAAGATGAACAGATATCTCCATTAGAGTTGTAGAAGGAAGTTTTGATTTCTAGAAAAAATAAGAGAATCTGAAAAGGGTTGGTTTCTTAGAAATTGGAAGATATGATGGGACAGTTGAGTGCTGCAGTTTAAGTATATGGTAAGGCGCTGTTTCAGATGTACTTGACTGTTTTTTATGGAAGTTATTCTTTTAAATGGAAGTTCTATTTTAATGTGATACCTAGGTTGAACTTCAATGTAATATAAATTGAACTTTCTCAGCCAAAAGTTGAACTTATCCGATAATAGATTTGCACATGCAAATAACAACTTCATCTGGCTTTGTTGGACTTCCCAAAGAGGGTTACTTTTATTTAATTTTATAGCAACGCAAACAATTAATGACTAGTAATTTAATTAATGAAGTTGCTTTTACATGTTCCATGATACTTTTATGGGATTTTCGACTTTCTGCTTTTGAAGTTATTCAATGTGACAATTGGATCCTACTTTAGAAAATTATCCCAGTAAATCATATATTAATAATTTCCAGGACTTGATAAAGGATACTAAAAACTAAATCCGGAGTGGCGGACTTGATAGATATAGTTCCAGAATTAACAAAATTGCAACAAAATGCAGAATTAACATAGTTTTACATTTATCCATTGCAACAAAATAAATACATATACACCTGAAGAAAGAACCCAAAATACATGTGGGTTTATAAAAAAAGACAGCAAATTCATATGCAAAAAAAAAAAGGGGGATTCTAAAAAGACACAAACTAGGGGGATTCTATGCTTTCAACATATGGAAAGATAGATGATGATTCATTGAGAATGGGATACCCAGATGTCATTAAAAAAATCTTACGCTTGAAATCCGAGTACCCAAAGGTACCTATAGGATTTATCCTAAACCAAAGCTTGTCGAAATCCGGACCCGTTAAAAACAGGGGTGAAGTTAATTAAACGAAACAAGTAAGTAATAGGAAAATCAAGAGTGACTTCATAATTAGTCCATAATTAAGGGTTTGGATAGCTCTGTAAAATCCATATCTGTATAGGGTCCCCAGCGCAATATAACCAAGAGAACAAAATTAATTTCTCATCGTTTAGAGACCCAAGGTTATACCGTCTATGATTAGAGGAAACATTTTTTAGCAGTTTAATCAAGGAAAATGATTCATCAACAAGATTAAAGGCAGAAATTTGGCAATTATAGAACATCCAATGAATAAAATGATTAGCGAAGACACCAAGAGCAACAATAATATGAGAATGTGGAAATTTACCAAAAACCCTCCATATGTTAGCATTTCGGTAATAGATTTGTACCTCGGCAAGATAATCCATAGAATGGAATATAATAACCTGGACTATAAGGTAATCGTCTTTTTTAGGGTTGTATCCTAAACCAAATGCAACACTGGCACCGCATGAGCGGGGTGGATAACCAAAGGAATTCGAAGGGACCAGACGACGTTGCTTGGTTGGAGGGTTAACTGTTGGGAAATTGTATAGACTTAAGTTTTGATTAAGATGCCAAAAATTTCCTCTTGAGTTATTTATAAGTAAAAATTGTTCAGTAGAGTTAAAGTTTAGAAAGCCAGTTCAAATGTTAAGGAACTGAAGTGCAGTTAGTAAGTTCTGGAGTGTATTGAAGAATGAAGTCAGCTGAAGAATGAAGTCCGCTGAAGACAAACTGATCTGAGAAAATAGTCTAAGTCTTGAATGTTTTCTAAGTACATTCACACTAAGACTAAAGTCATCAGGAGAGGATCAAGGTCCACTGATGTGAACTAACAAAGCACATTCAATACTAAACACATTAAAAACTGTTAGTTAATCTGGTTGGAACAAGGCAAAATGAATTTCAGTGAAGCTTACAATAAATGAAGGAAAAAGAAGGTTCTCTCAGAGGAGTTCCACCTTAAAGTAAGACAGGATTCTGAGCAAGCAGACTGAACAACCCAATGAGAAGATGACACGTAGGTGTACTCTACTGACAGCCGACCTGTCACAAACTGACAAGTACCAAAAGTCTTTCCCTAGCCTTCTACAAAAAGTTGGTGAACATGCATGGTCTTTCGGCCACTTCTTGACAAGATTTAAAGTTTCAAATAGAGCCGTTTGAACCAATCAGATACAAGAAGACTTACTTGAGAAGATTCAACTCCAACGGGAAGATTTTCAAGGAAGCCTATAAATACAGAAGGACGTGCCCATTTTTATGCACGGGAAACTCACAAGATCAAAGCCATCTCTACATTCATAACTACCTAAGAAGCACTCGAAATTACCTTTGTTTCCCAAGTGTTTTACAACTGTAGAGAGCTTACCAAGCCTTCTATAATCGAGCTTAAAGCTATATCCAAACCTTAGAAAGAGATAATCCATCCTAAGCCTTGAGCTAAACTGTAAGGATTATCTCACAACAGTTGGAACCAAACCCTACTCAAAGCCCTACTCAGTTGTTAGGTTGAGAGTTAGTGTTAAGTTGTGTAGTAAGCTGATTGTTTGTATCAATCTGAAAGCTGGTTTGTTTTGAGAACTAGGACCTGGAATTATCCTAGTGATCAATCATCCTAAGAGAGGATTATTTGATCAGTGCACCTTGGCACTATAACACAAGGAATTCCAAGTGAAAGGAATTCTCCTGTTTAATCAGGACAGTGGACGTAGGAGATTCATCTCTGAACCACTTTATATCTTGTGTACTTACATTCTGCTATCTCCTAAGTGTGTGTTATTCATTCAAAGTTTATCAAAGTAAAACAAGATTGTTGGGAAAATGTATAAGACTTGTTTTGATTAGATGCCAACATGTCCCTCCCTAAGTTGTTTGTAAGTAAATTATTCAGTAGAGTTAGAGTTTAAATTAAACAGTTCTAAGTGTTAAGAACTGAAGTGCAGTTAGTAAAAACTAGAGTGTATTTTAGTATGAAGTCTGCTGAAGTGAAGTCCGCTGCAGTGAAGTCCGCTGAAGACTAAGTGATCTGAGAAAGAAGTCTAAGTCTTGAATGCTTTCTAAGTACATTCTCACTAAGACTAAATCTATCAGTAGAGGACGAAGGTCCACTGATGGGAACTAACAAAGTACATTTAATGCTAAACATATTTAAAGCTGTTAGTTAATCTGGTTGGAACAAGGCAAAATGAATTTCAGTGAAGCTTACAATAAATGAAGGAATAAGAAGGTTCTCATCAGAGGAGTTCCACCTTAAAGCAAGACAAGAATCTGGGCATACAGACTTAAGGTCCAATGAGAAGATGACACGTCAGTGTACCTTACTGACAGCCGACCTGTCCCAGCCTGACAAGTACCAAAAGTCTTTCACCTAGCAATCTACAGAAAGCTGGTGAACAGGCATGGTTTTGCAGCCGTTTCTTGACAAGACTTAAAGCTTCAAATAGAGCCGTTTGAACCAATCAGATACAAGAAGACTTACTTGAGAAGATTCAAATCCAACGGGAAGATTTTCAAGGAAGCCTATAAATACAGAAGGACGTGCACATTTTACAAGCACGGGAAACTCACAAGATCAAAGCTATCTCTACATTCATAACTATCTAGAAACACTCGAAATTATCATTGTTTCCCAAGTGTTTCACAATTGTAGAGAAACTAACAAACCTTCTGTAACCAAGCTTAAAGCTATATCCAAACCTTAGAAAGAGATAATCCAATCCTAAGCCTTGAGCTAAACTTGTAAGGATTATCTCAAAATAGTTGGAACCAAAACCCTACTCAAAACCCTACTCAGTGTTTAGGTTGAGAGCTAGTGTTAAGTGGTGTTAGTAAGCTGATTGTTGTATCAGTCTGAAAGCTGGTTTGTTTTGGGAACTAGGACCTGGAATTTCCTAGTGATCAATCATCCTAAGAGAGGAAAAGTTGATCAGTGCACCTTGGCACTATAACACAAGGAATTCCAAGTGAAAGGAATTCTCCTGTTTGATCAGGCCAGTGGACGTAGGAGATTTATCTCTGAACCACTTTACATCTTGTGTACTTACATTCTGCTTTTTCATAAGTGTGTGTTAATCTCAAAGTTTATCAAAGTAAAACGAGTTTTCTAAAAGGGCTCACTAATCCGCATCTGAAAGCTAATTAGATAGTAGTTCAACTGAAAGTCTTGTGCTTTCAGTGGAGGTATTATCTCAGTAAGCTTTCACAGAGTAACTCTCAGCAGACCTCAAGTCCACTGACGAGCTACTGTCTTAAGTAACCTGATAAGTTTTAAAGAAGTTTAAATTTGTAACCACAGGTGTATTCCCCCCCCCATACACCTGTTTACTCGTTTCGGGACCATCAATTGGTATCAGAGCAGTGGTTCAAAAGACCATTGTTCTAAGTATACCTTGTGCTCAAAGGTATTTTTATAAGGTCACCTGAATTGATCTTTTGATAAACCTGTTTTTATTCTATGGCTGACAACACAGCTAGGGTTGCACCACCTGCAGAGAACAACATGGGAGTAAATCCCTTGAACCATATGTCTCATCACAAGCTTCCACAATTCTCAGTGGAAAACTATGACTTCTGGAAAATCAGAATGAGAGCTCATCTTGCCTGTGTGCATGATGAAATGTTAAGGGTTATTACTAAAGGTCCATTTGTGTTTATGACACCTAACCCTAGAACTACAGCTGAAACTATTGCAGATCCTAGAGAAGAATGGCCCAAAGATGAAGATAATTTCACTGCAGATGAGAGGAGGAGAAACAACCTCAACTTCATTGCCATGAACATTCTCTACACCACTATTCCAGACTCTGTAATGGGAAGAGTGATCCACTGCAAGACAGCAAAGGAACTATGGGACACTCTTGCTCTCATGTGTGAAGGAACTGACAAAATAAAAGAGAACAAGCTTTCAGTAGCTGTTCAAAAGTATGAGCAGTTCACCATGGAGTCCACTGAGACCATAGACCAGCTTGATGGGAGGTTCACTGACATCATGAATGAGATTAATTCTCTGGGAAAGGTCTACACCAAAAGAGAAGTTGCCTTAAAGATCCTGAGAGGTCTAACCTCAAGATGGGATGTGTACTCTGTGATGATGCAGAATACCAAGGATCTATCCAGCATGTCTATGCAACAGGTATTCTCTGAACTTAAGGCTTATGAGTTTGATCTGAACAGGAAAAGGGCTCCTGATGAGACCTCAGCTGAGAAGGAAGTTGCCTTCAAAGCTAAGGAGCCTGAGCCAAAATCCCCAAAGCCTCAGAAGAGTTCAAAGGCAAGTAAGTCTCAAAGCAAGGCTGAGATGCAGGAGGAACTCAGCCTGATGGCTAGAAGGTTTGAACAACTTAACAGCCGCTTTGGCAAATATAAGAGATTTTACAGGGATAACAGGGAAGGTAGAAGTTATCCACAAAAGACTACCAGAGAAGGAGAGAAAAGCTCATCTGAGCTGGAAAAGAAGAAGGAATACAAGAATTACACCAAGGCTGAAGGTTCATCATCAAAGACCAGAGAGTCCACTGAAGAAAAGAATGATGATGCCAACAGGTGTTTTCAGTGCAAGAAGATTGGGCACTTTCAATATGATTGTCCTCAACTGAGCACTAAAGAAAGAAGAGAAAGGCAAGCCAAAAGAGACAGAAGATATGGAGAAAGGAAAGCCATGATGGCTGGGGATGTTGATGAAAACCTGGAGTCACCTGATGAACTGTTCTCTGACAGCAGTGAAGATGACATGTGCCTCATGGCAAGAGAAGAACCAGAGGTACAATCTAAACCATCCATTTCTCTAGAACACACACCTGAGCTAAGCTCAGAGTCAACTGAGGAACTCAATCTTCAGTCCGCCTTGGAACAATTGATGATTGATTTCTCAAGGTTGCAAGAAGCAAGTTTCTGTCTTCAAGATGAGAACAAACAACTCTTGAGTGAAAACTCCAAGTTAATCGAGTCTGGGAATCAAGAAGATCTGAACTCAGCCAAATCTACCATTGAACTGACAAAAGAGGTGGAAACCCTCAGGAGTCAAGGAAATGGTAGAGATCAACTGATAAAAGATCTCAATGAATCTAAAACAAAGTTAACTGAAGAGAATTTAAAATTGGTAAGCCAAATAAAGGATTCTCTCCTGAAAATTGATGTCTTACAAAAATCTGAAGAGACCTTGTTAAAAAGGATTGATGCTCTAAACAAACCCTCTCTTGCCATAGAGGAGATCCAAAGTTTTCAAACCAATCCAAATAACAAGTGTGGGATAGGCTTTATTCCAAAACCTTCAGAAGGTCCTCTGAGTGTTGCTTCTTCAAGTGGCACAAAGAGAGTTTTTGTTAAGTCTGTGACATTTCAACCACAGACTGTAGATAAAGGAAAAAGACCAGCTGAGATCACACAAAAGAAAAGTCAATCTAAGCCAAAACCAAATGGAAAGGCTCAGGTGACTTATCAAAATAGATCTCAGCAGAGGTACTATCAGCCGAGGTCTTCACAGATGAAGCAACCTCAGCTGAGAACACCCAGGCATGAGCAGTCCTCAAGGAATGACTCATATGGAAGACCTAGTCCTTTTGTGCCTAAAGGAAAAGGTCCTTCATACCTTTATCAACAAAAACCAAGACCAGGTGCACCCAAGCCAAAGAGAAAGAATGTGAAGAAGGTTCCTGTTCCTTCAAAGGCTGACACCCATAGAAAGTTTACTCCCAAGGCACCCAGGGAGATAACAATCTATGTAGATGTTTATGGAAGACAAATTAGCCAATCTAAAATAATTAGAACTGTGAGGCAAATTTGGATTCCAAAAGGTACAGCTAACCTTGTAGGACCCAACACCAAATGGGTACCTAAAGCTTGATCTGTGATTGCAGGGCTCAGTGGACCTCAACAAAGGAGAAGCTCTTAAATCATCAGTCTGGTACTTGGACAGTGGATGTTCTAGGCACATGACTGGCAACAAAAATCTCCTAACATAATTTGTTGAGAAGAAAGGTCCACAAGTCACCTTTGGTGACAACTCTCAAGGAGCCACTAGAGGTTATGGTACTTTAATAATTGGCTCAGTAAGAGTAAGCAATGTATCCTTTGTCAGTGGACTTAAGCATAATCTTCTGTCCATAAGTCAATTCTGTGATAAGGGATACAGTGTTGAATTTTCATGTAACCTGTGTTTTGTTAAGAATATATCTTCACAACAGGTATTACTAACTGGGTCAAGAAAGGGAAATATTTATCTTGCAGATTGGAAGTCTTGCACACCAAATGCATGTCTTATTGCCAAAAGCTCAACTGACACTAATTGGTTGTGGCACAAAAGGCTAAGTCATCTGAACTTCAAGATGATGAACAGGATAGCAAGACATGGACTGGTAGAAGGAATGCCAAATGAAGTATACAATAAAGAACATATCTGTAAAGCCTGTCAGGAGGGGAAGCAAGTAAAGGCATCTTTCAAAAGCAAAGTAGCAACCTCGACTGACAGAGTACTTCAACTATTACATATGGATCTTTTTGGTCCAGTAACCCCTGTAAGTATAAATGGGAGAAAGTATACACTTGTTGTTGTTGATGACTTCTCCAGGTACACATGGGTGATATTCCTTGCAAGCAAAAAGGAGACTCAACTGAGACTGCCAGAGCTCCTGAAGAAAGTTAGCAATGAAAAGAGCCTGAACATTGTAAAGATAAGATCAGATAAGGGCACTGAATTCATAAATTCTATCATATCTGATTATTGTAAAGAATTAGGTATCTTTCATGAGACATCAGCTGCAAGAACTCCACAACAAAATGGAGTAGCTGAAAGAAGAAATAGGACTCTCAAGGAGGCAGCAAGGACAATGTTAGCTGAAGCTCAGGTTCCTAAAAGATTCTGGGCTGAAGCTATTAATACTGCCTGCCACACTCAAAACAGATCCATGGTAACCAAACATCAAGGAAAAACTCCATATGAGTTATGGAATGGCAGAAAGCCACAGGTATCTTACTTTCATATTTTTGGTTGCAAGTGTTTCATTCACAACAATGGGAAAACTCAACTGAAAGCTTTTGATAGCAAAGCTGATGAAGGAATTTTCTTAGGATATTCCCAAATCAGTAGAGCTTTCAGAGTTTACAACTGTAGAACTCTTGTTGTGGAAGAAACACCTCATGTGGTATTTGATGAATCTACTTTTGAGTCCAGAAGTAAGGAGAATGAGGATATGATAAGCAAAAGGCTAACTAGACTGAGTATCAAATCAAAAGGATATCCTGAGAATTCTGTTGATACATTCATCCCAACCTGGGACAACCTCAATGATCAACAATTCAAAGAGGACACTCAAAATCAGACCACTCCTCAAAGCTCACCTGAGAGCTCTCCTGAAGATGTAACTGAACTGATGAACACCATCCCAGTTCAAGAGGTAACCAATGTCAATGAAGATGTGGTCACAGCTGAGACATTCACTGAAACTATCATTCAAGGGGGAACCAATGAAATTACCATTGAGAATGAAAATACCTTGAATGATGACTCAGGACTTCAACCCTCTGTCTTATTTCCTGAATTCGATTTCATTCCAATATCTAGTGACTCAACTTCAGAAGAGTTAAACTCAACTGAAGGGCATCAGCCTAGGAGGACTTGGCTCTCAGATCACCCTGTTGAGCAAATCCTAGGTGATCCTTCCTCAGGAGTCAAAACTAGAAGTTTTCATGGTGAAAGTGCTTTGTTTTGTTGTTTCTTATCAAACCAGGAACCAAGTTCCATAGCAGAAGCACTTCAAGATTCCAACTGGATTATTGCCATGCAAGAAGAGCTCAACCAGTTCACAAGGAATCAAGTATGGGAGTTGGTGGACAGACCATATCACTGCAATGTGATAGGAACCAAGTGGGTATTCAAAAACAAGAAGGATGAGAATGATATCATAGTCAGAAACAAGGCCAGGCTAGTTGCAAAGGGCTACTCTCAAGTTGAAGGATTTGACTATGATGAAACATTTGCTCCAGTAGCCAGACTGGAGGCAATAAGGTTATTTCTTGCATATGCTGCTCACAAGAAATTCAAAGTATACCAGATGGATGTTAAAAGTGCCTTCTTGAATGGAGTACTAAATGAAGAAGTCTATGTGGAGCAACCCCCAGGTTTTGAAGAAAGTCACAAAGTATATAGACTGAGGAAAGCTCTATATGGACTGAAACAGGCTCCAAGAGCTTGGTATGATACTTTGTCTCAATTCCTTTTGGATCATGGTTTTATCAAAGGGAGAGTTGATAGAACACTTTTCAGAATCACAAAAGGAGAGGACACATTGCTGGTTCAAATCTATGTGGATGATATCATCTTTGGTTGTCCTAACCAAGTCCTCTGTGAGAAGTTCTCTCAACTGATGAAGGGAAAGTTTGAGATGTCTATGATGGGAGAAATGAATTTCTTCCTAGGACTTCAAGTCAAGCAGTCCACTGAAGGAATCTTCATCAACCAAGCCAAATACACAAGGGAGCTGATCAACAAGTTTGGATGCCAGACCAGCAAGGTCGCAAGAGTTCCACTCAACACCAACACCAAGATGGAACCAGATGAGGATGGAGAATCAGTAGACCAGACTTCCTACAGAGCCATTATTGGATCTCTACTGTATCTCACAGCAAGCCGGCCTGATATCACATTTGCAGTTGGCATTTGTGCTAGATATCAAGCCAATCCCAAGAAAAGTCACCTGGAAGCTGCCAAGAGGATTCTCAAATATCTTAAGGGTACTGTGAATATGGGATTGTGGTATCCCTCAGATGACAATCTAGAACTCACAGGATACTCAGATGCTGACTATGGAGGATGCAGAATTGATAGAAAATCAACCTCAGGCACTTGTCAATTCTTGGGAAGTAAACTGATTTCTTGGTTCTCCAAGAAACAAAATTCAGTAGCCACAAGCACTACTGAAGCTGAGTATATGGCAGCTGGAAGTTGTTGTGCTCAAATTCTTTGGCTAAGACAACAACTGAGAGATTACAACATCTTTGCCAATGAAGTCCCTATTTTCTGTGACAACAATAGTGCAATTGCTATTTCAGAAAATCCAGTTCTCCACACAAGATGCAAACATGTGGATATAAGGCATCACTTCATCAGAGATCATGTGGAGAAGAAGGACATCAAGATGCTCAAAATCCACACTGACAAGCAGAAGGCAGATATCTTCACTAAACCTTTGGCTGAAGCAAGGTTTCAAGAGTTGTCAGTGGAGCTTGGACTCCTAGATCCAGGAGAGTAAAGAAAGGATTGAATCTCAGTAGAGTTACCTTCAACTCAGTGGAGGTTCATACTCAGAAGAGGATCTTCTCTCAGAAGAAGCTCCCCATCTCAGAAGAGATCTATATATCAGACGAGGTCGAACCTCAGTAGAGGTCAAATCTACTTATGTTATTTTTTCAAAGATAAAGCCTCTTAGTGTTATATATTTTAATTTGTTTCAAAATATTTACTAATGAGTGCTTTCTGGAAAATTAAATCTCTTTCCACTGTTCCGAAGAGATTTTGGTATGACAAGCATTTAATGCGCGTGGTACAAGTCAGACATGCTTTTTCAATTTCCTATCTCACGCGCCCTAAAAGCCGGATGATGTGACCTTCCGGTTACCAACCTTTTCAATCCTTACCATTCAATTAGGCGGTTCTTTTTTTTAACCGTCAAGATTTCTTAAAACTCCCCAATAAACCCTGCAACTATCCACGATCTCAAAATCATTCAATCTCAAGCGTTGATTGTGAAATTAGATCTAACCGTTTATTTCTAATATAAAATCCCCAACCTTAAGCTTGTAAACCTTTTCGAATACACTTCCAAGCAAACACTTACTATCCTACTCTGTAATCTGTTCTCTCAAACCCTCTTGTTCAAATGGCGAAACTAAATCTCAGTTTCCTTACCCATAAAGATAACTTCTGGTATGAACCCATTGTGGTTTTTGATAACCCAGAAATTGAGTCCAAACCAGAGTATGCTCACATCAAAGAAGCCCTAGTTATGCTCAAAAGTGCTGGGTTAGAGAAATTCCTATCTGTTCATCCAGAGAACTGTTTTGACAGACAAGTTCTTGATTTCTACAACAATGTCTCCAACTCAGATACAAAGATCAGGTCTCATCTGATCTTGCAAAGGAAGAAGAAAGTTATGAGGGATGACATGGAGGTCATTGAACACCAGAAGATAAAGAAGGAGATTCGTGTAAGCGGAGATGTCCCGAAGGAGCTTTTTGATCTTCCTTCTGAAGGTCCCAATCCAGACACGTGCATTGTGGAGAAGGAGGAAGAATGGGTCAAAACCATAATGCAGAGGAAGGTACCATACACTCCAACAATGAACAGAAGTGAACTCCTACCAGTTTACAATGTTCTCTGTGAAATTGTGAGTAAGTGTATTTTGGGAAACCAAGGGAGTACTGAGCAAGTGAGCAAGCCAAAGCTCAGGCTGATGAAGGCGATTGTTGAGAGCAAGGAAAGGCCATACAACTGGCAGCAGTTCTTTCTGAGAGCCTTGAATAAGGAGCATTCAAAATTTCAACCCGACAAAATCATAGAGTAAGAGATTTTTGTTGCATAGTTCAGCTTACTTGATAGTTGGGGAATGTAGACTTGGGCGTAGATTGGATCCCTGACAGGAAATGGAGCACTCTAAAAATTTTATTCAAGTCTGGAAAGACTCTGGAGGCTAGAATGATTAAGCCTGTTGTGGAAAGCCCAGAGGCAGTAGAGGAGGAGGAAGATACCCCAGCTGAGGGGAAGAAAACAAAGCTGAAAAGGAGACTGGTAAAGTTGAGTGACAAAATGGCTCAACATAAGGAGGCTGTGGCAGAGAAGGCCTCAAGGAAGGAGAAGAAGAGGTCTTCTGAAGCAGTGAAAGAGGCTGCTTTGAAGAAAGTCAGAGTCACAGACTCTACTGATGAGTCTTCATCAGGTAACCCTACCTCTTCCCCCAACACTATCTCAACTGAGTCTGACTCAGATGTTCCTGCTCCTACTCCTATTAAACCCAAGACCAAACCTCGCACCCCTGTAGCCAAAACCAAACGCATCTCCAAAATAACTCACACTCAAACCCCCACTGATGGCTCTCAAAAGCCAGCCAGTGGATCTCAAACTCAAACCCCCACTGAACTCATCTCCACCCCAACTGAAACCACCCCATCAAATCCTACTGAACCCATTCCCTCAACCCCCACTGACCAAAACCCAACCTCACCTGACACTCAAACCTCTTCTGAAACTATCCCTAACCCTCCTGAAACCCAAACCTCAACTCACCTGGAATCTATTCCAGAAGAACCCACTGATATCAGATCCCCTACCCCTTCCCTTCCTTCAGACGATGAAGAAGAGTACTCATTCTTAGACACCCTTAAGGATGAGGTTGCTTACTCTTTGGAGTCTAAGTACCCTGAACTTGACAACTTCCCCACTCTCAAGGCTTTATTCTTGAGGCTGAGACTCCTTGTCCAGCTCAAAGATAGGAGGCTAGGAGAAATTCTATTGGCAGTCAGAGGCAGCAATGCCGATGATTGGAAGAAGGAGGAGATGGAGGTGTTGCAGTTTGCAGGGATGACCAAATCCAGACTTCTCTGTGATGAGAAAATTTTTGAGAGTCTGGTGATGGAAAAGATAGCTGAGGCTAAGAAGTCAGCTGATGTGGTTGCTGAAGCAGAGGAGGAGAAGGAGAAAGAGATGGAGGAAAGTGTACAAGGAGGAGGGACCTCACCAAGGCAAGGTGATGGTGAGGTAGCCAAGGATGTATCCAAGGCAAGGGATACTGAGGCTCAAAATTTGCCACAGGAGAGTCCAGTAGAGGTGTCTACTGAGATTCTCCCACAACAGCCCTCAGTGGTGGCTTCAGAGTCAACTGAGGTGACTGGAATAGAAGGAGTTGAAAAAGAAAAAGAAAAAGATGAGGGTGCTGAAAGAGATGTTGAAATCACAGGAGTTGTGAGTGGCCAAATAAAAGCAATCATTCCTGTAAAGGATGCATTGGCTGAAAAAATCTTAGTTGAAAATAAGAGTGATGAAAGAAGTAAGCTGAGTGAGGAGGAGGGAGTTCCAATGGAGTTAGAGACTTCAGGAGATCTAGGTTGTGAGATTGAGGGAGGAAAAACTAACACTGTCTTAAATGCAGGTACCCAAACTGATGAGATTCCCTCAGTCCAGGTCAACCTAACTCCCCTGAAGGATGAAGTGCTTAAACTTCAAGAAGAAAGAATCCCTGCTCTTGAAACTCAGCTGAAAGATGTCCAAGAAGTTGTCCAAGAGGAGGTAGACGAAATGATCATCCTCTCAGATCACATTGACGAACTCATGGAGTCCACAACTACATCACTTCAAAATCTCACACTGAAGATTGAAGATTCACAGCAGATGGTTATTGATGTAGTTGAGGGACAAAGTGTGCTAGTCATTGAGGCTCTGAAAGATCTGGAGAAGAAGGAGGAAGAAGCCAGAGCTCAATTCCTGAAGGACTCAGTGGAGAACGTGTCCATCAACCTAAAGTCTTCTGTTGAAGCTTTCTCAGCTGACCTTGTTGGGAAAGTTGAAGGGTTGTGGAACCAGAAGATGCAGGAGTTCGAAGCAAAGCACGAAGAACTCGGAGCCAAGCTTGGTGAAGTTCTCAAGAAGGCTGCTGAGGACTTCCCAACTCAAGAAAAGACCAATGTGCTAATCGATGAGAAACTGGCCCAATTTGTGCAATTTGGTCAAACTGCTGGAGCTGCACTGGAAAGGATGGAAGATGAAGTTGACCACTGCTCGACTGAACTGAAGGCCATCGCTCACGATCAGATGAAGTTAAACATCACTGTGGCTGAGTGCATGATTAATGCCGGAAAGGGGGAAAGATTGATATCTTCTAAAGAGCTGAAGGCTGATCCAAGGAACAAAATGCAAATCATCTTTGAAACCCCGGAGTTCGAGAAAGGTCAACAAATCAAAAGCACCATAAAGAAAGTTGATGCTGAGGCCCAGAAGCTGGCTGAGGAAAAGAAGGGAAAGGAGACCGCATCAGTGGACCTCTCAAAGTTCAAGGAAGCTCATCTGAAGGAGAAGGAAGAGAGAGCTGCAAAGAAGGGGGAACCTGCCAAGAGGAAGGCAACTGATGTACTCTCAGCAGAGGTTGCTAAAAAGACAAGAACCTCAGGGAGGTTGGCAGCTAAGTCCACAACCTCTACTGATGAAGTTGAGGTACTTCCCATTCTTAACCCTGATCCTTTGTCTTCTGAAATTCCCAAATCTGCACCCACCCGAGTCACGGAGCTCACTGAGCTAATCAAAGAGGCTGGTGGAATGAACGAGAGAGCAAGGAAGCTAACAGCCCAACAGCAGGAGAGGAGAGATAAGGTGGTTGGGAAGATGGAAACCATTGCAGAACTGGCTGAGAGGAAGAAACAGGAGAGGTTAGCCACTTTTGACAAAACTACTTCTAAAAAGTTCAGAAGTGGTTATCTTAAGTGGGCTGCCAAACTGAAGAAAGACAAGATCACACCATCTCAGAACAGATTCCCTCACCACGATGCCTGGGTTCCTAAGAAGCTCAATGATGCTTGGGAGACTGCAAAAAGAGACTTTGTATATTCCTTCTATGTCAGTGGAGAGTTAGGAAGGGACAATGCACAAGAAGTCTTCAACTCATGGTTGTTTGATGCCTATCCCAAACTCTATCCCGAGATCTGTGATGCTTGGAATGATGCCTTCCCAGATCATGCTCTAAAGGCCCCTGAGCCAATCACATACTGGCCTCCTCAAGATGCAACAGGAGCTGTTGATAGAGAAAGGATCACTGAAGAGTGGACATCCTTATGTGAACACCTTGGTCTCAGAGGACATTCCAAGGAGATGATGGAAAGGAAGAATGAGCTGAAGATTAGAGTCTTTAAGCAATATGGACTTGAACCTCTTTTTGAGTCCATCTGAGAAAGTTGTATCTTTTGCTGGGCATTTGTTTATAAGTCCCAGATGTTTTTAAGTTTGAAACTTTTTGAGAGTTGACTTCATGTAATTTGTACTTCATATTTTTCAATGAAAGGAACTCTGCTGATGTTTTGCCCAAGATAATATCTCATTATCATTTAGGCTTATGTACTTGAATGTTTTACTTACAAAAACTGTGAACTTTGAATGTCATCTAAAGAACCTCATCTAGAAGAAGATATGTAATAAGATAGGTTCCGGCATAATCAAAAAGGGGGAAATTGTTGGGAAAATGTATAAGACTTGTTTTGATTAGATGCCAACATGTCCCTCCCTAAGTTGTTTGTAAGTAAATTATTCAGTAGAGTTAGAGTTTAAATTAAACAGTTCTAAGTGTTAAGAACTGAAGTGCAGTTAGTAAAAACTAGAGTGTATTTTAGTATGAAGTCTGCTGAAGTGAAGTCCGCTGCAGTGAAGTCCGCTGAAGACTAAGTGATCTGAGAAAGAAGTCTAAGTCTTGAATGCTTTCTAAGTACATTCTCACTAAGACTAAATCTATCAGTAGAGGACGAAGGTCCACTGATGGGAACTAACAAAGTACATTTAATGCTAAACATATTTAAAGCTGTTAGTTAATCTGGTTGGAACAAGGCAAAATGAATTTCAGTGAAGCTTACAATAAATGAAGGAATAAGAAGGTTCTCATCAGAGGAGTTCCACCTTAAAGCAAGACAAGAATCTGGGCATACAGACTTAAGGTCCAATGAGAAGATGACACGTCAGTGTACCTTACTGACAGCCGACCTGTCCCAGCCTGACAAGTACCAAAAGTCTTTCACCTAGCAATCTACAGAAAGCTGGTGAACAGGCATGGTTTTGCAGTCGTTTCTTGACAAGACTTAAAGCTTCAAATAGAGCCGTTTGAACCAATCAGATACAAGAAGACTTACTTGAGAAGATTCAAATCCAACGGGAAGATTTTCAAGGAAGCCTATAAATACAGAAGGACGTGCACATTTTACAAGCACGGGAAACTCACAAGATCAAAGCTATCTCTACATTCATAACTATCTAGAAACACTCGAAATTATCATTGTTTCCCAAGTGTTTCACAATTGTAGAGAAACTAACAAACCTTCTGTAACCAAGCTTAAAGCTATATCCAAACCTTAGAAAGAGATAATCCAATCCTAAGCCTTGAGCTAAACTTGTAAGGATTATCTCAAAATAGTTGGAACCAAAACCCTACTCAAAACCCTACTCAGTGTTTAGGTTGAGAGCTAGTGTTAAGTGGTGTTAGTAAGCTGATTGTTGTATCAGTCTGAAAGCTGGTTTGTTTTGGGAACTAGGACCTGGAATTTCCTAGTGATCAATCATCCTAAGAGAGGAAAAGTTGATCAGTGCACCTTGGCACTATAACACAAGGAATTCCAAGTGAAAGGAATTCTCCTGTTTGATCAGGCCAGTGGACGTAGGAGATTTATCTCTGAACCACTTTACATCTTGTGTACTTACATTCTGCTTTTTCATAAGTGTGTGTTAATCTCAAAGTTTATCAAAGTAAAACGAGTTTTCTAAAAGGGCTCACTAATCCGCATCTGAAAGCTAATTAGATAGTAGTTCAACTGAAAGTCTTGTGCTTTCAGTGGAGGTATTATCTCAGTAAGCTTTCACAGAGTAACTCTCAGCAGACCTCAAGTCCACTGACGAGCTACTGTCTTAAGTAACCTGATAAGTTTTAAAGAAGTTTAAATTTGTAACCACAGGTGTATTCCCCCCCCCCATACACCTGTTTACTCGTTTCGGGACCATCAATTGGTATCAGAGCAGTGGTTCAAAAGACCATTGTTCTAAGTATACCTTGTGCTCAAAGGTATTTTTATAAGGTCACCTGAATTGATCTTTTGATAAACCTGTTTTTATTCTATGGCTGACAACACAGCTAGGGTTGCACCACCTGCAGAGAACAACATGGGAGTAAATCCCTTGAACCATATGTCTCATCACAAGCTTCCACAATTCTCAGTGGAAAACTATGACTTCTGGAAAATCAGAATGAGAGCTCATCTTGCCTGTGTGCATGATGAAATGTTAAGGGTTATTACTAAAGGTCCATTTGTGTTTATGACACCTAACCCTAGAACTACAGCTGAAACTATTGCAGATCCTAGAGAAGAATGGCCCAAAGATGAAGATAATTTCACTGCAGATGAGAGGAGGAGAAACAACCTCAACTTCATTGCCATGAACATTCTCTACACCACTATTCCAGACTCTGTAATGGGAAGAGTGATCCACTGCAAGACAGCAAAGGAACTATGGGACACTCTTGCTCTCATGTGTGAAGGAACTGACAAAATAAAAGAGAACAAGCTTTCAGTAGCTGTTCAAAAGTATGAGCAGTTCACCATGGAGTCCACTGAGACCATAGACCAGCTTGATGGGAGGTTCACTGACATCATGAATGAGATTAATTCTCTGGGAAAGGTCTACACCAAAAGAGAAGTTGCCTTAAAGATCCTGAGAGGTCTAACCTCAAGATGGGATGTGTACTCTGTGATGATGCAGAATACCAAGGATCTATCCAGCATGTCTATGCAACAGGTATTCTCTGAACTTAAGGCTTATGAGTTTGATCTGAACAGGAAAAGGGCTCCTGATGAGACCTCAGCTGAGAAGGAAGTTGCCTTCAAAGCTAAGGAGCCTGAGCCAAAATCCCCAAAGCCTCAGAAGAGTTCAAAGGCAAGTAAGTCTCAAAGCAAGGCTGAGATGCAGGAGGAACTCAGCCTGATGGCTAGAAGGTTTGAACAACTTAACAGCCGCTTTGGCAAATATAAGAGATTTTACAGGGATAACAGGGAAGGTAGAAGTTATCCACAAAAGACTACCAGAGAAGGAGAGAAAAGCTCATCTGAGCTGGAAAAGAAGAAGGAATACAAGAATTACACCAAGGCTGAAGGTTCATCATCAAAGACCAGAGAGTCCACTGAAGAAAAGAATGATGATGCCAACAGGTGTTTTCAGTGCAAGAAGATTGGGCACTTTCAATATGATTGTCCTCAACTGAGCACTAAAGAAAGAAGAGAAAGGCAAGCCAAAAGAGACAGAAGATATGGAGAAAGGAAAGCCATGATGGCTGGGGATGTTGATGAAAACCTGGAGTCACCTGATGAACTGTTCTCTGACAGCAGTGAAGATGACATGTGCCTCATGGCAAGAGAAGAACCAGAGGTACAATCTAAACCATCCATTTCTCTAGAACACACACCTGAGCTAAGCTCAGAGTCAACTGAGGAACTCAATCTTCAGTCCGCCTTGGAACAATTGATGATTGATTTCTCAAGGTTGCAAGAAGCAAGTTTCTGTCTTCAAGATGAGAACAAACAACTCTTGAGTGAAAACTCCAAGTTAATCGAGTCTGGGAATCAAGAAGATCTGAACTCAGCCAAATCTACCATTGAACTGACAAAAGAGGTGGAAACCCTCAGGAGTCAAGGAAATGGTAGAGATCAACTGATAAAAGATCTCAATGAATCTAAAACAAAGTTAACTGAAGAGAATTTAAAATTGGTAAGCCAAATAAAGGATTCTCTCCTGAAAATTGATGTCTTACAAAAATCTGAAGAGACCTTGTTAAAAAGGATTGATGCTCTAAACAAACCCTCTCTTGCCATAGAGGAGATCCAAAGTTTTCAAACCAATCCAAATAACAAGTGTGGGATAGGCTTTATTCCAAAACCTTCAGAAGGTCCTCTGAGTGTTGCTTCTTCAAGTGGCACAAAGAGAGTTTTTGTTAAGTCTGTGACATTTCAACCACAGACTGTAGATAAAGGAAAAAGACCAGCTGAGATCACACAAAAGAAAAGTCAATCTAAGCCAAAACCAAATGGAAAGGCTCAGGTGACTTATCAAAATAGATCTCAGCAGAGGTACTATCAGCCGAGGTCTTCACAGATGAAGCAACCTCAGCTGAGAACACCCAGGCATGAGCAGTCCTCAAGGAATGACTCATATGGAAGACCTAGTCCTTTTGTGCCTAAAGGAAAAGGTCCTTCATACCTTTATCAACAAAAACCAAGACCAGGTGCACCCAAGCCAAAGAGAAAGAATGTGAAGAAGGTTCCTGTTCCTTCAAAGGCTGACACCCATAGAAAGTTTACTCCCAAGGCACCCAGGGAGATAACAATCTATGTAGATGTTTATGGAAGACAAATTAGCCAATCTAAAATAATTAGAACTGTGAGGCAAATTTGGATTCCAAAAGGTACAGCTAACCTTGTAGGACCCAACACCAAATGGGTACCTAAAGCTTGATCTGTGATTGCAGGGCTCAGTGGACCTCAACAAAGGAGAAGCTCTTAAATCATCAGTCTGGTACTTGGACAGTGGATGTTCTAGGCACATGACTGGCAACAAAAATCTCCTAACAGAATTTGTTGAGAAGAAAGGTCCACAAGTCACCTTTGGTGACAACTCTCAAGGAGCCACTAGAGGTTATGGTACTTTAATAATTGGCTCAGTAAGAGTAAGCAATGTATCCTTTGTCAGTGGACTTAAGCATAATCTTCTGTCCATAAGTCAATTCTGTGATAAGGGATACAGTGTTGAATTTTCATGTAACCTGTGTTTTGTTAAGAATATATCTTCACAACAGGTATTACTAACTGGGTCAAGAAAGGGAAATATTTATCTTGCAGATTGGAAGTCTTGCACACCAAATGCATGTCTTATTGCCAAAAGCTCAACTGACACTAATTGGTTGTGGCACAAAAGGCTAAGTCATCTGAACTTCAAGATGATGAACAGGATAGCAAGACATGGACTGGTAGAAGGAATGCCAAATGAAGTATACAATAAAGAACATATCTGTAAAGCCTGTCAGGAGGGGAAGCAAGTAAAGGCATCTTTCAAAAGCAAAGTAGCAACCTCGACTGACAGAGTACTTCAACTATTACATATGGATCTTTTTGGTCCAGTAACCCCTGTAAGTATAAATGGGAGAAAGTATACACTTGTTGTTGTTGATGACTTCTCCAGGTACACATGGGTGATATTCCTTGCAAGCAAAAAGGAGACTCAACTGAGACTGCCAGAGCTCCTGAAGAAAGTTAGCAATGAAAAGAGCCTGAACATTGTAAAGATAAGATCAGATAAGGGCACTGAATTCATAAATTCTATCATATCTGATTATTGTAAAGAATTAGGTATCTTTCATGAGACATCAGCTGCAAGAACTCCACAACAAAATGGAGTAGCTGAAAGAAGAAATAGGACTCTCAAGGAGGCAGCAAGGACAATGTTAGCTGAAGCTCAGGTTCCTAAAAGATTCTGGGCTGAAGCTATTAATACTGCCTGCCACACTCAAAACAGATCCATGGTAACCAAACATCAAGGAAAAACTCCATATGAGTTATGGAATGGCAGAAAGCCACAGGTATCTTACTTTCATATTTTTGGTTGCAAGTGTTTCATTCACAACAATGGGAAAACTCAACTGAAAGCTTTTGATAGCAAAGCTGATGAAGGAATTTTCTTAGGATATTCCCAAATCAGTAGAGCTTTCAGAGTTTACAACTGTAGAACTCTTGTTGTGGAAGAAACACCTCATGTGGTATTTGATGAATCTACTTTTGAGTCCAGAAGTAAGGAGAATGAGGATATGATAAGCAAAAGGCTAACTAGACTGAGTATCAAATCAAAAGGATATCCTGAGAATTCTGTTGATACATTCATCCCAACCTGGGACAACCTCAATGATCAACAATTCAAAGAGGACACTCAAAATCAGACCACTCCTCAAAGCTCACCTGAGAGCTCTCCTGAAGATGTAACTGAACTGATGAACACCATCCCAGTTCAAGAGGTAACCAATGTCAATGAAGATGTGGTCACAGCTGAGACATTCACTGAAACTATCATTCAAGGGGGAACCAATGAAATTACCATTGAGAATGAAAATACCTTGAATGATGACTCAGGACTTCAACCCTCTGTCTTATTTCCTGAATTCGATTTCATTCCAATATCTAGTGACTCAACTTCAGAAGAGTTAAACTCAACTGAAGGGCATCAGCCTAGGAGGACTTGGCTCTCAGATCACCCTGTTGAGCAAATCCTAGGTGATCCTTCCTCAGGAGTCAAAACTAGAAGTTTTCATGGTGAAAGTGCTTTGTTTTGTTGTTTCTTATCAAACCAGGAACCAAGTTCCATAGCAGAAGCACTTCAAGATTCCAACTGGATTATTGCCATGCAAGAAGAGCTCAACCAGTTCACAAGGAATCAAGTATGGGAGTTGGTGGACAGACCATATCACTGCAATGTGATAGGAACCAAGTGGGTATTCAAAAACAAGAAGGATGAGAATGATATCATAGTCAGAAACAAGGCCAGGCTAGTTGCAAAGGGCTACTCTCAAGTTGAAGGATTTGACTATGATGAAACATTTGCTCCAGTAGCCAGACTGGAGGCAATAAGGTTATTTCTTGCATATGCTGCTCACAAGAAATTCAAAGTATACCAGATGGATGTTAAAAGTGCCTTCTTGAATGGAGTACTAAATGAAGAAGTCTATGTGGAGCAACCCCCAGGTTTTGAAGAAAGTCACAAAGTATATAGACTGAGGAAAGCTCTATATGGACTGAAACAGGCTCCAAGAGCTTGGTATGATACTTTGTCTCAATTCCTTTTGGATCATGGTTTTATCAAAGGGAGAGTTGATAGAACACTTTTCAGAATCACAAAAGGAGAGGACACATTGCTGGTTCAAATCTATGTGGATGATATCATCTTTGGTTGTCCTAACCAAGTCCTCTGTGAGAAGTTCTCTCAACTGATGAAGGGAAAGTTTGAGATGTCTATGATGGGAGAAATGAATTTCTTCCTAGGACTTCAAGTCAAGCAGTCCACTGAAGGAATCTTCATCAACCAAGCCAAATACACAAGGGAGCTGATCAACAAGTTTGGATGCCAGACCAGCAAGGTCGCAAGAGTTCCACTCAACACCAACACCAAGATGGAACCAGATGAGGATGGAGAATCAGTAGACCAGACTTCCTACAGAGCCATTATTGGATCTCTACTGTATCTCACAGCAAGCCGGCCTGATATCACATTTGCAGTTGGCATTTGTGCTAGATATCAAGCCAATCCCAAGAAAAGTCACCTGGAAGCTGCCAAGAGGATTCTCAAATATCTTAAGGGTACTGTGAATATGGGATTGTGGTATCCCTCAGATGACAATCTAGAACTCACAGGATACTCAGATGCTGACTATGGAGGATGCAGAATTGATAGAAAATCAACCTCAGGCACTTGTCAATTCTTGGGAAGTAAACTGATTTCTTGGTTCTCCAAGAAACAAAATTCAGTAGCCACAAGCACTACTGAAGCTGAGTATATGGCAGCTGGAAGTTGTTGTGCTCAAATTCTTTGGCTAAGACAACAACTGAGAGATTACAACATCTTTGCCAATGAAGTCCCTATTTTCTGTGACAACAATAGTGCAATTGCTATTTCAGAAAATCCAGTTCTCCACACAAGATGCAAACATGTGGATATAAGGCATCACTTCATCAGAGATCATGTGGAGAAGAAGGACATCAAGATGCTCAAAATCCACACTGACAAGCAGAAGGCAGATATCTTCACTAAACCTTTGGCTGAAGCAAGGTTTCAAGAGTTGTCAGTGGAGCTTGGACTCCTAGATCCAGGAGAGTAAAGAAAGGATTGAATCTCAGTAGAGTTACCTTCAACTCAGTGGAGGTTCATACTCAGAAGAGGATCTTCTCTCAGAAGAAGCTCCCCATCTCAGAAGAGATCTATATATCAGACGAGGTCGAACCTCAGTAGAGGTCAAATCTACTTATGTTATTTTTTCAAAGATAAAGCCTCTTAGTGTTATATATTTTAATTTGTTTCAAAATATTTACTAATGAGTGCTTTCTGGAAAATTAAATCTCTTTCCACTGTTCCGAAGAGATTTTGGTATGACAAGCATTTAATGCGCGTGGTACAAGTCAGACATGCTTTTTCAATTTCCTATCTCACGCGCCCTAAAAGCCGGATGATGTGACCTTCCGGTTACCAACCTTTTCAATCCTTACCATTCAATTAGGCGGTTCTTTTTTTTAACCGTCAAGATTTCTTAAAACTCCCCAATAAACCCTGCAACTATCCACGATCTCAAAATCATTCAATCTCAAGCGTTGATTGTGAAATTAGATCTAACCGTTTATTTCTAATATAAAATCCCCAACCTTAAGCTTGTAAACCTTTTCGAATACACTTCCAAGCAAACACTTACTATCCTACTCTGTAATCTGTTCTCTCAAACCCTCTTGTTCAAATGGCGAAACTAAATCTCAGTTTCCTTACCCATAAAGATAACTTCTGGTATGAACCCATTGTGGTTTTTGATAACCCAGAAATTGAGTCCAAACCAGAGTATGCTCACATCAAAGAAGCCCTAGTTATGCTCAAAAGTGCTGGGTTAGAGAAATTCCTATCTGTTCATCCAGAGAACTGTTTTGACAGACAAGTTCTTGATTTCTACAACAATGTCTCCAACTCAGATACAAAGATCAGGTCTCATCTGATCTTGCAAAGGAAGAAGAAAGTTATGAGGGATGACATGGAGGTCATTGAACACCAGAAGATAAAGAAGGAGATTCGTGTAAGCGGAGATGTCCCGAAGGAGCTTTTTGATCTTCCTTCTGAAGGTCCCAATCCAGACACGTGCATTGTGGAGAAGGAGGAAGAATGGGTCAAAACCATAATGCAGAGGAAGGTACCATACACTCCAACAATGAACAGAAGTGAACTCCTACCAGTTTACAATGTTCTCTGTGAAATTGTGAGTAAGTGTATTTTGGGAAACCAAGGGAGTACTGAGCAAGTGAGCAAGCCAAAGCTCAGGCTGATGAAGGCGATTGTTGAGAGCAAGGAAAGGCCATACAACTGGCAGCAGTTCTTTCTGAGAGCCTTGAATAAGGAGCATTCAAAATTTCAACCCGACAAAATCATAGAGTAAGAGATTTTTGTTGCATAGTTCAGCTTACTTGATAGTTGGGGAATGTAGACTTGGGCGTAGATTGGATCCCTGACAGGAAATGGAGCACTCTAAAAATTTTATTCAAGTCTGGAAAGACTCTGGAGGCTAGAATGATTAAGCCTGTTGTGGAAAGCCCAGAGGCAGTAGAGGAGGAGGAAGATACCCCAGCTGAGGGGAAGAAAACAAAGCTGAAAAGGAGACTGGTAAAGTTGAGTGACAAAATGGCTCAACATAAGGAGGCTGTGGCAGAGAAGGCCTCAAGGAAGGAGAAGAAGAGGTCTTCTGAAGCAGTGAAAGAGGCTGCTTTGAAGAAAGTCAGAGTCACAGACTCTACTGATGAGTCTTCATCAGGTAACCCTACCTCTTCCCCCAACACTATCTCAACTGAGTCTGACTCAGATGTTCCTGCTCCTACTCCTATTAAACCCAAGACCAAACCTCGCACCCCTGTAGCCAAAACCAAACGCATCTCCAAAATAACTCACACTCAAACCCCCACTGATGGCTCTCAAAAGCCAGCCAGTGGATCTCAAACTCAAACCCCCACTGAACTCATCTCCACCCCAACTGAAACCACCCCATCAAATCCTACTGAACCCATTCCCTCAACCCCCACTGACCAAAACCCAACCTCACCTGACACTCAAACCTCTTCTGAAACTATCCCTAACCCTCCTGAAACCCAAACCTCAACTCACCTGGAATCTATTCCAGAAGAACCCACTGATATCAGATCCCCTACCCCTTCCCTTCCTTCAGACGATGAAGAAGAGTACTCATTCTTAGACACCCTTAAGGATGAGGTTGCTTACTCTTTGGAGTCTAAGTACCCTGAACTTGACAACTTCCCCACTCTCAAGGCTTTATTCTTGAGGCTGAGACTCCTTGTCCAGCTCAAAGATAGGAGGCTAGGAGAAATTCTATTGGCAGTCAGAGGCAGCAATGCCGATGATTGGAAGAAGGAGGAGATGGAGGTGTTGCAGTTTGCAGGGATGACCAAATCCAGACTTCTCTGTGATGAGAAAATTTTTGAGAGTCTGGTGATGGAAAAGATAGCTGAGGCTAAGAAGTCAGCTGATGTGGTTGCTGAAGCAGAGGAGGAGAAGGAGAAAGAGATGGAGGAAAGTGTACAAGGAGGAGGGACCTCACCAAGGCAAGGTGATGGTGAGGTAGCCAAGGATGTATCCAAGGCAAGGGATACTGAGGCTCAAAATTTGCCACAGGAGAGTCCAGTAGAGGTGTCTACTGAGATTCTCCCACAACAGCCCTCAGTGGTGGCTTCAGAGTCAACTGAGGTGACTGGAATAGAAGGAGTTGAAAAAGAAAAAGAAAAAGATGAGGGTGCTGAAAGAGATGTTGAAATCACAGGAGTTGTGAGTGGCCAAATAAAAGCAATCATTCCTGTAAAGGATGCATTGGCTGAAAAAATCTTAGTTGAAAATAAGAGTGATGAAAGAAGTAAGCTGAGTGAGGAGGAGGGAGTTCCAATGGAGTTAGAGACTTCAGGAGATCTAGGTTGTGAGATTGAGGGAGGAAAAACTAACACTGTCTTAAATGCAGGTACCCAAACTGATGAGATTCCCTCAGTCCAGGTCAACCTAACTCCCCTGAAGGATGAAGTGCTTAAACTTCAAGAAGAAAGAATCCCTGCTCTTGAAACTCAGCTGAAAGATGTCCAAGAAGTTGTCCAAGAGGAGGTAGACGAAATGATCATCCTCTCAGATCACATTGACGAACTCATGGAGTCCACAACTACATCACTTCAAAATCTCACACTGAAGATTGAAGATTCACAGCAGATGGTTATTGATGTAGTTGAGGGACAAAGTGTGCTAGTCATTGAGGCTCTGAAAGATCTGGAGAAGAAGGAGGAAGAAGCCAGAGCTCAATTCCTGAAGGACTCAGTGGAGAACGTGTCCATCAACCTAAAGTCTTCTGTTGAAGCTTTCTCAGCTGACCTTGTTGGGAAAGTTGAAGGGTTGTGGAACCAGAAGATGCAGGAGTTCGAAGCAAAGCACGAAGAACTCGGAGCCAAGCTTGGTGAAGTTCTCAAGAAGGCTGCTGAGGACTTCCCAACTCAAGAAAAGACCAATGTGCTAATCGATGAGAAACTGGCCCAATTTGTGCAATTTGGTCAAACTGCTGGAGCTGCACTGGAAAGGATGGAAGATGAAGTTGACCACTGCTCGACTGAACTGAAGGCCATCGCTCACGATCAGATGAAGTTAAACATCACTGTGGCTGAGTGCATGATTAATGCCGGAAAGGGGGAAAGATTGATATCTTCTAAAGAGCTGAAGGCTGATCCAAGGAACAAAATGCAAATCATCTTTGAAACCCCAGAGTTCGAGAAAGGTCAACAAATCAAAAGCACCATAAAGAAAGTTGATGCTGAGGCCCAGAAGCTGGCTGAGGAAAAGAAGGGAAAGGAGACCGCATCAGTGGACCTCTCAAAGTTCAAGGAAGCTCATCTGAAGGAGAAGGAAGAGAGAGCTGCAAAGAAGGGGGAACCTGCCAAGAGGAAGGCAACTGATGTACTCTCAGCAGAGGTTGCTAAAAAGACAAGAACCTCAGGGAGGTTGGCAGCTAAGTCCACAACCTCTACTGATGAAGTTGAGGTACTTCCCATTCTTAACCCTGATCCTTTGTCTTCTGAAATTCCCAAATCTGCACCCACCCGAGTCACGGAGCTCACTGAGCTAATCAAAGAGGCTGGTGGAATGAACGAGAGAGCAAGGAAGCTAACAGCCCAACAGCAGGAGAGGAGAGATAAGGTGGTTGGGAAGATGGAAACCATTGCAGAACTGGCTGAGAGGAAGAAACAGGAGAGGTTAGCCACTTTTGACAAAACTACTTCTAAAAAGTTCAGAAGTGGTTATCTTAAGTGGGCTGCCAAACTGAAGAAAGACAAGATCACACCATCTCAGAACAGATTCCCTCACCACGATGCCTGGGTTCCTAAGAAGCTCAATGATGCTTGGGAGACTGCAAAAAGAGACTTTGTATATTCCTTCTATGTCAGTGGAGAGTTAGGAAGGGACAATGCACAAGAAGTCTTCAACTCATGGTTGTTTGATGCCTATCCCAAACTCTATCCCGAGATCTGTGATGCTTGGAATGATGCCTTCCCAGATCATGCTCTAAAGGCCCCTGAGCCAATCACATACTGGCCTCCTCAAGATGCAACAGGAGCTGTTGATAGAGAAAGGATCACTGAAGAGTGGACATCCTTATGTGAACACCTTGGTCTCAGAGGACATTCCAAGGAGATGATGGAAAGGAAGAATGAGCTGAAGATTAGAGTCTTTAAGCAATATGGACTTGAACCTCTTTTTGAGTCCATCTGAGAAAGTTGTATCTTTTGCTGGGCATTTGTTTATAAGTCCCAGATGTTTTTAAGTTTGAAACTTTTTGAGAGTTGACTTCATGTAATTTGTACTTCATATTTTTCAATGAAAGGAACTCTGCTGATGTTTTGCCCAAGATAATATCTCATTATCATTTAGGCTTATGTACTTGAATGTTTTACTTACAAAAACTGTGAACTTTGAATGTCATCTAAAGAACCTCATCTAGAAGAAGATATGTAATAAGATAGGTTCCGGCATAATCAAAAAGGGGGAAATTGTTGGGAAAATGTATAAGACTTGTTTTGATTAGATGCCAACATGTCCCTCCCTAAGTTGTTTGTAAGTAAATTATTCAGTAGAGTTAGAGTTTAAATTAAACAGTTCTAAGTGTTAAGAACTGAAGTGCAGTTAGTAAAAACTAGAGTGTATTTTAGTATGAAGTCTGCTGAAGTGAAGTCCGCTGCAGTGAAGTCCGCTGAAGACTAAGTGATCTGAGAAAGAAGTCTAAGTCTTGAATGCTTTCTAAGTACATTCTCACTAAGACTAAATCTATCAGTAGAGGACGAAGGTCCACTGATGGGAACTAACAAAGTACATTTAATGCTAAACATATTTAAAGCTGTTAGTTAATCTGGTTGGAACAAGGCAAAATGAATTTCAGTGAAGCTTACAATAAATGAAGGAATAAGAAGGTTCTCATCAGAGGAGTTCCACCTTAAAGCAAGACAAGAATCTGGGCATACAGACTTAAGGTCCAATGAGAAGATGACACGTCAGTGTACCTTACTGACAGCCGACCTGTCCCAGCCTGACAAGTACCAAAAGTCTTTCACCTAGCAATCTACAGAAAGCTGGTGAACAGGCATGGTTTTGCAGCCGTTTCTTGACAAGACTTAAAGCTTCAAATAGAGCCGTTTGAACCAATCAGATACAAGAAGACTTACTTGAGAAGATTCAAATCCAACGGGAAGATTTTCAAGGAAGCCTATAAATACAGAAGGACGTGCACATTTTACAAGCACGGGAAACTCACAAGATCAAAGCTATCTCTACATTCATAACTATCTAGAAACACTCGAAATTATCATTGTTTCCCAAGTGTTTCACAATTGTAGAGAAACTAACAAACCTTCTGTAACCAAGCTTAAAGCTATATCCAAACCTTAGAAAGAGATAATCCAATCCTAAGCCTTGAGCTAAACTTGTAAGGATTATCTCAAAATAGTTGGAACCAAAACCCTACTCAAAACCCTACTCAGTGTTTAGGTTGAGAGCTAGTGTTAAGTGGTGTTAGTAAGCTGATTGTTGTATCAGTCTGAAAGCTGGTTTGTTTTGGGAACTAGGACCTGGAATTTCCTAGTGATCAATCATCCTAAGAGAGGAAAAGTTGATCAGTGCACCTTGGCACTATAACACAAGGAATTCCAAGTGAAAGGAATTCTCCTGTTTGATCAGGCCAGTGGACGTAGGAGATTTATCTCTGAACCACTTTACATCTTGTGTACTTACATTCTGCTTTTTCATAAGTGTGTGTTAATCTCAAAGTTTATCAAAGTAAAACGAGTTTTCTAAAAGGGCTCACTAATCCGCATCTGAAAGCTAATTAGATAGTAGTTCAACTGAAAGTCTTGTGCTTTCAGTGGAGGTATTATCTCAGTAAGCTTTCACAGAGTAACTCTCAGCAGACCTCAAGTCCACTGACGAGCTACTGTCTTAAGTAACCTGATAAGTTTTAAAGAAGTTTAAATTTGTAACCACAGGTGTATTCCCCCCCCCATACACCTGTTTACTCGTTTCGGGACCATCAAAGATTTCTTAAGGGCTCACTAATCCGCATCTGAAAGCTAATTAGATAGTAGTTCAACTGAAAGTCTTGAGCTTTCAGTAGAGGTATTATCTCAGTATGCTTTCACTAGTAATTCTCAGCAGACTTCAAGTCCACTGGCGAGTTACTGTCTTAAGTAACCTGATAAGTTTTAAGAAGTTTAAATTTGTAACCTCAGGTGTATCCCCCCCCCCCCCCCATACACCTGTTTACTCGTTTCGGAACCAACATTAATAATGAAGAATTGGTCATCTATGTTGCACATTAAAACAAAGGATTTACAGCATGCAAGGTATTCGAAACGTCCAGCACCCTGATACACCACCCTTCTGTTAGGAATGTTAGAACGAATTGAACGGATATATTGGAGAGGGATAAAACAATTCTCCACTTGAAGGAGGTAAGAGACCCTGTTTTGAAGCCCCATCTGAATGAGGTATAATTTTTTGAAATGTGGGTTGGAGATGAGATTATACCACTCTTTAGAGATAATCTTGAGACGAATCAAAGGGTTGGAGATTATGTTTTGACTTGAACAAACTCAGTTAGTGTCTTCAATTAAAATATGTTCAAAAGACAGACGAGTTCTATAATAATTGAATAAAGTGTATGGTGACTTTGAGCTATCCATCTATAATCCAAAATTTTAGGGTACTCAATTGATACCACATCTGATTCATGTAATATTTTCACTTAAAAAATTATGGTGGGTTTAATAAGATCCAATTATATACTCATTGAAAAATAAGTTCGATATTAACTCAAATAAGTTCGAATAATAAAAAATTAATGTTCAATTTATATTTGGAACTTGAGTATAACGGTATTAATGAAAAACACAGAATGTATTTGTGTATATATATATATATATATATTAATTTATATATTAAAAAAACTATCAGTAGTGTAAATCGAAAGAAATTAAAAGAACCATCCAAATTGATGAAAGCTGAAATAAAATAAAAGTTAAACAAAGCTAAATTACATGAATTAGCTTAAGAGAAGCCTAGTTTGAACCTATTTAAGGTAATTTTTTCACGACATTGATGGGGGCTGGGAAATAAACTACAAAGATACAAATCACTAAAATAATTAGGTGAAAACAAATGAATCTAGGGTTTTGCTTGCTAGCAATCTTTTTTCTTGATTTCAGCTTCCTTCCCAGATCAATGTTAATAGCTTGCAGCTCCCTGTTCCTTTCTTCTAATACTTCAACATTCCGTTGGAGAAGAATGACATGTTCTTGTAATATGGACTGTTTATTAGGACTTTGGTTTAGTAGAGCCTCAACATTATTCTTTCTTCTGGCAACCATAGTGGCGTAGATCTTGTATTGCGTAGGATCATCCTCGTCTAACCACTGAAAAAACCGGCACTTCTCCGACTGACAAACAAATAAATAATTATGAAAAGATATATAGGCCAAAATACAGTATGGAAAATTAAAATTATTACCTCCCAAAGTGGACATCTAAGAAACAACTTGCCCGAATTTTGCTCTGTGTAAGAAGTGTACACAATAGGTGTTAAACCGTGAGCAGGGCAGGGGGTCATTTTTTTGGTGTGCTTTGGCCGTGGGATGATGATCCAGAAGAGTGGAAATCAGAAGATTTGGGTGAAAAATCATGTTTGGGTTGGATATGGAGGATTCTTGGGTCATATTTACTGATATGAGATAAAAAGGTTATGATAGCTAAGCTTGGGTTTGAAGTAATTTATAAAAGAATATTAAAACGTATGTTCAAATTAAATTAAAAAGTCTGAAAATAAACCTTCAAAAGTGCAAAACAAAGAGTAATAAAGTTCAAATTATTTCATTACTAAAGTTCAAGAAACATTAATGACAGAAAGTCGTGCTTGGTGTGAGTAGATGTTTATAAATAATAAAATATATATAACATTTTGCCCAGATTTGGACAGATAAATAATGGGGCCAAGGAAATAAGTTAACAGTCAAATTCATGTGTAAAAAGGTATTTCCATTACATAGTTTCTCGTGGGTGATCACCTACAATCAACCAAGTGAAACTGAGCAAAAAGACAATAAAAAGGTGGTTCTCCCTATTTTAAAATCACCCAAGTGAAACTGATTAGCAAACAATGTTTGTTGCAAGAATAAAGTTTCACTGGACTGATAATACTAACTGCACAAAAATTAAAAATAAGATGGACTCAACCATCCCCTGCTATGCTTCATTATCCAATATCATTCAAACAAACCCTATGGATCATCAGTTGAGTTGATAGGAATATTTGACTGGATGCTATCAAAGAATGGATAAAGATCTTCAGCTTCGTCTGGGTGGTAGGATTCAGGACCTGAAAGATATAGGAACAAAATTATGTGTCAATAAAAGTGTGTATAAAAACATGGATCATTTTTTTAAAGTGTTAATCCACTGACCGATAGAATTGCAACTTTGATCGTCAGCAACCATGACGCATGTTAAAGTATCGTGCCTGCCAGACTTTTTACAGCGGGTTCACACTATTTTTTTCCTTTTTCGATACTTCCCGAATGAGGGAATTCTCGATTTTTTGGGACGTCCTGGCGGGCATTTCAAACGAGGGGGTAAGATCTTGTGCTGAGGTTCTTGAGGGTGGCACTTGAATTTTTCAATCTCGGGAATAAGATGGAGTTCAGTGGAGTAACACTCCCGATATGTGGAAGTGTAATAAGACCGATGAACGTAGGGGAAAACAGATTGAGCTGAAGCGCAGATTACAGCAACAACATGAACACATGGGAAGCCGCGGATCTGCCATTGGTAACATGAACACGTTTTATCTGTCAAATTCACAACAACGGATGGCTTAGAATCAATATTGAAGACACCACTGGGGCAAATCACTACATTCCATGTAAGGCCAACTTCGGTGAATCTGTTCCACAGTTCTTCCTTGGTTTGAACAAATTCACCAGTCCATTGGGAACTCTGAGAACGACGATTTACAAACCAGTTGCTGATTTTGGAACGGATGTCTTCAACCATGTGAGTAACAGGCAAGGCATGGGAATCTTGGATCCAAGCATTAAATGATTCGGCAGCATTCGATGTCATCTCACCATATCGTGAAATGTGAGGAGAGTAAGCAAAAATCCACTTTTCAAATGGAAGTTGCTCGCGAAATTCTCCACCCTTTATCCCGCCGTCTTCTTAAAAGTAGCCAGCTTTTGTTCAAATATCGTAGTGTCTGGAGCATATGCACACTGCCTGAACTGCTCACAAAGCCTCTCACGATCTATATTGTTCCAACCATTGGAAAACCGACCCTTCAAATTGGTTAATAAATAAAAGAGACAGAAGAAGTGGACTGGCTCATCAAACACATTAGGGAAAACATTCAAAATTCCCAGATGCCTATCAGATATATAGAATATTTGCTGATCATGCTTGATTGAATCATGGACCTTCTGCAAAAACCATATCCAATTTTCATTGTTTTCGGCAGACACAAGGGCAAAAATAACGGGGAACAACCCTATAACAAATAAATATCAAATAATTAGCTAGCAGGTTGTAGAAAACATTAAATGAAAAATGAGTGCCTAGATAGATAGGCAACTCACCATTATCACCATCTTTAGCAGTGGCCGAAAGAAGAGTTCCATTGGCTCCCCCTTTTATGAATGTCCCATCAATGAATAGCATAAGGCGACAACTGAGAAAACCATCTAGGCATGCTTTAAATGCAATAAAAAGACGCTCAAATTGGTGAGTTCCATTGTTAGATTGAAGCTCAACCACACTTCGGGATTTGTGCGATTGATAGCATCAGAATACCAACATAATTCATCGTATAAATTATTAAAACTACCAAATATAACAGACTTTGCCCGCTCAGCTGCTCGATATGCTTTCCAATAAGGGATATCTATTCCATATGGCTTTTTTTATTTTCTGGACCACAAATTTCCCACTAAAGTTTGGATTAACTTTTATCTCAGACAACAAGAAATCACCCACAATATTGGACACAAGCCTTTTGGTGTCTTTGCCTATGAGCTTACCAACGCAATTATGGACAAGGTTGACTTTAAATACAACAAAATACTTAGTCAATTTGTGAAGCTTGACCTTTATGAACCAACCACAATTGGATTCATGACAGGCTGCATGGATGTAGAATTTATCATTCCTAATAAACTTGAACCGAAAGCCAGTTTTAATAGTGTGCATAATAAGTCCAGTTCTAAAATGATCAACTCCACCTCTAAATTCTGCCCCAACACCATCTTTCATTATATTAGACCAATCATCGGATAACAATGGTTCTTTGACTACAGCAGGAGACATATAAAAAACAGGGATATCATTTATGCTATCAAATTCTATTTGTTTACCATCCCCTGAGTCACTGTTGCTATTGTTTGATTCCTTGGCAAATCTAGATAGATATTCTAGGCTACCAGAATGGGATTTGTTGGTATCACCACAAAAGTTTTAAGAATCACTATGGGGACATCCACCAATAGGTAAAATATTTTTAATATTTGGAAAAACATCGGCGTTCACAATACAAGTTTCAACTATGGAGCATAGGGTGATCAAGTTAATAAGATCATCATCACAATCAAGAGAAACATTACTAAAACTACCCACCGAGCAATAAAAATTGAAATCAGGCTTTTTTATTTCCTTCCACTTACCCGTGACATGGGCCAAGAAATCTTAGAATATCGTGTTCTCGTCACAAGCTACCAATTTACAATCGCCATTGAATCTAACAGTGATTATAATTTTGGAACTCATGAAGATGAGCAATCAAATACCCAGCAGACACAAGTGTGGATGAATAATTTAAAGCATCTGCAAACGGAATCAAGAAACTAGAATTAATCGCAAAAAGGGTTTGGAATTAACAAAAATGCAAAATCAATCAGAAAATTGCAAAATATGAGGAACCATACCTGAATCTGATAAATGATCTGGGAATTTCAAATAAGCTTCGAACATAAATTAATCTCGATTTTAACCGATTCCTTGAGCTGGGATCATTTGAATTTTGAATTAAAGTAAGAAGTGACATTTGTACTTGCTGAAGGGATTTTGGGAATGGAGTTTGATAGGAGCCTTGATCCTAGCTGCCGCAGGTTGTTGGGAATAGGTGTAAGATAGGTTTTTGTTGTTGATAGTAAGTTGGGGAAACTTGGCTACTTAGTAACAATTAAGCTCAAAGTCATGTACCTAGGTGTGTATTTCCTAATTAATATAATAAATATCATTTAACACATACTAGAAAAATAATAATTTTTAAAGACTTTTCATTTGAAAATGTAAAACTTTTAATCTTCTATTTATTGTTTTATAAAAAAAATTAATTAACTAATTCTAATTATTTACTTTCTCAAAATATTTAAGAGAAATAAAGTTAAAAAAACTTTTGTATTCTTAAAGTTTGAGTTATTGAGTTATATGTATATATTATACAAATGTACACATATATAATTAACTTTGCCTAAAGTAAATTTTAGAGTTCAATGATCTTTATTTTAATATATATATATATATATATATATATATATATATATATACATATATATATATATATACATATATATATATGTATATATATATATATGTATATATATATATATATATGTATATATATATATATATGTATGAGATGCTCATATATATATATCTCATATATATATATATGAGATGCTCAATTTTATTAAACTACTTTCAATAGCTTGAAATTATTAAAATGAACATAATGAAAAAATTTGATACTCTCTTACGGGAATTTTTATGATGAGTGAAATAAAATTCATACACATATTTAAAAGAAAAAAAAACAAATGGATAAATCATATTTAATTTTAATACAACCCAAAATTGCTAATATACTTATCACATAAAATTTTATCTTAGAAAATCAGGAGGTTAACTTTTTTGTCATGGGTAATTACACGTTACGATGTACATCCACAAAAACCAAGAGAAAATGTTTTAAAATTTTGATATTTGACGAAGAAGACGATATAAAAAAAAAACAATCAATATGATTATAACAAAAGGATTTTAAAAGTTGTAAGCAAGCATAATATGCTTTTCAAATTTAGTTTACTTAACAATGTATGCGTTTTCTATATTTTAAGCACAAAATACTTCATATGTTTGACTTGAAAAGAAAATAAAAATTGAGCATCACATCAAAAGAGAAAAAATAATAATAGTGATATATATACAAAATTTTCGAAAATGAAAAATAAACAATACACAGGGTGTAATAGTTCTTTCTACTTTATTTAATACAATAAATAAGCATATAATTTTCTCAATTGAGATAACTATAAATAAAAATATCATTATATTTATTTTATACTTACAAACCGTCTTACATATAATATGGCACAACCATCTTACATGATAGAAAGAAAAAGCGGGTTCAACATAATTTTACAATAAATAACTCATGTGTATGTTCAATTTTTTTTTTCCAAGTGTATAGTTAAAAGATGAACTAGTTGACTATTTCATAAGAGTATGTATAGAGTGAAATTGGTTTACATATGAATAACTGAAGTGTATTAGTTGTTTTCACTGAAAAGTATTACTAGTTTACACTGAAAAGTATTACTGGTTTACACTGAAGAGTCTTAGTTCATTTTCACTGAACAACTAAGACTCTTTAGTGTAAATAAGTAATACCCTTTAGTAAATACAACTAATACTCTTTAATTAAAACAACTAATACCCTTCAGTGATTCATGTATAAACCAGTTTCACTCTATACTTTGTCATTTCATAAATAATAACAAGGAATCATAATATAGTAATAAATTTTTTATAAAATACAACTCAAATACAAGCTCACAATCTGGTCAAACAGGTCGTCATTGATGTACGCCATCACTCAAAATCCCGCAACAGTTCCACTACTTGACCCGTAGAATTACAATATCATAGATCATCAAGATTACATATAATGCATAAATTATGTGAGATTTATTAATCTCAATAAGCAAAAATGATGCATGATAATGTGATTCTTTATGAATCCTCCTCATACACTGTCTTTTGAAATCACATAATTCATTTATATATGTCTAACCTATTTTTATATGTCTAATCTCATTTCTAAGACATGCTGGGGCCCCTGACTCACTGCTATATTCTCGGCATGAACACTAAGCTCCATATTAACAAATAATCAAGTGGTCATAATAACATAATTCGAGTGATTCTAGGGTGCATGCAAGTGCATACTATGCACTTGGAATTCAATCCCAATTTAAAATTAATTTTGAACAAAAGTCAAAATTCGCGGGTCTGTTGCTGCCCGTACAAAATTCGCGGGTCTGGCAACAAATTGGGTTGCAAATGGGTCGTGCACACTTCGTACCAATACCCGAAGTTATATTACCAATACCCGAAGTTATATCACCAATACCCGAAGTTATAATCACCAATACCCGAAGTTATAATTACCAATACCCGAAGTTATAATCACCAATACCCCAAGAATTACTCAATAATAATATCTCAAATAGTTATTCAGTAGTACCCCAAGACTTAATCACCAATACCCCAAGTTATAATCACCAATACCCCAAGTTATAATCACCCCAAGTTATAATTACCAATACCCAAAGTTATAATCATCATTATAATCACCGATACCCCAAGTTATAATTACCAATACCCCAAGTTATAATCACCAATAATTATTCGGACTATTGTTGTGGTTGAAATTAAATTACTCTGTATCTAAACAAGCTTAAGAAGTTTTGGCGATCATGCTAAGATGACAATGTTTGATGACAAGGTCCAGAAAACAGTGGGATGCATTTTATACACGTTTTTCCGTCATTATAAGTTTCGTGATTCAAGTAGTTTTAATACTTTTTGCAAATTCACGTAAGATAACGCAATATACAGCAATATTTATAGCCTTAATTTGGCCCCTTTATCAATCTGCCCCTTGGGTTGCTGCATTTGCCATGGGACTCATCTTTAGTAGCCAAGAATCGAGATAATTAGTTACAGGCTTACAAAATTGAAAGAAACAACAACAATAATTTCCCAGAATCCATCATCTAAACCCACCTCTCCCAAATCCACCATGAATTTGATCTGGAACCGATCTCTCTCAAAATCGTGAAAATAGAAGTGCAATCCACCACAAAGAAGAAGAGAATAGCCTCGTTTTCACGATCCTAGTTTTCCTAAGGACGAAAACCATGTCCGAAACCATTCGCGGCGAGGCATCTTGTGCAGGGGGAGTGAGTATGGCAGACAAAGGCCATGGCTGCAAATCAATGGAAAAAGCTCAGCGGATCGTCAATGGAGAAAATTAATTGAAGAGAATTGCCGAAAAACAGAGCCGCAACCACTGCATCGCCATTAATGATGGAAAGAAGCAGAAGCCTCGTCGGAAAATCAAAGAAGGGGACGACGCTTGAAGAAGAATATAGAAAAGCGTAAGAGGAAATGGAGATTGCCTGACCCAAAAATACCTGATTGAATTTTATAATACAGTTTGAAAAGTCAAAATTAATTTTAAATTAATTCTAAAATTCAAGTGCATATTATGCACTTGGATGCACCCTAGAATTTGTGATATAATTCTGGTACGAGGCTCATCATTTTATGCCCCATAAAGGTTTCACTTTGCACGTACTTCCCTTATGTCCGCCAAGTAATTTCACCACGCTAACCCATGATAGTGAATTCAAGAATCTACTCTCTAGCATTTCGGCTAGGTATATCACCAAACATGACCCCGTGTCCACTCAAGAAGTCCCTCCACATAAACACTCATATCATAATCATATGAACTGGTGGCCCAATCTAAGTATAATAAGTCGGGGTTCTCTCTGGTCGCCTTTACTCTTAGGTCGTCCTTTCCACTTGATCAAAATAATATAAGACGGTGGTCCACTCTAGTTAGTATACATCATGATTCTCAATGGTCGTCTTAACTCCAAGGTCGCCCTTGGTGTATAATCAGTGGTCAAATTCAACATCTAATAATGTACTCTCATTAAAATACATGATATCTTTGATGCAATGTAAAACAAAACATTTCACAAGATTAACATATCACTGAACACACATGTTCAATCATCCATCCATTTCTACAATATTCATTGAACTCACAAGGGTCATTACCAGCGATGGACACAAGATTTTAGCTCAGTGGGGTCCAATGAATAAGAATAATGATAAGAAAAAAATTATTCTCTAGTCCATGCTTTTTAAGGCTACAAACATATTAGTCTAAAAGATAATATATGTTACATATGAGTCTATTTTGGACATATCAAAAGTACAATAAGTTGTTCGAAATGTGCTTTTACTTTTACACTTATTTGTAAAGTGGAGGAAACAATGGATCATTGTGTAAATGCCTCTATTAATAATTAAAAATCCTAAGAATGTATAAATTTCAAGATTTTTTTATTCAAATTTGGAAAATTTGAATAAAATATGAAAAAGGAAAAGAAAACAACAACTTAAGCTTTGAGATTCGAACCCAGGACCCTAATGAGATGAGAGGTAGTAAAACTTGAATCCACTTGGCCATGCTTAATTCAATTAAAAAAATAATCTGAATATTTATAAAAACAAATAATTTTTTTAAAAGTTCAGTGGGGCCTAGTGCCCCTTTGGCCCTATTGTGGGTCTGCCCCTGGTCATTACACGATGGGGAGACCACTCTAAGTTACAAAATAAGAGCTAGCCCTATTTGTAATTAAGTTAAACTAATTTATCCTATTATGATTAGAGTAGTTATTCGACCCGAGCGAGCTCGAGCACTTGATGCTCGAGCTCGAGTCGCTAACGAATTGAGTCGAGTTTAATTTATCTAATAAAATTATAAGAAAATATTTAACATCGAGCTTAATGAGCTGGCTCGAGCTCAAGCCAACTCGTTAATAAAATGAGTATCAAACAAGCTCAATCTCGGCTCGTTTAACAATATACACGAGCTAAGCTTGAGCCTTAATGAGTCGAGCCGAGTTCATGAGCAACTCATTTTGCTTAACAACTCTAATTATGATTAACCATAAAATGACCTTTTATTTGACAATAATGCTCATATCTCCCAAATTTTGAAACCCACTTTCCTAATACTCCAATTATCCAACATAAAATATCCTGCTCTCCCGTAAACACCGAAAAATTGACCAACAAGATCTACCACATTAGAGTGAGCTCTCTTCTTCCCACCACCCCCTTCAAACAAATTTTTCGAATGCTCCATGTTAAGTTGCACAAAATCTCACCTTATTAGAACAATATTTTTATGTTGTTTACATTGCATATGTACATGATAAATTGCAAAAAAATGCCCATGTACAATGTAAAGCACAAACATATTGAACACATGTGCAATGTTAGTTGCAAAAAATCTATATAAAACAATCGTGAAATACATACACTTTAAAAATACTCATGTGCAACAAAAATGGACATATACTTCAAAAAAATGTACATTTGTAAACGAAAATGCACACACACTTCAGAAAATGCACATGTGCAACAAAACCTAAAAAAATCACATAGAACCTCAAAAAATGAAAGTGCAATAAAAGAAAAAAACAAAATTTTTACATAGAACCACAAAAATTTACACTGCACATCACGCTGATCATTAACCCTACGATATTCACAACACCAAGAGAACAAAAGCCTCATAAAATGAAAACTAGTAAATGTAAACTCAATGTCAAATCTGGTTCGTCGAGTCGGACAACAGAAGAACTCGTTAGGTTTTGACTTAGCCCAACCAATGGGTCTATCTTCTCCAACCCACATTTGAAATAAGATAGATCTGGACTCCAAATCAAATCATCAATCTTTTTTTCACAGATCTTAACTCAATCCAAAGGACATTGATATTCTTACTCAACCTCCATCGAAGCGGTGCACACAGATATATCATCGCTGTCATCTTCATAGACCATCTCTCCTTTGTTAAACCAACGAACCTTATAGAACTCGAACCATCAAACCTTGACCCCATCGAAAATTGAACCATCGAAATGTTCGAGACCCACAATCTAATTAGATTTGCAAATAACAATTTATATTAATGGGTTCTCAGTTTGTGGCTTTCTGTGCCTGAGTTTTTCGGCGTCATGGATAGAGTGGGTGAGCGATTTGAAATCGCTAATCTTAGAGAGAGATTGTGGAAATTATAAAAATGCAAGATACATTCATTACAAAAAGAACTAAATGTGGGGGGAAAAGAAAAGGGGGGGTCACCCTTAGGTACAAAATAAGAGCATCAATTACTCATCCCTTTGACCAAAATCCTACATTCGTAATTAGTTAATTACTCAAAAAATAGACCTAAAAAGACTCATATACCCATTACTAAATTAACCCAAAAAAACGTGATAAATGACCACAATGCTTGCCACGAAATCAGCAACCCATGAGAATTACCAAATTTGCATTATACGATAAAATCTAACAATATGATTACAAAAATTCAATAACACATAATTTTTATAAAAAAACCTAGAAATATCAAAATTTACATTAACAATACACATGTACACATATATGATTTACATAAACAATAGATACGTGCAATCATTTACAAAATTAAAACATAAATAATTTTCGTAAAACTATGTGCAACTACATGATTTACATAAACTATACATATGTGCAAGTACATAATTTTATTTAATGCATCATGTGCATAATTCAATACTGAATATGTTGCACATGTGCATAAATAGTAACTGAAACACTTCACATGTTCAACTTCGACAAATGTTTACATGATAATTGTCATTTTCAAAGTTAAAATGTAAACACTTTTTGTAAAACTATGTGAAACATTTACAACATTTAATAGTGAAAAATTAAAATAATTTTATTAAAAAAAGTTGCACATAATAAATATCTCAACACATATAAACAACGTGAAACCACCAATAGTGTTGACGATTGTTTCTAATCACGTGGATTAGTGACTATTTTTATCGCTAATTAGATCATTAAATAATTACGTGTGATTGATCACTACCGAAAATAGTGAATTCGATAATCGGGTTAAGAAAAGATAAATACGTGTATTGGTTACGTAGTTAGTTCGTATGTGTGTAAATTAAGGTGTATGAGTGTGTGTGGGCAAAGTATGCTTATATTTGTGAATCTGTGCTTAGGTTTATTCATTAAAAATTAAGGTATTTATACAAGTCGTCCAACTAGGAGGTGACTTGACCTTTGCTCTCCCATGTGTGCATGCTTGACACATGGGGAGTTGACTATTTGACCTTATCTAAGCTAATTTCTATCCTCTAAGCTAGATTAGGTCGTATTAAAGAGCAGTTCATCACAGTTGGACTTGCCCTTGAGGAGTTCTGAGCTTGATCTTGTTGGTCAACTTATCTTCTGCCTTGGCACTTTGGCTAAAGTAGCTCGCCAGGGTCGTATTCGGGTTCAGATGGTCTTTGCTATGATGTAGCTCGACTGCTAAAGTAGCTCACCTAGCTGGAGTAGCTCGTCTGACTATTCCAGCTCGCCTGGCTTGACTTAGCTTGCTTAACCTTATTTCATGTGGGGTTACTTTGTTTAAACCTGTTCGCCTTAGGTGTGATGTAGCTCGCCTATCAACAGTTGCCCCCAGCCTGCCTTTATGCTGTGAAATAGGAGGTGAGCTGCTAAAGGGCTGGCTATAATATTGGACTTCTCGGTCAGGTTGCATCATCTATGGGTGAACTGAATTATCTTGGATGAACTACTTTGGACGTGCTGCACTGGACGACGACGGTTGAGATTTCGAGGTGTGGGCACGCCTCGAGGCGTGACGTGGGCGGCATGATTACCGCCGCCCACGCACATGCAATCTTGAGGTGATGCGCCTCCCGAATTTTCGCTGTAGGGCTGCACGCGCTTGGAATTTGTAGATTGGTCCTTGAATTTCTTACCCTTTCCGTAGAATACCCCATTTTTTACTCACTATAAAGGGTAATTTTTTCTCATTTTTTCACTTTTCTCTCAACTTCTCAGCGCCAAGCCCTTATCTTCTTCCTTTCAAAAATTTCGGCAACAATTTCCTACCTCCGACCACAGATTTCGACCTTTCCGACGATGATTCATTTCATTTCGAACATTTAAGGTAACAATTTTCACTGTTTTCTTTAGTTTTTTCTTCAATTTCATCTTTGTGTGGTGGAAATTCCCAAACTCCGCTGTAAAATTCTTCAATCGCCGCCGTCTATTCGTATTCTTCACCGGAAACCGCCATTAAAACCGCCTTGAGCTTTTCTTACCATTATTTCTTCGTAAAACCTCAATCAAATGTCCTCCAATTCTCAAACCGGATCTTATCCTCCGTGAAACCCTGGAAAACGCCCGATAGGAGAGAGTTCCACCCCTATTTCCATCGTAACCATTGATTCGGACCCAGAGATGACCTCTGTAGTCCGATCTGTGGATTCTGGAGCTCGCACATCCATGGAGGAAGTTGCCGAGGTCAACCCCACCCGAGAAATTGTGGAGGAGACCAGCTCCAATCTACATTCTGAGGAGGGGGCTGAGGTAAAGGTACATCAGCCCGCACCGACCGACGAGCTAACTTGGGAGTACCTTTGAAGTATTGGGTACACTATGCCTAATCCAATCGAACGCCAACTCCCAGTCACAGTAGCTTGCCAAGTCGACTGGGATGCTTATGAGAGGGAGTACTCCAGACGCTTCACAGTTCCAGCTCGTGGGAGGTAAAAACTCAAGACGAATGAGTTTGCGATGAGCTACATCATCTCCTCCATCACTGAGGAAGATTTGCCAAAAATCAGAAGGGATTATATATAAGACCCCTTATGATATTCATTTGTACGAGCCATTGGAGGATGACCAAGCTGACAGACCACCTCACGGGCTCATGACGACCAACTTGGACATTCTCAAAGTTGGAGTTACCTTTCTCCTCCACCCATTAATTGACCCTTCTTGGAGCAAATAAACCTGGCCATTAGCCAACTAACTCCGGTGGGCTGGATGAATTTGATGTCCCTCATGGTGTTGTGCGCCCTTGAGGGATATCCCAATAAGCTTTCCGCGGACGAGGTGAACTACTTAATGACGCCCACCATTTGCACCGGAGACAAGGCGGACTGGTACTACCTTAAGGCTCGTCCTAGCGTTAAGGTAGTTGATGATGTTACAGGAAAAGTCAGGGATTGGAAGCACGACTGGTTCTACATTAGCGGGGGTTGGCATGCTTCAGCTCTCCCATACGGTGGCGAGGAGAGAATAAACACTCCAGTGGAGTTTGGGACTTTCAAGCGTGAGTTTTACTTCTTCATTGTTTTTTAAGGGGTAAAACTAATTTTAATCTTTCCAATTTTATTTCAGGTCCCAAAACCCTTAAGTGGAGGAGCAAGAAGGACGAAGCCGACGATTTATTCTTGTTCATCGTGAGCCAGATCACCCTCAGGAACCGAGCCGATAGAATTGTAACCCACCTTTGCTCGGAGTCCATACGCAGGGTAGCTCGCCTGACTACCTACCCCACCATCTTGAGGCACAGGCCAAGTTCCTGACGGTAAAACTCTCAATTGGCGAACTACTTTACTTGGACTTTTTTGTAAAATTCTCCTATCTTGGATAGTTAGCTCTTTTGCAGACCAACTCATCACAGTCACCATTCACCCCTTCTTCCATCAGTTAGACCAGTACATTTGGGATATGCCGACCAAAAAATGGTGGAAGAAGGGGGATCCCCTATTAAAGATGATCGCCTTGGTGGCTAATACCAACAAAGATGATCCCCGCCAAGCGGGAGGATCGGGCTCGACCAAGCAGCCTGCTCCAGTGAGCAGTCCACCGGCGGCTGTCACCCAGAAAATGAAAAGGCTTCATCGTGGGGATGACACTCCCATCTCCGATGTTGAGCGGGCTCCGAAAAAGAGAAAGGGGCCCCAAGGAAGTGGATCTACAGTAGCTCGCTCGACTGAGCCAGAGTCTGGTCGAACTCCTTCAGTGGAGCATCACACTGAGCAATAGGTGACCGCCCCTGCTCAAGAAAGGAGGGCGGAACACCCTGATGATGCGACCTATCTTGGTTGGGATGCAGGTCGCTATGATGCATAAGTATTCTCACCCTTCTTACTTCTTTTTTTTTCTTTTTTTAGTAACATTTTCCTTTATTTTTTGTAGTTATCCACCCAACGACTTTCCAGGCCAGTCCAACATGGAGCACCAATATTCCTGCTCTAAGGTGTCGTCCTCCTTCAGGGAGATCCCGGACCCCTTTGTCCAGTGAGCCGCGGAGTCCGTAGCTCGATCCTGGACCAATTCCTTGGATGAGGCAGTGAAAACTCAGGCCCCATGGGACAACGACCGTTTGTGCATAATTGAAGCTGACAACACACTTGTTGCCGTGCAAAAGCTGGTCGACCAGGTGGAAGACCTGGAAAGGGATGTGAGGCAACACATTGCTACAGTCCGCCACATCTCTTAGGTGAGGGACGAGGCCAAGGAGGAGGCCAAAAAGCTAGTGTCCAGTCTCCAGGATAAAGTGAAAGCCCATCAAGTGGGCGAGCAGCGGGCTCTCGACCTTCACATAAAAGTTTATGAAGAACTTAAGATCAAAGAGGCCGAGGTCGAACTGCTTAAGATCCAGCTCGCCCATGAGTGATAACAAAAGGAGACGGCCGAGAAGTTTGCAACAGAGGTTGAGGCTAAGGTTGCCCATCTGGAGGAGCAGCTCGTCAACTCTTTTCTGCCAGAGGAGTTGGTGCCTAAGTTGGAGGCAAGCTCAATCTTAGGCTTTATGAGCGCCTATGCCGAATACATCCGAGCCGTTAATGAATTTAACGTGCCACACATTGTGAAGGAGATCGGTAAGGAGTTTACCGAGTTTTTACAAAACAACCTCCCGCCGCTGGGGCCAACCTCCAAATCGGCGATCTGCCCGAGTATGGCGTCAAAATTGACTTTCTTGACCCCCAGATTGAAATAACTCATCCTCCTGAGGACGAGCAGGAGGAGGTCGCCGAGGGCGAACAAGATGCACCTGCCGGCCCAAATAAATAAGCTCAAAAGGAACAGGCTGATGCGGAGGGACTCATTGCTGAGCTCTCAGTCGATGTCCCTCTGGACCCAGCGGCTTCAGGAGCCCCCTTGATCAACCCCTGTTGGTCCCGGTACAAGACTGAGAGATACGTGTATGGGGGGGAATACACGTATACAAAATTTTCTTTTCTTTCAACTGACTGAGTCCCCTTATCTCAGAGTGGTGTAGAACTCAGGGTTGATAACACACCTACTAACGGCAAATAAATTTTGGTCAGTTGGCTAACTATCAACTTGAGTTCAGTGCGGAATGCGTGAGCCCTGAAAGTTTATAGTCCTGTTGATGTTTGTTTTCTGAAAACTTGATTACTCTTTTCTGAAGTAGTGATTACAAGGACAGTGTTTAGTTTGATGATAAGACTGATTGCTTCGAGCCTGATAAACAATGCAATGAATGACTTAAATGAATGAGCAATTAAGAACAATATCAAAGCAATAAAGAACACAAGAAAGTAACGTGGTTCAGAGACTCAAGCTCCTACGTCCATGGTCCTAATTTAACAGGAGAATCCACTAAGGATTGACTTGTTTTTAACGTGCCAAGGTGCACCAGAATTAGCTACACTCACTGACCCTTACTTCCTTCTTCTAACTCACTAACAACCTTAACCAACAAACCTGACTAGAGGGTTTTGGTTTCAGTTTTGTTTCCAACTAAGGTTGTGATTATCCTTACAAGACTAGCTATGCTAAGGATGGATAATCACTTCTAAGCTTAAGATATTATAATGAACACTTAGTGGAATACAGAGTAACTCTCTTTGCTAAGAAACACTTGGGAAATTTAGGATGTTTCGAGTGCTTCTTTGAATGCTGAATGCTTTGTGCGCTGAGAGTTTGAGTAATTTCTTGGCTTCGAAATTTCCCGTAACCTTGAATGGGTTCAAGGTCTTCTGTATTTATAGGTGACTTTGAAAACTATCCGTTGGAAGAGATAACATTTTAGGTCATCTACGTAGGGTTTGTTCAATGGATACATCTCCCATGCAGCAGCTGTCCTTGCATGGATTTGGTAATGTATTTAATGCTCCATTTAATGCTTCCCCTTTGAAAAGTGCAGTCTGAACTCAGTCTTCATGTCAGGTCCGTACGTGCGTGTCCTTCCTGGATTGGTCCACGTCATCAGGTTGGTGAGAATGTCAGAACTCATTCCTATTCTTCAGGCTTGTCTTATTAAGTTCTTTTTGTCTCAAGCACAACGGTCTTGTCCTAACGCTGACAATCCTTTTGCATTGCTTGGCCCTACTCCAAGTCTTTTCCCATTACTCAGTATCATCCTGTTCCCTACAGGATTGAGTTAGTAATGACCTCAGGGTCATACTCTTCATCACTGACACTTACTCAGCCAGCTTAGAGAGACTGCCGTAAGTTCAGGATGGTGCTGTTGTGCCTTCAGGCTTCAGTATTGATTGTCATCAATGAGTACTCCTCTCATTGAGTTCCTGTGAAATATAAAATGACTAAGTACAAAACTAACCAAGATTAGCCTGACCAAAATACACTAAGGCAAATCATCTTTTCAGGGGCTTTGGGATCTAATCAAAACTGACATTGTCCCAACAATTTCCCCCTTTTTGATGATGCCAAAACACTGAAAAGATCCTCAAAACACTTAGAGAAAATAAAAACCTATCTATAAGATAAGTCATTGTTAGAGCAGTTCTTGATAAAGTACAAAATTTAAATAACAGCCAAAAAGACAATTAGTTTTTGTCTGTGGGCAAAGTAATAGATTTCATTGATAATATGTTTCAGTGAGTACAATGATCTTAATCTTTTACAATTCAGGGTACAACTAGATTTTTCTCATATCAGGTCAAAGTCCATAGCCATTGTAGACTCTGTCCTTCAGCTCATCTAATCTATCTAGCTGGTTCAGATACCCTTCAACCTTAGCAATCTTGAAGACTTCAACCATGATTGCCTTTGAGTCATAGCCTTTTCTGTGTGCCTGGAGTGGTGGTGGACGAGTAAGGAACTCAGGTGCCTTGATTTGAACTCTAGCAGTGTTAGCCTCCTCCAAGATACCTTTCAAGAGTTCAGGGTGGTTGTTGGACACGAAGTCTATGAAGTGGGCATCAATATCTTCAGTGTCGCCCCATTTATTCACAATATACCACAGCCTGATGAACTCATCCCGCGCATTCAGCCAAAACTCCTTTAGCTTATCTGAAATGAAATCTTCAATAAACGCAACCTTCTGAGTAGGCTCCTCAGGCTCCTGCAGTAATAATAGACTTGTCTTCCTTGCTGTTGGACTTTTTCTGTACTTCCTTGGCTCAGGCTTCGCCTTCTTCCTCCTTAGCAAACTGATCACTGCATCATCAAGCTCCTTCTGTTGCAACTCAGTGATATCAGTCAGCTATTCCACCTTCTTCTCCAAGATGCGCACCTTCTCTTTCTGAGCAATTTCAGCTCTGCGCTGAGCCTCACTCTTCTCAGAGGAAGCTCCCCAAGCTTCCTCACAGAACTCCGCGACTTTGTCAGCATCGTAAGTGATTAGATTATTTCTGGTGTTAACCGGTGAGCGCTCTAAACTTTCTTGGATAGGTGGCAAGGAAGGAACAGTAAGAGAAGGGTCCTTAGCCTTTGCCGCAACCTCAATTCTGGCTGACTTCCTTGGTGTACTCAACACCACTTCATTCTTCTTAGCCTCCGATGCCTTAGGGAGAGATCTTTTCTTTCCTTTTCCCCCTTTTTGGCATCATCCTTGGCCGGCGGAGGTGAGAGTGCCTCTCTTATAGCTTCTTCTCCTGAATTGATAACAAAGGCAGTTAAGGACTGGACTTCCTTAACCACTTCCTTCAGCATCTCCACTCCTGTAGCAATCCCTGACCCCGCGAAGGACACTTTAGCAGTACTGGCCTTCAGCTTCTTCTCAAATATCTCCATATTGGTCTGAAGGCTTTGCTCAGTGCGCGCTAGCCTGGCTTCCATCTTCCCTGACTCTTCTAGGACCTGAGCAGACTTCGCTGAGATCTTCTCAGACTCCTGAGCAATCTTGGCAGATTCCTGAGTTACCTTGGCTGACTTCTGAGCGATCCGGTCTGACTCTAAAGCCATCTTGGACGCTGCTGAGTTGAGTGCCTCAGTGAGGAGTGTTGCAGCCTGATTCGCCAAGTGCTCTACTACCTTCACCATTCTTGCATCGTGCTCATCTTGAAGAATAGTCAGTGAAGTATCCAGCAGCTTCTTCATCATTTTCCTTTCAGCCTTGACGGATGAGATGGTGGACAACATCATCTTCTTCAAACTCTTCACCTCAGAGTTGGCCACCACATTTTTTAGCGCAAACTTCACTGTTGGTCCCACTAGATAGATTTATTAAGGAAGCTTTAAATGTTATGTCTTTAGCAAAGTCCTTTATAAGAGCACAATAAATAAAGCAAGACAGTAATTAAAGAAAGCAGTAAAAAGACCAAATTTATAGTGCTTCGGATTAGAAGATCCTACGTCCACTCTCCCTTCTCAACAAAGGGGCCTCATTAACCAACCAACAAACACACCTGCGTACTGGAATTACAAAGTACCAGTTCCTTCTTATAAACCCTTTAGATCTAACTTTGATCTAAAGTCTACAACCTTCAACCTTTTCTTAGAGGTGAACAAGTTGAGATCCAACTACTCCTTTTGAGTAAATATGAAAGTATGAACAATAAGAGTGCTAAGTGCGTGATAAGACAAGGCTTGGAATATGACTTCGTGCGCGTAAGATTCTAGAGCCTTTTTTTGAGTCTGCACTCTTGTATTTATAGAGGTGATTAGGAGTTAGCCGTTGGAGAGCTAATCTAATCAGATCTCTATTTAAGGAAGCTTTCAATCAATCAATTCTCTAATTGATTGATTGGGTTGGTGGGATCCTTGGATTGATTGTCTTCAAATACTTTCCAATCCGATCTTGTTGACTTGATTTGAATCACCAACGGTCAAATGCTTCCAATGCCTAACTCTAATTCTCTCCAGAGAAGGCAGGACCAGACACCAGGCAACCTCAATGTCTTCTGGTCCAGAGTTGGTTAAGAAACAAATTACTCAGGAGAACCAGGAGATGATTCTGAGCATCTTTTGTTTTACCAGACTTGTCTGGTCTGGGGAAGGTCCTCTGCCTCTGGTCAGTCTCATCTGGTGAAGTCTTCTGGTGGAGTCCTCTGGTGAAGTCCTCTGGAAGGTCTTCTGGTGACTCTTCTGGTGAAGTCTTCTGGTCTGACAGTTCCCCCTAGACTAAGTCCTAATCTAGTTCCTCATCTGGCTAACAGGTCCAGATGGTCCTATTACATCTTCTGGTTTATTTTAACTCATCAAAACTATACAACATTTATCCTAACAATTTCCTCCTTTTTGATGGAGGTAAAACAAAACCAGAACTGATCAAAGATAAAATACTTAAGCATAAAAACAATAAAATGATAAGACCTTAGAATAGATCTTATCAGGCAAACAAGAAGACAACAAGGAGTTGTCTTTTAGACAGAGAAGATATGATGTTTCATTAATAATAAGGATAAAATGATTTCAGATTACATTAAGTTTAGAATCCTATTCTAGGCATATCTTCTATTCTCCTTAGGCACCAGAAACCAGTCGAAGAATCTGTCTTGGATGGCCTTCAGCTCAGCAGAAGATGTTGGAATGAAATTCGCCAACACCTTGGTCTTGTATAATCTCTTCAATTCTGCCCAGTCATCCTGGTCCCCAACCATTGGAGTGTTGATGTAGTGAAACTCAGGGGTAGTCACCTCCAGGTTGAACTCCATGGTTGAATCCATTAGCTTCTTGTACAGATCAGCATCACGAGCCTTCATCCAGGAGTGGAAGGTTCTGTTGATGAGAGCATCATCCTCTGGTGGAGGCCTTTAGATGTAGTGCTGGATGAACCATAAGGTCTTTGCTTCTCTCCACTTCTCTATCAGAGGAACAGGCACAGTAGAGTCAAAAGACCCTTCTGTCCTGAGTGGCAAATCTCCATCACTTCAACAGGAGCCTTCCTTCTTTGACGGGATCCACTGGCACTAGAAGGAACGCCAGCTTCTCTGGTCTTCTTGTTCTGCCTCCTAACATATCGGAGCCTCTGCTCTTCATCTATGTTCTTCCGTATCCTTGCTTGCCTCTCTTCAGACGTCTCTTCCTTGAATCTCTTCTCTGCTTCTTCAACAACAGATTCAAGGAAACTCTTCTTCACTTTCCTTATCTTCCTCTTGGAAGGACCAGAAACTGAGATAGGATCCTGCTCTGCATCTGTGGACTTCTCTTCTGCCGCCAGCTGCTTAGCCATGGTAAGAGATTTTAACTCTTCTTTCTTCTTCTTCTGCAGCTCAGCCTGGGCCAGAGTGTTCTCCAGCAGGTCCAGACGAGCACCATGGCTGAATAGGGTCTCAAGAGTGGTCTTCGCCAGATCAGTTCTGGCCAACTCTTCCCCCTTTTTAACTTCATCAAAGAGGGGCTGCACTACCTGCCGAATGAGATCAGGCAAGGCAGTGGAGGAGGAAGAGTGAAGATCACGCAGCTGCTTGGCCTCCTCCAGGTAGGCTTTAGATTCAGCAACCAGCCTCTCCTGCTTAGCAAGCATCTCCTGGAGAGAATCCTTGAGTTTAGCAGTCTTCAACATCTGAGAAGCCATTTCAACCTTAAGCACAGACACTGGGTGCATCTGGTCCAGAACATACTGATGGATCTGCCTCTGGCTCTCATGCACATCCATCTTCAGGTAGAGACAGTCAGACTTGAAAGCAGCCTTAGCAAAGGCAAACACAGCCTTGATCTGCTTCAGGAATTTCCTTCTCTCATCCTTGATCTGGTGCTCAACCAGAGCAAGCGCTAGATGCTGCATTGCCTTGGAGAATCTGCCAATCTGCTGGATTTGCTCGTTAAAGAACAGCTTCATCTTCTGGAGAACATCAGAAGTCACATCAAAATCCTCCTCATCTGAGTACAGCTCTGACGGAAAAGAGAAGTGACGGCCAAAATTGTAAGAGGGGCCCTCAGGGGAGATCATCACTCCCTTCTGGATCAGTAAGGTACGGATCAACACCTTGGCTGCTTCTGGGGTCTCAAGCTCCACAGGATTCTGGATGTTGAGCTTCCTCTTGATATCTATCTCCCAGGCAGTGAAAGTAGAAGGACCCATTTCTTCAAGCAATAACATCAGGTCCTCTACATCCTCTAGTCTGGCCTTGCTCCAGACTTTGGCGTCAGTCAGATCCGCCAGTAGTGGTAAGTGCTCCAGAAGGATTGGGAAATGCTCTCTTAGCCAGAGCTGAGCACTTACACTCATACTCTGCCTAATGAGACCCATTTCTGCTGATGAGAAAGTAAAGGGTTTGGGCCCAGAGGCAGAGGAGGATGATGCTAAGTTTTTAGGCTCAAGTTAAGCATCCTCATCTTCACTATCATCACTAGATAGACATGTGGGAGAGGGAGGGGGAGCAGTAAATCCCAATGCCATTGAAACAGAGGGGTTTTGTTCAGTGTGAGATTGGGGAGGGGTAGGGATTTGTGAGGTAGAGATTGAGGGAATAGGTTAATTTGCACCAGAAGAAGTAGATGTAACTTCTGGTACAGAGGCTGGGATGGGAATTTGTGAGGTGGAGGAGGGTGGAAGGGGTTGTTCTGCACCAGAAGTTGATGGCACCTCTGGTACAGGGGCTGTGGGAGAAGGATTTGTGGGGACAGGGATATGTGAAGTGGGGGGAGAGGGTGTTTGAGTAGGAATGGTGGAGGGAGTGTATAGGGCTGTATCAGGTAGGGACTGCTCTGGTGAAGGAATGGGAGCACCAGGAGTAGGGGAGGGGTTTAGTGTATGGGTTTCTGGGGGAGAATTAGTGGGGGTTACAAGATTAATGGGAATAGAGGGGGGATCAGAAGGGATTACCTGAACAGGTGAGACTGGAGCAGTTGATTCTTGCATCAACAGAGTAGCTTCATCAATGGCCTGCTCTAGTGCATCCCCAAGATCAGATCCAGAATCTGGCTCTTGAAGGATGGCCCTCATGGCCTTGGACTTCTTCACCAGAGGAACCTCCTCCTCTGATTCCTCGACGTCTATTGGCTCATCCACCAGCAGAGTTTTCTTCCCCCTTCTTGAAGTCCTTGACTTCTTAACCGAGGCTTTTCTTGCAACATCCTCTGGTCTCTGCTTCCTCTTGGCTGCTCCTGCCTTCTGTGCAACCTCACTTTCACCCATCTTCTTCAATGCAGCTTGAAGGGGAATCTGATCATCATCTGATGAACCAGAGAACGCAACTGTTGAAGAACCAGTTGCCTCAGCCTTCTTCTTCTGACTCTTCTTTGTCTTCTGCCCCTTAGCAGGCGAAGGCACTGCTTGGAGAGGAGGGGCAGGGATGACTTGTTCTCCATCTGAATCGGCATGGCCATGGAGAGGGCCATCCTTGGAGAACAAGATCTTGGACTTGTGATAAGCTTTGCACCAAGAATCCTTCCATTTCTTCTCTGGAAACAGTGAGTCCAAGATCAGGGTCAACTTCGTCCCTAAAGACACATTTGCAGTCAAGCAGAACTGCAACTCCCCAGGCTTTGAAAGGCACTCCTCCTTCTTCACCTTCACTCTGTTCTTCCTCAACACACCCCAGAAAAACTCTACCCAGTTACACTTCACTCCATCAAATAAGGCCCTCATAACACATAGCCTGCCAGTGAAAATGGCATCTGTGCTATGGCTTTCACACATCAAGATCTTGACCAAAATGTCAAATAAGACCTTGTACTTCTGCCTCAAATGCTTATCCAAAAAACCCTTGGTCAAATTCTGGCATGAACTTCTGGCAAAAAGCTTGAAAGACTCCAACACCTCGTCTTCCTTGTAAGTTAACGGATCTACCCCTTCAACAGAGATATTCTCGAACAATCGGAAAAAATCATGCTTTGAAAATACCACATCTTCCTTGTCGATCTTGGAAGAGATATGATCATCGTGGATCTTCATGCGAACCAGGAACTGGGCCGCATATCCATCCAAAGTCCTAAAATTCTTTGGAATAGTCGAGATTAGCTTCTCCACCTCTGCTTTCTGGAGAAGTTCCAGGATGGCCAACGCCGCTGGGTTCTTGGTGGTGTAGAAATCAACCACCATCTCTGACTTCATCTTTTTCATCACATAATCATGATCAAAGTTGCACAAAGGAGCTTATCTGTAAGAGAAATTTGAGAGAGAGAGAGAGAAAAACTTGCAGAGAAAGATTAGGGTTTGAGAGTAAGAAATCGTGAAAGGAAAGATTGAAAAAGTTTGGTTTAAATAGGGCAAGACGCGTGGCTTGAACAATTAATGAAGTGTGAACGCGTGTAAAATCAAATTTAAATTAGGGAACAAAATCAATTTTTGAATTGATTGACATTTTGCACAGTTTTAAATCTGACAGCTAGGATTAAAAGGCAAGTTACAGATTTAATATGGTGCGTGGGCATGATCATTGGGACTGGGTTCGAGGTAGTTTTGTGGCAGTCAAGAGAAAAAGTGAAATGATTGCCTAGGTCCTCTATCCTAGTCTTAAATGCACTCTGAAGATGAAACGTTTTGAGTGTATTTACTAATTTGAAAAGAGTATCCCAATGATCAGAGGCCAGAGAATTAAATATATACATGTCACCTGGTATTGTAACCAGATGATACCATGATTAGTCTGGTGTTACATCTCATCTGATGGAAACCCATCTGGTTCTGGTCAGATTAGACTCCGGATTTCTCTGGAATCTGTTTCTGCACCTTATCTAGGATGTACCTCACCTGGTACAGACCTTATCTAGTACATACCTCATCTGGAGATGTAATTTCCCTGGTATATCTAACCTATAGTCATGTTAGTTTGAAGACATAATAAAATATGTAATAGAATGAAACAAAGGATACTTCTCTGATGTTCCCCCTAAACCAAATCTGTCTCTGGATCTAATAATCTTAATTCAAAAGCTAACTCTCTGAATCTGGTTTCAGCCAAAGGCTTAGTCAGAATATCTGCTCTATGCTTCTCTGTTGCAATCTTTCCCATCCTTATATCTCCCTTCTCAACATGGTCTCTGATAAAATGCTGCCTTATATCAACATGTTTGCATCTGGTATGAAGAACTGGATTCTGGGTGATTGCTATTGCACTATTACTATCACAGAAGATTGGAATATCCTTAGCTCTAATCTGGTAGTCCCTTAGCTGCTGACTAATCCAGAGTAGTTGTGAGCAACAGCTACCTGCGGCCATATACTCTACTTCTATTGTTGATGTAGCAACTGGTGTCTGCTTCTTAGAAAACCAAGACACCAATTTATTCCCTAAAAATTGGCATGTTCCATTTGTAGACTTCCTATCTATTCTGCACCCACCATAACCTGAATCCGAATAACCACTTAGCTCTAAGTTGTCATCTGCAGGATACCATAACCCCAAATTCACTGTCCCTTTAAGATACTTCAATATCTTCCTAGCTGCTTCCAAATGACTTTTCTTAGGATTAGCTTGAAATCTGGCACACACACCAACAACAAAGGTTATATCTGGTCTGCTTGCAGTCAAGTACAAAAGAGAACCAATAAGTGCCCTGTACTGAGTCTGGTCCACACTCTCTCCAGACTCATCTGGATCCATGTTGAAATTTGTCATCATAGGGATCTTGGCAGCTTTGCTAGATCCTACTCCAAATTTCTCTAACATGTTTCTGATGTACTTAACCAGATTTATAAAGATTCCCTTCTCTGATTGCCTAACCTGCAAACCTAAGAAATAATTCATCTCACCCATCATAGACATTTCAAACTGACTCTGCATGTGTTCACCAAACTTCTCACACAGCTTCTTGTTAGGGGATCCAAATATAATGTCATCAACTTATATTTGGACCAGAAGGATGTCCTTTCCTTCTTCTTTCCTAAACAAGGTCCTATCAATCTTACCCTTAGTAAAACCATTGTCCAGAAGAAACTGAGATAGAGTGTCATACCATGCTCTGGGTGCCTGCTTCAGCCCATAAAGAGCATTCTTAAGCTTAAACACTTTGTCACCTTGTTCAAAACCAGGAGGTTGTTCCACATACACTTCCTCAATGAGAATCCCATTAAGAAAGGAAGTTTTCACATCCATCTGGTATACTTTGAACTTCATGTGAGCAACATATGCTAGAAACAATCTAATGGCTTCTAGTCTGGCAACAGGAGCAAATGTCTCGTCATAGTCTATTCCTTCAGACTGAGAGTAGCCCTGGGCCACTAGCCTTGCCTTGTTCCTAGTAATGACATCATTCTCATCTTTCTTATTCTTGAAAACCCACTTAGTGCCTATCACCTTTTGATGTCTTGGTCTGTCTACCAGCTCCCAAACATCCTGTCTGGTGAATTGATTCAACTCCTCTTGCATAGCAACAATCCAATTTGAATCTTTCAGTGCCTCCTTGATGTTCTTGGTCTCAATCAAGGACACATAGCAACTGAATAAAACAGCTAAGTTAAGATTTCTCCTAGTCTGGACACCCTTAGCTGGATCTCCAATTATTAGGTCATTGGGGTGATCAACCAGGGTCCTCCTTCCTGTGGCCTTGCCTGGTTGACCATCTACTGCAGTACCTTGGTGATTATCACCAACTGCAGGAGAGCTTCCCCCTACAGGAGTTCCAACCTCTTCTGGTTCTGCTCCTTGTGAAGGTTTCTGCTTCAGAGAACCAGAAGATGGGCCATCATCTAAATCTGAATCAAGAATAGGTGGAATAACCCCAATTACTCTGGGAGTAGTCTAATTATGTGTCTCTTCAGAAGACTTTAAGTCCACCTTGCACTCAAAAGCAGATTCATAAAAAACAACATGAGGTGTTTCCTCCAAACAAAGTGAATTCCTATTAAAGACTCTGAATGCTTTACTTATGCTGGAATATCCTAAGAATATTCCATCTGCCACTTTAGCATCAAAAGTTTTTAATTTGGATTTCCCATTGTCATGGATGAAACACTTACATCCAAAAACATGAAAATATGAAACAGATGGGGTTTTACCTTTCCATACCTCATTTGGAGTTTTACTATGTCTCTGGGCAATTAGGCATCTGTTCTGAGTATAACAGGCTGTGTTGATAGCTTCTGCCCAAAACCTTTGTGGTGTGTTGTACTCTGCTAGAAGAGTCCTTGCAGCTTCCTTAAGGGTTCTATTCCTCCTTTCTGCTACTCCATTCTGTTGGGGTGTTCTGGCAGCAGATGTCTCAAGAAAAATTCCATGTTCCTTGCAATACTCTGCAATGTGTGAATTCAAAAACTATGTCCCTTTGTCACTTCTGATTCTGACTATGCTCTGGTTCTGCTCATTCTGAATCTGCTTGAAGAATTCTGGTAGCTTAGTGATAGTTTCATTTTTCTTAAACAAGAACACTACCCAAGTGTATCTTGAAAAGTCATCTACTATCACCAAGGTGTACTTCCTTCCACTGAAACTAAGAGGAGAAACAGGTCCAAACAAGTCCATGTGAAGTAGTTGAAGTACTCTTGTCGTGGTTGTGCTCTGGACATCCTTAAAGGAAGTCTTGGTTTGTTTACCCTTCTGGCATGAACCATAAACCTGATCCTTCTTAAACACCTCATTAGGAAGACCTCGAATTAGACCTTTTCTAGCAATCTTGTTCAGTGTTTTGAAGTTAAGATGACTCAATCTCTTGTGCCATAACCAACTGTCTTATGCAGATCCTTTAGCAACCAGGCAAGCATTTCTTGGGCAACTGCTAAAATCTGCAAGATAAATGTTACCCTTCCTCAAGCCTATAAGCAAGATATCATTATAATCAGAAGAAAAGACAGTGCATGAATCACTAGAAAACTTCACTGAGTATCCCTTGTCACAGAATTGGGATACTGAAAGCAGATTATGCTTGAGTCCTTCAACATAGTAGACTTCATCTACATATATACCATTCAAGGCCAAATTTCCAACACCTCTGGTGACTCCATAGTTGTTGTCACCAAACATCACTCTTGGCCCATTCAATGGCTTGAAATCCTGGAGATGATCTTTCTGGAATGTCATGTGCTTGTAACACCCACTATCAATGTACCACACATGTTTGCTTGAAAGTCCTTTCTCCAATGGGCTCTTATCCTCCTGCAGAGAAATCAATTAGGTCCCCTACTAGAGCTGGGTCCTGATTGGTTAGTTGCAGGTTTTGTAGGAATCCAAAGATAAAGATCATCCCTTGCTGGATGAGGAGATCTTATCTTCCTTCTAAATCTATCTACCAGCACATGTCCTCTAACAATGACATATTGAGCTACTGGTCTGATCAGAACACCTTTCCTATAAATAGGTATGGTGTATCTTTTCTCAAATCTGGCCTTTGGAATGGCCTGCCTTAAAGACATTGTCTTAAAGGTCTGGTTGTAAGGGTACATCCTAGAAGAACCATCTCTGGTGTCATAACTACCCAGATCAATTGGTTTTCTATAGATGGGTCTGGAAGACCTCCTCTGGTTCTGAAAATTGGATCTATTCTGATGATGAAATTCCTTCTGAGTATTCCTGTTCTGGAATCCTCTTTGAATATTCCTCCTTTGAGATCCCTGAGTCTGATTGAGGTTCTCTGGTTCAGTATATCTCCTCTGATATCTCCTATTTTGATTAGGTTTCCTTTTAGAGTTTCCTTTCTGAGGTCCCCTAATTTGCTTAGGTTCCACTCTTTTAGGTTTTCTCTTAGGTCTCCTAATCTGGTTAGGCATCTGAACAGAACCATCAATCCTCATAGGTTCTCCCATCTGACGTTTATGCTCTAAGAGTTCCTCTTCCAGTTCAGTGAACTCATTGGGAACATCATCTATATGGTCAGCAGAGCAGTCTTTGTTCCAATTATGGTTTTTAACTACTCTGTAACCTTTTCCATTTAGATCATTTTCATCCCAGATTTCTACCACTTCACCAGATCTTTCAGACAATTTGCCTTTATTGCATAAAAATTTAGTAGATCTGGTCGTAATTCCAGAATATCCTAAACCACTCTTATCATGTATCCTTTGAGAAGATCCTTGTATCATGGATACAACAGTTGGAGCTTCTATGGTCTTTGGGACTTCCACGATAGGTTGTTCAACTTGCTTACCCTTGATAAGATATTGGTATTTGGCCTTAAGCTCATTGAACTCTTCTGCCTTAGAGTTCTTCTCTTTCATGAGCTGGTCTACCAGAGTATCTCTTTCTATGACCTTTTCTTGAAGTTAAGAGACTTCTTTAGAATGGTTTTTTATGAGTTCTCTGGCAGATTTTTGCTCATTTGATAAAGATTGAACTTCAGCTCTAATCCTACCATTTTCTTTTTCAAGCTTTTGGCAAAGTTGAACACAATTTTGGAGATCTGATAGCATTTGCTACATATTAGACTCTCTGGAAGCACCAGATGAATGGGAGAATTCAATATATTTGGAATTAGATAAGCATAGGGTAGGTTCATTTACCTCAGTGATGTCTGCCATAAGACATACATCATCATCAGATCTGAAATCAGAAGAAGAAGAACTGGAACTAGTATCCTCCTCCTCTGCTTCTGCCAGTAGTGCTCTCTTGTCTGCATACCTCCTATCTCTCTTGAGTCTTTTCTCTTCTCTTTCCCTAGGAGTCAACTGAGGACAATCATAGCTATAGTGGCCAGGCTTGTTGCAAGTATAACAGGTGTTGTCTCCTCTAGGACTGGGGCTTGGATCTCTCCTCCTCTAGTTGAAATATGTTCTGGCTGGACTACTCTATCTCCTTTGGTAGTCAGGTCTGATAGAACTGCCATCCCTCCTTTGGTAATCTGATCTCCCAGAGCTACCATCTCTTTTCCTCTCTGGAGTTCTGAGTCTGGTCTCCCTAGAGTCTCCAGATTTCTTCTCTTTATCTGCAGCTTTGAAAGAAGTCTTCCTATCTCTAGTAGATTCCTTCCAATGCTTTTTATACCTGCCATATTTAGAACTCATCTTATCAAGTTTACGAGTTAGAAGTGCTACCTGCTCCTTGAGACTCAAGTCATCTGCAGTAGACTTCTTTGGCTTATCATCAGTCTTGATAGTTGAGGAAAAGACAACTCATTTCTGGCCAGAAGAGGAAATCTCTTCTGTTTGATCCTCCTCTTGAAGATCATACTCGTAACCTTTGAGATCAGATAACAGAAGATGATGATCCAGAGTGTTGAGATCCTTGTTGTCTTTAATCACAGTCACTTTGATTCTCTACCTGATGGTTAGTGAACGCAAAATTTTACTATTGATTTCTTTCTCTGAATAGGTCTTACCTAAGTCACTAGCCTTGTTAAGGAGATTTGTGAGGCGCATATCCAACTGGATCTGGTTTCATCTTGAAGGTGTCAAACGAGTGTTGAGTAGCTTGGAGTTTGTTGTTCTTGATCTTCTCTGTTCCCTCATAGAGCAATGCAAGTTTGTCCCACATCTCCTTGGCAGTGGCACATGTTCTGACCTTTTCAATCACCTCATTTGTAAGTGTGTTGATGATTTCAGTCCTTGCCACCTGGTCCAAGTTGTAGAGTTTCCTCTCATCGTTGTCAAGCTCACCTCGCTTCTTTAGTATCCTCTCTCTAGCGACTCGGTCACCAGTTCTCTCCTCTGCAAATTCACTTGTTTCTGCCCTGGACTCAGACCTGCCATCATCAATAGGAGTCCAGTAAAATTTGATTGGGCCACTTTCTACCACATCTAACATGCGGTGGTGGATAGCTCCAAGATGATTACTCATCATGAAGCTCCAGTGGCTGTAATCCTCAAAGGAGAATTCTGGTAACTTACGGCTCTTATATGAAGATTTTGAAGACATTTTTACTAAATTTTAAAAAACAAAATTTAACAAGAAATTAACCAAACACAATAAAGAGCAATGGATCTGCCCCGTGACCACCAAAAAGCTTTACAAAGCAGTGGTCTTGGACACACTGCTCTGATACCACTTGTTGGACCCACTAGATAGATTTATTGCGGAAGCTTTAAAGGTTATGTCTTTAGCAAAGTCCTTTATAAGAGCATAATAAATAAAGCAAGACAGTAATTAAAGAAAGCAGTAAAAAGATCCTACGTCCACTCTCCCTTCTCAACAAAGGGGCCTCACTAACCAACCAACAAACACACTTGCGTACTGGAATTGTGAAGTACCAGTTCCTTCTTACAAACCATTTAGATCTAACTTTGATCTAAAGTCTACAGCCTTCAACCTTTTCTTAGAGATGAACAGGTTGAGATCCAACTACTCCTTTTGAGTAAATATAAAAGTATGAACAATAAGAGTGCTAAGTGCATGATAAGACAAGGATTGGAATATGACTTCGTGCGCGTAAGATTCTAGAGCCTTTCTTTGAGTCTGCACTCTTGTATTTATACAGGTGATTAGAAATTAGCCGTTGGAGAGCTAATCTAATCAGATCTCTATTTAAGGAAGCTTTCAATCAATCAATTCTCTAATTGATTGATTGGGTTGGTGGGATCCTTGGATTGATTATCTTCAAATACATTTCAATCCAATCTTGTTGACTTGATTTGAATCACCAACGGTCAAATGCTTCCAATGCCTAACTCTGATTCTCTCCAGAGAAGGCAGGACCAGACACCAGGCAACCTCAATGTCTTCTGGTCCAGAGTTGGTTAAGAAACAAATTACTCTAGAGAATCAGGAGATGATTCTGAGCATCTTTTATTTCACCAGACTCGTCTGGTCTGGGGAAGGTCCTCTGCCTCTGGTCAGTCTCATCTGGTGAAGTCTTCTAGTGGAGTCCTCTGGTGAAGTCCTCTGGAAGGTCTTCTGGTGACTCTTCTGGTGAAGTCTTCTGGTCTGGCAGTTCCCCCTAGACTAAGTCCTAATCTAGTTCCTCATCTGGCTAACAGGTCCAGATGGTCCTATTACATCTTCTGGTTTGTTTTAACTCATCAAAACTATACAACATTTATCCTAACATTCACCCATCTCAACTGTTTCTGAATCCCCTTGTCCTTGGCATCGGCCCGAGCCTTTATCATTTGCACTTCCTACTGCAGCTCAACGAGATTCTCAATTGTCTTCTCTTGCTTGACTTGTACTAAACTGGTGAAGTTGGCTCGCCCAGTTCCAGTGATGATAACATCAGTATCATCATCCTGAGCTCCATCAGGATGTAGCTGGTCTCCCTGGTCAGCCCCTGCGTCTTCAGTCCCCTCTTCAGGGTGCACTGAAGGCAGTTTTGGAGAAGTCATAGCCACCTGCTTAGGCTCAGCTACACTTACTTGAACTTCGGGAATACGTCCCTCAGAACTAGGAGTCACCTTTGACACCTCTACAACATCCTCCTTTGTCTCAGGGCAGGGTGGCCCGTCATTGGCTGTTGTATCATCGGCAGCTGAGATGTTCACAGCATCCTCAGCGACTGGTCCACCCTTGGCACCAGTCTCTTTCTCACCTTGCCCCTGAGCCCGAGACTCAGAGCTAATCTCATCCAGCTCTTTGGCAGTCTCCCCTATCAAATCTCTAACAGCTCCTCCACCCTGACCATCTTCAGAGCCATCATCACCATCATCATCAGATCCCTGCAGCTCCAGGTAACTGGTTATTTTGAAGTAGCTGGTCATGCGGGCCTCCTTTCAGCACCAAAAATCCCATCCCTTCAGCTCAACCAACATCCGCTGCTCCACCATATTTGCCTGCTTGTACTCCAGCCAGACTTTAAGATCTACCATCATCTCTCGCAGCTCTGGATAGTTGTTTAGCGAAGGAAAACTCCTTACCACCCAATTCTCACCCTTCCCTTTGATAGAATAAAAGAAGAGAAGAGATGTGATATCCTCAGACTCCTCATCTTCTTCAGCTTCCTCGATGATGAGTTCCAGCTCAGGGTCTAAGTCCTTCGGATCCTTTGATGTGACTGTGAAATCCTCAGGATTGGGTAGATTGGATTCAGGTTGGGAGTCAGACTCAGTGGTGTTAGGAATATATGGCTCTAACTGGGGTGGGGGTAGGTCAGTGTTTGGATGGATAGGTTCAGTAGGGTTTGAGGTGGTTTGAGGTTCATAGGTGGTTGGGGGTTGGGGTTTAGTGGGATTAGGGAGATTAGGTTGGAGAATCTCAGCTGAGTCAATGGTCTCCCTGACCTGATCTAAGTCAGAGGCTCGTGGAGAGCTTGACTTTTCCCTGACTGGCTGACCTCCTTCAGCACCTTTGCAGGGGACTTCTTAGGTCCCTTCCTCAACCTCTTCAGCGGCCTCAGCTCCTCTCCACTCCCCGTTCTGACGTCATCGTTAGTCTCCTCATCCTCTGAAGTGGCACTCTTGGAGACTTTCTCAGTCCCCCTCTTCAGTCCCTTAGCCGTAGCCTTGGACTTCAGAACAATGTCTAGTGAGGTCCTCCTCTCCTCCTGGGCCTTCTCCTCCTCGACTGTCTCCCTCTCTACTGCAACCTCAGCCTCAGTCTCCTTCCCCTTCTCCAAGAGATCCTCCACACGCTCCAGCAAATTGGTGACAACCTTCTTGCTTTTTCCTCCAGTCTTCTTCCCCTGACCCTTCTGCTGAGCATTGGGGCCAGGCATGCCCAAGATGGCATAGGTGTCACCCTCAGTGGTGAACATCACCTTTTTGGAGGAGATATCGTTCTCTATGTTGAACGTACATCCCTAACAAGCTTTAGAGATCAGCAGAGACAGCCGGGTCCCAAAGGGAAGAATTACACCCACTGAGATGTGCTTCTTCTCATCGCCCTTTTTAGTTTGTCCAAGCCAGCCTGAGTGATCTGTTCAAGGAAAAACTTCTCCCAGTTAGCTTCAACACCGTCCACCAAAGCTCCCATGATCCTCAGCTTTGGCAGGCTCAACTGATCATGGGACCCTACTGTGCCCATGATCATCTTAGAGACCACATCTATCATGGCACGATTCTCAGGCTTGAGAGTATCCTTGTGCTGCCTCGCCTTGAACTCAGAGGAGCCTGACTTCGTCCACTCCTTCAGGAGCTCTCCCTCTTTGTTCTCCTTGTACGTTCGTGGATTAATCCTGGAGCACGGAAGTCCAAACACTTCCTTCACTGCCTTGCGAAGGTCGATGTCACGAGATTCCTCATTGTAAAGCTCTTCTCCATCTTCGTTCTTCCCTCCAGTTGGCACCAGAACAGTCATCTTTATGAACAACTCACCCTTGCGAGTGAAGAAGTTCAGATACGCCTCCACGACTGCCTTAGAAAGCACAGAGGTGGGTTTCCTCGTGAAATACTTCTCCATCCGGGCCCTGGAGATATAATCGAAGATAGGTTTGATCTCCTTGATATTAGTGCAGACCCCTTCCATAGTGATGATGTGCTCCATGTTCACTAGATTGTTCTTGACAACATCAGAGATGTCATCAGTAGTCCAGGTGGTTTCAAGAAAAGCCATTGAGATTGAAGATTGAGAAATTTGCAAATTTTTTTTAAATTGAGAGACAATTCAGTGTGCAGTGTGAGATTATGTTTGCGTAAATTTCTCAAATGACTTTTCTAATTGATATGATAAAGTCAGTTACTCAGACGTGGGGTTGAGATTAATCCTGAATTTGAAAAGATTCTGAAATGAAGGGCCAAGATTAATCTCAAGTACAATCGTTTACCCAAGTAAGTCATATTCCGTATAAAGCGGACACATATATGAAAAAGTAACTGAACGCATTAAATTCTCCAATGTGCGTGGTATTAAATATCAAAAGGCGCATTTTTAATGAAAATGGAATGCATTTAATGATGATCTTCAGGACGAAGGACTCAGTAAGTCATTTCAAATTCACAAGGGTCAGGATTGAACTCATACCTGTCAGGGAGACATTGTAGCACCCTGATACCTCACTGAGTCGAGTGTGGCCTGAGTTCCCCCTAGATCCTACACTGACTGCTCTCCCGAATCTAAGAGACCTAACTCCATTGACAGTTCCATAAACCTTGCTTCAGCCAAAGACTTAGTCAAGATGTCAGCTCTCTGTCTGTCAATGTGAATTTTCTCCATCCTAATGTCCTTCTTCTCTACATGATCTCAAATAAAGTGATGCCTAATATCCGCATGCTTGCACCTTGTGTGAAGCACTGGGTTCTGAGTGATTGCTATAGCACTATTGTTGTCACAATAGATTGGGATCTTATTTGCAAACACTTGGTAGTCTCTCAATTATTGCCTCAACCACAAAATCTGAGCACAACAACTACCTGCAGCCATATACTCAGCCTCAGTAGTGGATGTCGCCACTGAATTCTATTTCTTACTAAACCACGAGATCAACTTACTCCCCAAAAACTGACATGTCCCTGAGGTGGATTTCCTATCAATCCTACAACCTCCATAATCTGCATCTGAATAACCAGTCAGTTCTAAGTTGTCATCTGAAGGATACCATAGTCCAATATTGACTGTCCTTTTTAAATACTTAAGTATCCTTTTAGCAGCCTCCAAATAACTTCTCTTGGGGTTAGACTGATACCTAGCACACACACCAACCGCAAAAGTAATGTCAGGCCTACTTGCAGTCAGGTACAATAAGGATCCAATCAGCCCTCGGTACTCAGTCTGGTTCACTGAAGCTCCTTCAGTGTCAGGATCCATCTTCCAATTGGTGTTCATTTGGATCCTAGCCGGATTCCAATTCTGAACTCCAAACTTCTAAATCAAGTCTCTTGCGTACTTAGCCTGGTTAATGAAGATCCCTTGATCAGACTGCTTGACCTGCAATCCTAAAAAGAAGTTCATCTCTCCCATCATTGACATTTCAAATTTACCAGTCATCAACTTAGAGAATTTTTCACAGAGCTGATGATTTGGTGATCCAAATACTATTTCATCCACATAAATTTGGACCAAGAGAATATCATCACCTTCAGTGATCCTGAACAAGGTTCTATCCACGGTTCCCTTCCTGAACCCGTGGTCAGTCAGGAACTGAGAGAGGTTATCATACCAAGCTCTAGGAGCTTGCGTAAGTCCATAGAGTGCTTTCTTCAAATGATATACTCTATCTCCAACCTCAAACCCGGGAGGTTGTTTAACATATACCTCTTCATTGAGTACACCATTCAGGAAGGCACTCTTGACGTCCATTTGATACACCTAAAACTTCTTGTATGTTGCATATGTAAGGAACAACCCGATAGTTTCCAACCTAGCCACTGGAGCAAAGGTCTCATCATAGTCTATTCCTTCAGACTGACAATACCCTTTTGCAACCAATCTTGCCTTGCTTCTCACTAGAATACCATTCTCATCCTTATTGTTCTTGAACACCCACCTGGTACCAATAACACCTTGATGCCTAAGTCTATCTACCAGTTCCCAAACCTGATTCCTTTTGACCTGATTCCTTTGGAACTGATTCAACTCCTCTTGCATGAATATGATCCAGTTCGAGTCAGTGAGAGCTTCTTTAATGTTCTGAGGCTCTTGCTCAGAGAGAAAGCAATAGAACAATGCACTCTCACCATGGAACCACCTGGTTATGACTCCTTCAGTTGGATCACCAATGACCTGGTCAATGGGATGACTCTCTAACCATGTTCTCTTACCTGGAGTTGTTCCTGAAGTACCTGCAATATTAGTGTCTACATGTTCATAGAATTCAGGATATTGAACAAAAGGGGATGATCCTGAGTCTATACCAAAGGGATTTACCAACTCAATGTCAGGGGCATTGATTCTTCCTCGATGAGGCGACTCAGGAACCGTCTCAACTGCGACCGCATCTTCATTGATGGTACTTACCTCAGGTTGAGCCTATTCCTCAGTCTGAGACTCAACTATCCCTGATGCGCTGGGCTTAGGAGTGGCTCTTGAGTCATCTTCCTGATCGTCGTCATCATCCCACCTTGGAATTGGTACATTTTTGACCTTAGGATAAGGTTGATTCTTTAAGCTCAGCCTTGTCACTCTCCTTGTGACCTCCTTAGTGTCAGGATCCAACACTCTTACCCTAGACTCAGTGACCGATTCATCAAACACAACATGTGGTGATTCTTCCACAACAAGGGTCCTACAATTGTAAACCCTGAAGGCTTTACTGACTTCAGAACATCCCAAGAATATTCCTTCATCAGAATTGCTATCAATGGCTTTCAATTGGGTCTTCCCATTGTTGAGGATGAAGCACTTGCAACCAAATATATGGAAATAAGAGATACGAGACTTCCTCTTGTTCTATGTCTCATATGGGGTCTGTGCATGTTGTTTGTTCAGCATGGATCTATTCTGAGTGTAGCATGCAGTGTTGATTACCTCAGCCCAGAACTTCTTAGGCAATCCGACTCAGCCAGCATGGTCCTGACAACTGTCTTCAGTGTCCTGTTCCTCCTTTCAGCAACACCATTTTGTTGTGGGGTTCTAGCTACAGAAGTCTCATGAGCAATACCGAGTTCATTACAGAAATCAGAAATATATTAATTTATAAACTCAGTGCCCTTGTCAGATCTGATCTTAGTAATGGACTGATTCTTCTCATTGCTGAGTCTTCTGAGCAACTCTGGAAGCTTCACCTGTGTTTCCTTTTTATTTAACAAGAAAATAACCCAAGTATATCTAGAATAATCATCAATAACCACAAGGGTATACTTCCTAACATTCATACTCACAGGTGTTACAGGGCTAAACAAATCCATGTGCAATAGCTGAAGAACTCTGTCAGTGGATAAGGAAGCTTTCTCTTTGAATGATGCTCTGGCGTGCTTCCCTTCCTGACAAGCCTTGCACACATGATCCTTGCTAAAAACTTCATTAGATAAACCTTCTACAAGAGAAAGTCTAGAAATTTTGTTAAGAATCTTGAAGTTCAGGTGGTTTAATCATTTATGCCATAACCAACTGAGCTCTGAAGAGCTTTTAGTAACAAAGCAAGTATTAGGAACAGTGTTGCTCCAATCAGCCAAATAAATATTACCTTTCCTAATACCTGATAGAAGCATTTGTGTTGTTTTGTCCTTTATTGAACATATATTCGATGAGAACTCAACACTGAAACCCTTGTCACAGAACTGACTTACTGACAATAGGTTATGCTTCAGTCCTTCCACAAAGGACACATTCTCCACTCTGACTGTACCTATTTTCAAGACACCAAAACCTTTAGTAAATCCTTTTGAGTTATCACCAAGGTTACCTGTGGACCATCCTTAGCTTGAAACTCTTGGAGAAGACTCTTCATTCCAGTCATGTGCCTTGAGAAACCACTGTCTAGGTACCAAACAACCTTGATTGAGTCTCCTCTCCTCTTGCTGTGATCCACAACCGCCTGCAAACAGATCAGGCTTTAGATACCCATTGGGTGTTGGGTCCTATGGTGTCAGCTATACCTTTCGGGATCCAGACCTGCTTCACTACCCTGATTACCTCAGAGTGGTAGATCTATTTCCCTGAAACATCCACATACACTACTTTCTTCTTCTTAGCCTGAGAAGAAGATAGTGTATGAGTGTCAGGCTTAGGCTTCACAGGAGCCTGAGTGGGTGCCTTTTGGGCTGGCTTCCTGTTCTTCCTAGGCCTTGGTGCAGCTGGTCTTGAGGTCTGTCCCTGATGAGGGCCTTGCTTTTGGTTCACCCTAGGTAAGTGAGGGAACTGAAAGCAGTTATAGGCTTCAGGATGCCAAAACCATGGAGGTGCTATCATGCTTGGCCTTTCCTGAGGGTATTTGCCATGCATGATAATACCCCTATTGAGCAGTCTGAGTGCTCTTGGCCTGAGTCTTCCTCTGTTTGCGCTGAGGTTTCTTCTAACCTGAGTGTTAGGAAAAATGTTGTTAGTTTTGATGAGTTAAACAAACCAGATGAGAAAATAGATTATGACTTAGTCTAGGGGGAACTGCCAGACCAGAAGACTTCACCAGAAGAGTCACCATAAGACTTCACTAGAGAATATCAGACCAGAGGTAGATGACCTTTCCCCAGACCAGACGAGTCCTGACCAGACGAGTCTGGTGAAATAAAAGTTGCTTAGAATCATCTCTAGATTCTAAGGGAAGAGCTGTTTCTTAACCGACTCCGGACCAGAGGACCTCTGGGTCATCTGGTGTCTGGTTCAGCCTACTCTAGAAGAATCAGAGTTGTGCAAAGGAAGCATTTGACCGTTGGTATTTTGAATAAAGTCAACATGATCGGATTGGAAAGTTATTGAAGAAATCAATCCAAGGATCTCACCAACCTAATCAATCAATTAGGGAATTGATTGATTGAAGCTTCCATAAATAGAGATCTGATTAGATTAGCTCTCCAACGGCTAAACCCTAATCACCTCTATAAATACAAGAGTGCCAGTATGAAGAAAAGTTCTAGTTACGCGCACGAAGAACGCACTCAACCTTAATTATTCTCAAGCAAAATTAGCACTCTTATAGCTCTTGATTCATATTTACTCTTAAGGAGTTTTATAGTTGGAGTATATACTCAACCTGTTCATCCTGATAGATAAGGTTGGAGTAGATTTTACTTTAGATCGAAGTCAGATCTAAAGTGTGTAACAATGTGCTGATACTTGACAATGCCAGTGGTTGTGAGTATGTTGGTTAGTAAGGCCCCTTGCAAAAGGGAGAATGGATGTAGGATCGTTATATCCGAACCACTATATATCTTGTCTTATTTACTGCTTTCCTTATTATCTCTTGTCATATTTGTTCTTGATCAAAAGATTTTACAAATGGTTATCTATTTAGCTTCCGTACAATTTCTTATACTGACTAGTGGGACCAACAAGTGGTATCAGAGCAGTGTGTCCTAGACCACTGCTTTGAAGAGCTTTTGGTGGTCACCGGGCAGATCCATTGCTTTAAAAATCTCTTGCATAAAATCTTTTATTTCTTCTAAAAATGTCTTCAAAATCCGCTTACAAGAGCCGTAAACTGCCTGAATTTTCTTTTGATGATTATAGCCACTGGAGCTTTATGATGAACAATCATCTTGGAGCTATTCATCACCGTATGCTTGATGTGGTTGAGAGTGGCCCCATTCAATTTTACTGGACTCCTATTGATGATGGCAGATCAGAGTCCAGAGAAGAGACCAGTGTTACTAGAGAGGAAAGAACTGAAGGCAGAGTACCCAGGCAGAGAATTCTCAAGAAAAGAGATAAATTGAACAATGATGAGAGAAAGCTGTACAACCTGGACCAGGTGGCAAGGACTGAGATTATCAACACCCTCACCAAAGAAGTGATCGACCAAGGAGATGTGGGACAAATTGGCTCTGTTGCGAAGGAACAGAGAAGATCAAAGACAACAAGCTTCAGGCTGTTCAACACTCATTTTACACATTCAAGATGAAACCAGATGAGATTATCAACCAGCTGGACATGCATCTCACCAATCTCCTCAACAAGGCTAGTGCCTTAGGAAAAAATTACTCTATGAAAGAAATTAATAGTAAAATTTTAAGATCACTAACAAGCAGGTGGAGGATCAAAGTCACAGTCACCAAGGATAACAAGGATCTCAACACTCTTGACCATAATCTTCTTCTATCTGATTTGAAAGACTACGAGTATGACCTACAAGAAGAAGATAAATCAGAGGAGATATCTTCTTTTGGTCAGAAATGAGTTTCTTTCTCTTCAACTATCAAGACTGAAGAAAAAGTGAAGGAGTCTACTACAGATGACATGAGCCTAAAGGAGCAGGTAGTACTCTTAACTAAAAAAATTGACAAAATGAGCTCCAAGTATGGTAGGTACAAAAGACATTGGAAGGAATCTACCAGAGACAGAGATATGAAGAGTTCCTTCAAGTCTGCAGATAAAGAAAAGTCATCTGGAGACTCAAGAGAGTCCAGATTCAAGTCACTAGAAAAGAGGAGCGATGACAGCTCTGACAGATCAGACTACCAGATGAGAGAGAGTAGTCCAGCCAGACCAGAGTACAACCCCAGGAGGAGAGATCCAAGTCCCAGTTCCATTGGAGACAACACCTGTTACAGTTGTAACAAGTTAGGCCACTACAACTATGACTGTCCTCAACTTACTCCTAGAGAAAGAGAAGAGAAAAGACTCAAGAGAGATAGGAGATATGCAGACAAGAGAGCATTGTTGGCAGAAGCAGAGAAGGAGGATACTAGTTCCAGTTCTTCTCCTTCTAACTTTGGATCTGATGATGATGTATGTCTCATGGCAGAATCTACCCTGTGTTTATCTAATTCCAAATATACTGAATCCTCTCATTCATCTGGTAACTCCAGAGAGTTTGATATGCAGCAAATGCTATCAGATCTCCAAAATTGTAAACAACTTTGCCAGAAACTTGAGAAAGAAAATGGTAGGCTCAGAGCAGAAGTTCAATCTTTATCTCATGAGCAGAAATCCACCAGAGAACTCATGAGTGATCATTCTAAAGAAGTCTCTGAACTTCAGGATAAGATCACAGAAAGAGATACTCTGGTAGATCAACTCATAAGAGAAAAAGACTCTAAGGAAGATGAGTTCAATGAACTTAGAGCCAAATACCAATCTCTTATCAAGGGAAAGCAAGCTGTGCAAACTATTGAGGAGGTACCTATGCACAGAGAAGCTCCAAAGATACCAACTATTGTATCTATTATATCAGAGTCTTCTCAGCGCATTAATGATAAGAGTGGTTTAGGATATTCTGGAATTACCAAAAGATCTCATAAATATCACTATAACAAAAACAAGTCTGTAAGATTTGGTGAATTGGTAGAAATCTGGGATGAAAGAGACTCTACTGGTAATGGTTACAAAGTAGTTCACAAACCTGGATGGAACAAGGACTGCTCTGCTGATCATGTAGAATGTAGTCCAGAAGAGTTAACTGTACTGGAAGAGAAAATCTTAGAGACTAAACTTCAAAATGGGGAACCAATGACAATTGATGGTTCTGTTCACATTAAACCTCAAAGAGTAAGACCTAATCAGATTGGAGGACCTCAGAGGAATCCTAAAAGAGTGGAACCTAAGCAGATTAGGGGACCTCAGAGGAGACACTCAAGAAGGGGGAATTCCAATCAGAATAGGAATTCTCAGAGAAGAAACAATGGACAACAGAACTATCATCAGAACCAGGGACCCCAAAGAAGGTTTTCTCAGAAGAATCAATTCCAGAACAGATACACTCAGGGTGACTATAATCACCAGAAAAGGTCTAGTTTTCATCAGAACCAGAGACCCATCTATAGAAAACCAACTGATCTGGGTAGTTATGACACCAGAGATGGTTCTTCTAGGATGTACCCTTATAACTAGACCTTTAAGACCATGTCTTTGAGGCAGGCCATTCCAAAGGCCAGATTTGAAGTGAGATACACCAGACCAGTGTATAGGAAATATGTTCTCATCAGATCAGCAACTCAATTTGTTATTGTCAGAGGACATGTGTTGGTAGATAGATTTGGAAGAAAGATAAGATCTCCTCATCCAGTAAGGGATGATCTTTATCTTTGGATTCCTACAAGACCTGCAACTAACCAATCAGGACCCAGCACTAGTAGAGGACCTAATTGATCTCTCTGCAGGAGTACAAGAGCCTATTGGAGAAAGGATTTTCAAGCAACGGTGTTTGGTACATTGATAGTGGATGCTCCAAATACATGACATTTGAGAAAGATCATCTCCAAGATTTCAATCCATTGAACGGGCCAAGAGTGATATTTGGTGACAACAATTTTGGAGTCACCGGAGGAGTTGGAAAATTGATCATCAATGACGTATCTGTAGATGAAGTCTACTATGTGGAAGGACTCAAGCATAATCTGCTTTCTGTATCCCAATTTTGTGACAAGGGATACTCAGTGAAGTTCTCTAGTGATTCATGCACTTAGGAATTAAAATAGGCAAACAGATATACTTTCTACTGAGAAAAAAAATAAGGAACTTGTATCTCTAAAGAGAATTTGAATATTTGATTTTGAATTAAAATTTCTTTATTTTTAGATAAAGATGAAACTTGAAAGATATATTTTTTTCTTTTAAAAAAATAATAAAGTTTAAAATATGCATGGTCTTTAATTTTAATAAAACTTGATATTTTAGAATAAAGAAAAATATCATATATGATTAACTAGAAATTTTGGATTTTTACAGTGTAGGGTCTAGGGGGAACTCAGACCAGACTCGACTCAGTGAAGTATCAGGGTGCTACAATGTCTCCCTGACAGGTATGAGTTTCAACCTGACTTTGTGAATTTCAAGCGTCTCCCTGAGTCCTTCGTCCTGAAAATCCTTATTAAATACATTCTGTTTTCATTAAAAGCGCGTCTTTTCATATTTAAACCCACGCGCAACAGAGCATTTAATGCTTCAGTTACTTTTTCATATACGTGTCCGTTTTATACGGAATATGACTGACATGGGTAAATGATTGATGATGAGATTAATCCTGGCCCTTCATTTCAAAACTTTTCAAATTCAGGAATTAATCTCAACCCCACGTCTGAGTAACTGATTTAATCTTATCAATCAAAGAATGCCATTGAGGTTTTTACGCAAACACTAAAGCACTTGCACACTGAGTATTCTCCTGCTCAAGCACTCAATTTAAAAAACCTTTTACTCTCAATCAATGGCATTCCTCATATCAACCTGGTCCACAGACAACATTGATGATGTCGTCAACAACAAGCTTGTGCACATGGAGCAAGTCATCTCCATGGACGGCATTTGCTTGAATGTGGAGGAAATCCGTCCATTCTTCAAATGGATCTCCGAAGCAGGTCTTGAGACATATTTCACCAAACGACCCGTCTCCGTGATACCCAAAGCAGTGGTTGAAGCCTACTTCAACCTTTTTGTTAGAAGGGGAGAGTTGTTCACACGTGTGACCGCTCTAAAGCCCACCGGAGAGAAGGACGTTGATGGCGAGCTCTTCTACGATCAGACGGAGATAGAGATCGACCTCAGGAGAGCAGTGAGGGAAGTGTTCATCCTGCCATCATCTGGTGTCAACCCTAGGGTGTACAAGGAGAACGGTGAAGGAGAACTCCTTGCGAATTGGACTAAGACGGGGCCAGGCGAGTTTAAGGCCCGTCAGAACAAGAGCACCCTGAAGCCGGAGTACAGGGCTATTGTGGATCTTGTATCCAAGGTGGTCATGGGGTCCACTGGCTCGCATGAACAGTTGAGCCTGCCCAAACTGAGGATCAGGGGGGCAATTGTGGATGGAGTGGAAGTCAACTGGGAGCAGTTCTGCCTTGACCAGATCAGTCAGGCGGCGCTGGACAAGCTTAAGAAGGATGAGGACAAGAAACACATCTCTGTCAAAGCTATCTTGCCCTTTGGCACGCGCCTGTTAATCCTGATTGCCCATGCCTGCCATGGGTACACGTTCGACTTGGAGGACACCCTATCTTCCAAGAGGGTGATGTTCACCTCGCTGAGTGATACCTACGCGATGCTAGGGCTGGCTGATCCCAATGCCAAGGCAAAGGGTCAGGCCAAAAAGCCAGCTGGTAAGGCCAAGAAGGTGGCTACCAGTCTCATTGAGAAGGTAGATGAGCTCTTCGAGAGGAGAGAAGAAGCTGAGGAGGTTGTGGAGCCTGAGGAAGAGGCGCAGGCTGTAGTGGAGAAGGTGGAGAAGAAGAGGGTTAAGATTGTGCTGTCAGGGAAGAGCACGAGTTCAGGGACTGAGTCAAATCCCAAGATGGCCGTTTCTGAGGCTGAGGGAACTGACGATGACGTCAGTAAGGATCAAGGGAAGAGGCCCTACAAAAGACTTAGGAAGGGACCCAAAAAGTCCCCAGCTAAGAGCCTTCCTGAGATCAGAGAGAGGGAGAAGTCAAGCTCTCCTAGAGCCTCTGACTTGGAGGAAGTGAGAAAGTCTATCGAGACGGCTGAGTTGTTGCAGCCTGAGATAGCAGCCCACACATCCCCCACTCGCCCTGAAACCCAAATACCAAACAACTCTGACCCTACACCTCAACCCACCCAATCACCCCAAACATCAGAGCCAAATATTCCAGAGTTAGTGCCCTCCCCTCAGAGGCCTGACCAACCCTCAGATCCTATCCCTAACCCTGATGATTTTCCCTCATACCCCAACCCCAAAGATTGCCCCAAATCCTTGCCCAATGAAGAGGATGACTTCCTCGAGATGCAGGAGGAGGGGGAGTTGGATGAACACTTGATGTGTGGTATATTGGAGCACACCCTAAGGGGGAATGCCACGAAGTGGGCAGCTAAGTGCTGGCCCGGGCTGAACAGGTACAAGGAGCTGCTGGCTAACGTTGTTGAGCTGAAGGTGTGGCTGGATTTTAAACAATCAAACATGCAAGAGCAATATATGCTGGTGGATGCTCGTGGCTGGGAGCATTGGGAGACTGAGGAAGCAAGGTTGTGCACCTTCTTTGGACTGACTAGCTGGCTGCAATTGCTAAATCTCGAGAACCTGAAGCAGCTAGTAGTTGAGATGATGTCCAAGGCGAAGGCTGACATTCTTTATGATGATGAGAAGGATAAGGATGAGGATGATGATGAAGATGCTCAGGATGGAGCATTGGAGAAAGCTGTGGAGGAGACAGCCAAGGAAGTAGATTGTATGATCCCTGAGTCTCAAGCTCAGGGGGAAGGTGTGAGAGACACTGGTGCCAAGGGTGGACCAGTGGCTGAGGATGTTGTGAACATCTCAGCCGCCAATGAGACATCTGTCGATGACGGGATTCCCTGCCCTGAGACAAGGGAGAAAGATGTTGAGGCGTCAGAGGAGACTCCCAGTTCCGAAGGACAAGTTCCTAAGGTTCGAGATGGCATGGCTGAGCCTGAGCAGGCGGCCACGACCACTCCACAACTACCTTCAGTGCACCCTGAAGAGGGGACTGAAGCTGCAGGGGCTGACAAGGGAAAACAGCCTGCCACTGACGAGGCCACTGATGGAGACGAAGATGTGCTAATCACTGGGGTCAGACATGCTGAATTCACAAGTATTGTTGAGGTGAAGAATGAGAAGACTACTGAGAATCTAGCTGAACTTCAGGAGGAAGTAATGAGGCTACGAGATGAGAAAAAGGAGGAAGCCAAGACCCTGGCCAAGCACATCAAGTGGACAAAATCAACATACAACACTCTTGCAAATAAAGAGCTGATTTTGTTAAAGTGCAAAATGACTGACACGGCCAAGTCAGTGAGGAATGAGAGGAAAAGTACGAAGAAGATGCTGAGGCAAACACTCAAACAGCTTGAAGAGAGGGATGCAATCAGTGAGGATAAACTAAATTAGGCTGTGGAGAGGCTTGTTGCTCAGGCTGGAGCACTCTTCACTCAGGCCATAAATGACTCAGCGTCCAAGTTGGAGCTGGTGTCAGGGAAGATTGATCTCACCTCTCAGACTGCTGCAGATGTTTTGGCTAAGGCCACAGAGGAGTCAGTGAAGATACTAACTGAAGCTAGCAGAATCAGCGGTGAGTCCTTGAAGGTGGAGGAAAGGATCACCAAGGCTGAGCAAAGTCTCCAACACAACATGGAGGTCTTTGAGAAAAAGGTGAACGCTGCTATCAGTTCAGTCTCGTATGCTGGCACTGGGATTGCCATGGGAGTTGATATGTTGAAGGAAGGCGTGCTTGAAGTTCAATCGTTAGCTTCCTTCGTAATCAACAGTGGAGCTGGAGGACTCCCATCCCAGGTCGATGATGATGCCAAAAAGGGGGAAAAGAAGAAGAAAAGATCCCGCCCTGAGGCATCGGAGGTAGTCAACCAAGGCGAAACATTTCAAGCTGATCCTGAAGCCAATCCTGAAGGGAATGTGCTAAGGGTAAGGAAGTCAGCAAGGTTGGCAGCTGTAGAAAAGGAAGGAGAGGAGATTGTTGCCAGGCTGAAGGCGGAGGCAGCAAAGAAGGCAAAGGCTGATGAACCTTCTAAAGCGATCCAAGTATCCAAGCAACCTGAGTCAGTCCAGAAGTCTCCCCCCATGAACACAAGGAAGAACCCCATCACTTACTCTGGGGAGATGGTGGCGGAGTTATGCACTGAGGCGTGGGGGACACCTTCTGAAAAGACTGAGGCTGAGCACAGGGCTGAGATTGCATAGAAAGAAAAAATGCGTATCTTGGAGAAGAAAGTGGAGAAGCTGACTGATCTCACTGAGCTTCAACAAAGGAAACTCGATGATGCTATGATCAGTCTACTTAGGAGGAAGAAGGTGAAGCCTGAGCCCGGGAAGTACATGAAGAGGCCTACAACAAGGAAGTCAACAATTCTTCAGGTTAGAAGGCCAGAATCAGGTCAGAGGGAAGCATATGTTGATGAGTTTATCTCAGAAGCATTGAAGGAGTTCTGGGCTGATGCAAGGGATGCGTTTGTGAAATTATGGTACGTGGTGAAGAAGTGGGGCGACTCTGAAGACATCAATGCCCACTTCACTGACTACATGATGGACAATCATCCTGAGCTGATCCAAAAGATCTTGGAGGAGGCTGAAGCAGCTCAAGTCCAAGTGAAGGCCCCTGAATTCATGGTCAAATTGCCTCCCTTAGTCCCTGGAACTGGAAAGCATGATACTAAGGCCATTATGACTGAGGTGTTAAAGATTGCGAAGGCTGAAGGGTTCGTGCACCAACCTAGAAAACTTGACGAGCTGAAGGCAAGAGTCTATGCAGGCTATGGACTTAAACCTGAAATGAGATTAGTCTAGGTGTTCACTACTTCCTTGTAATAGATTAGATTCATTGTAACCACTTTCAGATCATTCAATGAAATCTATTACTTCTGCCCACAGACAAAAACTCATTGTCTTTTTGGCTGTTATTTAAATTCTGTACTTTATCAAGAAATGCTCTAACACTGTCTTATCTTATAGATATGGTCTTATTTCCTCTAGTGTTTTGAGGATCTTTTCAGTGTTTTGGCATCATCAAAAAGGGGGAAATTGTTAGGACAATTTCAGTTTTGATTAGATCCTATTGGTCCCAAAAAGGTTATCCAGCGGAAAGTGTTTTGAGTTTTATTTTAATGAAAAACCAAATTTTAAGGTAAGTGCTAAAAGAAATGCAGAAATCTAAAGTGCAGAAAATAAATAACACCAGGATTTATAGTGGTTCGGACCAACTTGTCCTACGTCCACTCTCCCTTTCTCCAAAGGGGACTTTCTCTCCAACCAACGTACTCACGAACCAGTGGAATTTGGAAGTACCAGCTCCTTCGTACAACTTGCATACAACAACCTTTGAAGGTGAATAGGTTGAGTAAATCTCCAACTAAAAACTCCTAAAGAGTGTATATACGTGAATGAACAAAGTTGAGTGATGGGAGAGTTCGTGTGTCTTTGTGCTCTCTTGCCCGACTCTTATATAGAACTCATCCAAGCACTCCTATTTATAGTTGTAGGAATTAACTAGCCGTTGGAAGCTAGAAATTCAAACAACCATAATTGGAGGGATATAATCAATCAAAGATTGATTATATGATTGATTAGTTGACTTTCAATCAAGCAATCAATCAAATCCTCCATCAGTTGACTCTCTAGATTGCCTTCATCTCCATCAATAATCTCCAAAATCTACTTGTCTCCAGATTACATGCAGCCTCCATGAGGGTGAACTAATTCGTCACACTCATCTGATCAGGACTCGTCTGGTCTGGGGTCTTCTGGTCTGGTCTGGTCAGGTAACACTTCTGCTCTGAACCTCATCTGTGAGAGCTCTTCTGGTCAGACTCCTCTGGTCAGGCTCCTCTGGTCAGGCTCATCTGGTCAGACTCCACTGGTCAAACTCCCCTGGTCAGGCTCCTCTGGTCAGGTTTGGACACCTCATCTGGTGACCTCTCATCTGGTCACCTCATCTGGTCTGCACAGATTTCCTCCCCCTTAACCAAAGACCTATTCTAGACTGATCTGTAGCTGACTAACAGGTTCAGCTAGTCCTATTACAAGTTCTTGTTTTAACATCTTCAAAACATCTAATCTATATCCTAACAATTTCCCCCTTTTTGATGATGTTAAAACTGGAAGAACTGAAATAAAACAAGACAAGAAAATTTTGAAATATCTAAATAGGGATTCTAGCAGGCTGGGTCAACTGATCTTCCCCCTCAAAGTATGCTCAGTTGATATTGGGCAAAACATCAGCTGGTCTTCTTGTGTATCTGCAGGCAATCAAGTTTTTGGTACCCTATTGGATCCAGGGGGGTTAGCACAATTTTTAGGAAGCCACAAGAATAGATCATCCCTTTTTGGATCAGGTGATCTTATCTTTCTTCCATACATATCCACAAAAACACACTCAACAAAAGAACCTTTGACATGGTTATTTCTTCTAGAGGCTCTTCTTCTCTTATGAGCTTGTCCAGTAGAAGAAGTAACTTGTCTTAAAGCAACAAACTTGAAATTCTTTTGATAAGGATAAGTTTTACTAGAACCATCAAAGGTTCCAGCTGGTCTGGCAGATGACTTGAAGGTCTTCTGCAGGTGAGTAGGAGTTATCTGGTTCTGCCTCTTTTGAGAAGATCCAGACTGTCTTTTACTCTGCTGGCCTGGCTGAGGTCTTTTAAGATTCCTCCTCTGCCTTTTGGGTTTTTGAGTTTCAGTAGTCATCTGCCCATTAGGCTGAGTTGCCTGGTCAGCTGACCTCTTGCCCTTATCAATAAAATTTCTAGGTTGTTCTTCTTTCTGAACATGTGAGGATTCAGGTTTGGAATAACCAAGGCCTGTTTTATCATGCTCTCTTTGAGATGAGGCAGCTATGTGTGACACAACATTGTTTGCTGTAGTCAGCTGCTCCAATCTCATCTTGAGCTTGTCCTCACTTTCTCTTACAATTTTGTTTTGGTAGAAGAGTTCATCAAACTTAACTTTGAGCAGATTATATTCATTGTCTTTCTCAATGTTTTCAACAACCAACCTTTCTATCAGCTTAACTTGTTCATTACACCTGGTTGTCAAGTCAGAAGACTCTTCAACCCGTGTATGATTTTGTTCAGCTGGTAGATCAACTGAGTTGCTTAGATATTGTGAAAGCTTCTGATTTTCTGCTTTCAGCTTTGAGTTCTCATTTTCCAACTTTTGACAAAGTTGTATATAAGTTTGGAGATCTAATAGCATCTTCTGCATATCAGACTCCTCTGATTGTCCAGAAAAAGAAGAAGATGAAAAGAAAGAGGAAGTTCGATTACATACCTCGTCTGTTACTAGACATATCTCTTCGTCTGGTCCAAAATTGGATGATGAACCAGAAGTGGATACCTCTTCTTCCTCATCTGCTAAGCTTCTTTTGGAGTAACTCCTAGTGTATCTTCTACTGCTTCTCTTCGAGCCCATTTCTGCAAAAATTGTTAGCACAACAAATATTTGAGTTTTCAAAAAAATGGATCTGCCCTGGTGACCACCAAAATAATTTCAAAACAGTGGTCTGTAGGACACACTGCTCTGATACCACTTGTTGGTCCCAAAATGGTTATCCAGCGGAAAGCGTTTTGAGTTTTATTTTAATGAAAAACCAAATTTTAAGGTAAGTGCAAAAAGAAATGCAGAAATCTAAAGTGTAGAAAATAAATAACACCAGGATTTATAGTGGTTCGGACCAACTTGTCCTACGTCCACTCTCCCTTTCTCCAAAGGGGACTTTCTCTCCAACCAACGTACTCACGAACCACTGGAATTTGGAAGTACCAGCTCCTTCGTACAACTTGCATACAACAACCTTTGAAGGTGAATAGGTTGAGTAAATCTCCAACTAAAAACTCCTAAAGAGTGTATATACGTGAATGAACAAAGTTGAGTGATGGGAGAGTTCGTGTGTCTTTGTGCTCTCTTGCCCGACTCTTATATAGAACTCATCCAAGCACTCCTATTTATAGTTGTAGGAATTAACTAGCCGTTGGAAGCTAGAAATTCAAACAACCATAATTGGAGGGATATAATCAATCAAAGATTGATTATATGATTGATTAGTTGACTTTCAATCAAGCAATCAATCAAATCCTCCATCAGTTGACTCTCTAGATTGCCTTCATCTCCATCAATAATCTCCAAAATCTACTTGTCTCCAGATTACATGCAGCCTCCATGAGGGTGAACTAATCCGTCACACTCATCTGATCAGGACTCGTCTGGTCTGGGGTCTTCTGGTCTGGTCTGGTCAGGTAACACTTCTGCTCTGAACCTCATCTGTGAGAGCTCTTCTGGTCAGACTCCTCTGGTCAGGCTCCTCTGGTCAGGCTCATCTGGTCAGACTCCACTGGTCAAACTCCCCTGGTCAGGCTCCTCTGGTCAGGCTCCTCTGGTCAGGTTTGGACACCTCATCTGGTGACCTCTCATCTGGTCACCTCATCTGGTCTGCATAGATTTCCTCCCCCTTAACCAAAGACCTATTCTAGACTGATCTGTAGCTGACTAACAGGTTCAGCTAGTCCTATTACAAGTTCTTGTTTTAACATCATCAAAACATCTAATCTATATCCTAACAGATCCCAAAGCCCCTGAAAAGATGTTTGCATTTGTTTGTCAGGCTAGTCTTGGTTAGGAATTGTACTTAGTCTTTTTACACTTCACAGGTACTCAGTAACAGAAGCACTTACTGATGACAATCAAGACAAGGGCCTGAAGACGGTTTACCATCTTGAACTTATGGCAGTCTTCTAAGCTGGCTGAGTAAGTCTTACTGATGAAGAGTATGACGCAGAGGTCATTACTACTCAGTCCTGAAGGGAACAGGATGATACAAAGTTTATTGGAAGACTTGGAGTAGAGCCAAGCAATTCAAAATGAATGTCAGCGTTAGGACAAGACCGGTGAGCTCAAGACAAAAATAACTTAATAAGACAAGCCTGAAGCCTAGGAATAAGTTCTGACATTCTCACCAACCTGATGACGTGGACCAATCCGGGAAGGACACGCACGTACGGAACCTGACAGAAGACTGACTTCAGACTGCATTTTCAATGGGCAAGCATTTAATGTGCTTTTAATGCGACTACCTAATTCCATGCAAGGACGGCTGCTGCATGAAGATATGTCCGTTTGAATCACTCTACATAGTTGACAAGAAAGACTATCTCTCCAATGGATAGTTTTTCAAATCACCTATAAATACAGAAAGCCTTGAACCCATTCATGGTGACGGGAAATTTCCAAGCCAGAAATTACTCAAACTCTCAAGCACTCAAAGCGTTCAGTCTTTAGAAGAAGCACTCGAAACCCTTTAAATTTCTCAAGTGTTTCTTAGCAACTGAGATTTAATTTGTATTCCAAAGAGCGTACAAGCAATATCTTAAGCTTAGAAAGATTATCCAGCCCTTAGTATAGCTTTGTCTTGTAAGGATAATCTCAATTTAGTTGGAATCCAAACTGAAACCAAAACCCTAAGTTAGGTTTGTTGGGAGTAAGTCAGTTAGTGAGTTAGTAAGGAAGTTTGTATAGATCAGTGAGGTTAGCTGGTCTTGGTGCACCTTGGCACGTTAAAAACAAGAATCCCTTGAGTGGATTTCCTGTTAAATCAGGCCGTGGACGTAGGAGCTTGAGTCTCTGAACCACGTTAAACTTGCCGTGTTCTTATTTCTTTGATATTGCGCATAACAGCCATATTGCTTATTCATTCATTACATTAGGTTTTATCAGGTCTGAATCAATCAGCCTGATCTATTAAAAGCAGCACTGCCCTTACTAAACACTTTTCAGTGGAGTAATCAGTTTTTCAGAAACAAACTAATCAAGACTTTAAACTATCAGAGCTCACACATTTCCGCACTGAACTTGAACTGATAGTTAGCCAACTGACCCATACCAAGTGTAGTCAGTAGGTGTATTATCAGCTCCTAGTTCTTTATCACTCTGAGTAAAGGGGACTCAGTAAGGTTTTAAGTTTGAAAAATTGGTATACGTGTATTCCCCCCCCCATACACGTATTCCTCAGTCTTGTACCGGGACCAACAATAAGATACAACATAGACAATTAAAATATGACAATAACAAAAATTGAACAAAGTTCGTAACTAATTCTAAAATTCAAATAAAAATTGGAGTCCGAAAATAAGCAGTGATTATAACACTTAATTATAGTCATTACCATTTTATCAAAGACCAAACTTTTTAGTTATATGAAACCACTTTTTATCAGAAGTTGTGCCAAATCATCAAACCTTAGATAAGCTATTGAAAATGTCGAAGAGTCACGCCGGTCATTTACGTATTGAAATTCGCATGTAGGCTTACAGCCAGGTTGCACGCATTGAAAAATAATATTTAAATAATAGATAATTTTCGTAAATGGTAAAATAAATGAGCTGGAAAATGGGAATGTCCATTTTAGCAGACTTTGTTGTTATTATATATATATATATATATATATATATATATATATATATATATAGATTGAGCGTATGTTTTGATTTAATTTATTTTGGTTCATTTTCATAATTGATGTTGATTAATTAGGTGGGTTTTGATAGATCAATTGCATAAGTCTTTTTTACTGCATATATTGATGCTTAATCGTTGCAACGAGAGTTGGATAGTTGTGTCTGGATGTATGCATACAGTTGAATTTATGTGATTTGAGTGCTTTATCGCAATGAGAGTTGGTAAATTTATTAGAACCCAATCAATATACATTAAGGGGACTAGAGGAGGGAATAGATTAGTATCCGAGTGGAAAAACACGCTAGGTTTTACCTATTGACTCGTGTGATTACCCGAGTAGGAAATGATAGGTTCATCCTAACAATTCGAGGTGCTTAATTTGATACATCGACTCTAGGCTTATCCAGTACTGATTGGTGTAATATTTAGTGATTGTCCTTATCACTAAATTAAATAATGAACTATAATGATTTTATTGATTTATTTATTAGATTTTTGTAATTAATCATCATGTGAGTTCGCGATTCTCTCCCCTTGACTTCATCTAATTGGTATATGTTTATTGCTTTTGTGCATTTTTTGTTCGTAGTTTGTCCTTTTATTTCTTCTTGTAATCTTGGTTTGCAACTACAATAACATGCCGACTCATAGTTCTATCTTACTCGCTAACTAAGAAATCCTAATGATGATTATGTCGTTCAACATTAGAGGCTTGGGGAGCACAATTAAAAAGAAGGAGATTATCGGGAAATTTTTTATTGAGGTTTGTTGCATACAAGAGACAAAACTTGAAGTAATAACAGAGTTGGACTGCAAGGCAACATGGGAGAAGGAAGCTTTGGATGGGCATATAGAGAATCAGAGCGGATCCATAATTTTAAATTTGGGGGTACGGTAAAATTATTAATAAAATTTTATTTAATATTTAATGGGCGGAGACATTTTTCCAATGTCTTAGATTTATTTTACTTGAATATATCCTTTGTTATAAATAAATAATTGCAATCATAAACTATATATAGTCAAACCTCTCATTGCCTATGTAGCATGGGTATGATGCCTCTATTTCAAGAATGACACCCTCTCATTCAATTATTTTTTGCGAAATGATCTCATCCGTTTTTTTTTTCTCCTTTTGATCTTGTTCTTCCATTCTTTCTTTCTCTCTCTCATCTATAAATTTGCATATTCCATCTCTCATTTCATCATCCATTCATTCTAAGCTAAAAGAGTATTTGTTCCCTGAGCTTATATTCTCTTATTGCTAATGTGATCGTTGTTGTTTTGTTCCCGACTTTGCAGGTGTGTTGGATTATCGAAACTTCCTATTCTTCTTTTGTGAATCTACAACCAATCATCTTGGAGGACAATCTTTGATTTTTTAGTTGGTCATTTGATTCTAGGGATGATTCTTTATCTGTAATGTTAATGTATAGGTTTTTCTTCTTTATTTTTATGTTGTATTGTTGGTGTGAACGTATCATCCATTTGTTGATGATTCTTTTGCACTTTCTTCATATCCCTATCAATATTAATATGATTATTTGCAACCTTGATAGTTGTTTGTGTTGAAACTTTTTTCATCCATTTGAGTTTGGTATTTCAAATCATTCCAATCTGCTTTGGTTATTGCCTTTGGGATTCGTTCCCTTTTTTTTTTTTGTGTTTGACATTGCCAAGTATACAAATTCATGTGGTTCTTTCACAAATTATCAGTTTTAAATTTGGTCCCTATGCCTTAAATTTATCCAATCTTTGTGTATTGTCCATTATATTGCAATATAGTAACCGAGATTATTGAGAATATGATCTAAATTGTAAATTAATTTGATTATTATTGTTTGAAGTTGACCTTTTCATAAATATTGTAAATTGAGTGTGTTGTTTAGGATCATATCCTTACAATTTTCTTTTTAAAAAAATCCTATAATTAGTTCATAATATTTAAATTCTTAATTAAATTCGTAATTTTAGGTCGAATGTAACATTTTCTTAATACTGGAAAATTCCTCTAATTTTAGAACCCTTTCTTGATTTTTAATCATTATAGTTTTTGGAATACACAAAAACACAGTTTCTTATTTTTAATTCTTGGTATGCTTCTGTTTTTTAACAAGGATAATTTCTTCTTCAATCCTTAGGAGTTCATAATATTTGAGAATAATTTATGGGTTTGTTCCTTTTGGATTGACAATATACCATATTTAAAAACTCTATTGACTAGGAGTTCTCTCTGAATGTGTCGATCTTTATGGAATTGATGTGAATTAGTTATTGGAATATTTTGTAAAAATTGTTTTTTCAATTAATTTTATTGTTGCATTTTGATAAAGATTGGCCCGGTAATTCTGTGCAGTTAATCATGGCGGTAATTTAGTTATTCCATAATAAAAGAAAATTGATATTTAAATCTTACTGCCAAAGATATTCCTCATTAAAAATAGATGTTTTTAACCGTCTTTTTAGGGCGGACGTTTAATTCGTACATTACATATTTTAGGCAATTTTTTCGTTTGAGCTATGTTTGACTTGAATTTTATTTTAATTTTAGCTCCCTTTGTTTTAATTTGAATAAATTAATTTTTGTACTTTACCTTTTGAAGCAGTCGTTGATGTTTGTCATGTTCCCTAATAACGTATGTTTCATTGAACATAATAATGTATTGCCTTAAATTCCAATTCTTATTATATTAAAATAAATACGGTAAATATTATAAATATAATATTTAAAGTTATATATAATCAATTAAAAGGTAGATATGCATGTTCCATAATTGTGATCTAAAAAGTCTAAGTACGAAACATATTTTTATCCTAATAAATCTGGAATATATTCCCATTCTAATTTTGATATGTATTTTCATATGTTTGGTTAGCAATGTGTCAAAATCGGTCCAATATTGCCTTAAATTTCAATTCCAATTATCAATACAATGAAATCATACTTTATTTTATTTCTTTCTTATTATATATTCATATAAATATTGTAAATATTGTAAATATTATAAACATAATATTTAAAGTTACATATAATAATCAATTAAAAGTTAGCTTTGTGTGTTCCATAATTGTGACCTAAAAAGTCTAAATATGAAACATATTATTTTCCTAATAAATCTGGAATATATCCCAATCCTAATATTGATATGGATTTTCATATATTTGGTTAGCAGTGTGTCAAAATCGGTCCAATTTGTTCAATTTCCTCAATACATCACACCTTTTTATATCTTTCTTCCATTGGTTTCATAATTAATTCATTTAATTTGATAAATCCCAGCCAAACCGTAGGGGTGTGTCATCATTGCATCTCTTCTGATTTTATTGATCTGAGTCACGTCAATTAATTTTGTTGGTTTATACAAAAAAAAAATTCAGATTCTAATTATTATTATTATCCAACACCTAGCCTTGACAGTGGGGTGGGGAATCCCCGATCCCCGCGGGGATCCGCCCCGAACAAGGCAGAGAATCCCCGAACTATATAGGGACGGGGACGGGGATTAATATGAACATACTTATATAGTATTCCTGAACAAAAACATCTAGCAACACTTCTTGTTACCCGCGAAAATCGCGGGTCTACAACAAGTAATATACAATTCTACAAAAAAAAAATGAGTACGTCTTTTATGCATCATGTGCACAGTGTAATTCAAGTGTATTTTTGAATAGTAGTTGTAATTGTTCAGTAAAAATAAATTGTTTAAAAATACAATTGCATTACACAGTACAATTAGTACACATAAACAATTTGTCAATAAAAATTCTAAGAGGAATAAATAATTCAAAATTGAAAATAAATCCTAATCATGATAACAATTCTGCAACATGAGTGGCCTACTTATGACCGTTTTGAAAAATATGCACTACGAATATAACTTAATTAAGGTAATTAATTTAACATACATATAGAAAAAATTATTAAACCATAATTTATAACTAACAAACTCAAATCAAAATCTTTAGAAAATCAATTCATAATAAATCAATCATAAACATTATTTACTAATGATAGTTTTGTATACGAAGAAAAAGAGTAAAGTTAGATAGATTGGACATTTGAACTAAATTTAAGTATTTGATTAACTTTGAGGTTATATATGTATTGGTGTACATGCATATATATATATATATATATATATATATATAGATAGGTGCAAAGTTTTCATTTTGGGGGTACAACTGTACCCCCTTGTTCTATTATAGATTTGCCTTTACTGTGGAGGCATACTCTCTTTGTTGGATGATGCCCGTATTTTCTTGCATTAGTTCTTGGCACATGAGAGGGGTGGTAATTGTTAATGGGTTAGGGGTCATGAGAAGTTAAATTATTGTGTTATTAATGTATATGCTCTCTGTTTGATTGCGGAAAAATAAGAGTTGTGGTATGGAATTGCTCATGTTGTTTCACAAAATAACTCATCTTGTATGTGCGTAATTGGATATTTCAATTCTATTAGGAGAAGCTCAGAACGGGATGGAAGTGGAGCATGATAGGGATATGAACGCATTTGATTCTTTTATTAGAAATGTTGATTTAATAAATCTACAATGACATGTGAGGTCTTATATTTGGTAAAGACCAAATGGCAGTTGTAAAAGTCAAATTGATAGAGCATTAGTTAATAACTTGTGGGTTGATAGATGGCCGAATGTTTCTTAGAAGAGTCTTAGAAGATCTAGTCTGACCATGTGCCGATCGTGATGGAAGTGAAGCTCAAAGACTGGGGTCCGAAGCCATTCCAGAGCATCAACGCATGGCTTTCACATCTATGTTTATCAGAGTTCATTCACAACAAATGTAAAAGTTATGGAATTGAAGGTTTGAGAGGGTATGTGATCAATGAAAAACTGAAGATTCTAAAGGAGGACCTCAAAGCTTGGAACAAGAAGGTATTTGGGTTCTTGGATAGCCGAATTGAGAACCATAGAAGGCCTATTTTTTAATTGAATTTGTACGATGATATTTTTGGCCTTAATGAGGAAGAAGTAGCAAAATGTAAAGAAATCACGGCAGGGCTGTTCAAAGATCTAAATTGGAGAAATAATATCTTATCTCAAAAGGCGAGGAATAGATGGTTGAAGGAGGGAGATGTTACTTCCACAAATGCATCAATCGAAGAAGGAAGAGAAACGAAATTGTGGGACTCGAGATCGAAGGGCAGTGAAATGGAGGAGGTTGTGGATGTGAAGAAAGGGATATTTAACTTTTTAGCTAACACTTTTAGAAGTTAGATTTCAGAAGGCCATCGTTGGCATCCGACTTCACGAGCAAAACTGTATCCACGTGGATAATGAATTTCTAGTGTCACCTTTCACAGAGGAAGAAATGAAGGAAGTTATTTGGAGTTGCGACTGATCAAAGAATCAGGGGCCAGACGTGTTTTATTTTTATCTTTTAAAGGAATTATGGAGATCCTTGAAGACAGACATGATGTGGATGATGTTGGAATTTCATCAATTCGGGAAGCTAATGAATGGATTAAATCAATTGTTTATTGTTCTAATCCCGAAAAAAGAGGTAAACTGGGGCCCAAATGATTATTGGTCTATCTTGCTGATCGGGGGCATATATAATTTCATCTCCAAAATCTTAGCTAAAAGATTCTCGTGTGTGCTCGAGCCCATCATATCGGAAAGCCAAAGTGCCTTTATTAGGGGAAAGCAAATTTTGTATAGCATCACAATCTTGAATAAGGCGATAGATGAGGTAAGAAAGTAAGCTGGAAGAAACTTTTTCAGAATAGATTTTGTGAAAGCATATGATTATGTGGAATGAGAGTTAATTAGTATGATGATGGACCACTTTAATTTTCATTCGAGATGGAGGAAATTAGTTATGGAATGCGTGACTTCTGCATCTGCTTTGAAGTTGGTGAAAGACAGTCCTACAGGGGAATTCAGATGCAAAAAGGGGCTCCGACAAGGGGATCATTTATCCCCCTTTTTGTTGTTGATTGTAGCCGAAGGTCTGAGTTTGATGATATCAAAAGCAGTAGAAGGGGAGTGGTTCATTCCAGCTAAAATAGGAAGGAAAAAGGTTAAAATTTCACTGCTTCAGTTCGCAGATGATACAATCTTCATGTGGGCAGCTACAAAGGAGAATGCAGTTACTATGAAAAGGGTACTGAGGAATTTGGAAGCAGTCTCTGGGTTGAAAATAAACTTTGAAAAAAGTTGTTTGTATGGTGTGAATATAGATGATTGGAGGATGGACGAATTGGCGGAAGTTCTCACCTGTAAAGTGGGGAAATTACCATTCTCGTATTTAGGCATGAAGGTGGGAATTCATCAGAGGAAAATAGCAGAGTGAGATGCAAAATTGGAAAGAGAATAAGGACTCAATGGGGGGGGGAATCAATTTGTTGAACTCAGTCTTGTCATCCATATCAATATACTACATGTCCTTCTTTCAACCTCGTAAAAAGATTTTGAGTGTGATTGGGAGTTTACAAAGAAACTTATTGGGGGAAGGAGTTCAAAAAATATCAAATGAGTTAAATTAAGCACCGTGTGCAGATCCAAAAGCTTGGGGGGCTGTGGGTTCGTAGTTTTGTAGAGTTTAATAAAGCACTGTTAAACAATTGGATGTAGCGATTCTTAACTGAAAATGGGAATTTGTGGGTTAAAGTGATAAAATCAAAATATGGGGAACTGGGGGGAGGGGTGGGGGGTTGGGAGAGGTTAGAGTGGAGAGAAGGATGATGAGTAGAATATAGAGGTGGTGGAGGAACAACGTTAATATTACATCGGGTCTAGAAGGATAGTGGTTTTATGGGGGCCTTAAGAGAGTCATTGGGGATGGGAAGAGTATTAGCTTTTGGAAAGATAGGTGGTGTGGGGACTCGTCATTCAAAGGAAAATTTCCTAGACTATTTAATTTTAGTCTAGATAAAGAGGGAAAAGTTGGTAGTATGTGTGCATGGGTGGGGGGCTCATGGTGTAGGAATTGGGGATGGAGACATCCTCTATTTGATCGGGAAATTGATATTCTAAATAGTTTGATTTATGATATAAACAAATTTTCGTTAAAGGAAGGAGTTAGAGACACATGGAGATGGTGATTAGGCGTGAAATTGTGATGTTTTGTAGCTCGATTCGTCCATATTTTGAGCATATTTGATGAGTATTTGGATTTATTTGAGTATCATTTTCATAAACTAATCAATTTATCTCTTTGATGCTCATATTAGGAAAGAGGGCGAAAAACAGAGTTCGTATGACTTTGAATCGACTCAAACGGACTCCCGGATGAGAAGATATTGAAGAAATATGAAACGTATTAGTTTGTGAGAAGAAAAGTATCACTTAGCTAAAAAAGAGGAAGCATTCGAGCAAGGGGAGCTCGAGCACCAAGTGCTCAAGCACAAGGGCTCGAGCGCCCATGCATTCTGTTTCCAAGAACCGCTCCAGTGAGCCATGCTCGAGCGGAATCTGCTCGAGTGAAGTGAAGTAGAGTGCCCTTTGGGTGCTGTTGTTTTCGGCCGCTCGAGTGATGCGTGCTCGAGTGCCAGGCGCTCGAGCGAGAGAGGTGGTCGAGCGCTTACGGCCTATTTCGCCCAATTTCGGCCCATACCCTATATATACCCCTTCCAAGCATATTTTTACATATCTACACACATCTACACATATTTTGACATAATTTTCGAAGGGGGAGAGCTTGTGCAGGAGATTTTGAGTCTTTGACAAGGTTTTGAAGATTGTAATCGAGGTTTTTAGCATACGAATTCGTTTGATTAATTACTACTTTGAACAGTTTATATTTTCATATTGATTTCTTGAACTCTTGATATTCTTAGACCTACTTTTCCAGAATTTTATAGATTTGATTTTGAGACTTGATTTAATTGCTTTCATAATTAGTTAATTAATGTTCTTGATTTCTTTCATAGTTTTATTTATGTTGATGATTGTTTATCTTATGATTGCTTTTATACTTGAAATCACCATGTTAGGCTAGAACCCTTGTATGCTTGGGAAATGATGAACTTGTAGAATTAGGACATTGGTATGTAATTAGGATAATTCGTGATGTATAGTTTTAGTTCTCTTAATTATTGAATAATTCTAATAAACCCTAGAATAAACATAGAATTAAGTACAAAAATTGTTAGAGAGAAGATGACCGCATCACTCTTTAATAACAAATAGGCTTAAGGAGAGGGTTTTTTAAGGGGTATATAATCTACCGGTTTATCTAGGGAGGACGGCCACATTACCTTAGTAAAATTAGAGCCTCAATAATTAAGTACAATCCATTTAATTTAATTAGTGGATAAGTGAAGTGGGTTGATAGAACTAAGTATTAGGTTTAATTCTTGAGCTTTTATTCTTTCAATTCTTGTGCTAGATTAGGGAAGTTGATTGCCTAGTTTTAGTACACTTAGGATTATCACTTGAACATCACGATTATCTTAGTTATCATACCAACTCCGTTAGTATACGTAGAGAATCTTATCCCAAGCATCACCGTCATCTTCGCACTAAAAAAAGAGTGAGTAAAGTTTTTATTTTTGTCTTTAGAATTTAATTAGTATATAATAATTAGTAGAAGTAGTTTAAACCAAACATCACATTCATATTTGCTACGAGACGTACATTTTCAGGGATTTATTCCCATACAAACTTTCCCTTGGGTTCGATACTTCTCTGTCCCTATACTCGCCCATACTACAATGATCCCATACTCTTGTGGGGTAACTACTAGTCAAGCTAGTATTTTGCGTTCAAGTCAATGGCATCGTTGCCGGGGAAGGTGATGTATGCTCATTGAGTAAGACTTGGAGATAGTTTAGTAACTAGTAGTGAGTGTTTTTTTTCTATTTATTATTCATTTTCCAGTTGCGTTTGATATTTCTTTTGGTGTTTCAGGATATGAAAACATGCTCTAAGAGAGAAATGAGCGAAGATAGAATAAAGCAAGATCCTCAGACTATAGCCAGAAGGAATAGAGCTTTCCTGCGAAGGATGACAACTGCAGCTGGAGACGATATGAATCGGGATTTAGGCGGAGATTTGGATCTCGATGCAGAATGGTTCAATTAGAATGTGGAACGGGTTGAAGGAGCAAGCGTGGTTAATAGTCAGAAGCAAGTACCCCAAGGGGAAAGTACCAGCCAAAACCCAAATCCACATAACCAAAACAACCCCGCACTAAACCAGAATCAGAACCAAAACCCAAGCAACCCTTTCAACAATCTTGTCTATTAACACAACAACCCACCTTACCTATATCCCTATCCGCTCTACTATCCACCATACTACCCTCCACAACCTTTCCATAACCAATAACAAAACTAATAGATCCCTCCACCACCAGTCTACCAACAAAAATTACCCCAGAACACAGATCCTCCGGGTACTCCGATCAGAGGAAGGTTTGAGGCTCAGCTTCAACGGTATTATGATGGAGTCGCTATGCCACTAGTAGAGGCGAATAAATTTTCCATCTCTCTCTGAATTTTGAAGATTCTCGTTGAGAAGTAGTTCAAGGAAGGGGTCGGAAAAGATAATCCACACACCCAATTGAGGAATTTCCTGATGATAGCCTCAAATTTTCACTACAATGGGATGTCGAAAGATGCGAAAAGGCTCAAATTGTTCCAGTTCTCTCTAACTGGAATAGCTAAGGAATGGTATAATAACACACTTCCACGGGTGGGGGGTGTGAATACATGGGTTGAGCTCGAGAGTCTGTTCCTTGAGCGTTTCTACCCTCCGTCTAGAACGGTGAAGGCGAGGAAGAAGATCTCCTCATTCAAGAAGTGACCAGGTGAAGAATTGAGTCAAGCTTGGGAGAGATTTTCTAACATGCTTATTGAGTGCCCGCAACACGGATACAATGAGGGAGACATTATGGTGTACTTCTATTGTGGGGCTTGCAAGACAACTCAAGGTCATCTCGATGCATGCGCGAATGGAGCATTCCTGAACCGAAGCGTAGCCGAGTGCAGACAGATCGTAGAGGACATTGTGAAGAATGCGGGGCAGTGGAATGAAGATCAGGAGCATAAGAGGGCCTATCAGATGGAAGACGGTGAGGGGACGAGAAAACTACTTATGGCTATGATGGAGAAAATCAGTAATTTGGAGGTTGGGCAGAGTTTGAGTGGTGGAAGTAGTACTTTGAGTGAGAAAGTGGATTAGCCAAAATGCCAACAAGAGGAGGCCAACTACATGGGAAGGCTTAATTACAACCAAGGCGGGTACCAACAAGGTGGGAATCAGTAGGGAAGACCTCTCTACGGTCAACCGTTTGTACCACCGGGTCCACAGCCTCCTCAGAATCAGTGGAGGAATAATCAAGGATACCAAGGAGGTCAGCCATCCAATCAGAATCAGTGGAGGAAGAATGAGAATTTCTCCTATAGCAATCCGAAAGCCAGAATAAATATACCTACAGGTGTAGATCCAGGTTCAAAACTCCCAGGGGGAGAAGGTGGTGCCTCAACCGATGAGATGCTACGAGCTATTTGGCAGAAGGTGGAGGAGGGTAGCAAGAGGTTGTCCTCTTTGGAGTATGATGTGGAGGAGATGAACAAAAAAAATGATCAGAGAGATCAAGATCTTCAAAGGACGAACATGGACCTCAATAGAATTCAGCAAGAGAATAATAGACGGTTCACATCGATAGAGTTTTAGATTAGCCAGATCGTGAAATCATTGGTTAGAGAGCCGGGTTAATTTCCTTCTATGCCGGAAGGTAACCCGAAAGAGCAATGTAAAGCGATTCAGTTGAGAAGTGGCACCAAGTATGAAGGTCCACCATTACCTGCTGATGTGGAGGAAGTCCATAGGGAGATTGAGAAGGAGAGTGATAAGGAAAAGGTGGAAGAAGAAAAAGTGGAAGAAGAATGAGTTCCTAAGTGGAAAAAGGCTAAAGAAGCGAAGCGGAACGTAAAGGAGGCCGAGAGAGATGAATAGGGGGTGACAAAATCAGTGATTCCGGTACCATATCCCCAGTGGTTCATGAAGAAAAAGTTGGATGAAAAATTCTCTAAGTTTATTGAGGTCTGATTAGGTTTGAAATTGTTGTGTTTTGTTGCCCAATTTGCCCATATTTTGAGTGTATTTGATGAGTATTTAGAGTCAATTGAGTACTATTTTCATAAACTAATGAATTTGCCTCTTTGATGCTCATAGATGGATAAAGGGCAAAAAATGGAGTTCGTAGGACCTTGAATCGACTCAAACGAACTCCCGGATGAAAAGATATGAAGGAAATACGAAAAGTATTAGTTCGGGGGAACAAAAGTGCTAGTTGGCTTAAGGAGGAAGTGCTCGAGCAGCCTAGGTCGAGCACCTAGGCGCACGAGCATGAAGGGGTTGAATGTGTGGGGTGCTCTGTTAACTCTAAGTGCACGATCAAGACAAGGTCGAGCGCTAGGGGCTCGACCAGTGGGAGCTCGAGTGCTACGTTGGTTCGGGAGAAGAGAGGCGCACGACTAGGTGCAGGTCGAGCGCTAGGTGCTCGACCAAAGGGACAACTTGTGCGTTATCAAGAATTTTCGGCCCAAATCCACCCAAATTCGCCCCAAGCCTATAAATACCCCTTCCAAGCATACTTTTGACACTTTTTTACACCATTAGAGATAGTTTTTTAGAGAAAAGAGTTTGGGAAGGTTTTAGCAAGAGTTTGGAACGTGTAATCGAGGTTTTGAGAGTACGAATTCATAATTTATTGTTTTATTCTTGATTTCTTAGATTGTTGAGACTTATAAACCTAATTTTCCAGATAATAAAAGATATTTTTGAGACATGATTTTATTCTTTCGTTTATGTTCTTGATTTCGTTCGTTAACTTAGATATGCATATGTTTATCGTTATTATTATTGCTTTCGTTGTTCACACCACCATGTTAGGCTAGAACCCTTGCATGCTTAGGATAGGATGAACTCGTAGAAGTAGGATGTTGGTACGTAATTAGGATAATTCGTGATGTTTAGTTTTAGTTCTCTTAATTAATTGAATTCTTAAAATAAACTCTAGACTTGTCTTGTAATTGAGTACGAAAATTGTTAGAGAGAAGACGACCGCATCACTCTTTATTAACGAATAGGCTTAAGGAAAGAGTTTTTGAAGGGGTTTATCATCTGTCGGTTTATCTAGGGAGGACGACCGCATCACCTTAGTTTAATTAGGGTCTCAATTATTAAGCACAAACCATATAACTTGTTTAGTGGATTAGTGAAGTAGGTTGATATGACGAAGTATTAGGGTTAATTCTTGAACTTTTAGTCTTTCAATCTTGTGGAAGAAAGTGAGGGAATGAGGAAGCTGCTGGTGGCTATGATGGAGAAAATTAGTAACTTGGAGGTTAGCCATAGTTTGAGTGGTCTATTAGTGTGATGAGTGAGAAAGTGGATCAGCCAGGATGCCAGCAAGAGGTGGCTAACTATATGGGAGGGCCTAATTATAATCAGAATAGCTACCGAGGTGGAAATTATCAGGGATGATCTGCTTATGGTCAGTCGTTCGTACCACCGGGTCCACAGCCTCCTCAGAATCAATGGAGGAATACTCAGGGGTATCAAGAAGGCCATCACCCTCCTCATAATCAATGGAGGAAGAATGATAATTTATCCTACAGTAATTCGAGAGCGGGGATAACTGTACCTCCAAATGTCGACCCTGGCTCAAAACTCCCCGGAGGAGAAGACGGTACTACACTACAAAAAAATTACTTTTTAGTGGCAAATTTTTTTGTCACTATAACGTAAAGTTTCGTCATTAAAAAGTTATGGTGATAAAAAAATTTGTCACAAGCGTTGTCGCCAAAAGCCCGTCACGAAAGATATCTGGTGACGAGAAACAAATTTATCACAATAACTAGTGACGAAGCTTATTTGTGGCTAAAGATAATATTATCGTGACGAATTAATCGTCACTACAATCCTATATTTTTATCACTCAAATTATTTTCCGTCACAACAACCTTACATTTTTTTTGTTTCACGTGACAAAACTGATTTATCACCATAGATAATATTATCGTGATAAAATTATCGTCACTATAACCTTATATTTTCGTCAGTCAAATTATTTTTCATCACAACGTCCTTTTATTTTTTAGTTTTACATGACAAAACCTATTTGTCGTCATAGATAATATTTTCGTGACAAAATTATCATCACTATAACCGTATATTTTTGTCACCCAAATTATTTTTGTCACAACATCCTTATATTTTTGTTATTTCACGTGACAAAACCTATTTGCAGCCAAAGATAATATTTTCATGATGAAATTATCGTCACAATAACCCAATATTTTTATCACCCAAATTATTTTTCGTCACTACGCCTTTATTTGAATATATTTGTCACTTAAGAAAGAATAATTGTGACAAACATATTGTTATAATACTAGTGCATTATTGTCACATAAGCATATTTTCGTCACAATATTTATTTGTTGGGTTGTTTGTTGTGACAATTAAGTTTGTCACTAAATATTTATAACTAAATTTCGTCACAACATTAACATATATTTATCATATAAGCTCTTGTTTGTCGCATATGCTTGTGGTAATTACATTTATCAGAACCTTCTTTTGACAACTTTGTCACCCTAAGCTATAATATTAGTTAAACAAAAAATATCAATTTTGTCACTACAAACTCATCATACTAAAATATATACAACTCACCAATATAGTTATAAAAATATTACATTAAAAACTAAACATTAATATGCTCATTAAAATAAGTAATTATAATCAACATAATGTAAAACATTCATTACCCAAAAATTATAAACTACTAAAGTACTAGCCTTCATAAAAAAAAAAAATTGGAACTACAAAAGTATTTACATTACGCCAATAATTCGTATACTTCATGATATATCCCAAGCTCCAGACCTTAATTGAGAGAGGTCTTTATTCCATATGAATCATCTATAAATGCGAAAGTCCACTCTGCACAACAAAAAACATTAGCAAATTATTAATTTTTTTATACAAATCAAAAAAATTTATTCCAAAGATTACACAACCAACAAAATATGAAATTTTATTTAATTGATGTCAAGTTATAAGATTCCGGATAACTTCTAATGCCTGCAAAATATTTATAAATATATTAGCAATATAACAACTACAGTCAACTATTTTCAGAAAACCAGTTCAAGAGAATACACAACTAGTAATAGTTCAATTGAAGCTTCAGCTACTTGAATGATATTTTTACAAATTAGTTCCTGGAAACAGAAAAAAATTATAATAGCACACATTTAACAATTCCATAACCAAATATATATGAATTTTGCAAGAAAAATGTTTGTACTAGTTTTAAGATCCAGTTTACTCATATAAATTGATAAAAAAAAAAACCAAGAAATTGAGAGGAAATACAAGAAAACGCACCATTATTCAAATAAAGATTACCAATAATAGGTTTAGAAATTAAACCTGATCAAAATTGAAGTAATAAAAAAAGATTTGGATAGAGGCCAAAGACGTTTCTCGGGCAGAAAGTCGAAGAGTCCCGCAAACACCAAATCAGGAAAGACCAAATCAATTGTCTGCACCTTTGTAGTCGCAGAGACCAAATAAATTGCCTTGAGATTTTTTTTTTTTTTGTGTTAGATCGATCATGAGAAAAAAAATTTGGGAGGCAGAGTATGGGTTAAAAAGAAAGAAAAGATTTAGAGAAGTAATCGGAAAAAAAAAAAAAGTGCCCAAGAAGAGTACTTTCTTCTTTTTTAAAAGGAAAAGAAGCCGAAATCTTTTTGAAATTTGTTGGAGAAGAGGGGTGTATTGGTTATAGAGTCTGTAGGATTTTTTTAGACTTTTAAAGTTTGGGGGTATTCAATCTAGATTTTCAAAAGTCTTTAAAAATCCTGAGGTATTCAATACGGATTTTAAAAAGTCTTAAAAAATCTTCAGGTATTCAACAATCTATGGATTTTAATACTCCACGGATTTTCTTAGATTTCCCTTCCAAAATATGAATAGATTTCACTCTTTAAAATCTCTTCTAATAACCAGAGATTTCTACGGATTTTGAAAAGTCTTAAAAAAATCTTTAGATATTCAACAGTTTATGGACTTTTTTTAATTCTTTTCCATTGGGATATTAACGGGGCGGGGACGGGGGTCATTCCCCATCTCCGTCCCTGCAAAATAAATGGGAATTTTTCCCCCCATCCCCGTCTCGCGGCGATTCCCCGTTCCCCGCCTACTAATTTTTTTATCTTATTTTTAAAATATAAAAAAATATTTAAATTAAAAAATTTAAATATACACAACAATTACTTTAGGTTGGTGTTAAAAAAAATTAATTTAAACAATTTGAAGAACCTTTAATTCTAATATTTTTAATTAACATATATACTAAAGTGAAAATAATATAATTTGGAACTAATAACATAACATTAATAAAAAAAAATGTAATTTTTAATAAATAGTTAATTGTGTAGGAAACTATGAAATATTTATTTGTAATTTACTTTAACATTAAAATTATATATAAATATATTAATTATATAAAAAATAATGCGGCTCCCCACCGGGCTGAGAATACTATCCCGGTCCCCTCCTACGGGTTAAAAAAATTCCCCGTCCCTGTTTGCTTTGGGGATTACCCGCCCCATTGTCAAGTCTACTCTTCAAAAAATATAAATAAATTTTACTCTCCAAAATCTCTTCTAACAACCTGAGACTTCTAATGAGGGCGAGGTATAACAGTGATGGAAATGAAGATGAAATAATAATGTATTTTTTTAACTAATGTATTTCTTTTAAAAAAAATAGATAATTTTTTTTTAATATAGAAGTGTGGCTCATATATATTTGCACCAATGGTTCCAGCGCCGGAGTCTATGTAAATCCATGTAAATCAATAAAAAAATGTATTCCACAATCCTATAAAGTCTATGAAAATCTAAATAAATCAATAAAAAAGTCAATCAAACTCTGCATGGAGTCTATAAATTTTCTAAATCCACGAACTTTTTAAAGTCCAAAAAAATCTGATAGAATCTCAATTGAATACACCCCTCTAAATCAATAGTCTTATAATTCTTGGATGTGATTCTATATTTACGGCATGCAGATTATTTCTTGGAGATTAAGTAGTGCCAAAAAATTGTATTTTTAGTTTTAGTTAAAATATTTTAATTTTACATTTAATTATAGTAAATTAATATTTTATCACATAGTATAATATTTTTTAGTATGGATAGAGTGAATTTGGTTCATACAGGAATAATTTGCAATAATTTTTAGTGTAAACAATTAATACTTTTTAGTTTACACAATTAATACTCTTCACATCCTTCAACTAATACCTTTCAGAGCTAATACCCTTCAGTGAAAATAACTAATACTCTTTAGTGAAAATAACCAATACACTTCAAATGGTTCATGTATGAACAATTTTCACTTATAATTTGCCAATATTTTTTATTAGAGTATTAATTTATGATTATATATAGAGTAAAATTGGTTCATACATGAATCATCGAATGATATTGATTGTTATCACTAAACAGTATTGGGTGTTTTCAATGAAGGGTATTATTTGTTTTCACTTAAGAGTCTTATTTTGTTTTCACTGAACAACTAAGACTCTTCAGTGTAAACTAGTAATATTCATCAGTAGAAATAACTAATATTGTTTAGTAAAATCAACTAATACCCTTCGATGATTTATGTATGGACCATTGTCACTCTATACTTTGTCTTAATAGACAAAGTATAGAGTGAAAATAGTTCATATATAAACCATTGAAGTGTATTAGTTATTTTCACTAAAGAGTATTAGTTGTTTTTATTGAAGGTATCCGTTATTTTCTCTAAATAGTATTAGTTGTTTACTGAAAACAAACTAAGACTCTTTAGTGAAAATTAGTAATACTCTTCAGTGAAAACAACTAATACTCTTCAGCGAATACAACTAATATTCTTCTATGATTTATGTATAAACCAAGTTCACTCTATATATACTCAATTTATGACTTGTATAGAGTAAAAATGGTTCATACATGAACCATTGAAGGGTATTAGTTATTTTCACTGAAGAGTATTAGTTGTTTACTAAAAACAAACTAATACTCTTCAGTGAAAACAATTAATACTCTTCAGTGAAAAAAACTAATACCCTTCAATGGTTCATGTATGAATCAATTTCACTCTATACATACTCTTAATTTATACATGTATCAAAGATGAAGAATCTCTAGTTTCTGATAATCAATCAGAACACACAATCTACATAAGAACTTTCGTCTTTTGTGGAGCCTAAGAGCAATTTTTTTTTTAAATCCGGACCGACAGGTTAGATCTGTTGAACTGGGAACTAGGCACAAAATTGTTGATCAAGTTCTTTTTTTATACTATATTATTTACGTAAAATATTGTCTCTAAATGGTATCTTTTTAATTATATATATTTAAATTAGTATAAAAAATCACACTAGGACTGAAAATCAAGTCCAAACACAATATTGTATTTTTCAGTATCTTAACCGCAACATTTTAATTATATTTATGTACACATAATAATGCATATAATATTTTTTGTTGCCAAAGTGGTTGACTAGATTAACTATATTTTCTATATTTCCGCATATCTCTCTAAACTGTCACAATAGACTTCACTTTTATATGACAGAGTTTTTTACCGTCGCTTTAAATTGTAGTTGGAATGAAAAACATAATTTTCATCACTAGAAACATGTATTTCTTGTGACAATGTTATTATTCATCACAAGGGTGTTGTGGTGATCCATTGGATGCATCACAACTTGTGACAATTCACCAAGTCATCACAATAGTTTTTCTTTTTATTGTGACAATTTGTAGATCGTCACGAAATATCTCACTATTATGTGATGAAGTATACGATTGTCACGCTAATATTTCTTTTACGTGACGAAAATGACAGTCATCACCACAAATGTAAACTTTTTATGACAATTTGTGAATCGTCACAATAGATCTATTATTTATGTGATAAAAATAGGAGTCGTCACCACAAGTTGAGGCTTCTTGTGACAACTTATGAATCATCATAATAATTTTTTTTTGTGACGGCGATGGAAGTCGTCACCACAAATAAAGACTTCTTGTTACGTCCTGCAAATTGTCACAATAGATCTCATTTTTTCGTGATAGAAGACATGTCGTCACCACAAACAAGTGCTTCTTGTGACGAATTGTGAATTGTCACAATAAATCTTATTTTTACGCGATGAAGATAGAAGTCATCACTGCAAATAGAGATTTTTTGTGACGACTTGAGAGTCGTCACATTCGATCTCATTTTTACGCTACAAAACTGGGAATTATCACCACAAACAGAGGTTTCTTATGACGACTTACAAATTGTCACAATATATTTTCTTTTTACGTGATGAAGATGGAAATTATCACAAAAATTGAGACTTTATGTGACTACTTGTGGTTCGTCATAAAAGATTTGTCACAATATAATGACTTTTGTTGTCACGTATCACCACTTGTGACAACTCGATAAATCGTCACAGTAGATTGCCCTTTTACGTGATGAGATATGCGATCGTCACCACAACATGTACATTAAGTGACAAATTTAAATATCGTCACAAAAACATATATTTTGGTGACAACTTTTGTTTTCGCCACAAAAATTTTGTCACCAAAAAATATTTTTTTTGTAGTGTACCACTGATGAGATGTTACATGTCATTCTTCAGAAGGTGGAGGAAGGTAGTAAGAGGCTATCCTCTTTGGAGTATGATGTGAAGGAGATGAGTAAGAAGAATAATCAGCGTGATCAAGATCTTCAGAGGAGGGATATAGAGCTAAATAGAATTCAGAAAGAGAACAATAGGCGGTCCACTTCTATTGAGTACCAGATGAGCCAGATTGCAAAATCACTTGGAAGTGAGATGGGTAAATATCCTTCTATGCCGGAAGGGAACCCGAAAGAGCAATGCAAGGCGATCCAACTGAGAAGTGGTACCAAATATGACAGACCTCCACTACCTGCTGATGTGGAGGAAGTCCATAGTAAGATTAAGAAAGAGAATGAAGAGAAAAAAAAGGGTGAGGAGGATGTAGAAGTGGAAGTTGAGATGAAGAAAGTGGAAGAAGAATGGGTCCTGAAGTGGAAGAAAGCTAAATAATAGAGGCAAAATGTGAAGAAAACCGAGCGAGATGAATGGGGGGTGCCAAGGTCTGTGATTCCGGTACCATATCCGCAGCGGTTCATGAAGAAAAAGTTAGATGAGAAGTTCGCCAAGTTTCTTGAGGTCTTCAAGAAGCTCCACATCAACATACCAATTTATGATGCTTTGGAGTAGATGCCTAATTATGCTAAGTTCCTGAAGGACTTAATTGCAAAGAAGAGGAGAGTAGATGGGCCCGAGCTCGTGCAGTTGAATCACGAGGTGAGTGCAATGGTGTACAAAGCACTTTCCCCGAAATTGAAGGATCTCGGTAGCTTCACGATCTTATGTGATATCGGGAATAAAGTCAAGAAGGGAGCGTTGTGCGATCTTGGAGCAAGCATCAATCTAATGCCATTGTCACTATTCAAGAAGTTGGATGACGGAGATCTTCAATCAACGAGGATGACTCTCCCACTCGCTGATAGGTCTATCATAAGACCTCAAGGTGTTGTTGAACATGTCCTCGTGAAGGTGGGTGATCACGTGTTTCCAGCCGATTTCGTTGTTCTAGAGATGGAGGAAGATGAGCATGTTCTTTTGATTTTAGGAAGACCATTCTTAGCTACGGCGGGAATGCTGTTAGATGTGGCGAATGGAAAGATCTCGGTAAAGGTAGATGATCAAGAGGTGAAGATTTCCTTATATGAAGCCATGAAGTTGTCATTCCATTGATGCCATTGACACTTGTGTTGAGGACACACCTCCTATCCCTAACCCTTCTTATATACATAATTATGATAGTACTTTTCTTAAAAATTTAACCTTTGAGCATTACGATCGTAATTGTTTTGATAGGGATAAAGGCAAAGGGGAGTTGAAGGATAGAGAACTTAAGAGTGTGGACGTGGTCAAATTAGAGGGAAAATGATGAGTTGAAGTGAAGAAAACAAAATTCAAGAAGTGGGTACCTCCGTGGAGAGCAAAAAAGAAAGTGAAACCACCGCCGGAGGTGAAGAAGGTGTTTAAGAGTAGACTCCCCGAGGTGATGAAGGAGGAAGGGAATCGAGTGAAAAATTTCGACAACTTCTCTTATGAGAGTAAGGGAGGTAAATTTGAGTATCATGCCCCATAAGCTCCTTCGATCTCGGTCCGGCATTAGGACTTTAAAAATAGCGCTGAGTGGGAGGCCACCCATTTTTTATTTGCTTTTGAGTGTTTTTAGTTTTTAGGGTGTTGTTTTGAGTCGTATGTTCTAACCTCGTTCTTGAGTGAGATGTTTGTAGGCTTGTCTCAAGGAAGTAAAGGTATCATAGAGTTATTGAAAAGAGAGGAACTCAAGCAAGAGAGTGTGCTATATTGCCAAGTGCAAACCGGTATCATGCGTATGAGGTAAACCACAACCCCAAAAATAGACCGCTTCACAAGGTCGAAGTTTGGGGGGTGGAGTGTTTAGATATTTTATGGTATAAATATGCACATGCGCACTTGAGAGGTTTGATTTACATTGCACAGGCGCACACCCTCTCGTTGAGTTGAGTTAGGTTATATATTGTGCCCTGAGATACTCCTTGAACTACTATATTGTGAACTAATTGGGTGCTACTACATATTTTATGCTTATTGACTTTCTTATGCTTATTGATTGCTATCTTTGAGTGTGAATAATGAGTTAGTGATATGTGGAGTTGAGTTAGAGTCTAGATTGTGTGAGTGTAGGAGTTAGAGTTGATTTGAGAGGGAACTCGTTTACTTACGAATTTTCCTTTTGATACTTGTGTGGTAAAAAGTGAGAATTCACTAGGACTAGCATGGATGTGAAAGCCGTGAGATTTGAGCCTTAAAGAGATTAAAATTCATTAAATTGATCCCATTGTTTGTGAGGGGATCTTCACCTTAGAGGTGCTAGAATTTGTGGGTACTCTCGCTTCTTGATTGTGTCTAGTTTGAAATACCGAAAATGATTTTAGACCATCTTTGATTTGTTAAGTCACTTAGCCAAAATAAGCCTACCAATGACATTTATCCCTTGTTAGCCCATTTGAGCCTTAGCCTATTTATTTGCTAGCACATTTGAACTTATCCAAATTCCTAAAACTCTTTTTGTCCAAATTTGAGTGGAGAATAGGAAAAGTTGTGAATGAGAAACGGATCGAGTTGAGTTGAGAAGGAGAATTATTAATGGTTGAGTGAATATGAGGAAAGGTGTATTGAAGTTTTGAGTTGTGGGGAAGAACAAAAAAATTTGAGAGTGAGCAAAAGAAATATGAGCTCATGTATTGTGTGAAAAGAAAGAAAAAGGGAGTGAAGTGATTGAAAAAAAAGTGAAAGAGATAGAAGAAAAAAATTGAGGTGTTGTTAGTAGTTGGAATTGAAAGTACTTTGCATGAAGATGTTTGAAGAAGTTGGTTCCTTTTATTGAAAATACCAAAGTTTGATTTTCTATTCTCCATTCACTTGAGTCAGTTATCCTATATAGTTACCCCACCCGTCCAAAGAACCTTACATTACAACTTTGAAAAAAATCCTTTTTGATTCGGCATGGATTCTAGTTTATGGTCGAAGTTGAGAGTGCTTACAAGCCAATGGTTACTGATTTGTGTGATTGATTGCTTGAGAGAGTCCCTAATTATTGCTAAACACTTGTGAGGGAGTGATACACATCGCCGAGAGCACATCCATGTTTGATTTTGGTGGTTCTTATTGATTATCCATGAGTAGGATGAAGGGGGTGAGTTTGTGTGTGGGTGATCGATCTTTGAAGCTTGAAAACTATTACTTGCATGATTTGGTAATTTGATTCATTCTTAACAATTTCACTTGACTTATTATTTCATTGCTTGAGGAAAAGCAATATGGTAAGTTTGGGGGGGGTTGATTAAGCGTGAAATTGTTGTGTTTTGTAGCCCGATTTCCCATGTTTTGAGTGTATTTGATGAGTATTTAGAATCAATTGAGTACTATTTTCATAAACTAATGAATTTTCCTCTTTAATGCTTATAAATGAATAGAGGGCAAAAAATGGAGTTCGTAGGACTTTGAATCGACTCAAACGGACTCCCGGATGAAAAGATATGAAGGAAATACGAAAAGTATTAGTTCGGGCGAAGAAAAGTGTTAGTTGGCTTAAGGAGGAAGTGGTCGATTGCGTGGAGTGCTCTGTTGACTCTAAGTGCACGACCAAGACAAGGTCGAGTGCTAGGCGCTCGACCAGTGGGAGCTCGAGCGCTACGTTGGTTTGGGAGAAGAGAGGTGCACGACCAGGTGCAGGTCGTGCCCTAGGTGCTCGACCAAAGGGACATCTCGTGCATTATCGAGAATTTTCGGTCCAAATCCACCCAAATTTGCCCCAAGCCTATAAATACCCCTTCCAAGCATACTTTTGACACTTTTGGACACCATAAGAGATAGTTTTTTAGAGAGGAGAGTTTGGGAAGGTTTTAGCAAGAGTTTGGAACGTGTAATCGAGGTTTTGAGAGTATGATTCATAGTTTATTGTTTTATTCTTGATTTCTTAGATTGTTGACTCTTCTAAACCTAATTTTTCAGATTATAAAAGATACTTTTGAGACTTAATTTTATTCTTTCGTTTACGTTCTTGATTTTGTTCTTTAACTTAGATATGCATATGTTTATCGTTATTATTATTATTTTCGTTGTTCAAACCACCATGTTAGGTTAGAACCCTTGCATGCTTAGGATAGGATGAACTCGTAGAAGTAGGATATTGGTACGTAATTAGGATAATTCGTGATGTTTAGTTCTAGTTCTCTTAATTAATTGAATTCTTAAAATAAACTCTAGACTTATCTTGGAATTGAGTACGCAAATTGTTAGAGAGAAGACGACCGCATCACTCTTTAATAACGAATAGACTTAAGGAAAGGGTTTTTGAAGGGGTTTATCATCTACCAGTTTATCTAGGGAGGATGTCCGCATCACCTTAGTTATATTAGGGTCTCAATAATTAAGCACAATCCATATAACTTGTTTAGAGGATTAGTGAAGTAGGTTGATATGACGAAGTATTAGGGTTAATTCTTGAGCTTTTAGTCTTTCAATCTTGTGCTAGATTAGGGAAGTTGATTTCTTAGTTTTAGTACGCTTAGGATTATTACTTGCACATCACGATTATTTTAGTTATTGTACCAACTCTGTTAGTATACGTAGGAATTCCTATCCCGAGCATCACCATCTCTTATTTGCATTAAACCCAAAAGTTATTTAGTTAATTTCTTTAATAGCATATGGATAGTATTATATAGTATATAATTATTTAAAAAAACATACATTCTTATTAGCTACGAGACGTACATCTCCCGGGATCTATTCACATACACACTTTCCTTTGGGTTCGATACTACTTGGTCCATATACTCGCCCATACTACAGTGATCCCATACTCTTGTGGGTAACTACTAGTATAGCTAGTATTTTGCGTTCAAGTCAAGGTCTTCAAGAAGTTGCATATCAACATCCTGTTTTATGATGCTTTGGAGCAGATGTCGAACTAATCCAAGTTCCTGAAGGACTTGATTCCAAAGAGAAGAATAGTGGACGGGCCCGAACTTGTGCAGCTGAACCATGAGGTGAGTGCTATGGTGCACAAAGCGCTTCCCCTGAAGTTGAAGGATCCCGGTAGCTTCACAATCTTGTGTGACATCAGGAATGGAGTCAAGAGGGGAGCGTTGTGTGATCTTGGGGCGAGCATAAATCTTATGCCACTATCGTTTTTTAAGAAGTTGAATGGAGGCGAACTTCAACGGACATTGATGACTCTTTAACTCGTCGATAGGTCTACCCTAAGACCTCAAGGAGTGGTTGAGGATGTCCTCATGAAGGTGGTGGATCACGTGTTTCCAGCTGATTATGTAGTCCTTGACATGGAGGAGGACGAGCACGTGCCCCTAATTTTGGGAAGACATTTCTTAGCTACGGTCGGGATGGTGTTGGATGTGGCGAACGGGAAGATCACGGTGAAAGTGGATGATAAAAAAGTAAAGATCTCCCTCTATGAGGTCATGAAACATTCAATGGAGAAAGAGAGCGAAGAAGTGAAGTTTGTGGATATGGCTCAAGTTAAGGAAAAAAGAGGAGTGAACTTGGAGGATACGACTTTCGAGAAGAATTTTGTCAAGGCACCTCCGTTGGAAGCTAAAAAGAGAAATAAAGTGAAACCACTACCGGAAGATGGATGAGAGTGCACGGTAAATGGCCTCCGGTTGAGGAAATTCTATCACTGTTCTTACGAGGACACGGAGGTAACATCGAGCTTAATGAGTCTTGAGCTCTTTCGAGCTCGGTCCGGCATTAGGACCTTAAAAATAGCACTGAGTGGGAGGCAACCCATTTTTCGTGATTTGTTTTGAGTCGTATGTTTTAACCTCGTTCTTGAGGGTGTCTTGAGGGTGCAAGAATTTCCAAGAAAGTAGTGATAGAGGGTAGCAATTCGAGAAAGGGAGTGTGCTACATTGTCATGTGCAAACCGGAATTACGCGTATGAGGTAACCCCGAACCCCAAAATTAGACCTCTTCACAAGGTCGAAGTTTGGGGGTGGAGTTTTGATATGTTTTTTGGGACTAAATATGCACCGGAGCACTTGAGAGGTTTATTTGACATTGCACAGGCGCACACCCTCTCGTTGAGTTGAGTTTGGTCTTTTATTGTGCATTGATAGGAATTTAAGTTCATAGAGTGTTTAGTGCACGTCCTTGTACGTACTCATTTCTCAAACTTTATTATTGCGTAGCAAGAAAAAGTTTTTTTTGGGGGGGGGGGGGGGGTTAGGGGGGTTTATCTTCGTACTCACACGTCATGCATGAATTATTGTGAAAAATTGGTCAAAATTTTTGAAAATATTGATGCACAAAGTGGTTGTGAATATATTATTGTGTGGTGATTTGGCTCAGTGAAGTGCACGTTTGGAAGAGACCTCGATTCCTCAATCGAATGTGCGATCTGGCTTAAATCGAGGGTTTTTCCAGGTTAGTACTCGTGTTGGTCTTAAATGTGTAAAGTTGGGTCGTTAAAAGTTGAAAAATCGAATTTTTGGTGCTTGTTTCAGGCCACTCGAGCATGAGGAGCTCGAGCACATAGGGCTCAAGCCCCTTGGCTCGAGCGCCTAAGTTGTCCAGAGCTGCCAGGGCGCTCAAGGGCCCTTAGCTCGAGCGGTTTCCGCTCGAGGGCCCTCGACTTGAGTGCTTTATTTGTCCAGCAGGCGTTAGCTGCTCGACCTGCATCGGCTCGAGCAATTTCGCCCATTTTCAGCCCTACACGATTTCCACCCTATAAATACCCCAAAACACACACATTACACACAATATACACACTATACATGCGATTTTGAGCAGCCATCTCTCCCCCAAACACAAATTCACTCAATTCTCTCCATTATTATTTTCAATTCATCTCAAGGATTCGATTTCTCTCCACCAATGTAAGTAATTGCATACTTTCTTCTATCTTTTCTTAGTTTTAACTTAGATTAGGTATGAATTGAGTAATTTTGAGACTAGGTTCTTAGACTTGGATGAGAAATTTGGGGCTTTTCGATATGTCCAATAATTCTTGCTTCTTTATTGATTAATTATGCATATATGCTATGGGTTTGCTAATTTTACTTTCAATTTCATGATTGAATGTGTAATAAGTGAATTTATAGAGAGAGAAAGCATGAATGTAGGAATTTTGTGGGCATTTCTTGTTGAGACAATGATTGTGAATTATGAAATTGAGTAGTGTGATTTTGTGAAATTAATTTAGCCTGAGCATGTAAATTGTAAAATTTTGTGATGTTGCTTCATGATAGGCCTGAATGTTGAGTGGGATGAATTTATGTGAGATAGGCATAGCACCTCAAAGTAGGCCAATGTTGATGAAATTGTTGGAAATTTGACTATTTCTTGAATTGAATTGATATTGAGTATGATGGAGTAGTTAATATTTCATATTTTTCGTGTCAACTAGGTACAATGGCACCACCAAAGAAGAACCAAGATAGAATGGTTGTGGGAGAAGAGTTAGTGGCTTTGACCAATGAGCTAGCTGCGAGGGGGGCATTACCCTCCAGATGGGATCTGGACTACGGTGATCAGTGGTGTCACCATGCTTATAGATGGAGTCTTATGGCTGGAAGAGTAGAAAAAACCCGACGCCCTAGCATCGAGTTTGTGAAGGAATTAGGAATTGAGGGAGAAATCCGAGAGATTATCAGGAAGAACCTTATGGAGGGCTTCTACGAGTTCCTACTCACTATGGAGACATACCCCGATTTGACAGAGAAATTTCTGACCTCGGTAGAGATGAGAGATGCTGCCTCCTTCCGGTTCATGATTCGTAGGGAGTGGCACAATTATGCTTTGAAGGACATCAACGATGTTCTATTGCTTCCATACATAGAGGGGCCGAACCCCAAGCACAAGACTTACAATGCTAATGATTTCTAGAGGCTGATCACGGGAGGGATGACCGAAGACTACAGGTTCCACGAGTATCCGCCATCCGGAACCCAATTATCCGGTACCTCGAGAGGATATTGGGGAACACTATCTACGCTCGTTCGGAGACAGGGACAGTGTCTATGAAGGAGTTGCACAGAATATGGTGTTTTCTCAATAAAAAACAGCATGATTTCGGCAAGGACTTTTTGGAGCACCACATAGAGGCCATGTTCAAGTTAGGGAAGAAGACTTCGAAGATCAGAGGTGGGGCTCTCATTTCTACTGTCGTGAGTATCAAAGTTGAACCAAGGTCTGGACCTCTCATTGGGAAGGACATTGATTTTGATCAGATGTACCACGCGTGGATGTGGGAGCGTTCGATGGGTTCTTACTATATCCGGTTTAAAGAGGATGACCTCTTCCCTCTACCCAACGAGTAGCTTGTGACTTTAAAGGGGATGAAAAAGACAATATTGGGATGATTGGAAAAAGCCACCAGGAGGAGATTGAGAAGTTCAGAAAGAAGATGGAAAAGAAGGGGCTATTGGATCAGAGGCCAAAGAAGAAGAAAAGAGGTGAGGGCACGAGTCGAGCCCGGGACTCAGACGAAGAAGAAGGGGAGCAATATGAGCAAGAGTTCGAGGTGCCTGAAGCACCAACTCCGGGTGAATGGGCCCCAACCCAACTTCAGTGGATGGGGATGGAGGCGGACATTCAAACATTACGTACGGATGTTACGCATCTACGCACGTCTCAGGAGCAATGGACCACGAGGATGGAAGAGAAGTTCCAGGGAGTTCGAGATGGGGTTTCGGACATAAGAAGATGGATGTAGACACTTTTTATCTCCAACTTAGGAGCAAACCACCTGAGCTACCGTCCACCACCTCCTCCTGATGCATAAGTGTTATTGGGGATTCCCCCCAGTTCCTTCTTTTTTCTCTTCATTATTCATTTTGAGTTTGAGACTATTTTCTTGTTTTCTTGATTTGGGTCTGTATTGATAAACTCCTTGAGATGTGATGATTCGTACTGATTTGGTGCTACTATTATTTTCATGTTTATTAACTTTTCTCTGCTTATTGATTGCTATCATTGAGTGTGGAATTGTGAGTTAGTGATTCGTGGAATTGAGTTAGGGACTAGATTATGTGAGTCTATTGAGTAGAGTTGAATTGAAAGGGAACTCGTGCATTTACGAAATTTTCTTTTGAATACTTGTGTGGTAGTGAGGAGAATTCACTAAGTCTAGCATGGATGTGAAAGTCGTGAGGTTTGAGCCTTATAGGAGATTAAAATTCATTAAATTGATCTCATCGTTTATGAGTGGATCTTCACCTTAGAGGTGCTAGAACTTGTGGGTACTCTCGCTTCTTGATTGTGTCTAGTATGAAATGCCGGAAATGATTTTAGGCCATCTTTGAATTGATAAGTTATTTAGCCAAAATAAGCCTACCAATGACATTTATCCCTTGTTAGCCCGTTTGAGCTTGAGCCTATTATTTGCTAGCACATTTGAATTTATCCAATTTCTAAAACTCTTTTTGTCCCAGTTTGAGTGGAGAATAGGAAAAGCTGTGAATGAGAAGGGGTTTGAGTTGAGAATGTAGAATTGTATTTGGTTGAGTGGGTATTAGAAAAGGGAGTAATGAAATTGTGAGTAGTGGAGAAGAAAAAAAAATTAAGAATAAGCAAAAGAAAATATGAGCTCATGGAGAGTTTGAGAAAAAAAGGAAGTGCATTGATTGAAAAGAAAAAAAAATATAAGTGAAAAGAGTTAAAAAAATGAGTTGAGGTGTTGAGAGTTGATGGAATTGAAAGTGCATTGTACGAAGATATATGAAGTATTCTGTTCCGTGTATTGAAATACCGAAGCTTTGATTTTCTATTCTCCATTCATTTGAGTCTGTTATCCTATATCTTTACTCCACCTGTCCAAAGAGCCATACATTACAACCTTGAAAAAGTCCTTTTTTAGTCGAAGTTGAGAGTGCTTACAAGCCTATGGTCACTAATTTGAGTGAATGATTGATTGAGAGTGTCCCTTATTATTGATAAACACTTGTGAGGGAGTGAAACACATCATCGAGAGCACATCCATATTATGATTTCGGTGGTTCTTAATTGATTATCCATGAGTAGGATGAAGGGGGTGAGTTTGTGTACGGGTGATCGATCTTTGAAGCTTGAATACTATTACTTGCATGATTTGGTACTTTAATTCATTTCTAACAATTTCACTTGACTTATTATTTCTAGCTTGAGGACAAGCAATATGATAAGTTTGGGGGGATTGATTAGGCGTGAAATTATGATGTTTTGTAGCCCGATTCGTCCATATTTTGAGCGTATTTGATGAGTATTTGGAGTTATTTGAGTATCATTTTCATAAACTAATCAATTTGTCTCTTTGATGCTTATATTAGGAAAGAGGGTGAAAAATGGAGTTCGTAGGACATTGAATCGACTCAAACGGACTCTCGGATGAGAAGATATTGAAGAAATACGAAAAGTATTCATTCGTGAGAAGAAAAGTATCACTTAGCTCAAAAGGAGGAAGAATTCGAGCAAGGGGAGCTCGAGTACCAAGTGCTCAAGCACAAGGGCTCGAGCGCCCCCCGCATTCTGTTGCCAAGAACCGCTCGAATGAAGTGAAGTCGAGTGCCCTTCGGGCGCTGTTGTTTTCGGCCGCTCGAGTGAGGCGTGCTCGAGTGCTAGGCGCTCGAGCAAGAGAGGAGGTCGAGCGCTTACAGCCTATTTCGCCCAATTTCTGCCCATACCCTATATATACCCCTCCCAAGCATATTTTTACATATCTACACATATCTACACATATTTTGACATAATTTTCGAAGAGGGAGATCTTGTGAAGAAGATTTTGAGTCTTTGGCAAGGTTTTGAAGATTGTAATCGAGGATTTTAGCATACGAATTCGTTAGATTAATTACTACTTTGAACGGTTTAGATTTTCATTTTGATTTCTTGAACTCTTGATATTCTTAGATCTACTTTTCCAGAATTTTATAGATTTGATTTTGAGACTTGATTTAATTGCTTTCATAATTAGTTGATGTTCTTGATTTCTTTTATAGTTTTAATTATGTTGAAGATTGTTTATCTTATGATTGCTTTTATTCTTGAAATCACCATGTTAGGCTAGAACCCTTATATGCTTGGGAAAGGATAAACTCGTAGAATTAGGACGTTGGTACGTAATTAGGATAATTCGTGATGTATAGTTTTAGTTCTCTTAATTATTGAATAATTCTAATAAACCCTAAAATAACCATAAAATTAAGTACGTAAACTATTAGAGAGAAGACGATAGCATCACTCTTTAATAACGAATAGGCTTAAGGAGAGGGTTTTTGAAGGGGTTTATAATCTACCAGTTTATAAAGGGAGGACAGCCGCATCACCTTAGTTAAATTAGGGCCTCAATAATTAAGCACAATCCATATAATTTAATTAGTGGATTAGTGAAGTTGGTTGATAGAACTAAGTATTAGGATTAATTTTTGAGCTTTTATTATTTCAATTCTTGTGCTAGATTAGGGAAGTTGATTACCTAGTTTTAGTACACTTAGAATTATCACTTGAACATCACGATTGTTTTAGTTATCGAACCAACTCCATTAGTATAAGTAGGGAATTCTATCCCAAGCATCACCATCATCTTCACACTCAAACAAGAGTTAGTATAGTTTTTATTTTTGTCTTTAGTATTTAATTAGTAGATAATAATTAGTAGAAGTAGTTTAAACCAAACATCACATGCATATTAGCTACGAGACGTACATTTCCAGGGATTTATTCGCATACAAACTTTCCCTTGGGTTCGATACTACTTGGTCCCTATACTCGTCCATACTACAATGATCTCATACTCATATGGGGTAACTACTGGTCAAGCTAGTATTTTGCGTTCAAGCCAGATGGAAGCATGCACCAGAGGGAAAATATTTAACAAAAGCAACTTATAACTTACTCATGGAGAAAAAAGATCTAATTAAGTTGGAGAGAGATGAGAAGAAGGCATACAAGTTGATTTGGAGCAAGATGGCACCAAAGAAGGTTATGACGCAGGGGTGGAGAGTGATCAAGGATCAACTACCTACGAAGACAGACTTAGCCCGAATTGGAGTCCTCAACGTAAATGCTGATTTGAGTTGCACTTTTTCCGGAAACAAAGAGGAAACTGGTAAACATCTCTTCTTTGAATGTGATGTATCTTATAAAGTGTGGATGGAGGTGTACAAGTGTCCTGGGGTGTCAATTGTTTTGAATGTGGAATTTGTTCCCAATCTTCTTCTTCATAGTTTTATTGTGAAAAGAAAGAGATGCAAACATAAGGTTGTTGGGATTTGGCTTGAAGTCGTATGACTACTATGAAAATGGAGAAATGAAATTATGTTTAGAAACGGGAGACTCTCGATTGATGAACTAGTGGAAAAACTTAAAGTTAAGTATGGTGTTGGTTTAGTGTAAAGGACTCGAATATTTCTACTTTTTCATTCGATGAAGATATAACAATTCTAGAATGGTGCTTAGGATATTGATTGTAATTTCTATCGTTGAGGGTATGTCTTATACCCCTACTTTATGTTTTTATAAAAATTTGTTGTTTGTTAATCCAAGAAAAACAATGTTACTCACTAATTCTCGTGGATCGATAATTTAACCAGACACTTATTTTTATTATACAATCCTCTTACACTTGAGAAATAAGTATTGTAAAACATGTGTCAATTGCATTACGTGAAAAGGTGGCAATTTTAATCGTAATTAAGTTTTTTTTTTGTCTTCTTCCTATTATGTAATGCAACCCACTGCAGATGTGGGTAGTCTAACAAGGTTTGTATGCTGAAGTTTGGCGATCAAGATTATTTCATTTTTTAACTCCCTAAACCACCTTCTCCGATTATGTTTTCCATGGAGAAATTGTTCGTTACAGCTACATTAATAGTTGAAAACTCCAATAAAGGTAATTCTAGATCCTCACAAGTAGTCCTCTCTGCTGCTGAAAAAAAAAAAAAAGAAAAAAAAAACCAATGCATCAGCCTCTTCTTTTTTCAATGTAATTGGTTAAAGATCAGCGTTGTTACCACGCCTAGCTCTTTCGTCTTCTCATGAATTTACCATTATTTTTTAAGGAAAAAACATGGGCATCATTAAAAATCACTATTCGTTAATCTCCACTTCTATGACTATTGTAAATGTTGTAAATCTAGAAAATTTGATATTCCAAATCTAGGAGATTTGGTGTGGACATTACTTGAGGACCAAGAATCATATTGGGTCTTACCCATTAGACTAGGGTTTTTACTATTATATATATCCCATTGTATTCATGAATTATGTATTCTCTGATACACAACAATATTAGTGGAACTCCTGGCTTAGATCGCCCCCAGACGTAGTCCTTCCGGACGAACTGGGTAAACAAACGCTGTCTATTTAATTTACACACTCAATTACAACACGTTATCAGCACGAGTCTCTGCCCGAGATAAAACGGTACGCCTCAGAATTATTCCCCTTTAAATCTCATGAATTAATTCACGTATTTGAATGATTCAATCCATGTTTTGCATGATCTATATTCATGAATTTAATTATCATATTTTATTACAATATTTGTTCTTGCTTGAATTATATGCGTTCTTGTATCAAATTCGTTTAAGGATCGAGATCGAAAAACTGACGCCGTGAGACGCACGACGTCGCGCTGCCCAAAAAGGCCCCGAAGCGCCGCCCGTAGCAGCGCCCCGCCGCCACCACTCGATGTGGCCGTCGCTCCGCCGCCGTCCCCTTTGTGCGCCGCCGCAGCACCTGGCGCGGCACCGCCACGAGGCCCGAAGCCGTGCGCCGCCTCCACCGTGCTAGCACAGCCGCCCGCCGCCGCCTCCTCACCCGGAGAGGCCGTCCAACGCTGCCGCCGCCGATGACAACGCGACGCCGCCGCCCTTCATTCACGGCCGGGGCTCACACGCCGCCATCGTCTCTCGCCTGCGACTGACGCCACTGCCCTTCGTTCACGGGCAGGGCTCGCCCGCTGCCGTCACCTCTCGCCCGCGAGCACTGCCGCCCCCTCGTCCGCGCCAGCGTGTTGTCGCCGTGGCTGAAAGCCACCGAGCGCGACGCGGCCGTGAGCCGCCGCGACGCGGGTAGATTCCCCCGGCTGGCGAACACTGGATACCTCCTCCACCGCCTCCGCTCGCCTCCGGGCATCGCGTTGAAACGGCGCAGCCTTCCTCCCGCGGCCGAAATCGCGCCGGGAAAATGCCAAGAAAATTGGCCCCGATTGCGCCTTGCAGACGCGATCGGAGGCGGGATGTCGCGCATGGGGAGCGCGATCCCATGGGCTGGTCGCGTCCCATAAGCGCGATCAGCCCCGATTTTCCAATTTTATTTATTTTTGGTTTTCTTTTGTTTTTCGATTCTCTCCTCTCGCCGTGTGTTCCCTGCATAATTGTAGGTGCACTTTTAGACACATGTTGCGATTATACCTTGTGAATTTTGTGATAATCCCGATTTTGCTTCGGTCTTTGTGTCACAAAATTTATATTACATAATCCTGAAAATATTTCGTTAAATTGCGTTAATATACATAAAATAATTATTCTAATGATTATTTCCTCTGTCTATTAAACCGTATATTTTCTGTAAATTATTTTCATGCGATTATCATTATTTTATTGTTATTGCATACTTAAGTGATTTTATTATCCTACGTGCATTAACACTGCGCTCATAGTTTATAGTCCACTCTTCATGCCCGGGTAGGCGGCGTCCGGTATTTGTCGGACCGTAATTTTATGCCTTGGGTAGACGGCGCCCAGTATGTGCATCTATGTGCCTTAGAATAATTAAATGAATCCTTGTTTTTCCCTCATTGTCTATGCATCTTGTTCATCCCCCTCACCATGTCGCTTCTCTTGTAGTGAATAATGTCTGATATCACTATGAAAGAGTTCGATGAGCTTGCTCTCGACGGTAGCAATTACCCGACATGGATGCTAGATATAGAGTATTATCTAGCATCAAATGGGTTAAGCGAAACCATCATGGAAGGTTCAAAATCTACTGAAGCCCAGAAGGCGAAGGTATTGATTTTCCTGAGGAACCACATGAATGAAGGTCTAAAATTCCAATATGTCACAGAAAAGGACCCCGAGATATTGTGGAAAACCCTGAAGGAACGTTTCCAACGATATGATTTTTCACTCCTACCCTCATCACAACATGAATGGTTGAACGTCCGTTATGAGGACCTGAAGTCCATAATGAAGTACAGCTCTGCATTGCAGCGTATTGTGACCAACCTGATCCAGGATTATGTATCAATGTTTCACGCTAGCGACCCTGTACGCCTGCAGCGATACAGGCATAAACCCTCATCTGGTTGTCGTAATCGTGGAAGGGGGAGAGCGAGTAAGAAATCCCGGACTAACAGCCGAGGCCGTAGTTCACTCGGTGGTCACAAGACCCAGTTTAACGCTCCTGAGAAACCCAGCTCTCAAAGAATGATTGAGCAGTCCTGCTTCAGATGCGGGTGCAAAGGCCATTGGTCGCGCACGTGTCATACTCCCAAACACCTGGTCGAGGCTTATTTAATGATGCAAAAGGACGACAAGGGGAAGGCTCCAGTTGATGAACCTATGGATGACGACCTGCCCGAAGCAGATTTTGACCTAGACAACGATGACCTCTTGAGCCCGTAGCTCGAATTTTAGGATAAACAAGTAGATTTGCGTATTTGATTATTCCTAGTAGTTTGTTTTCCGAATAAAACAATTACTTATTATGTTTTGGATCCTTTCTTTCGGATATTTTATTTATGAATGAATTAGCTTCGATGTGTTTACCGTAATAGCTGTCCATGAGTTTATTCGGATATTGCTGTTTTTATTTATGGCTAGTAAACAAATCAGCTATTAGGTTTGGGTTAATTTCCTCTGGCATGATAGGGTTGAGGTAGTGATTTATGATTGGTAGATAGCGCCACCACTCATACAATCTTATAGAAGAACTTTCTTCCTTCTCCCCCGGATTGTACTATTTCTACATCCGCCGTTAAAATCTCCATCTAGCCATGAGTATGAAATTTTATAACCCGAACTTCTTTAAATTAAGGCATCAGCGGTTAAGTCATCCAGGACAATATATGATACGTAGGACTCTACCCAATTTGAATAGTAGAATCCTTCCTGTTGATGAATTTATTTGTGATGCATGTTCTAAGGGTAAGTTAATAGTGCGCCAGTCGCGCACTAAGGTTGGACTAGTGTCTCCGGTTTTTCTTGAAGTGAATTCAAGGGGACATTTGTGGACCGATTCACCCAGCATCAGGACCATTTCGTTATTCCATGGTCCTTATTGATGCCTCCACTAGGTGGACATTTGCATTTTACTGTCCACCCGCAATCAAGCTTTTGCGAAGCTCATTGCGAAGACTATCGAGCTTAGAGCTCAATTCTCGGATTATCCAATCAAATCGATTCGCATGAATAACGCAGCCGAGTTTAGCTCGAAGGCCTTTACAGATTACTGTATGGCCCTGAGAATTAAAGTGGAGCATTCGGTCCCCTACGTCCATACCCAAAATGGTCTTGCTGAGGCGCTAATAAAACGTATCAAATTTATCGCGAGACCATTGCTCATGAACTCTAAACTACCCACCTCATGTTGGGGGCATGCAGTCCTTCATGCATCACAACTAATCCAAATCCGTCCAACTGCATATCATGATCATTCCCCCCTTCAGTTAGTGCATGGGAAAGAACCTAGCATTTCCCATCTGCGTATTTTTGGATGTGCGGTATACGTGCCGATTACGATACCCAAGCGAACCTCTTTGGGCCCACAAAGAAAACTCGGTATTTACGTCGGATACGACTCTCCATCCATCGTGAAATACCTCGATCCTTTGTTCGGGGATCAATTAATGGCCCGGTTCGCTGATTGCACGTTCGAAGAAGATTACTTCCCGGCATTAGGGGGAGATCCGAATTCAAAATTGAATGAATGCCGGGAATTTACGTGGAACGTAAGTAATCTTCAGTATCTAGATCCGCGCACTAACCAATCTGAACTAGAAGTTCAGAAGATCATTAACCTGCAGAACTTAGCAAATAACCTGCCAGACGCGTTCACTGACCATAGAGGTGTGACTAGATCGCATATACCTGCAGTAAATGCTCCCCAAAGGGTTCAGGTCCCAAGCAAAACGAGTACTCATGCCCCCACACACCAAAAGCGTAAGGGACCCTCAAGAGATAGTAACACACCTAAACGAAAGGCTAGCAAATCTGGTCAGTCGAATGGAAAATCTCTGGAAGAGATCCGTCTAGATAATCCCAAGTCTCAAGGAGACGAGAGTCCTAGTGATGAAGCACGTGCACAAAATATTTCATGCACTAGGACCGTGGAACGACCAGACCCAAATACAATGGGAAATGAGGAAGGTCTGGTTGACGTAAACGTCAAAGTCTCTGTGAATATCACAGAAACGGGAGAAACAAGTAATATAAATATTACTATCGTCGATGATACATTTGCAGCGAACATTTGCTCTTTCCATTAACGATCCGGATCCAGAACCCAAAAACTACCGTAGAGTGCCGGAAGCGCTCCGATTGGGTAAAATGGAAAGAGGCAATTGAAGCAGAGCTCGCATCACTTAACAAAAGACAAGTATTTGACTCTTTCGTTCGTACACCCGCGCGCGCTATCCCTGTAGGATATAAATGGGTTTTTGTACAAAAATGAAATGAGAACAATACTGTGGAGAGGTTAAAGCGAGGCTGGTAGCACAAGGGTTTTTGCAGAGACCCGGGATTGATTTTGATCAAACCTATTCTCCCGTCATGAACTCAACGTCATGGACTCAATAAAGTTCTGCTACTTGATATCTTTGGCAGTTAAGTTGAATCTCCAAATGTGATTAATAGACGTAGTAACCGGGTACTTATACGGATCACTCGATGCTAACATTTATATGAAAATCCCAGATGGATTTAACATTCCTCAGTTAAGGGATGGAGAAAATCGCAGTATGTATAGCATACAACTGCGTAAGTCGTTGTATGGCCTGAAGCAATCGGGCCTTATGTGGTACAACCAACTTAGGGAATTCCTTCAGAAGAAGGGATACACGTTCGATAAAGCTTTCCCGTGCGTATTCTCGAAGAAATCGCAAGAAGGTTTTTGCATCATATCCGTATATGTTGATGACCTGAACATAATCGGAACATGCAAAGAGATTGAAGAAGCCAGTTCAATCTTGAGGGCTGAATTCGAAATGAAGTCCTTGGGTAAAACCAAGTACTGCCTCGGCTTGTAGATCGAGCACCTCCTAGAAGGAGTCCTTGTTCATCAGTCAACCTACGTGAAGAAGGTATTGGATAGATTTCACATGGATAAATCTCATCCACTTAGCACCCCAATGGTTGTCTGATCCCTCGAAGTGAATAAGGATCCATTTAGGCCAAGAGAAGATTCAGAAGAAATTCTGGGACCAGAAGTTCCTTATCTTAGCGCTGTTGGAGCTTTACTCTATCTTGCAAATTGTACCCGGCCGGACATTGCATTTGCAGTTAACTTGCTTGCGAGATATAGCGCTTCTCCTACGAGGAGACATTGGAATGGTGTCAAGCATGTTCTACGATACCTCCAAGGATCTCAAGATCTTGGACTGTTTTATCGTAAGAACCAAGATAAAACCTTGGTAGGTTATGTGATGCCGGCTATTTGTCTGATCCCCACAACGCCGTATCCCAGACTGGTTATATTTTTCTCTGTGGTGGAACCGCAATCTCGTGGAGATCGGTTAAACAATACATGGTTACCACGTCTTCAAACCACTCAGAGATCATAGCTTTATTTGAAGCCGCACGAGAATGTGTTTGGTTAAGGTCCTTGGTAAAACACATTGGTGACTCGTGTGGTATCGCCAAGGGCGATACATCTCCCACCGTTATATTTGAAGACAACGTTGCTTGCATCGCACAAATGAGTAATGGGTACGTCAAAGGAAACCTGACGAAACATATTTCACCTAAGTTTTTCTACCCATACGAACTCCAGAAGAGTGGCATGATTACCATTCAAAAGGTGCAATCTAGTAACAATCTTGCAGATCTGTTTACTAAATCCTTACCTACGTCTACTTTTGAAAAGTATGTTCTTGGTATATGGATGCAAAGACTTAAAGTGTTGTTGTCTTCAGGGGGAGCGGTAACCTCGAAATAAATCTGGAAGATTTAGGTCTAGAAGATCAATGACATTCCTCCCACTTATTATTGTGGCCGATCCTTAGCACGTGGAGTTTTTATGACAAGACATTTATGTCGTAATGTCCAAGGGGGAGTGTTGTAAATCTAGAAGATTTGATATTCCAAATCTAGGAGATTTGGTGTGGACATTACTTGAGGACCAAGAATCATGTTGGGCCTTACCCATTAGACTAGGGTTTTTACTATTATATATATCCCATTGTATTCATGAATTATGTACTCTCTGATACACAACAATATTAGTGGAACTCCTGGCTTGGATCGCCCCCAGACGTAGTCCTTCCGGACGAACTGGGTAAACAAACGCTGTCTATTTAATTTACGCACTCAATTACAACAGTAAATATACATACAATTAGAGAGGTGTATTCAATTGGAATTTTATAGGATTTTTTTGGACTTTAAAAAGTCTGTGGATTTAAAAAATTATAGACTCCATGCAGAGTTTGACTGACTCTTTTTATTGATTTACTTGAATTTTCATAGATTTTACAGAATTGTGAAATACATTTTTTTTTAATTTACATGAATTTTTATAAACTCCGACGCTGGAACCATTGATACAAATATATGTGGAACACGCTTGTATATAAAAAAAAAAGTTATCCAAATTGTTTAGAAAAAAAAAAAACCAAAATACATCCATTATTATTAGAAAAAAAAAACAAATATATGTGGAGAGTAAAATTTATTTATATTTTTTAAATAATAGACTTGGCAGCAAGGCGGGGAATCCCAATTCCCGTGGGGATCCGCCCCGAACGGGGAGGGGAATCCCCAAAGCAAATGGGGACGTAGAATTTTTTTGCCCCATAAGCAGGGACCATGATAGTATTCCCAGCCCCGGGGTATCCCGTCTCGTTCCCCGCGGGGAGCCGCATTATTTTTTATATAATTAATATATATATATATATATATATAAAATTTTAATTTTAAAGTAAATTACAAATAAACATTTCATAGTTTCCTACTCAATTAACTATATATTTAAAAAATGAGATAAAAAAATAAGGGTTAATTTCATATAAATTCAATACCTTTATACTTAGTATCAATTTAATCACAAACTTTTAGATTTTTGTAAAAAAACTCAACCTTTGATATTTGTTGCAATTTGATACACGTTTTTTTTTCTTCCGGCCGGCAACTGATGATGTGGCTCGCCGGAGCGTGTGTCATCTTGCCACGTAGGATTATACATGTTTATTTTATTTATTTTTTAAATTCACATCACAAGTAACACTTACAATTTAAATAACACATTTCTACTTAAAATTTAAATAGCAACCAAATAAATTAAACAACCAACATAAATTATATATAATATTTCTTTTTACGTTCTTAGTTTTGAGATTCATTTGGTTGTTATTTAATTTATTTAGTTGTTATTTTAATTATAAGTAGGAATATGTTATTTAAATGGTAAGTGTTATTTATGATGTGGATTTAAAAAATAAATATAAATAAACATGTGTAATCCTACGTGGCAAGATGACACACGCTCGGGCGAGCCACGTCATCGGTTGCTTGCCGAAAGAAAAAAACGTGTATCAAATTGCAACAAATATCAAAGGTTGGGTTTTTTTACAAAAATCTAAAAGTTCGTGATTAAATTGATACTAAGCATAAAGGTCGTGAATTTATATGAAATAAACCCAAAAAATAATTAGACAGGGAACGAGGAATCCCCGTGAGACGGGATCCCCAGCGAGGCGGGGATGGGGGGAAAATTTTCCTCATTTATTTCACGGGGACGGGGACGGGGATGGGGAATGACCCCCCGTCTCCGCCCGTTGATATCCCAATGGAAGAGAATCAAAGAAAGTTCATAAACTGTTGAATATCTAAAGATTTTTTAACACTTTTTAAAATCCGTAGAAATCTCTGGTTATTAGAAGAGATTTTGGAGAGTGAAATCTATTTATATTTTGGAAGAGAATCAAAGAAAATCCATGGAGTATTAAAATCTATAGACTGTTGAATACCCAAAGATTTTTTAAGACTTTTTAATATCCTTATTGAATACCTCAAGATTTTTAAAGACTTTTGAAAATCTAAATTGAATATCCTCAAACTTTAAAAGTCTAAAAAAATCCTATAAACTCTATAACCAATACACCCCTGTAGTCTCATGAAGGTGACAAGTATTTGTGTGCTTCTTCATTAATTTATCCAATTAACTTAACACTAAGAAAGAAAGAATTTTTTTTCCTATTTTTAGCTATTCTTTATTAATTTTTGTTTGACAAATGCTAATTCAATAATTTATCTAAATAACTGAAGAAGGGAATGAATGAAGAAATTTCTAATGGAGAATATTTCATTTGTCAGGCAGAAATTTGACACAAGTTCTTCAAATCTTCTTCATTAATTTATTCATTAATATTAGACAGGAAGAAAGAATTTTTTTTCCAATTTCTGCAATTCTTTATTCCTTTTTCCTTGACAAATGCTGTTGTTTTATAAAAATTTATCCAAATAATTATAGACGGAAAAGAGTGAAGACAGGTTCCATTGAAGAATATTTTGTCAGCCCGATATTATCCATTTTAAAATAAGTCATAAATTGCAACACAGTTGGAATGAACATATTGGCAAGACAAAATTTGCTTAAAAGAACTTTCTATCATTAGAATGCTCACAAAAAAAGGAAGATGAAAAGTATGTTGCGACAGTGAAGAAATTTCCACCATTCCGAGAAGTCATACCTCGTAATCTAAAAATATACATGATTTTAAAATTTTAAAGAGAATTTTATTCTAAGAGCAGCTACCAAATCTGAGAAAGAATAATTACAAAGCAACAAATTTTTCATAGGAGCCAACTCCACATTCTAGTCTTACACTCGAGGCATAGTTTTCTATCTATTATATATTCTTCTAAATAGCATAATGAATTTCACTTCATCTAGCTTCCAAATCAGTTATTGTGATGATATTTCTGTCAGACATCTGACTTGGTAATGTGCTACTTTTTTCAGGAGTCAAACCTCTTTCAATGAAAAAACCTGGCTCTTTGGGTTCAGGCAAAATAGCTTCATCATTTCCTTACATGAATAACACAGACGACATCGCTGGCCTATCTTCCGCAAAATTTTGAACGCATAATAATCCAACATGGATACATCTTTTGACTTCAGATTCCAGATATGTATTCATCAAACATTCATCCATTAGCTCTAAACTCTTACATTCTTTCCATAGCAGCCATGCCTGTATAATACCCACAACACTAGTTTGTTAGTTATTTCCACTTCCACACATCTAAAATGAACTAAATTGTTTATAATGCGGAGTTTTTGTAGCAGGAAAAAAGTACATGTCCCAGGAGGCTACAAAAATGACCATCTCCTCGTTCAAATCCTCTGTTCTTTTTTCCACTCACTATCGCTAACAATACCACCCCCATGCTGAAAATATCTGACTTTACAGAAAATTTACCAGCAATTACGTATTATGGAGCCATATAACCACTGCATAAGATTATTGGTCATTAGGTCCGTTTAGGAATTTTTGGATTGGTTTTTGTTAAAACGGAAAAACAAAGAACATAAAAGGAAGCTTACTAAGTCCCAACGACTGCTCTTGTTCTGGATATAGGTTGATTCTCTTCAAAAGTTCTCGCTATGCCAAAGTCAGAAATTTTTGGATTTAAATTTTCGTCTAATAAAATATTGTTTGTTTTGAGATCACGATGGATAATCTTTAACCTAGAATCGTGATGGAGATAAAGAAGTCCTCTGGCAATTCCCATGATGATGTCAAACCGCTTAGGCCAGGGCAAAAATGTCCTTCGATTTTCATCTGCAATTGAAATGTTATGGCACAGAAGCAATTTTGAATTTGGTAATATATAATCAAATTAAAAGAGAGTTTACAAACAAAACAGAATGGTGAAAGGTAGCCATAGTTTGTACCAAAAACAAAACAGTCGAGGCTTTTATTTTGCAGGTATTTGTAGATCAACATCCTCTCTTCTCCTTCAATGCAACACCCCAGAAGTCTAACAATGTGTGTTGAAGTTTGGCAATCAAGATTACTTCATTTTTGAACTCTTCAACACCCTGTCTTGAAGTTCTTGACAATCTTTTGATGGCTATTTCTCCTTCTAATGTTATGTGGCCCTTGTATACGTGACCAAAACCACCTTCTCCAATCATGTTTTCCATGGAGAAGTTGTTCGTTGCAGCTACAATAGTTGAAAACTCAAATAAAGGCAATTCTAGATTCTCACTAGTAGTCCTTACTGGTGCTGCAAAAAACAGAAAACAATGCATCAGCCTCTCTTTTTTTCAACATATATAATCCCTAGTCCTCGGTAAAAGATCAGTGGTTCTTAAGGCGTCTCTTTCGTCTTCTCATGAGATTAACACCTCCATTGATAGAGGCTGAGACAAGAAATCCAAAAGCAATTGATACAAGTATTAGCTCAGTAGGCCATTCCTTCTCCTCTTCTTTCTCTAAGCCGTTGCTCGACGAGACTACAAGGCTTCGACCTGCACAATAAAAATGGACATAAACATTACACAAGAAAAATTGCATAACCCTCCCATCTAAAACATAATCATAAACCATCATTCCCTATGTCTACAGAAACAGAATGTACTTACTATTAGCTAGTTCAGAAACCGGCAAGCGAATATAGATCCTCTGCTTACTATCTGCCCAAGAAACTTCTCTAGTATCAACGAGATCCCCAAACCACATCACGCAGCCATTGCCCCCATTTGTTATGTACGGATTAGCATACGCAACACAGCCACAATTTTCAGAGCATTTAGCACGGCATTCACCGAGGCCCATGCTAGTGTTTAACCAAAACTTCAACATATCCGGATACTTCACCCTTGTAACCTCTACAAAACCATCTCCACTGCGGCAATCCAACGGTACGATTCTTCTGCACCCACCGGACCAATCCTGAAGGTCCCAGTCTTTTCGCGATGCAGGGGCGAACCCCTTTAAGCACTCGCATCTCGTCAGCTTGTCAATACTGCATATACTATTAGGACCACAGAAGCCATATTCGTCACATGAGTCCCGAGGAGTTATGAAGGCCACGTTCCACTTTTTCTTGGCGTTCATTATGGAGCTGTGTAGTAAACCAGAGTTATCCAGTGTTGTTTTGTAGATAACCTGAGTGCGAAAGGATACCGCCGCAGTTATCAATCTCTCTTCCCGGAAAACCATATCGAGGACATTGTTTGGAAACTGTAAAACGCCGCAATAGTAATCGCCGTTCCACTTTCCGGTCCGGAAAGTTTTGGTGTTCCCTCTGTACACCACCATTTCAGGCAGGCCGCGGTTGTTGATCCCGAAAACGAAATCTCCCGGCGATGGGTCGTCGGTGCTTTTCCACGATATCAGATTTATCTGCACACCTGTATCAATATCATCTACCAGTTTCATTCCGGGAATATACGTATCCGTTGGGTAATCAAAACTCTGCCAAATGTAGCCAGCTTCAATCGTTGAAAGAACCAGATTTCCAGTATCGAGGAGCTGTAGGACTGGATTTAGTGCCACCCCTGATGAACTTGTGGGCCATGTCCATATGATGCTTCCACTTCTACTTATAACAAGATTCCCATTTCTGGCAATAGTAAAATTCACTCCTTGTGGGTGTGTAATTTGGTGATTTCTGTTTGCAACCCAGACAACGATCCCTGGCGTGCTTTTGTACCATATACCCAAGTATCGACTTGGGGATTTTCCAGGGGAGAAAAAACCCATCTCGAAAACATGGCTTTGGGAAACCAGAGTTTGGTTATTGCCAATCGTTTGGTCTGCGAAAAGTGTATCGACCCCTGCACACATCTTCAGAGAGGCGATGAGGATTGTGGTGAAAAAGAGCTGAACCAGTTTGGAAACAGATTCTATGTGTAAGATCAGCTTTCAGAACTGGAAATAGTTTCTGGTAATGATCAGCTGCTAAGGAAATGTAACATAAGCTTAGTCTTGAATGTACTGGGTGGAACTGGTTATTTTTACTGAGTTATGATTAGCTCCGTAGTTGTTCAGTTTCTAATTCAAAATTTCCCCAAACTATTGTGGCCCAAGAGAAGCATAATTGTGTTGAAAATTCAACCCCTTAAATTCAAGGCAGTGCACTAATCGAAGTTTCATGGAAATAGCGCAAAGGCAAAAGTCTTCTAAGTTTCAAATATTCAACGGTCTTCTGAAGGTTTTCTTTTTTTAATAAGTATTTTTTTCGTTCCACAAAAATAATCACACTTTGAGTTTTACATAAACTATGTAGAATATGATATATCCCAAAATACATTGAATATGAGAATAAAAAATTTATTCTCATCCAATAAAAAATGAGTATTTTTGAAATAAACATAAAAAGAAAATGTGACTATCTTAATGACATAAATTTGAGATAAATTGATATGATAGACAATTTTCGATACCCCTAACTTGATGGATAAGTTTAGGTCAAAGTCTTGTATGCATCAGGTGCACCGTGTAATTTAAATATATTTGTATTGAACAGTTAGGGTTGTTTACATAGAACTGTGACAATTGTTCAATTTAAACAACACTAATTGCTCAGTAAAAATAACTATAATTGTTAAAAAATGCACTTGAGTTGTATGATGCATCTGATACTTATTCATACTTTTGCAACTTTTAGTTTGTTGAATAGTGTTTTACAGCTTAAATTCACGATAGAACGCAAGTCTTGTTCATTTACTTTTACTTTTGACGTGTCAAAAGACTTGTTCATTTACATCCACACGCATGTCTGGTTCTTAAAAATCATTAACCACACTTGAAACTAATCCATTCTTATAATCCAATTTGAAAATGGCGCAATTCCTTTTCACTACAATTTTATACACACTACTTTTCATTAAATTATCCTTTGGATTAGATACACTCCTACCAAACCAAACGATTTCTATTGGCCTAACTTTGATTTTTCCTAACCAAGATTTTGAGATGGGGTTTTTCTCCCCTGGTAATTCCCAAAATAGTTTCTTGGGGATATGGTACAGAAACACCCCAGGTGTTGTAGTTTGGGTTGCAAATTGAAATGATCTTATCTCTAACACTAACTCACAAGGTGTTACCTTTTCTATTTCCGGAAATGGAACTCTTGTGATCTGCAGATATGGAAGCATTATTAATCCATCAAAATCCTGTTTTACGGCTCCTGGATAAACGAGATAATGGAAGAAGAGGTACATATGCCAGAGTTTAGATTATCCAACGGATACTTAGTTGCCAGGATGTCGTGACGAATTTGACATGATGGAGAAGTTCTGATGATCCTTCACACAGAGATTGTCCTCAAGGTTGCCTGAGATCGATAGAGGGAAAAGGAAAACGCACCGAACTGGAAAACGGAACAGGCTTTACTTCAGTGGACATCCAATGAAATCAACATGTATACCAAGAAGAAGACAAATGGAATCTCGCCTACTCAATTCCAGCAGATCAATGCGACGAATATGGAGTATGTGGTCCTAATGGTATTTGCAGTATTGACAGGGCGATTCGGTGCCAGTGTATAAAGGGATTTGCCCCTAAATTCTGGAAAGAGTGGGAGCTTCAAGATTGCAAGATTGGAGCTGGTTTTCAAGAGGTTAGAGGGATGAAGTATCCTGATATGTTGAAGGTTTGGTTAAACACTAGCATAAGCCTCTGATGAATGCCTGTAACAGCAGCGCGTATGCCAATCCTTACATAGAGAATGGAAGCAGTGGCTGCATTATGTGGTTTGGGGATCTCAAACACCTTCCTGGGGCAGATAGTTAGCAAAACACCTATATTCGCTTACCAGTTTCAGAACTAGTTAACTGTAAGTGCTTCTGACAACTTTATATAAACACATGCACTCTCTAAGCACAAGACATGGAAAGTAGAAATAAGATTCTGTTTTAGCCTATAACAGAATCCAGTCTCTATGTTCCTTTTTCATATCTAGTGTTAAACATTGTAGATTCTAGCCCTGAGTTGGAGAAAGACAAGAAAAGGCCTACAAGTCTAATATTGATATCAATTGCTACTGGAGTTATTTTCTCAGGGTTTATTAATGGAGGTATTTTTATGATGAGAAAATCAAAGAGAAAATGTAAAAACTCTGAACTTGTATCAACTTTTGGAACAGACCCTGAGACTTCATGTTTTATTTTTCTTAAAAGACAATAATGAGAATCTAGAACTTCCTTTGCTAAACTTTGCAACAATTGTGTCCTCAACAAACAACTTTTCCGGGAAAAACATGATTGGAAAAGGTGGATTTGGTTCCGTTTACAAGGTAACATACCGCATGAGACCACCTAATGTGGAAAAAAAAAAGACATTATGATACTTAATATGACATGCGCATAAGCAGGGCATCCCACCACCGCAAGGAGAAGTAGCCATTAAAAGATTGTCAAAAACTTCGAAACAGTGTCTTGAAGAGTTCAAAAGTGAAGCCATTTTGATTGCCAAACTTCAACATATGAATCATGTTAGACTTTTGGGATGCTGCATTGAAGGAGAAGATAGGATGCTAATCTACAAATACCTGCAGAATAAAAGTTTGGATTACTTTGTGTTTGGTACAACTTAATATTATCTTTTATTATAGTTCTGTTTTGTTTAGATATCTCCTTTGATTTCCACAAATTTAATAGTGTCGTAACAAATTACTTATTTGGCAGATCAAAATTGAAGGACACTTTTGACTTGTCCTAACCGATTCGACATTATCATGGGAATTGCTAAAGGACTAATATATCTCCATCAGGATTCGACATTATCCATCGAGATCTCAAAACAAGTAACCTATTACTAGATGGAAATTTAAATTCAAAAATATCATATTTTGGCTTAGCAAGAACTTTTGGAGAGGATAATCCTATAGCAAGAACGAGAGTTGTTGGGACTTGGTAAGATTTGTTCCCCCTTTTTTATAAATAATTCAGCATTTTAACAGGTTAGTTATGTATGTTCCTATGGGATCTCACATGGTTGAACCAATAATTTTTGTAGCGGCTATATGGCTATAGAATATGCAATTGTTGGAAATTTTTCTATAAAATCGAACATCTTCAGCATGAAAGTGGTACTGTTAGAGATAGTGAGTGGAAATAAGAACAAGGAATTTGAACGAAATGATGGTCATTTTCATAGTCTCTTGGGACTTGTAAACGTTCCACGCTATATATATACTCGGTAATGATAACAAAACTTGTGTGTTTTAAATTATGAAAAGAAAACAAAACTCTAGAGCTAATGGATAAATGCTTGAAGGATACATTTGTGGAATCTGAAGTGAAAAGTGTTGGGTGCGGAAGCTATAATGGACTCAAAGGAATTTTTGTATTACTGAAATTTAGTTGAGTAGCTACAGCTCACTCTCTCTTACACTTTTAGATATTGTTTTCTTCACTCTTTTTCTTGATACTTGGATTACAAATAACACCACTATTTATAGTGTTTAAAGGAAGACTCTAGAGAACTTGAATACAAAGAATCTAATTAATAACTTGACTCTTTCCAAGACTTTGACTCTTTGACTCTTTGACTCCATGTACCAACACTAATTCATGTATCTTATGGATAAGATTACAAATTATTAACTTTCAACACCCCTCCTTAATTTGTAATCTTGAGTTGTTTCTTGAATTTATCAAACTTTTCGATTGTAACTGCCTTTGTCAAAAAATCAGCTGGTTGATCATTGGTGTTGAGGAACTCCAAACAAATTTCTCCTTGATTCACCAACTCTCGAATGAAGTGATGACGGAGCTCAATGTGTTTAGACCTTGCATGAAAAATTGGATTTTTAGTCATTGCAATTGTGGACATATTATCACAATATATCGTGGTTGGCTCTTTTTGCTCAAAATTCAAATCCTTCAAATTTCTTTTCAACCAAACTGCTCCACATGCCGCGTTTGAGACTGCTATGTATTCGGCTTCTGCAGAAGATAATGCAACAGATTTTTGCTTCCTTGAACTCCATGAAATTATATTTGTCCCAAGGCAAAAAATGTATCCAGAAGTGCTCTTTCGATCATCTTGTGATCCAGCCCAATCACTATCAGTGTACCCAACAAGCTTGCATTTATTTTCCTTCTTGAACTCAATCCCTTGATTCTTTGTTCCTTTCAAGTACCTCAAAATTCTTTTTGCTGCAGAAAGATGAATTTTACTTGGTTCGCTCATGAACCTGGACAACAAGCTAACAGAGTGAGTTATGTCTGGCCTTGTGTTGAGGTAGAGCAGCGAGCCAATCAGTTTCATGTAAAGAGTTTCATCAGCTTTTTCAGCATCATCATGGACTTGCAATTTCTCGTTCAAGGCCATAGGTGAAGATACTGGCTTGCATAGGTTCATATTGAATTTCTTAAGAAGATCATCAATATACTTCTCTTGATGTAAGAAAATTCTTCCCGGACTTTGTTTTACTTGAATTCCCAAAAAGTATCGCATGAGTCCTAAGTCCGTCATCTCGAATTTCTCCATCATTTTCTTCTTGAAGTCTTCCACCATGGTTGCATCTGTGCCAAAATAGATGAGATCATCCACATACAAGCACACCACGAGAAAATTATTATCAACATTTTTTACATAGAGAGAAGACTCGCTTAAGCTGCGGTCGAATCCATTTTCTCGAAAATAGTTGCTGATTTTGCTATTCCAAGCTCGAGGAGCTTGTTTCAAGCCATATAATGCTTTCTTCAATCGACAAACTTTGTCTTCTTTTCCTTTTACTTTGAATCCTTCAGGCTGCTCAAGATAGACTTCATCTTCTATTTCTCCATTGAGAAACACCGATTTTACATCGAGTTGATAAACACTCAATTCTAAGTGAGCCGCCAAGGCAAGAGCTGTTCGGATGGTCTCGATTCTAGCAACTGGAGCAAATGTTTCTGTGAAGTCAATTCCTGGTTGCTGGGCATACCCTTTTACAACAAGTCGGGCTTTGTATTTTTAAATTTTTCCTTCGTCATCGAACTTGATCTTGTAGACCCACTTCACCCCGATGGTTTTCTTTCCTCTTGGCAAATCAACGAGCTCCCAAGTTTTGTTCTCCTCAATATTGGACATTTCTTCATTCATAGCTTTCATCCATTGCTCGTCCCTTGATGCATCTTCAAAATTTTGAGGTTCTGCTGAGAATAAGCTGAATTCACAGGACTCATAGATTTCACTTAATAGATGAGTTTTTCTTGGAGGACTTTCTTCATCCACTTCATCTTCTTCACGTCTTTGACCTTCATCAATTTGGGGTTGAGAAGGACTAGCTTGAGACTCCAATGGATCATGGAAACTTATGGACTCCATAACTTGCTTTCCTTTCCAATCCTAGGTTGCAGCTTCATCAAAAATCACATCACGTGAAACAATTACTTTATTAGATGAAGGGTCAAGAAGACGATACCCTTTCGACTCATCGCTGTAACCAATGAAAATGAGTTTTTGGCCTTTCTTATCAAATTTTCCACGACTTTGAGATGGAATAAGAGCATAAGCAACGCTGCCAAAGATTTTGAAGTGATAAAAAACTATTTTCTTCTCGTGCCAAGCTTCAAACGGAGTTTTGTTTCGGACCGCCTTCGTTGGAGATCGGTTTAGAATGTACACGGTGGTGTGTACAGCTTCTGCCCAATATAAGTTTGGAATTTCTTTCCCTTTTAGGATACTCCTTGCCATCTCCACAATAGTGCGATTCTTTCTTTCGGCCACACCGTTTTGTTGCGGTGTTCTGCTTACAGTCAATTGCCTCTTGATTCCATTATTTCTACAATACTCCATAAAGGGGTTGTAGAGGAATTCGCCTCCACGATCAGTCCTCAAAGATTTTATAAGAAAACCACTTTCCTTTTCCACGAGAGATTTAAATTGCAGGAAGGTGGAAAATGCCTCAGACTTCTGGTTGAGGAAGTAAATCCACATCATCCGTGTATAGTCATCAACAAAGAGAATAAAATATCTCTTGTTACCTGGAGTAGGAGTTTGCATTGGCCCACAAATGTCGGAATGAATTAGTTCCAATGGTGTATTTGCACGCTAAGATGTTTTCGGAAATGGGAGTTTGTGCATTTTCCCATAAATGCATCCTTCACAAACTTCAATTGATTTATGGATATCAGGTAGCCCACTCACCATATTCTTCTCTTTGAGCAAACGAAGCCCCTTAAAATTGAGATGCCCATAGCGCAGATGCCAAATTTGAGATAAATCCATATTGCCAACTTTGAGAGCATGGTTATCACGGAGAGGCAAGTTGAGAGGAAAAATTTTGTTCTTCATCTCAATATTTGCAATAACAACATTCAACTTTTTATCAAGAATTTTGCATTTTCCATCATTGAAGTGGACAGAAAAATCTTTCTGAATAAGTTGTCCGACAATAAGAAGATTGTGCGATAGATTTGGCACGTAAAGAACATCAGTGATAAGTTTTTTGTTACCTTCCTTAGTGTGGACAACAATGGTTCCTTTTCCCTTTGCACTCTTTCGTGAGCCATCGCCAAGAACAATTTGTGAAGTTACGTTCGGATCAAGATCCACAAATAAATCTCGATTACCGGTCATGTGGTTACTGCATCCACTATCCAAATACCACACATTTTCCGACCCATGCTGACTGCTAGAGTAGAACAAAATTCCATGCTTTGATGTATTAAAAAAATTTGCATCTTCCATTTCTCTATTCTTCTCCTTATTTTGGAACCAACAGTCCCTTTGAGAATGATTAGGGATTCTACATCTTTTGCACCTAAAGAAACAATCTTTGGATTCATGATTTGTTTTCTTGCAAATGACACAAGAAGAATTATTATTGGAGCTCTGCGGTTGCTTCTCTCTCCAATTGCTCTTCTTTTCATTTTGTCGCCAATTTCCAGATTTTCCCTTCTTGTGAAATGAACCTCCTTGGCTTTTTGAAATCTGCTTAGACTGGAAAGCTTGATCAGTTGATTGATTGGTTGAGCGGTTGATTCTTTGCTCATGTGCAAGGAGTGATCCCGTCAACTCGTACATCGTCAATTTTGACAAGTCTTTCGATTCTTCAATAACAGCAGCAACATGATCAAACTTGGGGGGAAGGCATCGTAACACTTTCTCTACCACTCGTTTGTCGGGAATCGTATCTCCACAACTTTTGATTTGATTCACGATTTCTATGACTCGTGATGAGAAATCACGAACCGAATCACGATCTTCCATTTTGAGATTATCAAAATCTCTCCACAATGATTGTAGCTTCAAAGTATTTGTTTTTTCCGTACCTTGAAATTCCATTTTCAAAGTTTCCCAAGCCTCTTTGGCCTTCATTACACCAAAGATTCGAGGAAAAATAGATTTGCCAACACCTTGTTGAATATATCGAAGTGCCATAGCATCTTTTTTCTTCAACTCTTTTTCAGAAGCTTCTTGCTCCATGTCTTGTTCTTCATTGATATCCCAAAGATCCAAAGAGATGAAAAAAGTTTGCATTTGACTACTCCAATAGTCATAATGTTCTCCTTCAAATATAGGCACTCCACTTGGAGAATATGTGAAAAGAGAAGAGGCCATAAGGTAGATAAACTTGTTATGGCTCTAGATACCAAATTTGTTGGGTGCGGAAGCTATAATGGACTCAAAGGAATTTTTGTATTACTGAAATTTAGTTGAGTAGCTACAGCTCACTCTCTCTTACACTTTTAGATATTGTTTTCTTCACTCTTTTTCTTGATAGTTGGATTACAAATAACACCACTATTTATAGTGTTTAAAGGAAGACTCTAGAGACCTTGAATACAAAGAATCTAATTAATAACTTGACTCTTTCCAAGACTTTGACTCTTTGACTCTTTGACTCCATGTACCAACACAAATTCATGTATCTTATGGATAAGATTACAAATTATTAACTTTCAACAAAAAGATGCATTCATGTCGGATTATCATGCATAAAAAATTTGCAGAAGATAGGCCAGTGATGTCATCGGTGCTTTTCATGTTAGGAAATGACGAAGCTTTTCTGCCTAAACCCAAAGAGCCTGGTTTTTTCATCGGAAGAAGTTCCACTCCTGAAAAAAGTAGCACATCACCAAGTCCGATATTTGAGAAAAACTCCATCACGATTACGAATCTTGAGGCCAGATAAAAGAGGTATCAAGTATCTCGCTCTATATATAGTATGAAGGCACGAAAGATAAGTGGATTTGTGTGTACGCATTTCTGACTGCTTTGAACTGAAGGTGAGAGCTGATTATTGTTGTCGTATGACTTGATTGGTGTATAAATTTTTTTGCCTTGCTCCATCCAATTAGAGGAACTCTAATAGCACAATTATATGCTCCTCCCTCGGTACCACAATATATTATTACATACTTTCTATTGGGTCGTGCTACAATATTTTGGACACTAAAAAAAAGAAACTCCTTATTAAACATAGAAATAATTGTCCTCTACTACACAATATCAATCCTTATTCCCTTCCACTATTAATTACAAATTGAGTTTATAATAGGTACATTCCACTTTCATCCCACTACATAAAATATTGCAGCATTCCAAAAATACCCCTGTACTTTGACTGATATTCCCTCCCCCTCTCTCCTACATTCTCTCTCATCCTTTAATTTAAATCTGCATTCTCTTTTCTCTTATCCACATATTTGACCCACTCAATTCTCTCTCATCTCTACATAAAAAAATTTGCACATCTCTCTCTCTCCTCTCTACATTTTCTCAACGTCCATCTCTCTCATTCTCTCACACACACGCACACACAAAGTCAACAATGGCTCGGTGGAGGTTGATGGTGGACTGCACAATCTAGGGTTTCTGATGGTGGACGACGCTATCTAGGGTTTCTAATAGTGGACGGTGCGATCTAGGGTTTTGATGGGTATCCCGAAGCCGGTAGAAGCCACATCCTTCGTCCGGACAAATATCTGGCTCACTTTCTCGTCGTAGCTCCGGTGGTAAGTTCTCGTTTCTACTTTCTCAATCGGTAAATTTTACGATCTATTGTTTGATTTGATTATTTCCGGTCCCCTTCCCAGGTTACAGTTAAAGTTGACTGTAAATGTTAGGTTTTTGTGTATTTGACCTCATAGGGTGTTATGCTTCTGTATTGTCGCGCATTTTCATCTCTTATGATGTTGTTGTAGGGCAGTCTAGGGTTTTTTATTCAAAAAAAAATAAAAAAAAACTTGTGTATTTCACTCGATTTCAATTAAATTAAGATTTGTTTGTTTTGTTGTCTGTTTTGTTGTTTCTGCATTTAAGATTTGGTATTCTGCTGAAATTACATCATGCTTCCTTCATCTTCTACTAGAATTTGTTCTTTTTTAGATTAAAAAATATAGTCTTCCACCGTCTTTAATTTTCTTCAACATACTCCTCGTACATTTATCGTGAGTGAATTTTCTTTTGGGTGGTGAAATTTGCAGGAGAATGGGTAAGTAATGGCGCTATCAGAAGCTAGGGCTGCTTGGCAGAGGACAACTAACTGATGCTTTGTCCAAAAAGGTACAAAACGAGCTCCTAAATTAGCTTGTTGTCCAACGGTGCTCTCTTCCATTAAACAAGCTGGTACAGGACCAACCAATGCTTCTGGAGGCCAAGATGTTCCCAGCACAATTTATGTGCCTTTATTTGTGTGCACACATTGAGTTTGTATGCAATTCTTGAAGCTGGCATTTAATTAAGCTACTCTAGTTTTGAACTACTGGTGCTGCAGTGGTTAGTGTTGTATAGCAGGAGAGTTGAATCTTGAGTTATTCACTTGATACGTATTTTTCTCCTATAAGTTGGTTGTGTAAAGTTCAAGCTATTTAGGTCTGTAATTGAAGAAGAAGACTTGTTATGTATCTATGTGTTGGTCCCGGGAAAGTCTAAGTGATATGTGTAGGGGGAATACATGTTGGGTTTTATAGGCACGTAAACATGTAAACATGCGCAACACAAAAATCGTTCACCAACAACGAACAGTTAATTGCATAATTAAATACGAAAAATCTTAAACAAGAATTCTTACAGCGCTTCGTACGTGGAATTCTCCACTATGGTATCCACGCAACAGCTATTCACCGATCCGTACCGAGGTGCCAACGTTAAATCTCGAGACGAACTTGCTAGGAAAACTCGAGCTAGAGATTTTATGGAGAAACTATATTTCTTGTGTCGCTGTCTTTAGGAATTCACATAAGACACATATTTATAGGGATTAACCTGGCTTAATTCTTAAGTAAGATATCAGGTCTAGCCCGTAAATATAATCTCTACGGATTATATTTACCCAGATATGTTCCTATGAATAAGATATTTGTCATATCCATTATTAATGTATAATAATATTCCAAATATTATTAAATAATAATAATAATTAATTTCAAATATAATTATTATTATATTCTCCATAAATTAAATATTATATCTAATATAATACTTAATCAACCAACTATAATTGACGAATTGTCATGACTTGTTATGTGACCCATAGACCCTCGCATATCGAGAAATTAGTCGAACTAACGGTTTTAATTGAACCCTAGATAATAAATCAGACATTCTCAATATACGAGGTACGTTGCGAGGAAATCTGCAACTACCTGTAATACTGTAGGTTATTGTGATATCTTCCTTTCATTCGCGAATACTCGATTAAGCCTTGAACATGATGAAGTGTCTATTCAAATAACTTAATCATATTATCTCGAATCACTAATTGATCGTTCGCGTCGCACTTGGCCACAAAGTCCAAGTCGACTTGCATCAGCCGATGTCTTAGATCCAATTATGATGAGAAGACGAGTATTCTCTCTTAAATCCACATTGAGGAATGAATCCTATTTTTGGCTCAACTACCATGCACATGCACTTCGTGATGAACCCAATTCATGTCATATCTACCCTTGGAGGGTGTAAGCGTCGGTCATGGTCAGAGTTCATCACTCCACAAATGTCGTGCGTATTGACCTCAAGTCAGAGGAGTATCACATCGCTCCCACTAACTGAGACACCCGTAAATACATTATGTGGAATTACATCAAACAGTTTCTCGGATGGGTTTACCAATACCCTCTAAGGTATTTGTGCATCCATTATGAGATACCTAGTATCTCGTAGCAAGTGAGATCTTACTACACTCTCCCATAGAGTATAATGCAGATCACACACCAATCTCCATTGCATCATCAATATCCCATTCTTGATGATCCTGGATTGGGGATATTTGAGAATCGTACTTAAGTCATTTGAGTTCTCACTCACTCAATGACAGTATCGATTCGAGGGAACACATATATGAATAATGCAAATAATCAAACATAATATTCAGATAAGTGTAAAGTCATACATTTAATATTAAACCAAATAATATTAATCAATAAACTGAATATCATATTAGTATTATTTCCTTACAAAGGATTGTCTCTAGGACACTAACACTAACAATACACGTACACAAATCTTTTTCGAAAATGAGTCCCTCTTACTCGGAGTTAAGTGCTAGGCACTGAATAGATAATAAATCCACTAACCGCTCTGAAGCAGGTCAGTTGGCTAACTATCTATTATGTCTGAGTGCGGAAACGTGTGAGCCCTGAAAGATTTAGACTTGTTAAGTTATTTCTGAAAACTGAGTTTTTCCTTTTAAGAAGTTGTAGTTAATGGGCAGTGCAATGAGTTACTAAGTCAGGCTGATTGATTCAACACTGACAAGATATGCTATGAATGAATAATGAACAGATAAGCACAACATCAAAGCAATAAATAACTCAGAGCAGTTTAACGTGGTTCAGAGACTCAAGCTCCTACGTCCACGGTCCTGATTGAACAGGAGAATTCCTTAATGGATTGGCTTGTTTTTAACGTGCCAAGGTGCACAATGATCAACAACTATGATCCCTAGAATTACTGAGTTCTAGTCCTCCTTCCTTAACCACTTTCTACCTCAACCAACAAACTTAACACTGACTCGGCTTAGGGTTTTGGTTTTAACTTGGATTTCAACTAGTGTGTGATAATCCTTACAAGACAAAGTTATGATAAGGATTGGATTATCACTCTAAGCTTAGGATGTGTATGTGTAAGCTCTTGGAATACAGATGACTCTAGACTATAAGAAACACTTGGGAAATTTAGAGGGTTTCAAGTGCTTCTTTGAATGCTTGGGAGTCTTGAGTAATTTCTTGGCTTCGAAATTTCCCGTAACCTTATTTGGGTCAAGGTCTTCTGTATTTATAGTTGATTTCGAAAACTGCCCGTTGGAGAGATAGCCTTCTAGTCACCTTTTTTATAGGATAATTCAAACGGACATATCACTCATGCAGCCACCTAGTTGCTTGAATTTGGTAAATGCATTAAATGCATGCCTGTTGAAAACTGCAGGAACGATTAGGCTTGATGTCAGGTCCATACGTGTGTTGTCCTCCCCCGGTTGGTCCACGTCATCAGGTAGGTGATAATGTCAGAACTCATTCTTCAGTTCAGTCTTGTCTTGTCTTGTCTTGTCTGAGTTAAGGTTTGTCATCATGCACATTCAGTCTTGTCCTGACCACTGATATTCCTTTTGCTTGGATCCTACTCCAAGTCTTCTCAAACACTCAAAGCAGCCTGACTCCTACAGGACTGATGAGTGAGTAATGATCTTAGGATCATGCTCTTCATCCTGACACTTAGTTAGCCAGCTTAGAAAGACTAACTTAGTTTCAGTGATAGTGCTCTTGTGTTCTTCAGGCTTCAGTCTTGAGTGCCATCAATGAGTTCTCATCTCACTGAGTACCTGTGAATATAAAATATTCTAACCTATTCTAATCCTATTAAGATTAGCCTAACTATTACACACTTAGGCAGATCATCTTTTCAGGGTCTTTGGGATCAACTCAAAACTGACACTGTCCCAACACTATGGATTAATGGGTGTTAAGATATGACATAATGTAGCATGAAGGACTAATTATTTTGGCATCACTTATAAAGAATGTGGTTTGGGTTTAGGGTATATTTTTTATTGTATAGTATATTAAATATAACCATAGTATACTCAACATAACAATGATATTTATTGAATAGTATATTTTTTTATTGTATAGTATATTGAATATAACCATTGTATACTCAACATAACAACGGTATATAAAATTGCACTATAATATATTTTTTTAACTGTGTAGTATATTGAATATAACCATAAACTCAATATAACAAGAGTAGTTCTAGTGTGCACTTGAGTAAATAGTATGCACCTGTATTTTTAAAAAAAATACCTCAAGCAGAAATCAGCAATACCCCAAAAAGACATCAGTAATACCCCAAGTACAAAAAAACACACATTTCGTTGTGTTTGTGTGTATTTTGAAAAGATCAAAATTAAAGTCAAAATTGAGCTTAAAATTCAAGTGCATAATATGCACTTGGATGCACCCTAATATTTGTCACATAACAATGGTATATAAAATTACACTATATTACACTAAAAATAGTATAGTATAAACATATCGATAAAGTTGATGCAGTTATCAAATCAATGTCAGTGAACAAAGTGTACCTATATGTCATCATCCCTTAAAAAATATTATTACATTTAGACTCATACATACCATCAATCTAACTAATTTATTTACTTTATACATAAAAAGTTACAAAACTACCCATCTCACTCTATCCATTACCCCTTTTTTTCAAACTTTGTGCTAAAAAAATTGCCGCAATTTGTTGTTGGGCGGAGGAACTACAAATCTTTTAAATTTTGAAAATGGTAAACTTGACGATATAATTCATTTATATCAATTTTCAAATAAAATATTACTACATAATAAAGAAAATGAGGGGCACTTGTTTCGAAATATTCAATAGAAATGTGAATAAAAATTATTTTTACCTCTTCGACCTTGGATGAGTTGAATAAATAATTTTCTTTATGGTGGTCACATTACTAATGTAATATTCTGATTTTAGAAAAAAAAAATAGATAAAAGCTGTCCTGGGAACTACTTAGGCAACTGGTTCCCCCTCAAGAACTTCGAAACGCATCAAAGCTGTACTGGGAACTACTCAAGATTGATGTACTGGAACGAGAGGCATGACTGCTGTCTGTGGGACGGCGTAACTTGCAACGAGTCCACGGGTCATGTATTCGGGCTGGCCCTCGGTTGCAGTGTTCTTAATGGAAACGTAGATTTAAACAACCTCTTTCGTCTTAATCACCTCCAAAAGCTCAATCTTGCCTACGACTTCGTCTCCAAAATATCATTCAAATCCAGGCAACTCAACAGCCTAACGCACCTTAATTTTTTTCAATTATGCCTTTAGAGGAGATATCCCTTTTGAGTTTTATCACCTTTCCAATTTGGTTTCGCTTGAAATCACGACAGATCATTTCGACCGTATAATTTATTGTGATATCATCTTTCACCAACATGCCACAGCTTCAATGGCTGAATATTTCATAAAATAAGTTGACGGGGACTTTCCCTTCCAGAGCAGGCGACATACTTCAAAAGTTATTTCTCGGACAACTCTATCCAAGGTAAGGTTCCATCATGGCTGCTTAGCCTTCCCTCATTAGTGACCTTAGACCTCTCCTCTAATAAGCTCACCGACGGAATTGACAAGTTCAACAGCGAGAGCTTACTTGAACTTGATTTGAGTAATAATGTACTCTATTTCGAGCATGATTCCTTTTATAACCTTACCTTAATTCAGAAACTTAACCTTTCCCACAATACGCTAACAGAGCACGGCTATAAAGTTTTAAATGTCAGCCTCCCCAATCTAGGCACCTTGGAGTTGCCCTCCTGCGAGATCAAAGAGATCCCAAACTTCTTAAGAAACTTATCGGGCATCACATTGTTAGGTCTCTCAAGTAACAAAATTCATGGCCCAATTCCAAGCTGGTTCAGTTCCTTTCCATTAACCTCCTTAAATCTCGCTACCAATTATCTTACTCGTGCTCCCTGGCAGCAAATCAGGAATATCAATATTCTCGATCTTCATCTAACTCACTCCAGGATATATTTCCATCATCCATTTGTAACATGATGGAGCTTATAATTCTAAATTTGTCGAGCAACAAATTGAGAGGGGCTATTCCTGAATGCATTAAAGTCTTTGGCTGCGACCTTCAGGTGCTAGAGTTGAGGAGGAACGAGCTTCGTGGAAAAATCCCAGTAATTATTGGAGTTGGAGGTACGGTTCTTGTTTCTTGAACACGGATCATGCATACTTCAATTTATCAGTTCCCCTTTGGTAGATACGTGTTTCCCTTTTATTTGCTCAAAACTCCTACAAAAACGAGATACACAAACTTTCATCAATAGTAAATTAGTAATAAAACAAGGCCCTTTCTCGATCATTTCATGCAAGTATTAACAACATTTCAATCCTTTCATGCACACATATGAGCAATCTTACGCCTACGCACTCCTTGAACAAAAGAGTTCTACAAGATCTTCTTAGTACTACTACTAATAATTATGGAACATTAATTATTACATTTACAGGAAAATTTGTCTGAAAGAACTTTCCATCAATCATTAGAATGCTCAGTAAATACTCAGTAAATCAAGAATCTGTTACTTTCAAGATCATTTTTACATTCTCATCGAAACAAACAAGGTCCACCAAGTATTTTGTCTAGCAGGAATATCGTTTAATCTTGGCATCCCAGTATAAGATCCTTGGACTTGCTCACCAGAAAATCAAACTTCTAATATTGAGTCAATCTAAACTGAAATAAGTGTAAGGTTGCAATACATTTGGATGCCGCTGTTAGACAAGATTTTCTTTTGCAATACATTTGGTTGGTAATGGTAATATATTATGCAACATAACAATATTGCTTCAACTGTTTAATCAAGATCTTTCTATTTTTAGTATGCTTACAAATAATATAATAAATTTAAAATATGTTTGAAACCTCTTTCACCGGGCCTCCAAATCAGTTATTGTGATGGTGTTTCTCTCAGAAATCGGACTTTGTGATGTGACACTTCTTTCAGGAGTGGAACCTTTTCCAATGAAAAAACCAGGCTCTTTAGGTTCAGGTAAAATTGCTCCATCATTTCCTAACATGAAAAGCACAGATGACATCACTGGCCTATCTTCTGCGAAATTCTGAACACATAATAATCCGACTTGGATGCATCTTTTTACTTCAGACTCCACAAATGAGTCCTTCAAACATTCATCCATTAGCTCTAAAGTCTTGTTTTCTTTCCAAAGCAGCCATGCCTGTTGCAATTGCCAAAACACAAGTTTGTTAGTTATTCCACTCATTTTGACTGAACTAAACCACAAGTGGTCACTTGACTATCGATTTTTATAAAAGATATCATGCACCATATTTGTATCAGTGAAAAATTACATGTCCCAAGAGGCTGTGAAAATGGTCGTCACTGCATTCAAATCCCCTATTTTTTTTTCCACTAACAATCTCTAGCAATACCACTCCCATGCTGAAGATGTCAGACTTTACTGAATATTTCCCAGCAAATGCATATTCTGGAGCCATATAGCCACTGCAGAAGAATATAGGTCATAAAGCCTCTTTTACAACTTCCAAAGTTCTTTTGTTGAAATTTAAATTAAAACAAAAGAAAAAGCTTACTAAGTCCCAACAACTCTGCTTGTTCTGGCAAAAGGCTGATCTTCTCCAAAAGTTCTTGCTATGCCGAAGTCTGAAATTTTTGGATTTAATTTTCCATCTAATAAAATATTGCTCGTTTTTAGATCACGGTGGATAATCATTAATCTAGAATCGTGATGGAGATAAAGCAGTCCCCGAGCAATTCCCATGATGATGTCAAATCGCTTAGGCCAGGTCAAAAGAGTCCTTCGATTTTGATCTGCACATAAACGATATGTTACTGACACTGAAGCACTCTTAAATTTGTTAGAATAAAATTAAAAGGAGTTTTACAAATATAGGCAGTACCAAAAACAAAATAATCAAGGCTTTTATTCTGCATGTATTCATAGATTAGCAGCCTTTCTTCTCCTTCAATGCAACACCCCAGAAGCCTAACAAGGTTCTTATGTTGAAGTTTGGCAATCAACATTACTTCATTTTTGAACTCTTCAACACCCTGTCCTGAAGTTCTTGACAATCTTTTAATGGCTATTTCTCCTTCCAATGGCATATAGCCCTGTTAAGCATGCAAATGGAAGAGTTAGAATTGGCATTCTATGTTCACCTTAGGCACTCTCATCACAGTAATGTTACCTTGTATACAGGACCAAATCCACCTTCTCCGATCATGTTCTCCAAGGAGAAGTTGTTTGTTATAGCCACAACAGTTGAAAACTTAATCAAAGGTAATTCTAGATCCTCACTAGTCCTTTCTGCTGCTGTGAACAGAAAAAACATAAAATAATGTGTTAGGCTCTGCTTAAGTTCATGTTTTCAATATAAATCAGACTTTTGAGCAGTCTACTGTAGAAGATAAGTGTTGTTAGTTGTTACCACGCCTTTTTCGTCTTCTCATGAGATTAACACCTGCATTAATAATGCCTGAGACAAGAAATCCAAAAGCAATTGATATAAGTATTAGCTCTGTAGGTCTTTCCTTCTCCTGTTCTTTCTCTAAAACATTACTCGTGTTTACTGAGCTTCTAGCTGTAGGACAAAAATGACATAAATATTAGACAAGAGAGAGAATGTTCCTTTACTCCTTATCAGGGAAGACCAAGAAATCAGTTTATGTATTCAATGCTAAACAGAACAATATGTCTTCATTCCTATGTCTACAGAATTGTACGTCATCCATATGTGTGGATAAGTTCAATCAGCTTAAACATTTGCCAAAACAATAGCGACATACAGGATTTATAATATCAGAAAGCCTCAGAAAGTACTTACTACTAATTAGTTCAGAAACTGGAAAGCAAATATAGATGTTTTGCTTACTATCTACCCCAAAAAGTTCTCTGGTATCAATCAGCATATGCAACACAGCTACAATATTGCACCAAGGCTCGTGCTAATATTTCATCTACTGAGGCTACTCTCACTTCTAGGTATACGGTCATATCTTATTTATGTAAGTTTCAACATACATACATCCATGGACACATTAACATTTCTACAATTAATTTGTTTCACTCATTTTCATATTCAGTTCCCTGTTACTTGGATTTGTAATAAGCATCATTTGTAAGCATATAAGTGACTCATGCAGCTCAAACATTTAATAGGGACAGTAGATAAAAAGCACTTACCATCAACAATTTCTGACACTGGTACGCGAATATAGATGTTTTGGCTGCCATCTGCTGTAGGAACTTCTCTGGTATCAATTAGATCTCCAAACCACATCACACAACCACTGCCTCCATTAGTTATGTAAGGATTAGCATATGCAGTGCAGTTACAGTTTCTTAAGCACTCTGCTAGACATTCATCGAGGCTCATGCTATCATATAACCAAAACTTCAGCATATCTGGGTATTTGACCCCTTTAACTGCATGAAAACCATATCCACTTTGGCAACTTAATGGTGCAATTCTAGTGCATCCCCCGGACCAATCATGATGATCCCAGTCTTTCTTAAATTTAGGAGCAAATCCCTTTAAACACTCACATCGGATTGGCTTGTAAATTTTACATATACTATTAGGACCACAAAGACCATATTCATCGCATGCGTCTGTGATACTTGTGAACGCAAGATTCCACTTGTCCTTTCTGCTATTCAATGTATAGCGCTGGAATAATCCCGAAGGATCTAGTGTTTCTCTACCTATAATTGGGCTGGCTGGGCTGCCGTACGAGTCTTCGATTGATAGCAACCTTCCTTCCCTGAAAACTAAATTAGGCTTGTACATGAGATTGGGAAACCGTGGAGTGCCCCAAAAGTATTTGCCGTTCCACTTTCCAGTCCGAGTTATTTTCTTTCTCCCTCTGAGAATCACTAGCTCAGGCAACCCCTGGTTTTCAATCTTAAGAACAAATTCTCCAGGTGAAGGATCATCCTGATTTCTCCACGACGTCAGATATGTCTCTTTTCCAGCATGTTTGTCATCTACCAATTTCATTCCTGGTAATCTGGTGTCAGTTGGGTAATCAAAACTCTGCCATATATAGCTCTGTGATATACCTTCCACCGTCTCGTTTACAAGGACCAGATTTCCCGAATCCAGAAGGCGTAAAACTGGATTTGATATGTCCCCTGATGAATTTGCAGACCATATAATGGCTCCACCTCTGTTGATAACAGGTGTTCCTCTTCCTGAGATTGTAAAAATTACTCCATCAGAGTTAGTGATGGGATTATTTCTATTTGCAACCCAAGCTACAACATCTGGTGTGCTTTTGTACCATATCCCTAAGAACTGATTTGGGGATTTTCCGGGCTTGAAAAACCCCAGCTCAAAAAGTTGATTTTCAGAAATCAAAGTTTGGCCAATTGCAATAATTTGGTTTGGAAAAAGTGAATCTACGGCAACTGTTACTTTCTGGAAGATGATCGTGTGAAAGAGTGCGCACAGAGATATAGTGTAAAGAAAGTGCGCCATTTACAAACAAGAAATATGAGTATGAAGCTTTTAAAATAGTTTCATGTACTTTAAAGTTTAACAAGCCAAAAACGTAAAAGATGGAAGACTTTGACCCCTGTGTGTATGTATACTATTCTTAGTTAGAAATATGACAAATTGGCATTTAATTGGATATCAGTAGAAGAAGGCCCTCATTTGAAATGGTCAAAAAGATATGATTTTTCCAATATTCTATGAAATGATTTTGTTCATTTGACAAGTGGTTCTCTTTAACTAGTATACGACAGGTGTGTGTTCCAGTCCAATTGGTAGATGAAGATTTGGGGGAAAATGGATCATATATGTCCTATATCTAATTAACGAAAAAAGATGCATACGATAGCGTTATCTAAATTCAGAACTTCAGGTAGGGTATTTACCTCATTATGATTGAGTTGAATCTTGTTCTTCTTCCCTCTATTTCTTAACACAATCCATCACAACATACTATCCCTAATTCGAAAAACAGGTCGCTTTATCTACATAAAGCCTCAATCAATTGGAAAATTTCAAAGAGTTGTCTGCTTCTCCGGCTCGGTCCACTTCAATGGCTTCTTTTCATCTTCGACGCTTCCTTTTTTGCTTCGGAGGCTACGCCAGTTAGCTGTCTCTACTCCCCATCCTTATAATTTGGCCCTTTTCCCCATTTTCTGCTTGAATTCAACGACCCAATGGAAATCTTAAATACCTAAAAGAAAAAAATTCTGGCATTCGAATAATATAAGCTACTCTGTTCTCTTTTCATAATCTCATTGGGTATCTCTAAAATCAAGCCTGGTCTTGGTGAATCAAACTAAAGTCTAAAATAGAGCACCAAATTATGGAAGAGCTTCTATCTCAAAAATCAATAGCGTTGCTCGTGAGATAAAAGTTACAACGTTTTTTGTATTAAAAAATTAAGAGATAATAAAATGCTAAAATAATAAAAAATTAATTTGGAAGATTAAAAATAAAAATACTGTATAGATAAATCATGGGAACACTGTTCAAGGTATTATTTTCACTCAACTAAGCTCTGGTTTGATTGGGGTGAGTTGATTAGTAGATAGTTTTTTTTTTTTTTTTTTTTTTTTAACATAGATTAGTAGATAGCTATTAGTATCAAATGAGTGAGATTGATATTATTTATTAATGTTTGGTGTAATATATAAATATGTATTATTTTAATATGTATATTAGTATTACTGATTTACACTGAAGAGTCTTAATTCATTTTCATTGAATTACTAAGACTCTTTAGTGTATATCAGTAATAATCTTCAATAAATACAACTAATATTCTTCAATTAAAACAACTAATACCCTTCAGTGATTAATGTATAAATCAGTTTCACTCTATACTTTATCTTGAGTGTTTGGTAAGTGATACATATTCATTAGAAAAAGGCAGTGGCTAAACAAACCGCCGATTCTCCTATATATACTCCAATTAATATATAAACCCCATTAAAAATATGATTATTTTAAAAGATTATTAAACATACCCAATTTTTAGACAATTATGCCCTTTTTAAAAAATTAACCTAAATTAAAGCACAAAAAAGAAAAAATAAATAATTATAAACTCACAATTTTATTCACTTAAACATATACACGATCAAACAAAAGTGAAGAGTTCCTAGATTTTAAAGGAAGAACAAGACCTCCAAAATTATTCAAACAAAATAAAAAATATAAGTTGGTCTTCTTAATCTATAAAAAAGATGAGAAAAATAAGCATTTGTAAGAAAAAAAATCTGCGGAAAAAAAAAACACAACATAGGCTAACAAAGCGTGTTTAAATTTTTTTCCAAGTAAACTAATTTTTTTGTCTTTACAAAGAAAACTATAAGTTAACGTCTATTAATTTTACTCACTGGTGCTATCGAAAAAAATGCGAACAAAATCTCACACAAAATAATAATGATGCACTACGGATACAAATTAGCTTGTCATTCAGCGTAAAAAATAATTACATCAATGTGATATTTTGTGTCGTTTGACTCCATTAATTAGACACTATAAATTTTACTTGTCTTGTGTTAATTTGAATGAAAACAATCCAATGATTTGATTTTTAGGGGTTTTAAAGAAAATAATTCAGAAACTTGATTTTTAGGAATTTTAAAATGCTAATTTTGTGATGTTGAGAATGAGAAAATGAGTGAAAAACTAAAGGAATTTCAATTAATAATTAAAAGAATATTTATAAATGGGTAATCTTGACTTTTAACTTAAAACTATTTTTGGAAAAAATAAATTGGGGTATGTATAGGAGAATCGGGGGTTTATTTACCCGGAGCCTTAGAAAAAATATAATGACGATTATACCCTTTAAAAATTAAATTTTTATTTGAATTATTTAAATTAAAGGATATTTAATATCCTAGAAAAATCCAAAACAAACCACGATCATCTATTCATCTTCTTCCCAGATATTTTTTCATCTCTCTTCCCCAATATACCTTTCCCCTCTCTCTAATGCAAATTTCACCTCCCAATTAATCAAAACACAGATCGGAGATCGATTTCTCAGCCTGGCGACGGTGGCGCGACAGCGGCGCTCGGCCTCGCTCAGGAGGCGCGATAGGGCGCTCAACCTGAAGACGGCGGGGATCGATCTCGAAGCATCGCGACGGTGACTGTTGGTCCCGGTACAAGACTGAGGAATACGTGTATGGGGGGGGGAATACACGTATACCAATTTTTCAAACTTAAAACTGACTGAGTCCCCTTTACTCAGAGTGGTAAAGAACTAGGAGCTGATAACACACTTACTGACTACACTTGGTGCGGGTCAGTTGGCTAACTATCAGATCAAGTTCAGTGCGGAAATGTTTGAGCCCTGAAAGTTTAAAGTCTTGTTTAGTTTGCTTTCTGAAAAACTTGTTTTACTCAATTCAGAATAGTGTTTAGTAGGGCAGTGTTCTTCTGAAGATCAGCCTGATTGATTCAGGTCTGATAAACTGAATGCAATGAATGAGCAAGTAATATGGCAAGTATGCACAATATCAAAGCAGTAAGAACACAAGGAGTTTAACGTGGTTCAGAGTCTCAAGCTCCTACGTCCACGGCCTGACTTAACAGGAAATCCACTCAAGGGATTCTTGTTTTTAACGTGCCAAGGTGCACCAAGACCAGCTAACCTCACTGATCTATACAAACTTCCTACTAACACACTAGCTGGCTTACTCCCAACAAACCTAACTTAGGGTTTTGGTTTTAGTTTTGGATTCCAACTAAGTTGAGATTATCCTTACAAGGCAAAGCTATGCTAAGGATTGGATAGTCTCTCTAAGCTTATGATAATGCTATTTAGCTCTTGGAATACAGAATAACTCTCGATTGCTATGAAACACTTGGGAAATTTGGATGTTTTCGAGTGCTTCTCTTAAAGGCTGAATGCTTTGAGTGCTTGAGAGTTTGATTAATTTTTGGCTTGGAAATTTCCCGTAACCTTGAATGGGTTCAAGGTCTTCTGTATTTATAGGTGATTTGAAAAAAACTATCCGTTGGAGAGATATCCTTCGAGTCATCTATGTAGAGTGGTTTCAAACGGACATATCTTCATGCAACAGCCGTCCTTGCATAGATTTGGTATTTGCATTAAATGCACATTGAATGCTTGCCCGTTGAACATGCAGTCTGAATTCAGTCTTCATGTCAGGTTCCGTACGTGCGTGTCCTTCTAGGATTGGTCCACGTCATCAGATTGGTGAGAATGTCAGAACTTATTCCTGAGCTTCAGGCTTGTCTTATTAAGTTCATTTTGTCTTGGGCTCACCGGTCTTGTCCTGACGCTGAAATTCCTTTTGCATTGCTTGGCTCTACTCCAAGTCTTCCCATAAACTCAGTGACATCCTGTTCCCTTCAGGATTGAGTTAGTAATGACCTCAGGGCCATACCCTTCATCACTGACACTTACTCAGCCAGCTTAGAGGACTGCCATAAGTTCAGGATGGTGCTCTTCGTCTTCAGGCTCTGAGTCTTGATTGCCTTCAGTGAGTTCTCCTCTCACTGAGTACCTGTGAAGTGTAAAATGACTAAGTACTAATCCTAATCAAGACTAGCCTGACAAAGACAGATTAAGGCAAACATCTTTTCAGGGGCTTTGGGATCTTAATCAAAACTGACAATGTCCCAACAATTTCCCCCTTTTTGATGATGCCAAAACACTGAAAAGATCCTCAAACATTTAGAGGAAATATGATAAACCTATCTATAAGATAAGACAGTGTTAGAGCAATTCTTGATAAAGTACAGAATTTAAACAACAGCCAAAAAGACAATGAGTTTTTGTCTGTGGGCAAAACGTAATAGATTTCATTGATAGATGTGGAAATGATTACAATGAATCTAATCTATTACAAAGAAGCCTGTGAACACCTAAACTAATCTCATTTCAGGTTTGAGTCCATATCCTGCATAAACTCTTGCCTTCAGCTCGTCAAGTCTTCTAGGTTGGTTCACGTATCCTTTAGCTTTGGCTATCTTCAATACTTCCATCATGATGGCCTTTGTGTCATGCTTTTGAGTTCCAGGAACCAAGGGAGGAGTTCGAATGGTGAACTCAGGAGCCTTCACTTGAACTTGAGCTGCATCAGCCTCCTCCAAGATCTTCTGGAAAAGCTCAGGATGATTGTCCATCATGTAGTCAGTGAAGTGGGCATTGATATCCTCAGTGTCACCCCACTTCTTCACAACATACCACAATCTAACAAATTCATCCCTTGCATCAATCCAAAACTCCTTCAATGTCTCTGAGACGAACTCATCGACAAAAGCTTCCCTTACTCCTAATTCTGGCCTACTGACTTGAAGAATTGTTGATTTCCTAACTGTTGGCTTCTTCCTGTACTTCCTAGGCTCAGGCTTCGCCTTCTTCCTCCTTAGCAAGCTGATCACTGCATGATCCAGTTCTCGTTGTTGAATCTCAGTGATATCAGTCAGCTTCTCAACCTTTTTCTCCAAGATGCGCATCTTCTCCTTCTGAGCAATTTCAGCTCTGCGCATAGCCTCAGATTTCTCAGAGTGATCTCCCCATGCTTCAGCACATAACTCCGCCACCAACTCCCCTGAGTAAGTGATGGGATTCTTCCTTGAGCTCATGGGAGACGATCTCTGAACTGGCTCAGGTTGTTGCTTGGAAGGTTCATTAGCCTTTGCCTTTGTTGCCTCCGCCCTCAGCCTGGCAACTACTTCCTCTCCTTCCTTCTCCACTGCCGCTAACCTAGCTGACTTCCTCACCCTTAGTATATTCCCTTCAGGATTGGCTTCAGGGTCAGCTAGAACGGTCTCACCTTGGTTGACTGCCTCCGATGCCTCAGGGCGGGATCTTTTCTTCTTCTTTTCCCCCTTTTTGGCATCATCATTGGCCTCGGATGGGAATGCGTCAGATCCGCTGTTGATTACGAAGGAGGCTAGGGAATGGACATCATTAATTCCCTCCTTCAATAATTCAACTCCCATCGAAATTCCAGTTCCTGCAAAAGAAACCGAACTGATAGCAGCATTGACTTTCTTCTCAAAGACCTCCATAGAGAGTTGGAGACTTTGTTCAGCATTGGTGATCCTTTCCTCCACCTTCAAGGACTCACCGCTGACTCTGCTGGCCTCAGTTAGTATCTTTGCCGACTTCTCAGTGGCCTTTGCCAAAATGTCTGCCACTGACTGAGAGGTGCGATCCAACTTCCCTGACTCCAGCTCCAGTTTGGACGCTGAGTCCTTCATGGCCTGAGTGACAATAGCTCCAGTCTGAACTGCAAACCTGTCAACTGCCTGATTCAACTTCTCATCCCTGATCGCATCCCTCTCTTCAAGTTTCTTGAGAGTGTTCCTGAGCATCTTCTTGGTGCGCTTCCTCTCATTCCTCACTGACTTGGCCGTGTCAGTCATCATCCTTTTTAGCAAAATCAGCTCCCTGTGGGCAAGGGTGTTGTAGGCTGACTTTGTCCACCTGATGTGTTTTGCCAGGGCCTTGGAGTCCTCTTCTTTTTCAGCTCGTAGCCTCATTACTTCCTCCTGAAGTTCAGCTAGATTTTCTGTGGTTTTCTCCTGCTTGACCTCCACTATGCTTGTGAATTCAGCACGGCCGACCCCAGTTATTATCACATCTTCATCATCAACAGCCGCATCAGTGATTGGCTGCTTTCCCTTGTCAGCCCCTGCAGCATCAGTCCCTTCGTCAAGGTGCACTGAAGGCAGTTGTGAAGTAGTCATAGCCGCCTCCTCAGGCTCAGCTAAGCTATCTTGAACCTTAGGAGCAAGTCCCTCGGAACTGAGAGTCTCCTTGGATGCCTCAACATCTTCCTCTCTTGTCTCAGGGAAGGGAATCCCTTCATCGACAGATGTCTCATTGGCAGCTGAGATGTTCACAACATCCTCAGCCACTGGTCCACCCTTGGCACCAGTGTCCTTATCATCTTCCCCCTGAGCCTGAGGCTCAGAGATCATCTCATCAACCTCCTGTGCAGTCTCCTCCACTGCCTTCTCCAAGTCTCCACCCTGAGCTTCATCATCATCCTCCTCATCCTTCTTGTCACCAGACAGGATGTCAGCCTTGCTCTTGGACATCATATCAGCCACTAACTGCTTCAGGTTGTCAAAGTTAAGAAGTTGAAGCCAGCTAGTTAGTCCAAAGAAAGAGCAAATCTTGGCCTCCTCCGCCTCCCAGTGTTCCCAGCCACGAGCGTCCACTAGCAGATGCTGCTCCTGCATGTTTGATTGTTTGAAGTCCAACCAAACCTTGAGCTCGATCACATACGCTAGCAGCTCATTGTACTTGTACAGCCCAGGCCAGCACTCTCCTGCCCATTCTGTGGCGTTCCCCCTGAGAGTGCTCTCCAGAATCCCTCCTGCCATGTGTTCGTCTAATTCCTCCTCCTCCACTTCAAGGAATTCATCCTCTTCAGCTGAAATGGATTTGGGGCAGTCCTTGGGATTGGGGTATGAGGGAAAGTCTGTGGGATTTGGAAGATTTGGCTCGGCTGACTGGTCAGGCTCATTCGTGGGTGAATTTGATGGCGCTGACTCAGTAGGATGATTTGGCTCTGAGGTTTGGGGTGGTTGGGGGGTTTGAGGTGTGGGATCAGGGATGGAAGGTGTTTGGGTTTCAGGGTGTGGGGGTGTTTGAGTGGGTACTGTCTCAGGCTGCAACGACTCAGCCGTCTCGACAGTTTTTCTCACTTCCTCCAAGTCAGAGGCTCCAGGAGAGCTTGACTTCTCCCTCTCACTCACCTCAGGCAACTTCTTAGCCGGGGACTTTCCGGTTCCCTTCCTAAGCCTTTTTAGGGGCCTCTCTCCCTGAGCACCCTCCTTCCTGACGTCATCGTCAGTTCCCTCAGCCTCTGACCTGGCCTTCTTGGGATCAGACTCAGTTCCTGATTTCGTGCTCTTCCCTGACAGCACGACCCTTACCTTCTTCCTCTTCTCAGCCTTCTCCGCCTCAGGCTGCTCCACCTCTTCAGCCGCAACCTCCTCACCGTCCTTACTCCTCTCAAGGAGGTCATCTACCCGTTCAATGAGACTGGTTGCCACTCTCTTGGCCTTACCAGCTGGCTTTTTAGCCTGACCCTTTGCTTTCGCATTGGGATCAGTCAGCCCTAACACTGAATAGGTATCACTCAGTGAGGAAAACATTACCTTCTTTGAGGAGAGACAATCCTCAAAGTCGAAGGTATACCCATGGCAGGCATGAGCAATCAGGATGGACATCCTCGTTCCGAATGGCAAGATGGCACTGACGGATATGTGCTTCTTCTCCTCATCTCGCTTAAGCTTGTCCAAACCAGCTTGATGGAGTTGATCAAGGAAGAACTGCTCCCAGTTCGCTTCCACTCAATCAGCAATTGCACCCATGAGTCTCAGCTTGGGCAGACTCAACTGCTCGTGAGAGCCAGTTGCACCCATCACTATCTTGGACACCAAATCCACCAGTGCTCTGAACTCAGGCTTCAGCGTATTCTTGTTCTGACGAGCCTTGAACTCTGATGACCCTGACTTGGTCCATTTCCCAAGGAATTCTCCCTCCGAGTTTTCCTTGTACGTTCTTGGGTTGATGCCTGAGAAAGGCAACTTGAAGACTTCCCTCACCGCCCTTCTGACGTCAATAGTGACCACCTCTGAGTTGTAGAGAGGTTCGCCGTCGCCGTCGCCGTCCTTCCCTCCCGTCGGCTTAACCGCAGTCACCTTCGTGTAAATCTCCCCCTTCCGTAAGAATATATTTAGGTATGCTTCCAAAACTGTTCTTGGGAGCACGGAAATGGGGCGGGTGGTGAAGTATGTTTCCAACCCAGCATCGGAAATCCACTTGAATACTGGTTTGATTTCCTCTACTGTGAGACAGATACCTTCCATGGAGATGACTTGCTCCATGTGTATCAGCTTGTTATCGACAACGTCCACGATCTTGTCGGTTGTCCAGTTGGAATCAAGGAATGCCATTGTTTTGAAAGAATTTTCTTTTGAAATTTATGTGTTTGAGCAAGAGAAAACTCAGTGTGCAGATTGTGCGTTGTGTTTGCGTAAAAAACTCAAGTGATACTCTTGATTGATAAGACTAAGTCAGTTACTCAAACGTGGGGTTGAGATTGATCCCTGAATTCGAAAGGTTTTGAAATGAAGGGCCATGATTAATCTCAGCTTCAATTAAACCCCATGTCAGTCATTTTCCGTATAAAACGGACACGTATATGAAAAAGTAACTGTAGCATTAAATGCTCCGTGCGCGTGGGTTTTAAATATGAAAAGGCACGCTTTTAATGAAAACGGAATGCATTTAATAAAGATTTTCAGGACGAAGGACTCAGGGAGACGCTTGAAATTCACAAGAGTCGGGTTAGAACTCATACCTGTCAGGGAGACATTGTAGCACCCTGATACCTCGCTGAGTCGAGTCTGGCCTGAGTTCCCCCTAGAACCCTACACTGACTCCTCTCCTGGATCTAAGAGTCCTAACTCCACTGACAATTCCATAAACCTTGCTTCAGCCAAAGTCTTAGTCAAGATGTCAGCTCTTTGCCTGTCAGTGTGAATCTTCTCCATCCTAATGTCTTTCTTCTCCACATGATCTCGAATGAAGTGATGTCTGATATCCACATGCTTGCACCTTGTGTGAAGTACTGGGTTCTGAGTAATTGCTATAGCACTATTGTTATCACAATAGATTGGAACCTGATTAGCAAATACTTGGTAGTCCTTCAACTGTTGCCTCAACCACAAAATCTGAGCGCAACAACTACCTGCAGCCATATACTCAGCCTCCGTTGTGGATGTCGCCACTGAATTCTGCTTCTTACTAAACCACGAGATCAACTTACTTCCCAAAAACTGACATGTCCCTGAGGTTGATTTCCTATCAATCCTACAACCTCCATAATCTGCATCTGAATAACCTGTCAGTTCTAAGTTGTCATCTAAAGGATACCATAGTCCCATATTGACCGTCCTTTTCAAATACTTAAGTATCCTCTTAGCAGCCTCCAAATGACTCCTTTTGGGATCAGACTGATACCTAGCACACACACCAACTGCAAACGTAATGTCAGGCCTACTTGCAGTCAGGTATAACAACGAACCTATCAGCCCTTGATACTCAGTCTGATTTACTGAAGTTCCTTCAGTGTCAGGATCCATCTTCCAATTTGTGTTCATTGGGATCCTGGCTGGATTGCTGTTCTGAACACCAAACTTTTGAATCAAGTCTCTTGTATACTTGGCCTGATTTATGAAGATACCTTGATCAGTCTGCTTGACCTGCAATCCTAAGAAGAAGTTCATCTCTCCCATCATGGACATCTCAAATTTACCAGTCATCAACTTAGAGAATTTCTCACAGAGCTGATGATTTGGTGATCCAAATATTATGTCATCCACATAAATCTGGACCAAGAGAATGTCATCACCTTCAGTGATCCTGAACAATGTCCTATCCACAGTTCCCTTCTTGAACCCATGGTCTGTCAGGAATTGAGAGAGGGTATCATACCAAGCTCTTGGTGCTTGCTTAAGTCCATAGAGTGCTTTCTTCAAATGGTATACTCTATCTCCAACCTCAAACCCGGGAGGTTGTTCAACATATACCTCTTCATTGAGTACACCATTCAGGAAGGCACTCTTGACATCCATTTGATACACCTTGAACTTCTTATATGTTGCGTATGCAAGGAACAACCTGATAGCTTCCAACCTAGCCACTGGAGCAAAAGTCTCATCATAGTCTATTCCTTCAGACTGACAATACCCTTTTGCAACCAGTCTAGCCTTGTTCCTTACCACAACACCATTCTCATCCTTCTTGTTCTTGAAGACCCACTTGGTACCAATCACACCTTGATGTCTAGGTCTATCTACCAGTTCCCAAACCTGATTCCTTGTGAACTGATTCAACTCCTCTTGCATGGCAATGATCCAGTTCGAGTCAGTGAGAGCTTCTTCAATGTTCTGAGGCTCTTGCTCAGAGAGAAAGCAACAGAACAATGCACTCTCACCATAGAACCGTCTGGTCCTAACTCCCTCAGTTGGATCACCAATGATTTGATCAATGGGATGATCTTCTAACCATGTTCTCTTCCCAGGAGTTATTCCTGAAGTACCTGCAATGTTAGTGTCTACAGGCTCATAAAATTCAGGAAACTGAACAGATGGGGATGATCCTGAGTCTATACCAAAGGGATTAACAAGCTCGATGTCAGGGACATTGATTCCCCCTTGATTAGGTGACTCAGGAACCGTCTCAGCTGCAACAACATCTTCATAGACGGTGCTTACCTCAGGTTGAGCCTGTTCCTCAGTCTGAGGCTCAACAATCCCTGATGTGCTGGGCTTAGGAATGGCACCTGATTCATCATCCTGATCGTCATCATCATCCCATCTCGGAATTGGCACAGTTTTGATCTTGGGATCAGGTTGATTCTTCAAGCTCAGCCTTGTCACACTCCTTGTGACCTCCTCAGTGTCAGGATTCAACACCTTTGCCCTAGACTCATTAGCAGATTCATCAAAGACAACATGAGGTGATTCTTCCACAACAAGGGTCCTACAATTGTAAACCCTGAAGGCTTTACTAACTTCAGAATATCCTAAGAATATTCCTTCATCAGATTTGCTATCAAAGGCTTTCAATTGGGTCTTCCCATTGTTGAGGATGAAGCACTTACAACCAAATACATGAAAATAAGAAATACGAGGTTTCCTTCTGTTCCATGTCTCATATGGGGTCTGAGCATGTTGTTTGTTCAGCATGGATCTGTTCTGAGTGTAGCATGCAGTGTTGATTGCCTCAGCCCAGAATTTCTTGGGCAATCCTGACTCAGCCAGCATGGTCCTTGCAGCTTCCTTCAGTGTCCTGTTCCTCCTTTCAGTGACACCATTCTGTTGTGGGGTTCTAGCTGCAGAAGTCTCATGAGCTATACCAAGTTCATTACAAAAGTCAGAAATATATGAATTTATAAATTCAGTGCCCTTGTCAGATCTGATCTTAGTAATGGACTGATTTTTCTCATTGCTGATTCCTCCTTCACCTGTGTTTCCTTCTTATTTAACAAGAAAATAACCCAAGTATATCTAGAATAATCATCAATAACCACAAGGGTATACTTTCTACCATTCATACTCACAGGTGTTATGGGGCCAAACAAATCCATGTGCAAGAGCTGAAGTATCCTGTCAGTGGAATAAGAAGCTTTCTCTTTGAATGATGCTCTGACCTGCTTCCCTTCCTGATAGGCTTTGCACACGTGATCTTTGCTAAAAACTTCATTAGGTAGACCATCAACAAGTGACTGTCTAGAAATTTTGTTAAGAATCTTGAAGTTCAGGTGGCTTAATCTTTTATGCCATAACAAACTGAGCTCTACCGAGCTTTTAGCAACTAGACAAGTATTAGGAATAGTACTGCTCCAATCAGCGAGATAAACATTACTTTTCCTTATACCTGATAGAAGCACCTGTGTTGATTTGTCCTTGACTGAACATATATTCGATGAGAACTCAACACTGAACCCTTTGGCACAGAATTGACTTACTGACAACAGGTTATGCTTCAGTCCTTCCACAAAGGACACATTTTCCACTCTGACTGTACCTATAATTAGAACACCAAAACCTTTAGTAACACCTTTTGAGTTATCACCAAAGGTTACCTGTGGACCATCTTTAGCTTGATATTCTTGGAGAAGACTCTTCATTCCAGTCATGTGCCTTGAGCAACCGCTGTCTAGGTACCAAACAGCTTTGATTGAGTCTCCTCTCCTCTTGTTGTGATCCACAGCCGCCTGCAAGCAAATCAGACTTTAGGTACCCATTGGGTGTTGGGTCCTATCGTGTCAGCTGTACCCTTCGGGATCCAGACTTGCTTCACAACCCTAATTTCCTCAGAGTGGTAAATCTGTCTCCCTGAAACATCGACATACACAACTTTCTTCTTCTTTGCCTGAGAGGAAGATGGTGTATGAGTGTTAGACTTAGGCTTCACAGGAGCCTGAGTGGGTGCCTTTTGCGCTGGCTTCCTGTTCTTCCTAGGTCTGGGTGCAGCAGGTCTTGGGCCTTGTTCTTGATAAGGACCCTGATTTCTATTCCCCCTAGGCAAGTGAGGGAATGGAAAACAGTTAAAGGCCTCAGGATGCCAAAACCACGGGGGTGTCATCATGTTTGGCCTTCCCTGTTGGTATTGCCAAGCATGATGGTACCCTCGCTGACCAGTCTGAGGGCTCTTGGCCTGAGTCTTCCTCTGCTTTCGCTGAGGTTTTCCCTGACCTGAGCTCTCAGGGGCTTCCTTAGGTTGCTTCGCCTTTCCCTTGGGTTTTGGCTTAGCTACCTTAGGAGCAACCCTGACTGTGTCAACGGTTTCCTTGCCCTTATCAGTTTGACGGGCCTGGAGCACAACCTTAGGTGCACTCTGGCCTGTCTGAACAAATACCCTCTCAGTGTTGCTCCCTGAAGCAACATGAGACTGACCTTGTGAGGATTTCTCAGGAACATATCCAAGTCCCTTTTTCTTGTTCCCAAGTATCTGGCTGCTATTTATTTCCTCTCTAGCCACTGAGGATTTATTCATTGCTGCAACCTTTTTCTTGAGAGAGTCCTCACTCTTTTTCAGGATTTCATGTCTGGTAAAGAGGCCATCAAACTTACTCTTAAGTACTTTCAATTCTTCCTTCCTGACCAGCTCTTCCTCAGCCAGTTCTTTCAGAATCTTCTCTCTTGGAAGACGCTCAGCATTGATTAAATTAATCTCCTGAGTTAGTCTCACAATTTGAGCTGATTCTTTAAGATCAGATTGAGTGAGTTGTTCGTTCAGGTTTTGAACCTCAGTACTCAATTTCTTGTTCTCCTCTACCAAGAAGACATTAGTTTCCTGCAATCTGGAGAAATCAACCATCAAATGATCAAGGCAGATCTGAAGGTTCATTTCTCTAACTGACTCTGAGCTAAGCTCAGGATTTTGACCAGTGTAAGAAGCACAAACAGAATTTGATGTTACCTCAGGCTCATCCCTAGCCATCAGACAGACATCATCGTACTCGTCTTCTGAGAAGAGTTCAGGTGACCTTTCAGCAGGAGCGTCAGAATCTGTTGCATCTTCAGCGACCATCGCTCTCCGATCAGCAGATCTTAGATCCCTAGTGGCTCTTCTTTCCTCTCTCTCCCTCGCACTCAGCTCCGGGCAGTCGTACTGATAGTGACCAATCTTGTTACAGTTGTAACATGCTACCTGCTCACTTACTCTTTCTTTTCTCGGTTCAGGGTTCCTTCTTGAGTCAGGTTCCCTGGTTCTTGGTGAGCTTTCAGCCTTGCTTGGATATCTATCATCGCGAGTACGTCTCTGTTCGTCTCTTCTTTCAGGTTTTGGTTCAGAATATCTCCTTTCATCACCACGTTCTCTCCTCTGGTCAATGTTCCTTCGCTCCTCATATCTCCTTGAGCTTTTGTGGATTCCTTCAGGTTTCCTGTCACGTGAGTCCTGATAAAACTTTTTATAACGACCAAACCTGGAATTGAGCTTGTCAAATCGTCTGGCCATCAGGCTGTACTCCTCAGCGAGTTCTTCCCTGCTCATCTCCATCAGTGACTTTGATGAAGAATTTGATGAGGGCTCAACAGGTTCAGACCTGGCCTTGAACGCCACACTTTTCTCAGGAGTTTTCTCCTTCACTTCATCTTCTGACTGAACTTTCTTCTTTCTTTTGTTAAGATCGAATTCAAGCGCTTTGAGCTCTGAAAAAAGTAAAGCAGAAGTTATGTTACTCATATCCTGAGTGTTCTTAAGCATAATTACACTGTTGTCCCATCTCTCAGGAAGGGCATTCAGAATCTTTGAAGCAACATCTCTCCTTGGGACATCCTTGTCCAGCATCACCAACTCATTCATCAACTTGATGAATCTAGACTCCATTTGATCTATGCTCTCGTCAGCCAGCATCTCGAACGCCTCGAATTTTTGAATGTCAATGTTTCTCTTGTTCTCCTTGATCTTTTCAGATCCCTCACACATCCTTGTCAGCTCATCCCAAACCTCCTTTGCCGTCTTTAAGTTCATCAGCCTAGCTGACTCCTCGAAGGGCACTGTATGCAAGATGATGTTTCTGGCGACGTTGTCAAGTCCCACCATCTTGATTTCATCGTTGGTCATGTCTTTCCTTTCTTTAGGAACCTGCACGCCAATCGCAAGATCCTCATATCCCAGTCCTCTGACGTTAGGAATAGTGATCTTGATCGGTCCCTCCCTGAGTACACGCGGCATCTGGTCATGGATGGCATCTAGATGTGCTTCTAATCTGAACTTCCAATAGATAAAGTTAGACACAGAGAATTCAGGTAACGAAGCTTCAAGTCTCCTCGAAGTCATGATGATGCAAGTTTTATGAAAAGCAAACTCAGATCTGTTCAGTGACCACCAACAGTTTCTCCTCTGAAACTATTAGTATTCAAAGTCAGTGGTCTTTCGAACCACTGCTCTGATACCACTTGTTGGTCTAGGTACAAGACTGAGGAATACGTGTATGGGGAGGGGGGAATACACGTATACCAATTTTTCAAACTTAAAACTGACTGAGTCCCCTTTACTCAGAGTGGTAAAGAACTAGGAGCTGATAACACACTTACTGACTACACTTGGTGCGGGTCAGTTGGCTAACTATCAGATCAAGTTCAGTGCGGAAATGTTTGAGCCCTGAAAGTTTAAAGTCTTGTTTAGTTTGCTTTCTAAAAAACTTGTTTTACTCAATTCAGAATAGTGTTTAGTAGGGCAGTGTTCTTTTGAAGATCAGCCTGATTGATTCAGGTCTGATAAACTGAATGCAATGAATGAGCAAGTAATATGGCAAGTATGCACAATATCAAAGCAGTAAGAACACAAGGAGTTTAACGTGGTTCAGAGTCTCAAGCTCCTACGTCCACGGCCTGACTTAACAGGAAATCCACTCAAGGGATTCTTGTTTTTAACGTGCCAAGGTGCACCAAGACCAGCTAACCTCACTGATCTATACAAACTTCCTACTAACACACTAGCTGACTTACTCCCAACAAACCTAACTTAGGGTTTTGGTTTCAGTTTTGGATTCCAACTAAGTTAAGATTATCCTTACAAGGCAAAACTATGCTAAGGATTGTATAGTCTCTCTAAGCTTATGATAATGCTATTTAGCTCTTGGAATACAGCATAACTCTCGATTGCTAAGAAACACTTGGGAAATTTGGATGTTTTCGAGTGTTTCTCTTAAAGGCTGAATGCTTTGAGTGCTTGAGAGTTTGATTAATTTTTGGCTTGGAAATTTCCCGTAACCTTGAATGGGTTCAAGGTCTTCTGTATTTATAGGTGATTTGAAAAAAACTATCCGTTGGAGAGATAGCCTTCGAGTCATCTATGTAGAGTGGTTTCAAATGGACATATCTTCATGCAACAGCCGTCCTTGCATAGATTTGGTATTTGCATTAAATGCACATTGAATGCTTGCCCGTTGAACATGCAGTCTGAATTCAGTCTTCATGTCAGGTTCCGTACGTGCGTGTCCTTCTAGGATTGGTCCACGTCATCAGATTGGTGAGAATGTCAGAACTTATTCCTGAGCTTCAGGCTTGTCTTATTAAGTTCATTTTGTCTTGGGCTCACCGGTCTTGTCCTGACGCTGAAATTCCTTTTGCATTGCTTGGCTCTACTCCAAGTCTTCCCATAAACTCAGTGACATCCTGTTCCCTTCAGGATTGAGTTAGTAATGACCTCAGGGTCATACCCTTCATCACTGACACTTACTCAGCCAGCTTAGAGGACTGCCATAAGTTCAGGATGGTGCTCTTCGTCTTCAGGCTCTGAGTCTTGATTGCCTTCAGTGAGTTCTCCTCTCACTGAGTACCTGTGAAGTGTAAAATGACTAAGTACTAATCCTAATCAAGACTAGCCTGACAAAGACAGATTAAGGCAAACATCTTTTCAGGGGCTTTGGGATCTTAATCAAAACTGACAATGTCCCAACAGTGACGCTCGATCTCGAAACCTCAAGATGGCAGCGCTCAACCTCGCACTGGCGACACTTCCCCCCTTTAAACCCCCCCTTCCCCTCCCCCACCCCCACCCCCACACCCACATAGGGCCACCACAATCCACACACACACGCACTATGTGGTGTCATAATTGTGCTATAACTCCATTCTTGAAGGTGTTATTTAATTATTTCTGATAAATAACAGAGGAACTGTGAAGAGGGCTTCTGCAAGATTTGCTTTTTTTACTGAATTAGAGGTAGGTGAGCTCGATTGGTGATTAATTTTTCTTAAAGATTGAATCTTTTGTTGAAAACGAGTTGACCTATCTGGAGATTCTGGGTTTAAAGGGCTTGATGGGGACTGAGAAAGATGACTATAAGTCCAAAATGGAGGATTATGAGGCGATTGAGCAGATTGGGAGATGTGCTTTGGGAGCTGCGTTTCTTGTGCTTCATAAAATTGAGAATAAATTGAGAAGCTGGAGGAAGAAGGAGACAGGGTTGGGAGTGCATAAGGAAAAAGAAAAAGAGACGAGGTCAAATTTTACAAAACACATCTTATCTCTTCAAGCCTTTAACAGGAGATTTTGGAACGTGTGTTATGGTTTGAGGAGATGGCAACTCTCTGTTACCAAACACTAAGGGCTTGTTTGTTTCGGGATTTAGTTGGGCGTGTGAAGTCATGACTTTACATCCATAGGATGTAAAGTCTTGGATGATAATAAAAGTATGGGTTTGTTTTGAGATTTTAGTAGGGTGAGATTTTACTTTATGTCAAATCATGTGTAAGAGTAAAGTAGGATGTGTAAGAGAAAAATAGGAAATAAAGTGTAAATGAGAGAAAAGTGATATGTGGGTTATGATTGAGTGAGAGAAAAGTGATATAAAGTGAATTGTATTGGGAAGAGTAATAATAGGTATTTATAGGTGTGGATGAAGAATAAGATGTAAAAACTGGATGTTACATCTCTAACTAGAATGGGATGGGGGCCGGAAAGTCCTAGTCCTATCTGGGTGAATCCCAAAACAAACAAGGCCTAAGACAAGGGGTGAGTTGGTTTGTTTCTAACCCAACTCACCCCAACCAAACTAAGCCTAAAGATATTCTATTGCAACACATTTGATGTCACTTTAAGAAAAGATATTAACCAGGTGGCTTAGCCCACCTGGCCACCGGGTTCTTCACTCTAGTGAGTGACCCGGGTTCGATTCCCTCAGGGAACGAATTGTGGGAGTTATAAGGTGGGCTTGGAGATTTCTTGGAGGTACATGGAGACTTGGTGAACTAATCTAACTACTAACAACTAACATTTACCGATCAAAAAAAAAAACTTTAAGAAAAGATATTATATTGTGATACATTTGGATAGTGCTAGTAATAAATTATGCAACATAACATTAATCTATACATGTATAATAACAAAAACTTACTAAATTTAGAAAGATGATTTTGAAACCAAAAATCTATTGCTATTTTTTACATGACTTCATATTATTTTATATAATAAATACTATCAATTAATATGTATATTAAAAATAAATATAATATTTTTTAAAGACTTAAAATTAAAAAAAAATCTTTTGATATTCTTTAGTTGTGCTAATTAATTAAAATGCGTATTTCATTCACTTAATTTTTCATTCTAAGTAATATTTAAATATTTTATGTGTGAAATTTTATCATCATGATAATTATACTTAGGGTTAATTGAAATTCACAACATTTTGAGTATTTATCAATTACAACATGTCTTTTTAAATTTATAATTCAATATATGAACTAATAAATTTTAGCATTAATTCGAAACATGGAGCTAATTTTCGATGTGATTTAAAATTATATAGCAACCAAAAGTTAGTTTGGTGAAAGGCTGACAAAGATTATGTAATCTAATTTGAAGCATATATGCATAAAATTGACAATAAATTAAATATTTCATTAAAAATAATATGATATTTTAAGAATTAAAATACATTTGTTGTATTGGTTTAGCTCAAATGGTTAGAGCTCCACTATCTATAATTGATCATAAGTCATAAGTTCAAGTCACAACTTACCGATAAAAAAATGCATTTATTTTAATCAGTACGCATTATTTAAAAAGATCGAATAAGCTTAATTTGACGGATTTGTACAATATAAATTGAATCTAAATCAATTCACTTATATTTATATATGTAGGTTTTTTTGGCAATATATTATAACATGTTAAAAACTAAAACAAACTTTATGTATATGCATATATGTGTGTGTGTGTGTGGGTGAGTGTATGCGTGTGCGTGTGCGTGTTTGTGTATATACCAAGAATAATAACTAAATTATGCATACACAAATATTTGCTAAGAAATGCATAAATATATATATATAAAAAAATCTTTTACTAATATTTAAAATAACTTTTACCATTCTAATTATAACATTACAAAATTTTAGTCAAATAAATAAATAATCAACATTTGGTATTTATAGTGTTCCAAATATTAAATACACAAATTCTAGAGTGCATCAAAGTGCATACTATGCACTTGGATTTTGCACCCAATTTGAAATTGATTTTAAAATCAATTTTGACCAAATATCGCGGGTCGGTCTGGGTCCTGGGCGGGTATCTTCACGGAACCTGGGGCGGTTAAGGGCGGGTCGCTGAACGGGTCTAATATATCAAAAGTTTTTTCACCTTTCTCTCCTTGTTTTCGCGCTTCTTCTTCTCTGAGCAATACCCTTGAGCAATATCCCTTATTCCCCCGATTTTGTTTGTTTTTCTCGATTTCAATACTACTCTAGACGGTTTCTCTTTCGAAATCGTTAGTTTTTCTTCAGTTTTAGGTAGTTTTTTCATATTTGAACTTGTTAACCATCTATATATTTCTCAATTCATAGTCTTTTTGGTTTTCTCTTCATTTTCGAAGTATTTTCTTCTGTGAAGGCCGATCGAAGCTTTTTGTTGTAAGATTTGAAGCTTTTGTTGTTGAACTCATCTATTTCCTCAAACTCGTAAATATTTCTTCAAAATCCTTTTCTATTTCTTTGATTCTTCATGTTTGTTTTCTGTATTTTTTTTTTGTATTATGGCTCAATATTTTATCAATTTTAGGGTTTTTACCTTTTGCATGTTAAATTAGTTAATAATTCTTACTTGTTCTTTTTCAGTTTTCGTTCTAAATGGTGAGAACTAAGTATCGAGTTCCCAAAGGTAGTGGTCCTAGGAAGAGAAAGGATCTTGTTTCCAGTAGAACAAGGTCCAATGTGAATAGAAGACTTGAAAATGCTTCAAAAAGATCTCAAAATAACGTTCTGTCAAATGTTCCTGTTAATACATACAATGATGATTTTGAGGATATTGTTCCTATTGCTTTTTATCGTCGTTCGAAGAGGAAGGATGAAAGTAATATTGTTGGAGATGTAAAATCTGCAAAAAAAGCAGCGTGTTGGTAATGTAAGTAACGATAAATGTGAAGTTAGTGTGTGTTGGGATATGTATTTTAGTTTTGATGATTTTCCAAAACAACATGTAATAGGTTTGAAAGCAGTCAGGATAGTATCCTTTAGATCAGGTCAGGCTAGGTTAGCTCTCAGTAGAATAGGTTGCTCAGTTGAGGGGGAACTCAGCGAGGGGGAACTTCTCAACACAGCCTGAAGATATCAAGATGACAACCAGAAGAGCTGACTGAAGACATGCCATCAACCTGAACCAATGGAGAAGCCTGAAGGAAGTCCCACTGAGTGTAAGTTAGGCTGATCTAAGCCAAGTCTGGTGGACCACTCAGTGAAGAGCCTGATCAGGAGGATCAGTGCTGCACCAAGTAGGCCTGAAGGAGTCAGGCTACTGTGGTCAGGGAAGTTTGTCATCCAGCCTTATGACAAACTTCTTGGAAAGATCTTCAAGAGTTAACTGAAGGACAACTGCACTGAGGACGAGTCAGTCCACTGAAGATTAGAGTCAGTGAAGGAGGAAGCCACCTAAAGTCAGTGGGTCTTGGTCAATCCACTGAGTCAAAGATCCGTGAATTCAGGCCACGTGGACCAATCAGCACGAGGCAGCAACTCTGACACTGACAAAGGCCGCATTCCAAGAAAAGTGGTTGAAACCATTTAATGTTGGATTCAAATGTATCTTCCCTCCAACGGATACATTTGAATCCCCATTATATATACAAGCTCATAGTTGCGTAGTTGGGTGTGTTGTGTTGTTGTAAGAATTGTAAGAAAACAAACACCTACGAGCTGTGAGGGTGTGGGTAGTAGCATACGTGCATGGGAGTTATAAGGAGGGTTTACTCACATCTTAAACACTGACCATTAGGGTCTTCAAATATACACATATGAGTGTTCAGCTTGTAACTCTAGGCTTAGAGAGGTTTTCCCTATCTTAGCTATTGGCTAACACATTGTAAAGGGAAAACCTCACCTAGTTGGAGAAAACCTAACTGAAACCAAAACCCTCTAGTCAGGTTTGTTGGTAGTAAGTGAGGAGAAGGGCAGCCCAGGGAGTGGCGTGAGTCCAGTTGTAAGTGCACCTTGACACGTTAAAAACAAGAATCCAAAGGAGTGGATTTCCTGTTAAATCAGGCCGTGGATGTAAGAGTTTGGGTCTCTGAACCACGTTAAACTGGGCGTACTTATCTTTCAAAGTATTTACTAAAGTATTGTGAAAATCAGCTCACTGAGAGCTTTGTTAAGAAAACTTTAGTTAGGCAATCAGGTCAGGGAGATTCCTCTCACTGACCAGATCAGGCAAGGCACTCGAGAGTACAGTCTCTCGAGTCACTGCCTTGCTGAGAGCCTGAGCTTTCAAGTCTCATCACTGACTTGATAGCTCTGACTCTCAGCAACGCAGTGACTTGAGTATTTCGTCACTGAACTCAGTCAGGGTGCAACGCAAGGTTTAAAAAAAAAAAATTGTGCTCCTGAATTCCCATTTTGCCCTTCGAAAACGGGACCATCAGTGTTGAACATATTGTGAAGGATGATGGTGGGAGGTCTGATGATAGAAGTTCTAAAAAGAAATCTTCTTCTAAATCAACTTGTGTGAAGAAGAGTAGAGGTGTGCGAAGGGAAGAATCAAGTAAAGAAGGGGAAAAAGTTGATGTTGAAGGAGTAAGGGAGGATGTTAATGTTAAATCTAGAGGAGAAAAAGCTTTTAAGAAAGAACCTACTGCTAACCTTCTGATTTTAAGAAGAAAAATTTTTTTCGAAGGAAAGACACTGCTAGTTGGTATTCTTTCTTCTTATTTTTTATTTTTCTCAATAATTGTTGTTTATAATTTGGGGTATTGGTAATTTAGTTATTGGGGTATTGTTTTTTTAGTCATTTGTATTATTGTTTAATGTTTTGGGTACTGTTGAGAAGTTGTGTGTTATATTGGTAACTTTAACTTGAGATATTGGTGATTATATCTTGGGTATTGGTAATTACAACTTGGGGTATTCGTAATTACAACTTGGGGTATTAGTGATTACACCTTGTGGTATTGATGATTATAACTTTGGGTATTGGTTATTATAGCTTGGGGTATTGGTGATTATACCTTGGGGTATTGGTTCTTATAACTCGGGATATTAGTGATTATATCTTTGGGGTATTATTGATTAATTGTTTTTGTTTAGTTTTTATTTCTTATTCTTGTTCTTATTTCTGTTTTTTTGTATATGCAACTTTTTTACGCGCTGTCGTCCTCTTGATTTGTTTGAGTTACTTCAGTCCTTAAATGATTAGAAATAAGAAGATGTTGCTAGCATAGGTTTTGATGGTCTTTTGAAGTTGAATTTGACTAAGTACTTTAGTCAGGACATGTTGAAATGGTTGGTGGAACACTTTAATGGCAGTAGTCGTATATTATCTGTAGATAATTTTAGGCAATTTACTGTTACTGCTGATGATGTTTATGATGTTTTTATGATACCTAGGAATGATGGGAGAAATGTAGTTTGTTATTCTCATTCTGATGATACGTCTGTCTTTGATTCGTTTAGTAAGAAATATGGTATTGTTGTTAAGACTCCAATTCGGCATTTGGCTAGTTTGATGATTGAGAAGTTAGGTGAACGGGATGATGATTTTAAACGGGCTTTTATTTTGTATTGTCTCTATTTTTTTTCTTTGTCATTCGTCAAATCGTTCTATTAATACCATTTATTTTAAGTCTCTTGAGGTTGTAGACGATATACCCAAGTTGGATTGGTGTAGTTTTATTTTGAAAAAGTTATCAGATTTTGTGTTAGCGTATCAGATTGATGGGGTGAAGAATGTTAGTGGTTGTGTTCTTGTGTTACAAATATTGTACTTGGATAGGCTGAAGTGGAGGGGTGTTTGTAAGTCATGTTCTATTCCTCTGATTTAGCATTGGAATGATGAGAAGATGAAAAAGAGGTGTTATCAAGAGGTTAGTGCAGGTGTTTTTGGTTTTGGGGATTTGGTTGGTGGTGTTTATCCTGTATCTGCTAATGGTGTTTTGAAGTCTGTTGTTTCTGGTAAAGAAAGTGTGGATAGTGAGTATCAGGTATACAATATTTTATTGAGTGCTATAAGAGGTAGAGAGAGAGAGAGTGTGAGAGTGGGGGGGTGGGTAGATATCCTTCTTCCGAGTGGATTCCGGTGAGGCAGAAAAGAAGACCTAGGAACCCTTACCCCAGAACAGGCAGTATCTTGGCACAAGGAAAATCAGATTGGATCAAAGTATGGAGCTCTGGAACAGGCTGTGTTACCTTCTTCTTTTGGAACTTCCCGGATGACTGTTGACTTGAACGCAAAATACTAGCTTGACTAGTAGTTACCCCACAGGAGTATGAGATCACTGTAGTATGGGCGAGTATAGGGACCAAGTAGTATCGAACCCAAGGGAAAGTTTGTATGCGATTAAATCCCTGGAAATGTACGTGTCATAGCTAATATGAATGCGATGTTTGGTTTAAACTAATCATAAACTATATTCTACTAATTATCAAATGAAAAGAAATAAAAACTATTCTAACTCCGATAGGAAGTGCAAATATGAGTGTGATGTTCGGGATAGGAATCCCTACGTATACTAACGGAATTGGTTCGTTAACTAAAATAATTGTGATGTTCAAGTTATAATCCTAAGTGTACTAAAACTAGGTAATCAACTTCCCTAATCTAGCACAAGAATTGAAAGAATAAAAGCTCAAGAATTAATCCCAATACTTAGTTCTATTAACATACTTCACTAATTCACTAATTAAATTATATGAATTGTGCTTAATTATTGAGGCCCTAATTTAGCTAAGGTGATGCCGCCGTCCTCCCTAGATAAACCGGTTGATTATAAACCCCTTCAAAAACCCTCTCCTTAAGCCTATTCGTTATTAAAGATTGATGCGGTCGTCTTATCTCTAATAATTTTCGTACTTAATTCCATGATTATTTTAGGGTTTATTAGAATTATTCAATAATTAAGAGAATTAAAACTATACATCACAAATTATCCTAATTACGTACCAACATCCAACTTCTACGAGTTCATTCTATCCTAAGCATGCAAGGGTTCTAGCCTAACATGGTTGTTTCAAGAATAAAAGAAATAACGAAATCAATAATCATGAACATAATTAAACTGATGAAAGAATTCAAGAACATAAATGAAAGATGAAATCAATAAATTCAAGACTCAAAATATTATCTATGAAAATCTGGGAAATCTAGGTTTAATAATCTCAAGTACTCAAGAAAACAAGAATAAGGAAAATCCGTTCAAAGAAGTAATTAAACTAAATAATTTGTATGTTAAAAATCTCGATTACACGTTGAAACACCTTGCTAAAAACACTTAAACTCCTTTCCAAGCTCTTCTCCTCTGAAAACTATGTCTAAGTATGTGTTGATCTCTCAAAATAAGCTTGGAATGGTTATATATAGGGTATGAACCAAAATTGGCCGGAAATGCTCGACCAGGCGCTCGAGTAGCTCTACTCGAGCGACCTCTTTCCACAGCGCGAGATAAGTGCTCGATCACATCCACTCGAGTGGAACTGCTCGAGCTCATCTTGCTCGAGCATGGCTTGACCACAGAGTGCCCAGAGTGCTCAACCTATGCCCAGAGTGCTCGGGAGGAGGAAAGATGGCAATTTTATAAATAAGAGGAGGAGATTTCGGAGGAAGTTAAAAGGGCGTGTGAAGTTGGAAAAAAGGTGGGTTTAACCGAGAAGATTTCGGATGAGGCCCTGGTTAACTAGTTAGAGGAGCTTGAAAGAAGAGATAGGGCAAATTTTCAGAAGGCTAAAAGGGCAGCGGGTAAAGGCAGCAAAAAGGTAACTCAATGAAGATGTTAAGTTTTAATATTAGGGGGTTGGGGAAGAGATTTAAAAGAAGGGCCTTGAGGGAGTTGATTGCTAAATTTCATTTTGATTTTGTTTGTTTTCAAGAAACTAAAATCGAGGGGATGGAGAGATGGATGTGTAAGGCAGTTTGGGGTAATAATTATTTTGATTGGGCTTGTGTTAATTCTGAAGGGAGGGCTGGGGGAATTCTGTCTATATGGAACGTAGATGTGTTCTGCAAAACAAGTTCTTGGGTTATTAAGGGAGTTTTAGTGGTGAATGGTTTTTGAAAGGAAGATGGTACGATGGCCAGTCTGCTGAATGTTTATGCTCCATGTTCGAATCAGGATAAAATAGAATTATGGAATGTTATCAGGGCTGAGGGGGATCAATACGGTGATCATTGTATATGCATGGTGGGGGATTTCAATGCAATCAGAAGGATGGATGAAAGCGTGGGAAGAAGTGATGGATTTACTTACTCGGAAATGACAGAATTCGATTATTTTATTAATCAAAGCAATCTGATTGAACTTCCGTTAGTTGGCAAAAAATTCACTTGGTATAGGCCTGATGGCTCGTGCAAAAGCAAGCTCGATCGGGCTTTGGTTAATGACTATTGACTGGACAAATGGCCTGATCAAATCCTTAAAAGTCTGGGAAGATCATTCTCTGACCATTGCCCCATCTTCATTGAGCATCAACTAGCTAAGGACTGGGGTCCTAAACCTTTCAAGTTCATCAATGGGTGGCTATCCCATCCTGATTTCAAGCATTTCGTTTAGGAGAAATGGAAGAGCTGTAATTTCTCGGGTTGGGGAGGTTACATTTTAAAAGAAAAGTTGAAAGCTCTGAAAGGAGATCCTAAAGGCCGGAATAAAGAAGTTTTTGGTAGCATTGATGGCAATATTGTTGAAAATAAGAAGGAGATTGAAATCTTAGATGCGATCGATGCCACAATTGGGTTAGACGAGTCCGAAGTAATAAAAAGAAACAGAATTTCAGCGTAACTCATTCGATGTCTCATTTGGAAAGAGAGCCTATTATGCCAAAAAGCTAAGGTCAAATGGATTTCCGAAGGTGACGTTAATTCCAAATTTTTCCATGGGTGGATTAATCATAGACTTAAAAAGAGTTACATGGAGGGCCTCATGGTGAACGGATCTTAGATAGAGTCGGTTGAGGGTGTGAAGGGGGCAGTTTTTCATCATTTCCAGAAGCAGTTCAGTTCCAGCCTACGTCCCAAACCGGAGTTGCCAGCAGATTTTTTCACTCACAAAATCGATGAGTGCGATAACAGTTTTCTGGAATCTGGAGTTGTGAACCGAATAAAAGCCCAGGCCCCGACGGCTTCTCATTTGCCTTCTTTAAAGATAATTGGGAGCTGTTAAGAGAAGAAATAATGACAATGATGAGAGAATTTCACAGCAACGGGAAAATTGTTAAAGGTATGAATCCGACCTTTATTGTATTAATTCCGAAGAAGGATAGTTGCACCTCCTTGGACGAATTCAGACCTATTTCATTAATAGGTTGCTTGTACAAGATTATTGCCAAAGTGTTAGCCGTAAGACTAAGCTGGGTGCTAGACTCGGTGATTTCTGAAAATCAAGCAGCTTTTGTCGGTGGGAGGCAGATTCTTGATAAGGTGGTGGTCTTAAATGAAATTTTGGATGAAGCAAAGAAAAAGAAGTTTAAAAGAGTTATTTTCAAAGTTGATTTCTCTAAAGCTTACGACTCGGTTGACTGGGATTTCCTGGACAAGATGATGACGGGTCTTAATTTTGGAATCAGGTGGAGAAGGTGGATTATGAAATGTGTCTCGACGGCATATGCTTCGGTGCTTGTCAACGGAAGTCATACGGGGGAGTTTAAATTACAAAGAGGGATAAGATAAGGAGACCCTCTTTCTCCCTTCTTGTTCCTAATTGTAGTTGAAGGCCCGAGTCTGTTGATTCGAAGAGCTTCAGAAATTGGTGTCTATGAGGCTGTGGAAGTAGGGGTTGAGAAGGTGAATATCTCGTATCTCCAATATGCCGACGACTTGGTCTTTACGTGCTCTTGAACGTGGGAGAACATCAAATCGATCAAGGATGTGTATTAAGAATTTTTGAATTGCTTTCTGGGCTTAGGGGTCAATTTTAACAAGTGCAGCATTCTTGGATTGAATATTAACAGATATGTGGTGCAAGGGATGACAGATTTCTTATACTGCGAAGTCGGTAATACATCGTTTTCCTATTTGGGGCTGAAGATTGGAGTTAATCATTGGAAGGTAGTGTCGTGGGTAAATTTGGTCGCTAAGGTACGCAAAATAATTGAATCCTAGAGTGGGAAGCACATTTCGTTTGGGGGCAGAATAACTTTGATTCAAGCTGTATTGTCCTCTGTGCCTTTATATTGTTTGTCTCTATATCTTTTACCCAAAAAAAATCATTCAAGAGCTCATTCGTTTACAAAGAGCTTTCTTATGGATGGAAGTGAGAATAGAAGCAAAACAGCATGGGTGAGTTGGAAAGTGGTGTGCTCTGAAAAATCTCGGGGGGAAGGGGGGGGCTCTGGATCAGGGATTTGGAGGTTTTTAATAAAATCCTTATTAGGAAGTGGGCATGGAGACTACTTAATGAACCTAATAGATTGTGGGCTAGGGTTTTAATATCCAAATATGGTGAGGTCCCGTATTGTTTCACTTTTGGGAGAGGGTTGGGGAGTGAAAGTACGGGGAGGGGGAGAGCCCGGGGGGCTATTTCGGGTTGGTGGAGGGACGTGTGCAAGACTTACATGGACGAAGGAGGGAAGGGTTTGAGGGAGGAAATTAGGAAGAAGGTGGGGAATGGAGATACAACATACTTTTGGGATGACATTTGGGTGGGGGGAGCTCTCTTAAGTTGACTTTCAATAGGCTGTTTCGGTTAGGTGTAAATCAGGAGGGCTTGGTGACTTGAATGCAAAATACTAGTTATACCATTAGTTACCCCACAAGAGTATGGTATCACAGTAGTATTAGCAAGTTAGAGACCAAGTAATATCGTACCCAAGGGAAGGTATGTATGTGAATAGAGCCCTGGAGATCTACGCATCGTAGTTAATATGAGTGGATGTTCGGTTTTAGGAATGGAATTAAACTACTGTTGGGACAATGTCAGTTTTGATTAGATCCCAAAGCCCCTGTAAAAATGATTTGCCTAAGTGTGTAATAGTCAGGATATTCTTGGTTAGGATTGTAAGTTAGTATATTTTACATTTCACAGGAACTCAATGAGAGGAGTACTCATTGATGACAATCAAGACTGAAGCCTGAAGATACAAGAGCACCATCCTGAGCTTATGGCAGTTCATCTAAGCTGGCTAAGTAAGTGTCAGGATGAAGAATATGACCCTGAGATCATTGCTAACTCAGTCCTGAAGGGAACAGGATCGCACTGATTATTGGGAAAAGACTTGGAGTAGGATCCAAGCAAGTCAAAAGGAATGTCAGCGCTGGGAAACATACGTAGATGAGGACAAACCTGAACTCAGTTAAGACAAGACTGAACTGAAGAATGAGTTCTGACATTCTCACCTATCAGCTAACGTGGACCAATCAGAGAGCACCAAGTCATCTACGGACACTGACTTGAACATGATATCCCTGCATATTTCAACGGGAAAGATTAAATGCAATTTCCAAATCTATGCAAGGACGACTGCTGCATGGGAGATGTATCCGTTGAACAAATCATACGAGAAGACAACCTAGAAGGTTATCTCTTCCAAAGGATAGTTTTTCAAAGTTGCCTATAAATACAGAAGACCTTGGACCCAAGCAAGGTCACGGGAAATTTCGAAGCCAAGAAATTACTCAAACTCTTAGCGCACAAAGCATTCAACATTTCAAAGAAGCACTCGAAATATTTTAAATTTCCCAACTGTTTCTTAGTTAGAGTGTTATTTTGTATTCCACTGATCGAACCAAGTTATATCTTAAGCTTAGAGTGATTATCCATCCTTAGCATAACCTTGTCTTGTAAGGATAATCACACCTTAGTTGGAATCCATACTGAAACCAAAACTCTCTAGTCAGGTTTGTTTGTGGAAGTTAAGTGAGTAGGTTAGAAGGAGTTTGTAAGGTTCAGTAAGTGAAGCTGATCTTGGTGCACCTTGGCATGTTAAATACAAGACAATCCTTAATGGATTCTCCTGTTCAATCAGCACCGTGGATGTAGGAGCTTGAGTCTCTGAACCACGTTAAACTCCTTGTGCTTTTATTGCCTCGGTTATTGTTCTTAACTGTTAATTTGATTAAGTGTTTCATTGTATTGTTTATCAGGCCTGAATCAATCAGCCTGATCATTAAACATATCACTGCCCTTCTAACCACGGCTTCCTAAGAAATAAAACAAGTTTTCAGTAAGCAAACTAAAACAAGACTAAAAACTTTCAGGGCTCACACATTCCGCACTGAACATAAGTAGATAGTTATCCAACAGACTTGCACTTAGTGCTGTTAGTAGGTGGATTATCTACTCAGTGTTCAACACCACTCTGAGTAAGGGGACTCAGTCAGTTTGAAAGTCAGAAAAAATTATATACGTGTATTCCCCCCCCATACACGTATCACTCAGTCTTGTACCAGGACCAACAAGTGGTATCAGAGCAGTGGTTCATAAGACCAATGACTTTGAATACTAATAGTTTCAGAGGAGAAATTGTTGGTGGCCACTGAACAGATCTGAGTTTGCTTTTAAGAAAACTTGCATCATCATGACTTCGAGGAGACTTGTAGCTTCATTTCCTGAATTCTCTGTATCTAACTTTGTCTATTGGAAGTTCAGACTTGAGGCACATCTAGATGTCTTCCATGACCAAATGCCACGAGTTATCAGGGATGAACCGATCAAGATCACCATTCCAAATGTCAGAGGACTGGGATATAATGATCTCGATATTGGCGTACAGGTTCCTAAGGAGAGGAAGGATATGACCAATGATGCGATCAAGATGGTGGGACTGGACAACGTGGCCAGAAATATTATTATTCATACGGTGTCGTTCGAGGAGTCAGCAAGGCTGATGAACTTAAAGACAGTGAAGGAGGTCTGGGATTAGCTGACCAGCATGTGCGAGGTCTCAGAAAAGATAAAGGAAAACAAGAGAAATATTGCCATTCAAAAGTTTGAAGCGTTCGAGATGCTACCTGATGAAACTATTGATCAGATGGAGTCAAGGTTCATCAATATGATGAACGGGTTGGTGATGTTGGGAAAATAGGTTCCCAAAAGAGAAGTTGCTTCTAAAATCCTAAATGTTCTTCCTGAGAGATGGGATAATAGTGTTATTATGTTGAAAAATACTCAGGATAAGAGTAATATAACTTTGACTTTACTTTTTTCAGAGCTCAAAGCTTTGGAATACGATCTGAACAAGAGAAAGAAGAAAGTGTTGGTCCCAAAAATATTATCTAGCGGAAAGTGTTTTGAAATATTTTAATGAAAAACCCAACTTTTAAATTAAGTGCGAAAATTAAGATGCAGAAATCTAAAGTGCAGAAAATAAAGGACACCAGAGTTTATAGTGGTTCAGACCAACTTGTCCTACGTCCACTCTCCCTTTCTCAAAAAGGGACTCTCTCTCCAACCAACTTACGAACTACTGGAATTGCGAAGTACCAGCTCCTTCGTACAACTTACAACAACCTTTCAATTTGGTGAGTAGGTTGAGTAAAAATTCCAACTAAAGACTCCTAAACAGTATATATACGTGAAAGGACAAAGGTGAGTGAGTGAAAAGTTCGTGTGCTTTGTGCTCTTGCCCAACTCTTGTCTCTAATGAACTCATTACTATTCACTCCTTTTTATAGTTGTAGGAATTAACTAGCCGTTGGAAATGCTAGCAATTCAAACAACCATAATTGGAGGGATATAATTAATCAATGATTGATTATATGATTGATTGATCTCCTCCATTGATTGGATCTTCTAAGATTGATACCAATTAATCAATCCATCCTCCTATCAGTTGACTCTCCAGATTGCTTCTTCTCAATCATTGAAACTCCAAGATCTCCTTGTCTCCAGATTACACGCAGTCTCCATGTGGGTGAACTAATCCGTCTCCCTCATCTGGTCTGGACTCATCTGGTCTGGGGTCTTCTGGTCTGGTGGCATTTCTACACTGAACCTCATCTGGGAGAGGTCTTCTGGCAGACTCCTCTGGTCAGGCTCCTCTGGCAGACTCCTCTGGTCAGGCTCCTCTGGTCAGGCTCCTCTGGCAGACTCCTCTGGTGACTCTTCTGCTCTGGTCTGGACACCTCATCTGGTCTACACAGATTTCTTTCCCTTAACCAAAGACCTATTCTAGACCTAGACTAATCTGTAGCTGACTAACAGGCTCGGCTAGTCGTATTACAAGTTCTTGTTTTAACATCTTCAAAACATCTAATCTATATCCCAATAGAAAGTACAGCCTGAAGAGGAAAAGAAAGCACCTGAGAAAAGTGTGGCGTTCAAAGCCAAGTCAGAACCTTTCGAGTCTTCATCATAGTCACTGATAGTGATGAGCAAAGAAGAGCTTGTTAGGAAAAATATTGTTAAATTTGATGAGTTAAACAAACCAGAAGATGTAATAAGACCATCTGGACCTGTTAGCCAGCTGAGGAACTAGATTAGGACTTAGTCTGGGGGGAACTGCCAGACCAGAAGACTTCACCAGAAGAGTCACCAGAAGACTTCACCAGAGGACTCCACCAGAAGACTTCATCAGAGAAGATCAGACCAGAGACAAAAGACCTTTCCCCAGACTAGACGAGTCTAGTGAAACAAAAGATACTCAGAATCATCTCCAAATTCTAAGGGAAGAGCTATTTCTTAATCGACTCTGGACCAGAGGACCTCTGGGTCACCTGGTGTCTGGTTCAGCCTACTCTGGAAGAATCAGAGTTGTGCAAAGGAAGCATTTGACCATTGGTGTTTTGAATGAAGTCAACCATGATCGGATTGGAAAGTATTTGAAGAAATCAATCCTAGAATCTCACCAACACCAATCAATCAATTAGGGAATCGATTGATTGAAGCTTCCATAAATAGAGATCTGATTAGATTAGCTCTCCAACGGCTAAACCCTAATCACCTCTATAAATACAAGAGTGCCAGTATTGAAGAAAGCTCTAGTTACGCGCACGAAGATCATACTCAAGCTTTAGTATTCACAAGCAATTAACACTCATATAGTTCTTAATACATATCTACTCTTAAGGAGTTTTATAGTTGGATTATACTCAACCTGTTCATCTTGATAGATAAGGTTGGAGTAGACTATACTTTAGATCGAAGTTAGATCTAAAGTGTGTAACAAGGTGCTGGTACTTGACAATTCCAGTGGTTGTGAGTAAGTTGGTGGGTTAGTAAGGCCCCTTGCAAAAGGGAGAGTGGACGTAGGATCGTTATATCCGAACCACTATACATTCGATCTTATTTACTGCTTTCCAGTTTGTTGTTTTGCTTATTGTGATCTCTTAAAATGTTTTTACAAAAGATTAATATTCTAGATTCCGCATATTCTTTAATACTGACTAGTGGGACCAACAAGTGGTATCAGAGCAGTGTGTCCTAGACCACTGCTTTGAAGAGCTTTTGGTGGTCACCGGGCAGATCCATTGCTTTGAAAATCTTTTGCATAAAATCTTTTATCTCTTCTAAAAATGTCTTCAAAATCTGCTTACAAGAGCCGTAAATTGCCTGAATTTTCTTTCGATGATTATAGCCACTGGAGCTTTATGATGAGCAATCATCTTGGATTTATTCATCACCGCATGCTTGATGTGGTTGAGAGTGGTCACATTCAATTTTACTGGACTCCCATTAATGATGGCAGGTCAGAGTCCAGAGAAGAGACCAATGTTACTGGAGAGGAAAGAACTGAAGGCAGAGTACCCAGGCAGAGAATTCTAAAGAAAAGAGATGAAATGAACAATGATGAGAGGAAGTTGTACAACCTGGACCAGGTGGCAAGGACTGAAATAATCAACACCCTCACCAAGGAAGTGATAGAGAATGTAAGAACCTGTGGTACGACCAAGGAGATGTGGGACAAATTGGCTCTGCTTTGCGAAGGAACTGAGAAAATCAAAGATAACAAGGTCCAGGCTGTTCAACACTCATTTGACACGTTTAAGATGAAGCCAGATGAGACTATTGACCAGCTGGACATGCGCCTCACCAATCTCCTCAACAAGGCTAGTGCCTTAGGTAAAACTTACTCTGAGAAAGAAATTAATAGTAAAATTTTAAGATCACTAACCAGCAGGTGGAGGATCAAAGTCACAGTCATCAAGGATAGCAAGGATCTCAACACTCTTGACCGTCATCTTCTTCTATCTGATTTGAAAGCCTATGAGTATGACCTATAAGAAGAAGATCAATCAGAGGAGATATCTTCTTCTGGTCAGAAAGGAGTTGCTTTATCTTCAACTATCAAGACTGAAGAAAAGGTGAAGGAGTCTACTGCAGATGACATGAGCCTAAAGGAGCAGGTAGCACTCTTAACTAGAAAAATTTATAAAATGAGCTCCAAGTATGGCAGGTACAAAAGACACTGGAATGAATCCTCCAGAGACAGAGACAAGAAGAGTTCCTTCAAGTCTGCAGATAAAGAGAAGTCATCTGGAGACTCAAAGGAGACCAGATTCAAGTCACTAGAGAAGAGGAGAGATGGCAGCTCTGGCAGATCAGACTACCAGAGGAAAGAGAGTAGTCCAGCCAGACCAGAGTACAACCCCAGGAGGAGAGATCCAAGTCCCAGTCCCAGAGGAGACAACACCTGTTACAGTTGCAACCAGCCAGACCACTACAGCTATGATTGTCCTTAACTCACTCCTAGAGAAAGAGAAGAGAAAAGAATCAAGAGAGATAGGAGATACGCAGACAAGAGAACATTTCTGGCAGAAGCAGAGGAGGAGGATACTAGTTCAAGTTCTTCTTCTTCTGACTTTGGATCGGATGATGATGTATGTCTCATGGCAGACATCACTGAGGTATAAGAATCTACCTTGTGTTTATCTAATTCCAAATTTACTGAATCCTCTCACTCATCTGGTACTTCCAGAGAGTCTGATATGCAGCAAATGCTATGAGATCTCCAGAATTATGTACAACTTTGCCAGAAACTTGAAAAGGAGAATGGTAGGCTCAGAGCAGAAGTTCAATCTTTATCTCATGAGCAGAAATCCACCAGAGAACTCATGAAAGATCATTCCAAAGAAGTCTCTGAACTTCAGGATAAGAGCACATAAAAAGATACTCTGGTAGATCAACTCATAAGAGAAATAGACTCTAAGGAAGAGTTCAATAAACTTAGAGCCAAATACCAATCTCTTATCAAGGGAAAACAAGTTGAACAAACTATTGAGGAAATACCTATGCCCAGAGAAGCTCCAAAGATACCAATTGTTGGTCCCGGTACAAGACTGAGGAATACATGTATGGAGGGGGGAATACACGTATACAAATTTTTCAAACTTAAAACCTTACTGAGTCCCCTTTAGTCAGAGTGATAGAGAACTAGGAATTGATAACACACCTACTGACTACTCTTGGTGCGAGTCAGTTGGCTAACTATCAGTTTAAGTTCAGTGCGTAAATGCGTGAGCCCTGATAGTTTAAAGTCTTGTTTAGTTTGCTTTCTGAAAACCTTGATTACTTTACTCAGAATAGTGATTAGTAGGGCAGTGCTCTTTTTGAGGATCAGGCTGATTGATTCAAGCCTGATAAAACCAGATGCTTATGAATGAACAAGTAATAAAACAAGTAAGCACAATATCAAAGCGGTAAGAACACAGGAAGTTTAACGTGGTTCAGAGACTCAAGCTCCTACGTCTATGGCCTAATTTAACAGGAAATCCACTCAAGGGATTCTTCATTTTTAACGTGCCAAGGTGCACCAAGATCAGGTACCTCACTGACCTATACAAACTCCTTACTAACTCACTAACAACTTACTTCCAACAAACCTAACTTAGGGTTTTGGTTTCAGTTTGGATTCCAACTAAGTTGAGACTATCCTTACAAGGTAAAGCTATGCTAAGGATTGGATAATCTCTCTAAGCTTAAGATAATGCTAGTATGCTCTTTGGAATACAGAATAACTCTCAATAGCTAAGAAACACTTGGGAAATTTAGATGGTTTCGAGTGCTTCTTTTAAAGACTGAATGCTTTGAGTGCTTGAGAGTTTGAGTAATTTCTGGCTTGGAAATTTCCCGTAACCTTGAATGGGTTCAAGGCCTTCTGTATTTATAGGTGATTTGAAAAACTATCCGTTGGAGTGATAGCCTTCAGGTCAACTATGTAGAGTGGCTTAAACGGACATATCTTTATGCAGCAGCCGTCCTTACATGGAAATAGGTAGTTGCATTAAATGCACATTAAATGCTTGCCCGTTGAGCATGCAGTCTGAAGTCAGTCTTCTGTCAGGTTCCGTAAGTGCGTGTCCTTTCCGGATTGGTCCACGTCATCAGGTTGGTGAGAATGTCAGAACTTATTCCTAGGCTTCAGGCTTGTCTTATTAAGTTCTTTTTATCTCGAGCTCACCGGTCTTTTCCTGACGCTGACATTCCTTTTGCATTGCTTGGCTATACTCCAAGTCTTCCCATAAACTCAGTATCATCTTGTTCCCTTCAGGATTGAGTTAGTAATGACCTCAAGGTCATACTCTTCATCACTGACACTTACTCAATTAGCTTAGAATACTGCCATAAGTTCAGGATGACAGACTTCGTCTTCAGGCTCTTGTCTTGATTGTCAATAGTAAGTGCTCCTCTTACTGAGTACCTGTGAAGTGTAAAATGACTAAGTACAAATCTAAACCAAGACTAGCCTAACAAAGACAAAACAAAGGCAAATCATCTTTTCAGGGGCTTTGGGATCTTAATCAAAACTGACAACGTCCCAACAATTTCCCCCTTTTTGATGATGCCAAAACACTGAAAAGATCCTCAAAACACTTAGAGGAAATATAAGATCCTATCTATAAGATAAGTCAGTGTTATAGCAATTCTTGATAAAGTACAGAATTTAAATAACAACCAAAAAGACAATGAGTTTTTATCTGTGGGCAAAAGTAATAGATTTCATTGATTGATCTGAAAGAGGTTACAATGAATCTAATCTATTACATTAAAAACAAGAGAGTGAACACCTAGACTAATCTCATCTCAGGTTCAAGTCCATATCCTGCATAGACTCTTGCCTTCAGTTCGTCAAGTCTACTAGGTTGGTTCACGTACCCTTCAGCCTTGGTAATCTGCAAAACTTCCATTATAATGGCCTTAGTATTGTGCCTTTTGGTTCCAAGAACTAAGGGAGGAGCTCGAATCGTGAACTCAGGAGCCTTCACTTGGACTTGAGCTGCTTCAGCCTCCTCCAAGATCTTCTGGATTAACTCAGGGTGATTGTCCAACATGTAGTCAGTGAAGTGGGCATTGATATCGTCATAGTCGCCCCACTTTTTCACCACGTACCACAATTTCACAAACTCATCCCTTGCATCAGTCCAGAACTCCTTCAGTGCCTTCGAGATGAACTCGTCAACATAAGCTTCCCTTAATCCTGATTCCGACCTTCTGACCTGAAGAATTGTTTACTTCCTTGCCGCAGGTCTCTTCCTGTACTTCCTGGGCTCAGGCTTCACCTTCTTCCTCCTAAGCAAACTGATCATCGCATCGTCGAGTTCCCTCTGTTGCAAATCGATCAGATCAGTTAGCTTCTCCACCTTCTTCTCCAAGATGCGCATTTTCTCCTTTTGAGCAATCTCAGCCCTGCGCTCAGCCTCAGTCTTTTCAGAAGGTGTCCCCCACGCCTCAGCGCATAGTTCCGCCACCGTCTCCACAGAGAAAGTGATGGTATTCTTCCTTGTGTTCATAGGGGGGGGGGGGGGGATTTTTGAATTGACTCAGGTTGCTTGGAGACTTGGAGCGCCTTTGAAGGTTCATCAGCCCTTGGCTTCTTTACTGCCTCAGCTCTCAGCCTTGCAACAATCTCCTCATCTTCCTTCTCCGCTGCCGCCAACCTTGCTGACTTTCTTACCCTTAGCACGTTCCCTTCAGGATTGGCTTCAGGGTCAGCTAGAATTGTTTCGCCTTGGTTGACTGCCTTCGATACCTCAGGGCGTGATCTTTTCTTCTTCTTTTCCCCCTTTTTGGCATCATCATCTGCCTGCGACTGGAACGCGTCAAATCCGCTGTTGATCACGAAGGAGGTTAGGGATTGAACTTCAGTGATTTCCTCCTTCAGCATCTCAACTTCCGTTGCGATTCCAGTACCTGCGTAAGACACAGAACTGATAGCAGCTTGTATTTTCATCTCAAAGACTTCCATAGAGAGTTGGAGTCTTTGTTCAGCCTTCAAGATTCTCTCCTCCACCTTGGCGGATAGATCATTTGCTTGAGTAACCCTTTCAGCGATTGTCTGTGGAGTCTGAGCAATGCGATCTGACCCCAGCTCCAACTTGGACGCTGAGTCTTGTATGGCCTGAGTGAATAGGGCCCCAGCCTGAGCTGCAAGCTTCTCCACCGCCTGATTGAGTTCCTCCTTTCTTTGCTCATCCTTCTCAGCCAGCTGCTTCAAGGTTTGCCTTAGCATTTTCTTTGTTCGCTTCCTCCCACTCCTCACTGACTTGGCCGTGTCAGTCATCGTCCACTTCAATAAAAGCAGCTCTTTATTTGCAAGAGTGTTGTATGTTGATTTTGTCCACCTGATGTGTTTGGCCAGGGCCTTGGCTTCCTCCTCCCTTTCAGCTCGTAGCCTCATTACTTCCTCCTGAAGTTCAACTAGATTTTCATAGGTTTTCTCCTTCTTGACCTTCACAATGGAAGTGAATTCAGCACGGCCAACACCAGTAATGATGACATCTTCCTCCTCGTCAGCGGCCATGTCAGCGGCTAGCTGCTTTCCCTTGGCAGCACCTGCAGCGTTAGTCCCCTCTTCAGGGTGCACTGAAGGCAGTTGTTGAGTGGTCGTGGTCGCCTGCTCAGGCTCAACCAAGCTATCTCGAACCTTAGGAACTTGTCCTTTGGAACTGGGAGTCTCATTTGACGCATCAACATCTATCTCCCTTGTCTCAGGGCAGGGAATCCCGTCATCAACAGATGTCTCATCGGCGGCTGAGATGTTCACAACATCCTCAGCCACTGGTCCACCCTTGGCACCAGTGTCTTTCGCACCTTCCCCCCTGAGTCTGAGACTCAGGGAACATATCATCAACCTCCTAAGCTTCTCCTCCACAACTTTCTCCAATGCTCCATCTTGAGCACCTTCATCATCCTCCTCCTCGTCCTTATCCTCCTCTCCGTCGGAACGGATGTCAGCAACAGACTTGGACATAATGTCTGACACCAGCTGCTTTAGGTTTTCGAAGTTCAGCAGTTGAAGCCAACTAGTCAGTCCAAAGTAAGTGCAAAGTCTTGCTTCCTCTGTTTCCCAATGCTCCCATCCACGAGCATCTACCAGCATATGCTGCTCCTGCATGTTGGATTGTTTGAAATCCAACCAAACTTTGAGCTCAACAATATTTGAGGTAAGCTCCCTGAATCTGTTCAGTCTGGGCAAGCACTTGGATGCCCATTCAGTAGCATTCCCCTTTAGGGTATTCTCCAGAATGCCTCCAGCCATGTTCTCATCCAATTCCTCCTCCTCCTGCATCTCGAGGAAATCATCCTCCTCAGTTGGAAGGTCCTTTGGGCAGTCCTTGGGGTTGGGATAGGAAGGGAAGTCATCGGGGTAGGGGTGGAATCTGAGGGTTGGTCAGGCCTCTGAGGGGATGACACTGACTCTGGGATGTTTGGCTCTGAGGTTTGGGGTGATTGGGTGGTTGGAGGAGTGGTGTCAGGGTTGGTTTGTGTTTGGGTTTAAGGGTGGTTGGGGGATGAAACGGGTACTATCTCAGGCTGCAACAACTCAGCCGTCTCGATAGATTTTCTCACGTCCTCCAAGTCAGAGGCTCTAGGAGAGCTTGACTTCTCCCTCTCTTCAATCGCAGATAAACTCTTAGCAGGGGACTTTTTGGGTCCCTTCCTAAGTCGTTTCAGAGGTCTCTCTCCCTGACCTTTCTCCTTTCTGACGTCATCGTCAGTTCCCTCAGCCTCAGAATCGGCTCTCTTGGTATCTGACTCAGTCCCTGACTCAGTGCTCTTTCCTAACAGCACTATCTTCACCTTCTTCTTCTTCTCAACTTCCACCACAGCAGGCTGAGTCTCCTCTCTCTCAGCGGCAATCTCCTCCTCAACCTCCTTACTCCTTTCAAAGAGGTCATCAACTCTCTCAATGAGACTGGTTGCCACCTTCTTGGCCTTCCCAACTGGCCTTTTTGCCTGACCCTTTGCCTTAGCATTGAGATCAGTCAGTCCTAGCATTGAGTAAGTGTTACTCAGTGAAGTAAACATCACCTTCTTGGAGGAAAGATTGTCATCAAAGTTGAAGGTGTACCCATGGCAGGCATGAGCAATCAGCATGGACATCCTCATTCCAAATGGCAGGATGGCACCAACAGATATGTGCTTCTTGTCATCATCCCGCTTCAGTTTGTCCAGTCCAGCCTGATGGAGTTGATCAAGGAAGAACTTCTCCCAGTTCGCTTCCACACCATCAACTATTACCCCCATAATCCTCAGCTTGGGCAGGCTCAACTGCTCATGAGAGCCTGTGGATCCCATCACCACCTTGGACACTAAGTCCACAAGAGCCCTGTACTCAGATTTCAGGGTGCTCTTGTTCTGACGGGCTCTGAACTCAGAAGAGCCAGTCTTGGTCCACTTGCCCAGAAACTCTCCCTCCGAATTCTCCTTGTAAAACCTGGGATTGATTCCTGAGAATGGCAATGCAAAAACCTCCTAGACTGCCCTCCTAATGTCAATGGTGACTATTTCCGATGTGTAGAAGGGTTCGTCGTTGACGTCCTTCTCTCCTGTCGGTTTGAGGGCGGTTACCTTTGTGAAAAGTTCCTCCTTTCGCAGGAACATGTTGAAGTAGGCTTCCACGACTGCTCTCGGAAGCACAGAGATTGGGTGCATTGTGAAATATGTTTCCAACCCAGCTTTGGAGATCCAGTTGAAAACTGGTTTGATCTCCTCAATAGTAAGACATATACCTTCCATGGAGATGACTTGCTCCATGTGTACCAGCTTATTGTTGACAACATCCTCAAGCTTGTCTGTTGTCCAGTTGGAATCAAGGAGTGCCATTGATTTTGAAAGGAAGAGAGATTTTTAGGAATTCTGTGAGTGCTTTGAGCAAGAGAGAAAGCTCAGTGTGCAGATGTGCTTTGTGTTTGTGTAAAAACCTCAAATGGCATTCTAGATTAATTTGATTAAGTCAGTTACTCAGACGCGGGGTTGAGATTAATTCCTGAATTCGAAAGGTTTTGAAATTAAGGGCCAGGATTAATCTCATCATCAATCAAATACCCATGTCAGTCATATTCCGTATAAAACGGACACGTATGTGAAAAAGTAACTGAGGCATTAAATGCTCCCCTGCGCGTGGGTTTAAATATGAAAAGACGTGCTTTTAATGAAAACGGAATGCCATTGTAGCACCCTGATACCTCACTGAGTCAGGGAGACACTTGGAATTCACAAGGGTCAGGATAGAGCTCATACCTGTCAGGGAGACATTGTAGCACCCTGATACCTCGCTGAGTCGAGTCTGGCCTGAGTTCCCCCTAAACCCTATACTGACTGCTCTCCTGGATCTAAAAGCACTAACTCCACTGACAATTCCATAAACCTTGCTTCAGCCAAAGGCTTAGTCAAGATGTCAGCTCTCTGCCTGTCAGTGTGAATCTTCTCCATCCTAATATCTTTCTTCTCCACATGATCTCGAATGAAATGATGCCTAATATCCACATGCTTGCACCTAGTGTGAAGCACTGGGTTCTGAATAATTGCTATAACACTATTGTTATCACAATAGATTGGAACCTCATTAGCAAATACCTGGTAGTCCCTCAACTGTTGCCTCAACCATAAAATCTGAGCACAACTACTACCAGCAGCCATATACTCAGCCTCAGTTGTGGATGTTGCAACTGAATTCTGCTTCTTACTAAACCACGAGATAAACTTACTTCCCAAAAACTGAGATGTCCCTGAGGTTGATTTCCTATCAATCCTACAACCTCCATAATCTGCGTCTGAATAACCTGTCAGTTCTAAGTTGTCATCTGAAGGATACCATAGTCCCATATTGACTGTCCTTTTAAAATACTTAAGTATCCTTTTAGCAGCCTCCAAATGACTTCTCTTGGGATCAGGCTGATACCTAGCACATACACCAACTGCAAACGTAATGTCAGGCCTACTTGCAGTCAGGTATAATAAAGAACCTATCAGCCCTCGATACTCAGTCTGATTTACTGAAGTCCCTTCAGTGTTAGGATCCATCTTCCAATTTGTGTTCATAGGGATCCTGGCTGGATTGTTGTTCTGAACACCAAACTTATGAATCAAGTCACTTGTATACTTGGCCTGATTAATGAAGATACCTTGATCAGTCTGCTTGACCTGCAATCCTAAAAAGAAGTTCATCTCTCCCATCATTGACATCTCAAATTTACCAGTCATCAACTTAGAGAATTTCTCACATAGCTGATGATTTGGTGATCCACATATTATATCATCCACATAAATCTGAACCAAGAGAATGTCATCACCTTCAACGATCCTGAAAAAGGTCCTATCCATGGTTCCCTTCTTGAACCCATGGTCTGTCAAGAATTGAGAAAGGGTATCATACCAAGCTCTTGGTGCTTGCTTAAGTCCATAGAGTGCTTTCTTCAAATGGTATACTCTATCTCCAACCTCAAACCCGGGAGGTTGTTCAACATATACCTCTTCATTGAGTACACCATTCAGGAAGGCACTCTTGATGTTAGGATAAAAATTGTATAGTTTTGATGAGTTAAAAACAAACCAGAAGATGTAATAGGACCATCTGGACCTGTTAGCCAGATGATGATCTAGATTAGGACTTAGTCTAGGGGGAACTGCCAGACCAGAAGACCTCACTAGAAGAGTCACCAGAATACAGACCAGAGGACTCACCAAAGGACTTCACCAGATAAGACTGACCAGAGGCAGAGAACTTTCCCTAGACCAGACGAGTCCGGACCAGACGAGTCTGGTGAAATAAAAGATGCTCAGAATCATCTCCTGATTCTGATGAGCTATCTGTTTCATAACCAGATTAGGACCAGAAGACATCAAGGTTACCTGGTGTCTGGTATTGCCTTCTCTGAAGAGAATTAGAGTTTGGCATTGGAAGCTTTTGACCGTTGGTGATTCAAATCAAGTCAACAAGATCAGGATTGGAAAGTCTTGAAGTTAATCAATCCAAGGATCTCACCAACCCAATCAATCAATTAGGGAATTGATTGATTGAAGCTTCCCTAAATAGAGGATTTGATTGGATTAGCTCTCCAACGGCTATTCCCTAATCACCTCTATAAATACAGAGTGCATCCTCAAGAAAAAGGGCTAGAGATTCATACGCGCACGAAGATACATTCCAAGCTCTTGTTTATCACGCAAATAACACTCTTATTCTGTTCATAATTACTTATTCACTCTTAAGGAGTAGTTGGACCTCAACCTGTTCATCTACAAGATAAGGTTGAAGGCTGTTGATCTTTAGATTGAAGTTAGATCTAAAAAGTTTGTAAGAAGGAACTGGTACTTCACAATTCCAGTAAGTAAGTTGGTTGTTGGTTGGATAGTGAGACCCCTTTGATCAAGGGAGAGTGGACGTAGGATATTCAGATCCGAACCACTATATATCCGGTCTTATTTACTATTTTCTGCATTTAAATTCCTGTTTATTATAGTGTGCTCTTGTAAAAGGAAGTTGTCTAAGACATTTAATTTAAAGCCTCCGCAATTTATCAATCTAGTGGGACCAACAAGTGGTATCAGAGCAGTGTGTCCAATGACCACTGCTTTGTAAAGCTTTTTGGTGATCACCGGGCAGATCTATTGCTCTTTATTGTGTTTTGGTTAAATTTTTTTTTAAATCTCTTGTGTCAAAATGTCTGCAAAATCTTCTTACAAGAGCCGTAAGCTTCCAGAATTCTCTTTCGAGGATTACAGCCACTAGAGCTTCATGATAAGTAATCATCTTGGAGCTATTCATCACCGCATGTTGGATGTGGTAGAGAGTGGCCCAATTAAATTTTACTGGACTCCTATTGATAGTGGCAGGTCAGAGTCCAGGGAAGAAACAAGTGAAACTGCCCAGAAAGCTGCAGAGGACAGAGTTCCCAGGCAAAGAATCCTGAAGAAGAAAGATGAGCTTGACAATGATGAAAGAAAACTTTACAATCTGGACCAGGTGGCACGAACTGAGATTATAAACACACTCACTAAGGAGGTGGTAGAGAAGGTCAGAACCTGTGCTACTGCCAAGGAGATGTGGGATAAACTTGATCTGCTCTGTGAAGGAACGGAAAAGATCAAGGATAACAAACTTCAAGTTGTTCAATACTCGTTTGACACCTTCAAAATGAGACCAGACGAGACAATTGACCAGCTGGATATGCGTCTCACAAATCTCCTCAACAAGGCTAGTGCATTAGGTAAGACCTACTCTGAAAAGGAAATAAATAGTAAAATATTGCGCTCACTAACCAGCAGGTGGAGAATCAAAGTAACTGTGATAAAAGATATCAAGGATCTCAACACTCTGGATCACCATCTTCACTATCTGATCTTAAAGCCTATGAATATGATCTTCAAGAGGAGGATCAAACAGAAGAGGTTTCCTCTTCTGGTCAGAAGGGAGTTGTCTTCTCTTCTACCATCAAGATAGATGACAAACCAAAAGAGTCTCCTGCAGATGACCTGAGTCTCAAGGAACATGTAGCACTTCTAACTCGTAAATTGGATAAAATGAGTTCAAAATATGGCAGATACAAGAATCACTGGAAGGAATCTACCAGAGACAGGAAGAGTTCCTTCAAAGCAGCAGATAAAGAAAGAAAATCTGGAGACTCAAGGGAGACCAGATTCAGAACTCCAGAGAGGAGAAGAGAAAACAACTCTGGGAGATCAGATTACCAGAGGAGGGATAGCAGTTCTGGCAGATCAGACTACCAGAGGAGAGAGAGTAGTCCAGCCAGAGCAGAGTTCAACCAGAGAAGGAGAGATCCAAGCCCCAGTCCCAGAGGAGATAACACCTGTTACACCTGCAACAAGCCTGGTCACTACATCTATGATTGTCCTCAATTGACTCGTAGAGAAAGAGAAGAGAAAAGAATCAAGAGAGATAGGAGATATGCTGACAACAGAGCACTACTGGCAGAAGCAGAGGAGGAAGATACAAGTTCCAGTTCTTCTTCTTCTTCTGATTTTGGATCTGATGATGATGTTTGTCTTATGGCAGACATCACTAAGGTAAATGAAACTACCCTTTGCTTATCTAATTCCAAATATACTGAATCCTCTAATTCATCTAGTAACTCCAGAGAGTCTGATATGCAGCAAATGCTATCAAATCTCCAAAATTGTGTTCAATTATGTCAAAAACTTGAGAAAGAGAATGGTAGGCTCAGAACTGAAGTTCAATCCTTATCTCATGAAGAAAAATCCACCAGAGAACTCATGAAAGATCATTCCAAAGAAGTTTCTGAACTTCAGGATAAGATCATAGAAAGAGATACTCTGGTATATCAACTCATGAAGGAAAATAACTCTCAAGTAGAAGAGTTAAATGAGCTTAGAGCCAAATACCAGACTCTTATCAAGGGAAAACAAGTTGAGCAAACTATTGAGATACCTATGCCCAGAGAAGCTTCCATGAAACCAGATGTTGTATCTATTATATCAGGATCTTCTCAACGCATAAATGATAAGAGTGGTTTAGGATATCCTGGAATCATTAAATGATCCCATAAATATTGCTTTACCAAAGACAAGTCTGTAAGAGCTGGTGAATTTGTGGAACTCTGGAATAAAGAGGATCCTTCTGGTAATGATCGCATGGTGGTTCAAAGACCTGGTTGGAAGTGGGACCCCCCTGCTAATCATTCAGAATATAGTCCAGAAGAGGTGAATGTTCTGGAAGAGAAAATTCTAGAGCATACAAGCCAGAAAAGAGAACCTATGAAGATTGATGGTTCTGTTCAGATGCCTAACCTGATTAGGGAACCTCAGAGGAATCCTAAAAGAGTGGAACCTAAGCAGATTAGGGGACCTAAAAAAGGAGACTCTAAGAGGAAACCTAATCAGAATAGGAGGTACCAGAGGAGGTATACTGAACCAGAGAACCTCAATCAGAATCAGGGATCTCAAAGATGGAATGCTCCAAGAAGATTCTAGAACAGGAAACCTCAGAAGGAATTCTATCGTCAGAATAGATCCACATTTCAAAACCAGAGGAGGTCTTCCAGACCCATCTATAGAAAACCAACTGATCTGGGAAGTTATGACACCAGAGATGGTTCTTCTAGGATGTACCCTTACAACCAGACCTTTAAGACCATGTCTTTAAGGCAGGCTATTCCAAAAGCCAGATTTGAGAAAAGATACACCAGACCTGTTTATAGGAAAGGTGTTCTGATCAGACCAGTAGCTCAATATGTCATTGTAAGAGGACATGTATTGGTAGACAGATTTGGAAGGAAGATAAGATCTCCACATCCAGCAAAGGATGATCTTTATCTTTGGATTCCTACAAAACCTGCAACTAACCAATCAGGACCCAGCTCTAGTAGGGGACCTAATTGATTTCTCTACAGGATGATAAAAGCCCATTGGAGAAAGGACTATCAAGCAAACATGTGTGGTACATTGATAGTGGATGTTCCAAGCATATGACATTCCAGAAAGATCATCTCCAGGATTTCAAGCCATTGAATGTGAAAGTGTGCGTGTGTTATAAAGTGCAGATGTTGTAACAAATGTTAAAGCAAATATTACAACAATCTGGTAAATCAGAATATAAAACGTGTACAGCGGAAGACTTAAACACACAATTGCGAAAGGGAATACTTTTTAACACAAACTATCATAAATAGTTTGTGCTAGCCTTATGGCGAAAGGTACACTATAAAAAGATTAGTGATACAAAAGTTGTGTGAAGAGTATAATCGTTCTCAACTGAAACATGACTCGATATCACCTATCAAATCTAAATTGGCTAAGTGTATAACATAATACACCGTCAAAATTGATCTCACTCTATATCAATGATCTCACTATCTATGGATATAAGTTCGATCACAAGCTATGCGTGAAAAACTCTATTTCAAGGCATAACATAAACGTTGGAATAACTGCCCTATCACCTTTAAACTCAGGATCAACACTAGAGTAGGTGTACTCGTTTACTCCACACTTGGTACTGAAAGATTCGGCCTCTATTTATAGGCAGAAGTCTTCAATCCAAAATTAACTTCTCTTTGTAACCGCTTCCATGATCTTCATTCCTCATGCTTCTTGATGCAACCGCCTGATCTAGACAGTTCTAAAACGTCCTGGATAAGTCTGGAACGTGTAGGCCCTTGTAGATCCTTGTAGATCCTTCTGGAACCCGTAACTGCTCATATTTCTACCAATGTTATGCAACATTCACCGCAACATTGATAATTCCAGAACCTTGTAGATCCTTCTAGATCTTCATCCTGCATGTTAAAACATCTAAGACAACATTTGATCATAAAGTGTTGGTTAATGAGAAGAAAGGGCAAATTCATGTTGTTTCAAAGTATATAGTGAATACTTCACTACCAACAACATCAACAATCTCCCCCAATTTGACCTTTCTGCTACAACACACCTGATGTATATATTAGTTCAATATATAAGTCAGTGATGTATGTACAATAGAGATCAACATCGTATTGTACACTTATCTTTTCAACCTTGTGTAGCAAAACAACCAAAAAACAAGATGATCAACTGTAAGTTGAACCACAAAAAACAAGATGAAATAACACTAAGTTAATTTCACCAAAACAGAATGAACATCATCATATATGCTCATCAAAATCAACTGAATGAGTAATATAAGGTTTACTCATTCAAATTACAACTTCAAAAATTATCTGAAATAAATCCTAACAATTCTAATAAAATAATCCTAACAGTTAATATAATATTGTCTTTTAAAGTTTAAAAACATCCTATTATAGCAACAATAATTAAAAACATAAATCAACCAAGAGTACTTAGAGGCAATCACAAAAGAGAAACTTGATATCACTGTATAAAATATACAGCTGCAGCTTCAAGCATCTTGCACTAAGCTCCCCCATAAATTGTGCTTCCTCCAGTCTCTAAGATAACTTCAAACTTTGGATATAGTTCAGCTTCCTCCTGGATATCAAATGTTGCAAAGTTTGCAACAACATCTGCAGCAACATCTGCACCTCCTCCATCAGGTCCAGTTGCACCACCTTCCTCAGCAACAGGCTCATCAGCATTTACCTCATGAATTTCAACTCCCCTGGCAGCAGCAGCAACTGGTGCTCCCCTGTTGTGGCATAAAGGAGGTTCTCCCAGTAGTTCTTCAGGAATTGAAGTTCATCAATTGAGTCCTGCAAGTACTTTAGTTGAGTTTGAATAAACTCAGGTGAGATATTCAGAGAATAGGTTGTGGGAGCTGGAATGTTGCTAGGTATGTTCCCAGCATTCTGTGCAGCATCTTGTGCAAGAGCAGGGTCAAGAACAGATTGGTCTGGTTCTGCATCTTCTTCTTTATCATTATCCTGCAGGGGTAAGTCTAACACTCTATTTCCAGACAGTAAATAGTGAGATATACCCATCAGATGAACTCTCCCTCTCAACAACTAATTCCTTTTGTGAATAAAGTTGTGACTCCTCAAATATCCATAAATCAGCACAGGGTAAGGCAGGTTGCCTTTCTCAGAGATCTTCCCAGCAAACTTCATCATGTGATGAAAAAGAACCAGGCCCAGGTTAAAAAATTTCATCACACTAATTCTGTACATCAGTACAGCTTAATCCCTGGTCACCTTTGTGGAGTTTGTAGAGGGTATCCAGTTATACACTACCAGCTTATGTAATACTGAATACAGAGAGGTCAATGAGGCAGCTAACATATTCTTCTTCCATTAGTTAATTCGTCCCCCAGTCAGAACAGTAATGATCTCATCCATATGAGGAACATCTTCTTCCTCAACATCCTCAACATGCAGAAACTGGTTAATTTAACTTAGGAGTAAAAGGAACACTCCTATCTCTAAACCTTACAACACCATACCACCTAGAATTCCTTCTAGCCTGGTTCTTTCTCAGACAAGCATAAAACTCATACACCCAATCAGTAACAAATGCATCAGCAAAAGTAACAGCATGCATCAAACTTCTTTCTTCTAAAAATCTAACTAGACCCTTGGATTCAAACTCATCAATGTTAATTTTTCTTTCAATTAACAGATTTCTCTTCCTTAACCTTTCCAACTTTTGGTCTATAGATTCATCATCATCATTATCAGAACTAACATGCTCAACAGAGTGTTCAGATGCATTACCTTGATCAGAATCAGTTTTGGTTTTGTCTGAGCTACTATCAGAACTGCTGTCATCAGCTTCAGGTTCTGGTGCTGCTGCACTTGTTCCAGCACCACCAGTAGCATACTCAAACTTCCTTTTAGTCCTCATCTCAACTCTTGCTCTCCTCCTCAGTTCAAAAATAGGTACATCACTCTCATCAGTTTCTTCTTTCTCCTGGCTTTCAGATTGATCAGTCTCTTTCTCAGATGAGTCTTTGGAGCTTGACTCATTTTCAGATTCTGAAAACACTCGAATAGGTCGAGTAGCAACATCTCCTTCATCATCCTTCTTCTTCCTTGCGGTTTCAGAATAGTTCACCCTCTTCTTTGCTCTACCTGATCTCCTCCTTGATTGAACAGGGCTCCTTTTCCTCTTGCCTCTCTTTTTCTTCACAGCTTTGGCTATTGGAGCAGGCTCAGAATCCTCAGACATTGAAGAATCAGTTTTGGGTGATTCTTCTTTGTCCTCCTCTGACATTTCAACATCAGGGACTTCAGCATTAGGGCTTTTCTCCCTAGTTTCTTCAGCAACAGTTTCCTTGACAATGGGGGTCTCCTTTGTAGCCTGATCACCTGTTTCAACACTCTTTGAAACATTAGCAGTAGGGTTTTTGGCTTAGCTAGAGGATTTAGGATTTTCTGATTGTACAGTCGAAGAAGGACCTCCGACATGAACAGTAGGAGAAGGGTTTTGAGGTTGGTTCAAGTAGGATGCAACATCTACTTCAATAGAGCCAATGGTTAGTTTGGGAACCACAGGGCTTCCTTGAAGGCTTTGTGCAATGCCGCGTACGATCGTCTCTAGCTGATCGAAAGTGGCTTCATTTGGGATGTAGATGTTTATGGGAAAAGCTTGAACATGTGTTAGAGTAGTAGGAGGTGTTGTGCTCGATGATGGAGCAACAGAGGCAGCATTTGGGTTTTGGCTTGAGGCCATTTCTGCAAGAAGGTTCAGATTCGAGTGTGGAGGAGTTGAAGGGTTTGCGCAATATTTTGAACTGTGAGATGACTTCTTTTGATTTCCAGCCATTAAGTAGATAGTAAAATTAAGCAAAAATAAAATTTAAAAGAAATAACACTAAAACCCTAAGATGTGAACACACAACTTTCAACACTTATTCGCAAAATCTGAATTTCACTCATATGCTGAACATTGAGAATTAAACATAAGACATGAAGGAAATATATATAGAAGAAAGTAAGGAAGTTATTTTAATTACCCATGAAAGTGAAAATTCTGGAACTTTTAAGAAGATGAAACTATCCACTCCCCCATAAGAGATAGTGGGTTATTTCATGATTAAAAAACGGAAATTTAATTAATTAAACACACTAAATTATGCACTATTTGAATAAATTGGAAAACGTGGGTTTATGCATGTGGAATTTAAAAACAAATCCCTGAAAAATCGGTCCATAACTTAACTTAGAAAAATAAATACGAACTGCATATGATGTATTCAAAATTGGAACACACACTTCAACATCGGTTTTACTATCCAATGTCGCACTTTTTATCAAAACACTTTTTAGCACTTTTTATTCACATTGATCCATCTTTTCAAGAGAGTGCATCGTAGCAGCGAACTCCGTGCCCCATAATTACTCAATGGATTTGCGACATATTGATGTTTTACTAACCACCTTTTGAAAAGAAGACATCGTAGTAGCGAACTCCGTGCTCCATAGTTACTCAGTGAATTAGTTACATCTTGAGGTGTTTTTTCAAAAACTTATTATGCGTTTGAGAAGAGTGATTCCTTTTTATTTTTACACAACAAACATACTTAGTCCAGATTTATTTTTCAAAGAAATTAAGAAACAAAATACAAGAACAAGCTTTAATTAGAACATGCAAATACCCTGATGTTGTTATAGATGTTTTAACAAACATAACAACATCCGCTTCTCAGTTACTCAGATTATGCACATACCAAGAGATTTCCTCAAAAATGAGAATCTCTCATGGTCTAATGCTTTAGTAAACACATCGGCAAATTGATTTCCAGTGGGTATATATTCTAACTTCACAATATTCTTCTCTACAAGATCCCTTATGAAATGATGTCTACTACTTATGTGTTTAGTAAGTGAGTGTTGAACTGGATTTTTTGAAATATTGATAGCACTAGTGTTATCACAAAATACAGTTAAAGTGTCACTCTCTAAACCATAATCACTAAACATTTTACTCAACCAAAGAAGTTGTGTACAACAACTACCTGCTGCAATGTACTCAGACTCTGCAGTAGATTGTGATACACAATTCTGTTTTCTACTATGCCATGAAATCAAATTGTTACCCATGTAAAAGCAACCACCACTTGTGCTTTTCCTATCATCAATATCTCCAGCCCAATCAGCATCACTATATCCAACAAGTGCACTGCTTGTGTCTTTGGTATACCATATACCAAGATCAGTTGTACCAGCCACATATCTTATGATTCTCTTGACTGCATTCAAATGAGACTCTTTGGGACAAGCTTAGTACCTAGCACAAACACAAACACTATACATAATATCAGGCCTGCTTGAAGTTAAGTACAGAAGACTACCTATCATGGATCTATACAAAGTTGGATCAATATCTTGACCAACAGTGTCTTTACACAACTTTTGTGTAGATCCCATAGGAGTTTTCATGACTTTTGAGCTTTCTAAACTAAACCTTTTCACTAAATTCTTTGCATACTTACTCTGGGAGAAGAAGATACCTTTATCAGTTTGTTTGATTTGAAGTCCTAGAAAGTAATTCAAATCACCTACCATGCTCATCTCAAATGTTGCTGTCATTGCTTCAACAAACTTGTTTAACATAATGTTACAAGTTGAACCAAAAACAATGTCATCAACATATATTTGAGCTATTAACAAGTCTTCTCCGGAATTTTTAATGAATAAGGTTCTATCAGCCTCTCCTCTTATGAAACCAAATTGCAATAGAAAGCCAGTAAGTCTACCATACCAAGCTCTAGGAGCTTGTTTGAGACCATACAAGGCTTTCTTTAGTTTGTACACATGATCAGGATACTGTGGGTTCTCAAAACCTTTAGGTTGTTCAACAAATGCATCTTCAATTAATATGCCATTCAGAAAAGCAGCTTTTACATCCATTTGATGAAGATTAATGTTGATATAACATGCAATTGCTAGTACCAGTCTAATGGACTCTATCCTAGCAACAGGTGCAAATGTTTCATCAAAATCAATACCTTCAACTTGAGTGTAACCATGTGCAACTAATCTAGCTTTGTTCCTAATTATGTTACCAGACTCATCAGTTTTGTTTTTAAAGATCCATTTAGTTCCAATGACATTGACATCATCAGGTCTTGGAACTAATGACCAAACATTATTTCTTTCAAACTGATTAAGTTCTTCATGCATAGCATTAATCCAATTTTCATCTTTTAATGCTTCTGTAACATTTTTAGGTTCAATTTCAGAATAGTAACACTGAGCATTCACAATATTGCATATTAAAGACATGCACACAGACCTTACCATATCAACACGATTTGCACTTACTCTTCTTCTTGTTTGAACACCAACTGAAGCATCACCAATAATCTGATTCGAAGGATGACTTTTGGTAATCCAAGTAGCTGGATTCTTCTTTGGGGTATACTGATTGTTCTGTGAAGTATCAACTGAATCTACAAGTGATGTTGAACCAGATGCTGTAACATTTGGTGTAACATTCTCGGTTTTCAGTGATTTTTTTGGAACATCAGTAACATCAGTCACATCTTCAGTGTCATTCCCATCTATCAGATTCCTGTCATCATCAAAAACAACATTCACAGATTCTTGAACAGTGTTAGTTCTAAGGTTATAGACACTATAGGTTTTACTATTTCTAGAATAACCTAAGAAAAAACCTTTATCACTCTTAGAATCAAACTTGTGCAGTTGATCTCTATCATTCAGAATGTAACACACACAACCAAAAACATGAAAAGTATTTCACATTCGGTTTCTTATTGTTCAAGATCTCATATGGGGGTTTGTTGCTTCCAAATCTAAAATAGACTCTATTAGCAATATGTCATGCTGTATTCAATGCTTCAGCCCAAAATTTTTTTGCAAGATTTTTTGAAGTAAGCATTACTCTTGCCATTTCTTGAAGAGTTCTATTTTTCCTTTCATCTATCCCATTTTGTTGTGGAGTATTAGGAGAAGAAAACTCTTGGACAATTCCTTTCTTATTACAGAATTCTGAAAACAAGCTATTTTCAAATTCTCTACCATGATCAGATCTAATCCTGCTTACTTTCAAGTTGAAAACAGTTTTAAATCTTTTGTAAAGAGTTTTAAAAACATCAAATATTTCAGATTTCTCTCTTAAGAACTCAATCCATGTAAACCTAGAGTAATCATCTACCACAACTAGTGAATATTTCTTACCACCAATGCTTCAGTTTCCATAGGACCCATAAGATCCATATGCAGTAATTCAAAACAACGATGTGTCATGCAATGTGATAACATTTTATGCGATTTTCTTACCTGCTTACCTTTTTGGCATGGACCACATACAGTGGGTGCAACAATCTTCAGTTTTGGTAAACCTCTCACTGCTTCAGACTTAACCAATTTTTGCATGAATCTATAATTTGCATGTCCAAGTCTTTGATGCCATAGGACATTTTCATCACAATTTGACAAATGACATACTTTGTTTGTTCCAATTAGATAACAATTATCTGCTGACCTATTTCCAGTCATTAGACACTTGATATCCTTGTTTAGAACATAGCATGAATCTTTATCAAATTTAACATGCAAATTGTCATCACATAGTTGACTTATACTAAGAAGATTAGCAAGTAAACCATCAACATGCAAAACATTCTTAAGTTTAGGAAAACCTTCAACATTTAAGGTCCCTTTTCCAATGATTTTACCTTTTGATCCACCACCATATGTAACAGTTCCACCATTATAAGGTTCATAGTCAGACAAGTTTTTAACATGACCAATCATGTGTCTAGAACAACCACTGTCAAAGTACCATAAATCAAGAACACATGCTTTTAGAGAAGTTTGAACAACATTACATGTAACATGTTCTTTTTTTTTCTTAGCAGATTTTGACCAGTGTTTCTTAGAATGTGAAGACATTTCAGACAATACTTTCTGAATTTCTAGATCTCTTTTCATCTTTTGACAGTAAGGACGAATATGACCAATTTCAGAACAGTAGTGACATACATACTTCTTCACAAGTTTTTCAATCTCATGTATTTTTGTTTTGGCAAAAAACTCAGTTTTTCCCTTAACAAATTTTACAGGATTATTCACTAATTTAGAAGCAGTCTCACCATAATAGCCCAAACTATGTTTATTAGACTGTCCAGTAGTTAAGGAGTCACTTACAATGGAAGAACTTTTAGAGTATTTCTTAAAACTTAAGGTAGAATTTTTCAATTCTTCCTTTAGCTTAGAAATTTCTAAATCCTTCCTTGTTAGAATGACTTCTAACTTTGTCACAGTCTCTCTGAGATCATCATTCTCTTTGGCTATACTGGAATCATCATCCCTTATGTCATTAGAACCTGTCTCATCAACACACCCATTAAAACAGTTCAAATCTGAATGATTTTTGACAAATGTTGTTTCTGATGTTGTAACATTGGAAACAACACCAGTGTCTAGATCATCCAGATCATCATCTAAAGAATCATCATAATCAATTCTTGCAGAAAAAACTAGTTCCTCATCTTTAGAACCTTCAGGTTCATCATCATCTGAGTCATCACTAAAGGTAACATTAAATTTTAGTTTTTATCTTAATCTGGTATTTGCACACTCATTTGCATAGTGTCCAAATCTAGTACATGCATCACATCTAACTGATTTTCTAAAATCAGGATCATACATTGATTTATTACCTTTGAATTGCATTGATTGATTCTGATCCTTCCTTTTCTCTGGGTCTGATGGTGTGTTGTTGAAAGGAGTTCTCTGTTGGACATTTCCTCTGGATCTATTCAGTTTCTTCTTCAGGTAGGAATTTAACTTCTTTGTAAGGAGGGAAATGTGCTCAGGAGTGTTGTAGCATTGGTCTAGAACATCTTCATCAGACTCAACTTCAGTCACAAAGGGCTGATTTTCAGTGTTGAATGATGTTTCACCTTTGAAAACAACAAACTTCTTTCCTTCACTTGTATCATCAGATTGAGTTGTGTTCATCTCATATGTTTTGAGAATACTTACAAGCTCATTCTGACTTAAAGTGTCAGTGTCCTTGGCTTCTTCAATAGCACAAATTTTTGCATCGAACCGTTTAGGAACAAATCAAAAAATTTTGTGTACAACTCGTACATTGGAAATTGGATCACCAAGTGCATGTGATTCGTTGACAATCTCACTCAGTCTTTCATTGTAAGCCGTGATTGTCTCATCATCCTTCATCCTTAGGTTCTCGAACTTGGTCCCAAACATTCGAAGTTTGGTCCTTCGAACACTTCCACTTCCTTCGGAGTGCTCTTGAAGCCTCTCCCATGCATCTTTAGCCGTAGTACATGTTGATATAATCTTAAACATAGATACATCAACAGAGGTAAAGATAGCATTAAGAGCTTTGGAATTGTAGCTTGCCGTCGTGGTCTCCTCATTGGTCCATTCAATCTCCAGTTTGACTCTTGTCTCGCCATCATCATCTGCTTGGTTTCTGGGCCATTCCCAACCGGTCAGAACACTTCTCCAAGCACGTTCATCAATAGACTTGATGTACATGCGTATCTTAGGTTTCCAATAGACATAGTTATTTCCATCTAGTATAGGGGGCCTAAGTGGGGTGTTTACAGGATATTCCATAGCAAAAAACACACTTAAAAACTCAGGATCTAAACTTAGTATATCAAGTTTATGGCTCTGGTGCCAATTGAAAGTGTGCGTGTGTTATAAAGTGCAGATGTTGTAACAAATGTTAAAGCAAATATTACAACAATCTGGTAAATCAGAATATAAAACGTGTACAGCGGAAGACTTAAAAACACAATTGCGAAAGGGAATACTTTTTAACACAAACTATCATAAATAGTTTGTGCTAGCCTTATGGAGAAAGGTTCACTATAAAAAGATTAGTGATACAAAAGTTGTGTGAAGAGTATAATCGTTCACAATGGAAACAAGACTCGATATCACCTATCAAATCTAAATTGGCTAAGTGTATAACATAATACACCGTCAAAATTGATCTCACTCTATATCAATGATCTCACTATCTATGGATATAAGTTCGATCACAAGCTATGCGTGAAAAACTCTATTTCAAGGCATAACATAAACGTTGGAATAACTGCCCTATCATCTTTAAACTCAGGATCAACACTAGAGTAGGTGTACTCGTTTACTCCACACTTGTTACTGAAAGATTCGGCCTCTATTTATAGGCAGAAGTCTTCAATCCAAAAATAACTTCTCTTTGTAACCGCTTCCATGATCTTCATGTTGTCCCACGTCTTTATCTTTATTCCTCATGCTTCTTGATGCAACCGCCTGATCTAGACAGTTCTAAAATATCCTGGATAAGTCTAGAACGTGTAGGCCCTTGTAGATCCTTGTAGATCCTTCTGGAACCCGTAACTGCTCATGTTGCTACCAATTTTATGCAACATTCACTGCAACATTGATAATTCCAGAACCTTGTAGATCCTTCTAGATCTTCATCCTGCATGTTAAAACATCTAAGACAACATTTGATCATAAAGTGTTGGTTAATGAGAAGAAAGGGCAAATTCATGTTGTTTCAAAGTAAATAGTGAATACTTCACTACCAACAACATCAACAGAATGGGCCATGTGTGATGTTTGGTGACAACAACTATGGAGTCACCAGAGGAGTTGGAAAGTTGATTTTCAATGGAGTATCTGTAGATGAAGTCTACTATGTTGAAGTACTCAAGCGTAATCTGCTTTCAGTATCCCAATTCTGTGACAGGAGATACTCAGTGAAGTTCTCTAGTGATTCATGCACTGTTTTCTCTTCTGATTATAATGACATTTTGCTTATAGGCTTGAGGAAGGGTAACATTTATCTTGCAGATTTTAGCAGTTGCCCAAGAAATGCTTGCATGGTTGCTAAAGGATCTGTAGAAGATAGCTGGTTATGGCACAAGAGATTGAGCCACCTTAACTTCAAAACACTGAATAAGATTGCCAGAAAAGGTCTTATTCGAGGTCTTCCTAATGAAGTGTTTAAGAAGGATCAGGTTTGTGGTTCATGCCAGAAGGGTAAACAACCCAAGACCTCCTTTAAGGATGTCCAGAGCACAACCACAACCAGAGTACTTCAACTACTTCACATGGACCTGTTTGGACCTGTTTCTCCTCTTAGTTTCAGTGGAAGGAAATACACCTTGGTGATAGTAGATGACTTTTCAAGATACACTTGGGTAGTGTTCTTGTTTAAGAAAAATGAAACTATCACTAAGCTGCCAGAATTCTTCAAGCAGATTCAGAATGAGCAGAACCAGAGCATAGTCAGAATCAGAAGTGACAAGGGGACAAAGTTCTTGAATTCACACATTGCAGAGTATTGCAAAGAACATGGGATTTTTCATGAGACATCTGCTGCCAGAACACCCCAACAAAATGGAGTAGCAGAAAGGAGGAATAGAACCCTTAAAGAAGCAGCAAGGACTCTTCTAGGAGAGTACAACACCCCACAAAGGTTTTGGGCAGAAGCCATCAATATAGCCTGTTATACTCAGAACAGATGCCTAATTGCCCAGAGACATAGCAAGACTCCTTATAAGGTATGGAAAGGTAAAACCCCATCTGTTTCATATTTTCATGTTTTTGGATGTAAGTGTTTCATCCATGACAATGGGAAATCTAAACTAAAAACTTTTGATGCTAAAGTGGCAGATGGAATATTTTTAGGATATTCCAGCACTAGTAAAGCATTAAGAGTTTTTAATAAGAATTCACTTTGTTTGGAGGAAACACCACATGTTGTTTTTTATGAATCTGCTGTTGAGTGCAAGGTGGAATTAAAGTCTTCTGGAGAGCCCCAGAATCAGACTACTCCCAGAGTAATCAAGGTCAATCCACCTATTCTTGATTCTGACTAGGATTCAGATTCTGATGTAGACCCATCTTCTGGTTCTCTGAAGGAGAAGTCTTCACAAGGAGCAGAACCAGAGGAGGTTGGAACTCCTGTAGGGGGAAGCTCTTCTGCAGTTGGTGATATTCACCAAGGTACTATTCCAAGCTCATCATAGGGACAATCATAACTGTAGTGACCAATAGGGATCTTGGCTGCTTTGCTAGATACTATTCCAAATTTCTCTAACATGTTTCTGATATACTTCGCCTGATTGATGAAAATTCCTTTCTCTGATTGCTTTACCTGCAGACCTAAGAAATAATTCATCTCACCTATCATGGACATCTCAAACTAGCTCTGCATGAGTTCACCAAACTTCTCACACAGCTTCTTGTTAGGGGATTTAAATATAATGTCATCAACATATATTTGAACCAGAAGGATGTCCTTTCCTTCTTCTTTCCTAAACAAGGTCCTATCAATCTTACCCTTAGTAAAACCATTGTCCAGAAGAAATTGAGAAAGAGCGTCATACCATGCTCTGGGTGCCTGCTTCAGCCCATAAAGAGCTTTCTTAACCTTAAACACTTTGCCACCTTGTTCAAAACCAGGAGGTTGTTCCACATACACTTCCTCAATGAGAATCCCATTAAGAAAGGCAGATTTCACATCCATCTGGTATACTTTGAACTTCATGTAAGCAGCATATGCTAAGAACAATCTAATAGCTTCTAGCCTGGCACCAGGAGCAAATGTCTCATCATAGTCTATTCCTTCAGACTGAGAATAACCCTGAGCCACTAGCCTTGCCTTGTTCCTAGTAATGACATCATTCTCATCTTTCTTAGTCTTGAAAAACCACTTAGTGCCTATCACCTTTTGATGTCTTGGTCTGTCTACCAGCTCCCAAACATCCTGTCTGGTGAATTGATTCAACTCCTCTTGCATAGCAACAATCCAATTTGAATCTTTCATTGCCTCCTTGATGTTCTTGGGCTCAATCAAGGACACATAGCAACTGAATAAGGCAGCTAAGTTAAAAGTTCTCATAGTCTGGACACCCTTAGTTGGATCTCCAATTATCAGATATTGGGGTAATCAACCAGGGTCCTCCTTCCCGTGACCTTGCCTGGTTGATCATCTGCTGCAGTACCTTGGTGATTATCACCAACTGCAGGAGAGCTTCCCCCTACAGGAGTTCTAACCTCTTCTGGTTCTGCTCCTTGTGAAGACTTCTTCTTCAGAGAACCAGAAGATGGGTCATCATCTGAATCTGAATCTGAATCAAGAATAGGTGGATTGACCTTGATTACTCTGGGAGTAGTCTGATTCTGTGTCTCATTAGAAGACTTTAATTCCATCTTGCACTAAAAAACAGATTCATCAAAAACAACATGGGGTGTTTCTTCTACACAAATTGAATTCTTATTAAAAACTTTAAATGCTTTGCTAGTGTTGGAATATCCCAAAAATATTCCATCTGATACTTTAGCATCAAAAGTTTTTAATTTTGATTTTCCATTTTCATGGATGAAACACTTGCAACCAAAAATATGAAAATATGAAACAGATGGGGTTTTACCTTTCCATACCTCATATGGAGTCTTACTATGTCTCTGGGCAATTAGGCATCTGTTCTGAGTATAACAGGCTGTGTTGATAGCTTCTACCCAAAACCTCTGTGGTGTGTTGTACTCTGCTAGAAGAGTCCTTGCAGCTTCCTTAAGGGTTCTATTCCTCCTTTCTGCTACTCCATTCTGTTGGGGTGTTCTGGTAGCAGATGTCTCATGAAAGATTCCATGTTCCTTGCAGTACTTTGCAATGTGTGAATTCAAAAACTCTGTCCCTTTGTCACTTCTGATCCTGACTATGCTCTGGTTCCATTCATTCTGAATCTGCTTGAAGAATTCTGGCAGCTTAGTGATAGTTTCATTTTTCTTAAACAAGAACACTACCCAAGTGTATCTTGAAAAGTCATCTACTATCACCAAGGTGTATTTCCTTCCACTGAAACTAAGTGGAGAAACAGGTGCATGTGAAGTAGTTGAAGTACTCTGGTTGTGGTTGTGCTCTGGACATCCTTAAAGGAGGTCTTGGATTGTTTACCCTTCTGGCATGAACCACACATCTGTTCCTTCTTAAACACTTCATTAGGAAGACCTCGAATAAGACCTTTTCTGGCAATCTTATTCAGTGTTTTGAAGTTAAGGTGACTCAATCTCTTGTGCCATAACCAACTGTCTTCTACAGATCCTTTAGCAACCAGGCAAGCATTTCTTGGGCAACTGCTAAAATCTGCAAGATAGATGTTACCCTTCCTCAAGCCTATACGCAAAATATCATTATAATCAGAAGAAAAGACAGTGCATGAATCACTAGAAAACTTCACTGAATATCCCCTGTCACAAAATTGGGATACAGAAAGCAGATTGTGCTTGAGTCCTTAAACATAGTAGACTTCATCTACAGATACGCCATTAAAGGTCAACTTCCCAACACCTCTGGTGACTCCATAGTTGTTGTCACCAAACATCACTCTTGGCCCATTCATTGGCTTGAAATTCTGGAGATGATCTTTCTGGAATATCATGTGCTTGGAACATCCACTATCGATGTACCACACATGTTTGCTTGAAAGTCCTTTCTCCAATGGGCTCTTATCCTCCTACAGAGAGGTCAATTAGGTCCCCTACTAGAGCTGGATCCTGATTGGTTAGTTGTAGGTTTTGTAGGAATCCAAAGATAAAGATCAGTTGTAGGTTTTGTAGGAATCCAAAGATAAAGATCATCTCTTGCTGGATGAGGAGATCTTATCTTCCTTTCAAATCTATCTACCAGCACATGTCCTTTTACAATGACATATTGAGCTACTGGTCTGATCAGAACACCTTTCCTATAAACAGGTCTGGTGTATCTTTTCTCAAATCTGGCCTTTGGAATGACCTGCCTTAAAGACATGGTCTTAAAGGTCTGGTTATAAGGGTACATCCTAGAAGAACCATCTCTGGTGTCATAGCTACCCAGATCAGTTAGTTTTCTATAAATGGGTCTGGAAGACCTCCTCTGGTTCTGAAAATTGGATCTATTCTGATGATAAAATTCCTTCTGAGTATTCCTATTCTGGAATCTTCTTTTAGCATAACCCCTTTGAGATCCCTGAATATGATTGAGGTTCTCAGGTTCAGTATATCTCCTTTGATATCTCCTATTCTGATTATGTTTCCTCTTAGAATTTCCCTTTTGAGGTCCCCTAATTTGCTTAGGTTCCACTCTTTTAGGTTTCCTCTGAGGTCTACTAATCTGGTTAGGCATCTGAACAGAACCATCAATCCTCATAGGTTCACCTATCTGGCGTTTGTGCTCTAAGATTTCCTCTTCTAGTTCAGTGAACTCATTGGGAACTTCATCTATATGGTCAGCAGAGTAATCATTAATCCGATTAGGATTTTTAACTACTCTGTAACCTTTTCCATTAGGATCCTTTTCATCCCAGATTTCTACCAATTCACCAGATCTTTCAGGCATCTTGCCTTTATTGCATAAAAATTTAGTAGATCTGGTTGTAATTCCAGAATATTCTAAACCACTCTTATCATGTACTATTTGAGAAGATCCTTGTATTAAGGATACAACAGTTGAAACTTCTCTGGTCTTGGATACTTCCATAATAGGTTGTTCAACTTGCTTACCTTTGATAAGATATTGGTATTTGGCCTTGAGCTCATTGAACTCTTCTGCCTGAGAGTTCTTCTCTTTCATGAGTTCTTTCTGTGACCTTTTCTTGAAGTTCAGAGACTTCTTTAGAATGGTCTTTCATGAGTTCTCTGACAGATTTGTGCTCATTAGATAGAGACTGAACTTCAGCTCTTAGCCTACCATTTTCTTTTACAAGCTTTTGGCAAAGTTGAACACAGTTTTGGAGATCTGATAGCATTTGCTGCATATCAGACTCTCTGGAAGCACCAGATGAATGAGAGGATTCAATATATTTGGAATTTGATAAGCATAAGGTTGGTTAATTTACCTCAGTGATGTCTGCCATAAGGCATATATCATCATCAGTTCTGAAATCAGAAGAAGAAGAACTGGAACTAGTATCTTCCTCCTCTGCTTCTGCCAGTAGTGCTCTCTTGTCTGCATATCTCCTATCTTCTTTTGAGTCTTTTCTCTTCTCTTTATCTAGGAGTCAATTGAGGACAATCATAACTGTAGTGACCAGGCTTGTTGCAGGTGTAACAGGTGTTGTCTCCTCTGGGACTGGGACTTGGATCTCTCCTCCTCTGGTTGTACTATGTTCTGGCTGGACTACTTTCTCTCCTCTGGTAATCAGATTTGCTTGAACTGCCATCCCTCCTCTGGTAATCTGATCTTCCAGAGCTGTTTTCTCTTCTTTTCTTTGGAGTTCTGAATCTGGTCTCCCTAAAGTCTCCAGATGTCCTTTCTTTATCTACAGCTTTGAAAGAAGTCTTTCTATCTCTGGTAGATTCCTTCCAATGTTTTTTGTACCTGCCATATTTAGAACTCGTCTTACCAAGTTTATGGGTTAGAAGTGCTACCTGCTCCTTGAGACTCAAGTCATCTGCGGTAGACTCCTTTGGCTTATCATCTGTCTTGATAGTTGAAGAAAAGACAACTCTTTTTTTGCCAGAAGAGAAAACCTCTTCTGTTTGATCCTCCTCTTGAAGATCATACTCGTAAGCTTTGAGATCAGACAGTAGGAGATGGTGATCTAGAGTGTTGAGATCTTTATTGTCTTTAATCACAGTCACTTTGATTCTCCACCTGCTGGTTAGTGAACGCAAAATCTTACTATTAATCTCTTTCTCTGAATAAGTCTTACCTAAGGCACTAGCCTTGTTAAGGAGATTTGTAAGGCGCATATCCAGCTGGTCAATGGTCTCGTCTGGTTTCATTTTGAAGATGTCAAACGAGTGTTGAACAACTTGGAGTTTGTTATCCTTTATCTTCTCTGTTCCTTCACAGAGCAAGGCAAGTTTATCCCACATTTCCTTGGTAGTGGCACAGGTTCTGACTTTCTCTATCACCTCCTTTGTGAGTGTGTTGATGATTTTAGTCCTTGCCACCTGGTCTAGGTTATACAGCTTCCTTTCATCATTGTCTAGCTCGTCTTTCTTCTTAAGGATCTTCTGTCTGGGAACTCTGTCCTCAGCAGCTTTCTGGGCAGTTTCACTTGCTTCTTCTCTGGACTCTGACCTGCCACTATCAATAGGAGTCCAGTAAAATTGAATTGGGCCACTCTCTACCACATCTAACATGCGGTGATGGATAGCTCCAAGATGATTACTCATCATGAAGCTCCAGTGGCTGTAATCCTCAAAGAAGAATTCTGGTAACTTGCGGCTCTTATATGAAGATTTTGAAGACATTTTTACTTAATAAAAATTTAACAAGAAATTTGATCAAACACAACAAAAAGCAATGGATCTGCCCGGTGACCACCAAAAAGCTTTACAAAGCAGTGGTCTTGGACACATTGCTCTGATACCACTTGTTGGTCCCACTAAGTAGATTAATTGCAGAAGCTTTAAAAATTATGTCTTTTAACAAGATCTTTTATAAGAACATTAAATAAATTAGGCCACAATTGAAGAAAGCAGTAAATGGACCAGATTTATAGTGGTTTGGATTTCAATATCCTACGTCCACTCTCCCTTTGATCAAAATGGGTCTCACTAACCAACCAACAAACCACTTACGTACTGGAATTGTGAAGTACCAGTTCCTTCTTATAATCCCTTTAGATCCAACTTCGATCTAAAGTCTACAGCCTTCAACCTTTTCTTAGAGATGAACTAGTTGAGATCTAACTACTCCTTTAAGAGTATATGTATAAAATAAGAGCAATAAGAATGCTTAAGAGTGATAAACTAAAGGCTTGAAAAGTGACTTCGCGCGTGAGAATCTAGAGCCTTTCTTTGAATCTGCACTCTTGTATTTATAGAGGTGATTAGGGTTTAGCCGTTGGAGAGCTAATCTAATCAGATCCTCCATTTAGGGAAGCTTTCAATCAATCAATTCCCTAATTGATTGATTGGGTTGGTGGGATCCTTGGATTGATTGACTTCAAAACTTTCCAATCCTGATCTTGTTGACTTGATTTAAATCACCAACGGTCAAGTGCTTCCAATGCCTAACTCCGATTCTCTCCAGAGAAGGCAGGACCAGGCACCAGGTAACCACAATGTCTTCTGGTCCAGAGTTGGTTAAGAAACAGATTACTCAGGAGAATCAGGAGATGATTCTGAGCATCTTATGTTTCACCAGACTCGTCTGGTCTGGGGAAGATCCTTTGCCTCTGGTCAGTCTCATCTGGTGAAGTCTTCTGATGGAGTCATCTGGTGAAGTCCTCTGGAAGGTCTTCTGGTAGGTCTTCTGGTGACTCTTCTGGTGAAGTTTTCTGGTCTGGCAGTTCCCCTAGGCTAAGTCCTAATCTAGTTCCTCATCTGGCTAACAGGTCCAGATGGTCCTATTACATTCTCTGGTTTGTTTTAACTCATCAAAACTAACAACTTTTATCCTAACAGGTTTGCAGGTAAAGCAAACAGAGAAGAGAATCTTCATTAATCAAGCAAAGTACATCAGAAACATGTTAGAAAAATTTGGAATAGGATCTAGCAAGGTTGCCAAGATTCCTATGATGACAAATTTTACCATGGATCCAGATGAGTCTGGAGAAAGTGTGGATCAGACTCAGTACAGAGCATTTATTGATTCTCTTCTGTACCTGACTGCATGCAGACCAGATATCACTTTTGTTGTAGGTGTGTGTGCCAGATTTCAAGCTAACACTACAAGAAAATGCATTTATTATAACGAATTTATTTGTAACCATTGTTTAAATGGTTACAAAAGATAAGTTATCGTAATAAAAATAAAATTTCGTTACAAAAAGATAACTAATTGTAACGAAAATAAAATTTCGTTAGAAAAAGATAACTTATGGTAACGAAAATAAAATTTCGTTACAAAAAGACAACTTATCGTAACGAAAATAAATTTTCATTACAAAAAGACAACTTATCGTAACGAAAATAAAATTTCGTTACAAAAAGACAACTTATCGTAACGAAAATAATTTTTCGTACAAAAAGACAACTTATCGTAATGCAAATAAATTTTCGTTACAAAAATAACTTATCGTAACAAAAATAAAATTTCGTTACAAAAAGTCATATTTTAAATAACATTAGGTAATTGTAGTTACAAATAGTAAAGTGTTGGTTACAAACAATAAAAATGATATAATGTAATCTCTATCTAAATAATTATATAAAATCTGAATTGCCAAGGTCATATATATATATATATATATATATATATAAATATATATATATATATATATATATATATAAAGAATAATAATACCACTAATGTTAAACCTAATATTAAATAGGAAAGAACAGAATTTGGAACAGAAAAAATTAACCAAATTGCAATTAAAAAAACTACTGTTTGATTATTAGGTTCAAAATGTATATTAAAGATGGTTGCTCTTATCCTAAGTTAATAGTCATAGTGAGAATTATCACAATGTCTAATTAAATGGGCTTTTATTTTTTCCATTCAATTGTTTATTCTATTTAATTATTGTTACAATTTTCTATTTGATAAGAATATGAGTATCATAACCTTGCATCTTATTTATGAAGACAAAGTATGGAGTCAAAATGGTTCATATATAAATTATCGAAGGGTATTAGTGGTTTTCACTAAAGAATATTAGTTGTTTTCACTGAAGTATATTAGTTGTTTTCACTAAACATTATTGGTTGTTTACTAAAAATAAACTTAAACTCTTAAATGATAACAACTAATACTATTTAGTGGAAACAACTAATACTCTTAGTGAAAACTAGTAATTCTTCTTTAATGATTTATATAAGAACCAATTTCACTCTATACATACTCATTTATGAATAGTTCTAGTGTGCTTTTGATTGAATGGTATGCACTTAAATATTGAAAAAAATACCTAAGGCAGAAATTAGTAATATCTCAAGAAATACCTAAACCTAAAAAGACATTTATTTTGAAATGGAAATAGTGTTTTTTTTTCACATTAATGACTTCTTAAGAATTCAATGCGGGTGAAAATGAAAGATGAATGTCATTGGATACGTACAAGATATTGCATGCATGCTTACCAAGTCCCCAATGTGAAATAAAATGGAAGTTCAAGGCTCAATGGAACTAAATTTAAATGTGGTTGGCTAAGAAGGAGTTAAACTAAAAGTTGGGAGCGTATGTTTTATATGAAAACACTTCATAATAAGTTTAACTTGAAATAGTTTTAGACACCGTTTGGTTTACGGGATATGATTGGATTAGAATGATTATCGAAAAACGGATAGACTAGAACTAGAGAATTTTGACAAGAACCAAATTTTCTGGAACGAATTGTACACGAGATAGTCGTTGTAGTCTATCCAGGGTCATGGTCCTGTGCAATCCCTCAAACCAAACACGAGATTACCTGGGATTATAAAGACAATCCCAGGCAATCCCTCAAACCAAACAACCCCTTAGAGTATCATTAATCTCATTAGGAGTATCATTAAACCTGTCAGGGGATCATTAGTCTGAGTTCAAGAAAATTTAAAACAATTTTCTTGAACTCAGACTAATGATACCCCTGATGAGATTAATGATACTCCCGATGAGATTAATGATACTTTAAAATTGTTTCATAATAAGCTTATCATGAACTATTTTCATATAATACTATCAAACCTGGATAATATCGACAAGGCTTTTAAGCTAGTAAATAATACTCTAATTCAAAATAGGTTTAATTCTATATTAATTCACGACTTTTAGACCCAATTTTAATTTAATTATGACTTTCAGTATTTTTATAAAAATTCACTACCTCTTTGATATACGCTTTTAAATTATAGTATAATTTTTTAACCATTCTCTTGCACTCTCTAAAACGATTTCATCCATGTAAAAACGTTTTTAATCTAATTGCTATCACACCATCACGAGTCAAAAAACTTTTGTTAAAAATACAAATCATGTATTGGATTGAAACAACTAAAGAGTTGGTAAATTTTCATAACAATATTAAAAAGTCGTTATTAAATTGAGATTGGGACAAAAGTTCGTGAATTAATATAGAATTAATCCTAAAAAATATCAGAGTAGGTTTTATATGAAAAAGCTTCATAATAAGCTTAACATGATATAATTTAGCGTATCATTAATCTCATCAGGAGTATCATTAAACCTGTCAGGGGTATCATTAGTCTGAGTTCAAATATATTTGCCAAAATATCATATTATTTGAGAAAAAATATATTTAGTGAAATATACGTGTAAAATATATAAAATATTTGGAAAATATATAAAATATTTTATTTGATTTAAAACTTTATGCGTAAACATACGTGTAAAATATCATATTATCATTATATCTTTGATTTAAACATACGTGTAAAATATATAAAATATTATATTTGATTTAAAACTTTATGTGTATTTAATTATCATTAAATTAATATTTTAATATCATAAGGGGTAGTTAAGAAAAAGTTATCTTTTCAAATAATAAATGCACTCCAATACCCTGTACACGATTATATATACACTGATATACTTATATTTATATATATTTTTTTATTGGGTTAATTACAAAAAAAATCACGAACATTTTAGTTTTTATCAATTACAACATGAACTTTTAAAGTTTGCAATTTAATACGCGAACTATTTTATTGTTGCAATTCTATACATGATGTAAATTTTTTGCAACACTTATGCTTGAATTGCAATCAGAGCCAACACCAAAGACACGTCTCACGCCACGAATGATGTTAGTTATTTTATTAAAGAGTAATAGATTAAAGTTATTAGTTGTTTTATTAAAATATATTAGTTATTTTACTATAAAATATTAGCTGTAAACCAATTTAATGGTAAAATTGATTCACACAACAATAATACATTTAAATAACAAATTATTTTGACGACATTTCATATTTGGTGGTAGCTTCAGATGCCATGTAAACGTAGGTATCGCAAAAAAAAAATTACACCATGTATCGAATTGCAATCGTAAATTTAGTTCGTGTATCAAATTGCAAACATTAAAACTTTACGTTGTAATTGATAAAGACTATAAAGTTCGTGATTTGTTTTGCAATTAACCCTTTTTTATTTTTCATATATTTTCACGATTAAGGGGATAAAGATTGGAGGCAGATTCACAAAAATCTTGGTAATCTTTTTTGGAGATTACCGGGAAGAGATGGTGCGCGGAAACCTATTTTATCTACTTCTTTAAATCAGAGATCGATGAATCCTTCGAAGAATCCGAGCGAAATCTCTAACTTTTGGAAAAGAAATCCCAAATTTCCCTCAAATCCTTGACGAAATCCTTCAGGTTTTTGGGAAATAAAATCACACAAAGTCCTTCAATTGGAGAAGGTATAGTATTTCTACGTTCAAATTCGGTAGTAATTGTGGGCATAACTAGGGAGGAGAATTATTTTCAGGTGCGTTTTTCTCTTAATTGTAGTCCTAGTTTTCGCTAATATGTTCCTAGTGCTTTCAATTGAATTGAAGGCAGCGTCCATTGAACTATGATTTGAAATTAAATTCATCAAATTTACTTTTTTAGATTGGGATGATTAATTTGGTTTTCTGTTATTTTATCACAATGCTTTGATTCAAGTAATTTTATGCTTAAAGAACATGTACTCTGAGGCATTAGTGGCAGTGATTAAATTTTCATTTGTTTCCATTCTGTCATTTGTATTTAGAATCCTAAAAGAATATCTTCACCCTAAATTGTCTTTGAGATTTTAAAGTGCTTCAGATCCTCATTAGAATTTTTGTTTGCAACCCCGCTTGGAAAGCATTTTGTGGAATGGACATATTTCACTGCATTCATATATACAAAATAAAGACTTGGTAATAAGTAGAAAAAGATAGAGCTAGCTAAATCATTGTTACAAAGAAAGAGCCGATCACCTCATTTTTCCCTCTCTTTTTGTTTAACACTTACTCATCTCCATCTCCAACACTTGCTCTAGTATATATAGCACTACAAGAGATACATATTTGCAGATGCAGTTAATTAATTGCTCTGCTATATTAATTGTTTGATGTATTATGAGTTATAAAAAGATTAAGGAATTAGTTGGGACTAACAAGAGCACTCTCATTGGTCGACATGCTGGTAAGACAGCTATAGTAGTACCTTTGCATTACATGGATTAGAGATTTTTCAACATATAACTAAAATTTGATAGACAACCATTTTTTTTTTTTTTTGCAAAATAAATTAGATTGTTATCTATAATTAGAAATAGTTGGAAATTATTATTTGAGAATTGACCAAACCTCTTTATTAAATTTAATTAGTTTCAATCAAGTTTGTTATATATGTTAATTTTTTGGCTTCAAAAACCGCGTTAGGCGCTGATTTTCTAGAATTCATAGAGTTCTTGAGCCACGCTTGATTTAGTTGTTTTGGTTTGGGAAGAATTTTGTATGAATATCTTGTGTTGTTTTTTAATCCCGTCGTACGGGTTACTTGAATTTGGGGTATTATTTGATTCAAATCAAGGCTAATTACCTAGATGACAGGTAGACACAGTGATAATATTTAAGTAATTAAGATGATTTAACCTGTCAAATGAGTATAATTTATACGATGTTCAAGTTGAACTTGAAAGGAAGAACATGTATACATAAATAAAGATTTTTTTTATGTTTAAAGTGAGGTAACATGTAGTGTTGGACTGAATCTCAACTCACACTTTATGAACTTTTGGAGATAATTTTCCCTCTTTAACCCATATAATTATTGGGAACATAACGTTCTTATCTATTTATACTCTATATGTGAATAGTTTTAGATATTAAATTTGCAATTGTTTATTTTGATGAGCTCTTGTTGTTGGTTGATTTCAATCTAGTTATTTGATAAAGAGTTTTGGAGATAAATTTGTGATTGACTTTTTGTAAAAGTTTTATATGGGTTAAACTCAAGCATGTTTTATTTTTTTAATTTTAGCATCTTATTGTTTTTCATCCCATCTTCAGGCTTTTACTTGTAAGGTTGGGATTAACCTTGAGTCGAGTTTGTGTCCCACCTTTGGAACCATCTATATATAGTTTCTTGTTTCTTTTCTTATATAGAATCACACTTATTGGTTTGTTGTTGTGTAATTTTTTAGGACAATGAAGTTTCAATTTTGATCGTGGGATAAGAAGAAAAATCAAGACTTCAAGTTCAACTCAATAGTTTTGAAGGATACTTTTTTTTTAATTCATGTTATTGTGTACATTGAGGTTTTTAAAATACATTGATATTTTTCTTATGAATTTGTTGATACTATTGACTTGAATGTTATTGGAGAATTGCTATTTTCTTGAAATAGAATTGTTATATTATGATTACTTATTGATCATATAATTTTTTCCATTGTGATCCTTTATTATTTATATGTTATTTGTAACCATAGTAAATGTAACGAAAGATTCGGGAAAAATTAAATATTTAAATACCAATATATTACTTTATGTAACATTTTATTTGTAACGAAAATAATTTTTGGTAACGAAATTTTTGTTATCATTACTAAATTTTTTGTAACGAAAAACATTTTGTTACAATTGAATTTGTAACAAAAATAATTTTTGCTAACGAAATTTTTGTTATCATTACTAAATTTTTTGTAACGAAAAAGATTTCGTTACAATTGTATTTGTAACGAAAATAATTTTTGGTAACGAAATTTTTGTTATACTAAAATTTTTGTAACGAAATTGTTATTTTTTTCGTTACAAAAACTTTTTGCGACGGACTTTAAATGACCAAGTTTTGTAACAAATGTTTTGTTACAAAAAGTTTTTGTAACCAAAAATGGACATTTTGTAACCAATTTTTTCCTTACAAAAAATGCATTTTCTTGTAGTGATAATCCTAAGAGGAGTCACCTGGAAGCAGCTAAGAAGATTTTGAAATATCTTAAGGGAATAGTTAATTTAGGGTTATGGTATCCTGCAGATGATAACTTTGAGTTAAGTGGATATTCAAATTCGGATTATTGTGGATGCAGAATTGATAGGAAGTCTACTAGTGGTACATGTCAATTTCTTGGAAATAAGTTAATATCCTGGTTTTCTAAGAAGCAGACTTCAGTTGCTAAATCTACTACAGAAGCAGAATACATGGCTGCAGGTAGCTGTTGTTCACAACTACTCTGGATTAGTCAGCATCTTAGGGACTACCAGATTAGGGCTAAGGATATTCCAATATTTTGTGATAGCAACAGTGCAATAGCCATTACTCAGAATCTAGTTCTTCACACCAGATGCAAACTTGTTGACATAAGGCATCATTTCATCAGAGATCATGTTGAGAAGGGAGATATAAGGATGAAAAAGATTGCAACAGAGAAGCAGAGAGCAGATATTCTCACTAAGCCTTTGGCAGAGACCAGATTCAGAGAACTAGCCTTTGAATTAGGGTTATTGGATCCAGAGACAGATTTATTTTAGGGGGAACACCAGAAAAGTATCCTTGATTTCAATTATACTTCCTTTATTTTTTTTTATACTAACCTGTCTCCAGATTAGATATATAAGAGAAGTTACATCTCCAGATAAGTTATGTACCAGATGACGTACATTACCAGACTCCAGATATGTCCCACCAGATGAGATGTAACATCAGAGTACTTGTGGTATCATCTGGTTACGATACCAGATGACGGGTAAGGATTTACTTTTCTGCCTCTGGTCATTGGAACACACTTTTCATTTTACTAAATACACCCAAAATATTTTATATTCAGAGTGTATTTGAAACTAGGGTCGTGGGCCTAGACAATCATTTTACTTTTTCTCTTGACTGCCACAAAACCCCTCGTACCCAGTCCCAATGACTATGCCACACACACAATTAAATCTGTAACTTGCCTAAATTAATCTTGGCCGTCAGATTTAATTAAAGTGTAATATGTCAATCAATTGACAAATTGATCTTGTCCCCTAAATTAATTTCTATTTCCACGCGTACATATATCAATTAATTTCAATTCCACGCGTACATCTCGTTTATAAACTAAATTTTCTTTATACTGTCTCTTAACTTTTTCAAACTTTCAAACCTAACTTCTCTCTACAATACAGTTTCTTCTCTATCTCTCTTTTTTCCACAGATATGGCACCCAAATGTAACTTTGATCCAGATTACATATGCAAAAAGTTGAAGACGGAGATGGCCGTCGATTTCTACTCCACATGCAACCCTGCCGCGTTGGAGATCTTGGAGTTATTGCATAAATCTGGGGTTGAAGACTTTGTTTCTGCTATCCCCAAAGGTCTTCGTACTTTGGATGGTTACGTCGCGCAATTCCTGGTGAGAATGAAGATTTTCGATGGAGAAATTGTTTCTAAGATTGATGGTGAGAAAGTTGTGTTTACTAAGCACAATTTTGGCAAGTTATTTGGCAATATTTCATCTACTGGTGTTGATCCACTGAAGTACAAGGAGAGTGAGGCAGTAGAATCGTTAAAGATCTTCGCTAGATCTTCTTGCAAGAACTTGACAAAGGGATTTCTGGATAAACATCTTCATCAAAAGTACAAGGTACTATTTGATATTGTTGTTAAGGTGTTGATGTGCGAGAACCATAGTACAGATGCCATCTTCACTGTCGTTTGTGTGTAATGAGAGCGATATTTGATGTGATTCAATGCAATTGGACCGAGTTTTTCTGGAATGTCCTGAGAAGGAATAAGGTAAAGGTTCAAGGAGAAGATTGTCCGAGCAAGCCAGGGGAGTTACAGTTCATTTTCAATGTGAATGTATATGTAGGGATGAAGCTTATATTGCTTCTGGACTATCTGTTTCCAGACAAGGTGTGGAAGGCTTCCTGGTACAAAGGCTTCAATAAGTCCAAGATCCTTTTCTGCAAGGATGGTCCTTTACATGGACACTCAGACTCAGATGGTGAAGGAGCCATCTTTGCTCAACCTCTACAAGTTGTTCCTTTCCCTGCCAAGGGTAAGAAGACTCAGAAGAAGAAGGCTGGAGCCCCTGCCCCTTCCAATATTGTTATTTTATTTCATCAGAGGATGACCAGATCCCCTTAACAGCTGCTTTAAAGAAGCAGAAGGGCAGTGGTGAAGAGTCTATTGCTTCACCAAAAGCGAGGAAAGGAGGCCCTACGAAGAAAAGGACCAGGCAAGAAGAAGGTGGTGCAAGCAAACCTTCTGCCAAGAAGCCCAGAACTATGTAGAGGGCAGAAAAGAAGAAAACACTCCTTGTGGATGAGCCTACAGAAGAGGAGGAATCTGATGAAGAGGGGGAGGTTCCTTTGAAGAGAAAGTCCAGGGCCAAGAGGGCCATCTTACAAGATGAATCCAGCTCTTCTCTGGATGCAGCTCTGGATCAAGCCCTAGATGAAGCTGCTCACATGGTGGAGGAAATTGTGTCCTCACCTGTAGCTCCAGAGGCCCCTGTGTCTGCCTCTGCAAATGTTCCAGCTGATGTTGACTCAGCTGAGGTAAACCACTCTTCCCAATCTCCTGTAAATCTTGTTTCTCCTTCCCTCTCTCCTCCAGAAACCCAAACTCAACCCATACCTCCTGTCTCTGGTACACAATCTTCACTACCAGAGCACACTTTTCAAAACTCTCCCTCTTCCACTCACACAGCCTCTCCCCCTCAAACCCAAAATCAAATACCTAATCCCTCACCTCCAGAAACGACCCCTGTACCAGAGGTACACTTACCTTCTTCTGGTACATATCAACCTTCATCCTCTACCCAAACTCACACTCAAACTCTTTCACAAAACCCTACTCAAACTGACCAAAACCCCCCTACATCCATGTCCTTGGGGTTCACTGGTCCTCCTCCCCCCCCCAGAGATTTGTCTAGTAATGATAGTGAAGATGAGGATGCTTCACTTGAGCCTCCCAACTTAGCCTCATCATCCTCTGCCCCTGGGCCCAAACCCTTTATCTTTAATGACAAAGATATGGGTCCCATTAGGCAGAGTATGAGTGTAAGTGCTCAGCTCTGGCTAAGAGAGCAGTTTCCAATCCTTCTGGAGAACTTACCCCTTCTAGCAGACCTGACTGGTGGAAAGGTCTGGAGCAAGGCCAGGCTAGAAGATGTTGAGGCCCTGGTAATGCTGCTAGAAGAGATGACCACGGCTGGCTTTACAACCTGGGAAATTGACATTAAGAAGAAGCTGAATGTGTAAAATCCAGTAGAGCTCGAGTCTGTTGTCTCTGCCAAAATTATTGTGAGGACTCTTCTCATCCAGAGAGGAGTGATGTTTTCCCCAGAGGGCCCCTCATACACCTTTGGCCCTCACTTCTCCTTCCCTCCAGAGCTGTACTCAGATGAGGAGGATTTTGATGTTTCTCCAGCCGTTCTGCAGAAGATGAAGATGTTCTTTAATGAACAAATTCAAGAAATTGGCAGATTTTCCAAGGCCATGCAATATCTGGGGCAAACTATGAAAGAGCACCAGATTAAGGAGGAAATGAAGCGTTTCTTGAAGCAGATTAAGGCAACCTTCGCCTCTGCTAAGGCCTCGTTCAAATCTGACTGTCTCTTTCTAAAGATGGATGTTCATGAGAGCCAGAAACAACTTCAACAGCATGTTCTGAACCAGTTGTGCCCAGTCTCTGTACTCAAAGTGGAGATGGCCTCCCAGATGCTAGAAAATGCCAGAATGAAAGACTCCCTGCAAGAGATGATGTTGAAGCAGGAGCGCCTGGTGGCTGAGGCACAGGCCTATCTGGATGAAGCTAAAAAGCTCAGAGATCTTCATTCTTCTTCCCACACTAAGTTGCCTGATTTGATAAGGCAGGTTGTTGAGCTCCTCATTGATGAAGTTAAATAGGGGGAAGAGAAAGCCAGAACTGATCTGGCAAGGAGCACTAATGAAACTCTCTTCAACCACTCTGGTCGCCTGGACCTGTTGGAGAACACTCTTGCTCAGGCTGAGCTGCAGAAGAAGAAGAAGAAGAAAGAGCTGAAATCTCTGGCTATGGCCAAGCAACTCACTGCTGAAGAAGAAACTCTAGACTCTGAACAGGACCCTGTTTCTATCCCTGGTCCTGCAAAGAGGAAGATCAGAAGGGTGAAGAAAAGCTTCTTAGAAGAGGTAGTTAAAGAAGCTGAGAAGAGATTTAAAGAAGAGACAAAAGAAGAGAAAGCTGCCAGGATAAGGAAAAACATTGATGAGGAACAAAGAAGAAGGTTTGAGAGAAGGCAAACTAAGAAGGCAAAAGAAGCTGGTCTTCCTGCTCCCAGTGGAAGTGCTAGTGGGAGTGCAAATGCAAGGAAGAAGAAGCCTGTTGTGGAAGTGATGGAGATCCTGCCTCTAAGGATAGAATGGTCTTTTGACTCTACTGTGCCTGTGCCCCTGATTGAGAGATGGAAAAAGGTTAAAACTCTCTAGTTTATCCAGCACTACATCCACAGGCCACCTCCATAAGATGAAGCTTTGATCAACAGGACCTTTCACTCATGGATGAAGGCATACGACTCTGACTTGTACAAGGAGCTGATGGACTCTACAATTGAGTTCAATCTGGAAGTTAATGCCCCTGAGTTTTACTATCTCAACACTCCGATGATTGGGGACCAGATTGACTGGGCAGAGCTCAAGAAACTTTACAAGACCAAGGTGTTGGTGAACTTCAGTCCTGCCAGTTCTTCAGAGATCAGAGCTGTTCAAGACCGTTTACTGGATTGGTTCCTTGTGCCAAAGGAAAACAGAAGATATGCTTAGATAGGAATTGCATTGTAATCTGTAATCTCATCTGTTCTTATTATTAATGAAATATCATATATATTCTGTCTCAAGACAACTTCTTGTTGTCTAATTATTTGTCTGATAAGATCTATTCTAAGGTCTTATCTCTTTTGTTTTTCATGCTTTATCTGTTTTGATCAGTTCTAGTTGTTGTTTTAACTTCATTAAAAAGAGTGAAATTGTTAGGAAAAATGTTGTTAGTTTTGATGAGTTAAACAAAACAGAAGATGTAATAGGACCATCTGGACCTGTTAGCCAGATGAGGAACTAGATTAAGACTTAGTCTATGGGGAACTGCCAGACCAGAAGACTTCACCAGAAGAGTCACCAGAAGACTTCACCAGTGGACTCCACCAGAAGACTTCACAGAGAAGATCAGACCAGAGGCAGAAGACCTTTCCCCAGACCAGACGAATCCAGACCAGATGAGTCTGGTGAAATAAAAGATACTCAGAGTCATCTCCAGATTCTAAGGGAAGAACTATTTCTTAACCGACTCTGGACCAGAGGACCTCTGGGTCACCTGGTGTCTGGTTCAGCCTACTCTGGAAGAATCAGAGTTGTGCAAAGGAAGCATTTGACCGTTGGTGTTTTGAATGAAGTCAACCATGATCGGATTGGAAAGTCTTTGAAGAAATTAATCCTAGGATCTCACCAACCCAATCAATCAATTAGGGAATTGATTGATTGAAGCTTCAATAAATAGAGATCTGATTAGATTAGCTCTCCAACGGCTAAACCCTAATCACCTCTATAAATACAAGAGTGCCAGTATTGAAGAAAGCTCTAGTTACGCGCACGAAGATCATACTCAAGCTTTAGTATTCACAAGCAATTAGCACTCAAATAGTTCTTAATACATATCTACTATTAAGGAGTTTTATAGTTGGATTATACTCAACCTGTTCATCTTGATAGATAAGGTTGGATTAGACTGTACTTTAGATCGAAGTTAGATCTAAAGTGTGTAACAAGGTGCTGGTACTTGACAATTGTTGGGATATGGTTTAGTTTTGATGATTTTCCAAAATCACATGTAATAGGTTTGAAAGCAGTCAGGATTGTATCTTTAGTTTCAGGTCAGGCTAGGTTATTTCTTAGTAGAATAGGCTGTCAGTTGAGAATAACTTAGGTGAGGAAGCACTCAGTCGAGGGGGAACTCAGCAACACAGCCTGAGGAAATCAAGATGACATCACAAGAAGGACTGACTGAAGCCATGGCAGAGACCTGAATCTGAAGAGAAGCCTGAAGGATGTCCCACTGAGTATAAACCTAGCTGATCTAAGCTAAGTCAGTGGACTACTCAGTGAAGAGCATTATCAGGAGGATCAGTGTTGTACCAAGTAGGCCCTGAAGGAGTCAGGCTATTGTGGTCAGGGAAGTTTGTCATTCAGCCTTATGACAAACTTCCTGGAAAGATCTTCAAGAGTCTACTGGAGGACAACTACACTGAAGACAACTGTGTCTACTGAAGATCTTCAAGTCAGTGGAGGATAAGCTATCTGAAGTCAGTGCGCCCTGATCAAGCTCACTGAACCAAAGATCCATTGGATTCAGTCCACATGGACCAATCAAGTCAAGACAGCATATCTGACACTGACAAGGACACATTCTAAGAAAAGTAGATGAAACCTATTAATTGTATGGATTCAAATGTAATTTCCTCCAACGGTTACATTTGAATCCACACTATAAATACAAGCTCATAGCTGCGGTTTGAAGTGTGTGTGAATGAGAAAAATCAACACCTACGAGTTGTGAACGTGTGAGAGGATAATGCATTTTCATGGGAGATATAAGGAGGCACATTTCACACCTTGTTCACAAACTATTAAGGTCCTCACAGATATATAAATGAGTGTTCAGCTTGTAACTCTTAGCTTAGAGTGGTTTTCCCAATCTTAGCTTTAAGCTAACACATTGTAAGGGAAAACCTCACCTAGTTGGAGAAAACCTAACTGAAACCAAAACCCTACTTGTCAGGTTTGTTGGTGGAAGTTGTTGTTAAGTTAGGAAGGAAGAAAGCAAGATCTGAGTGTATAGATCTGGGTGCACCTTGGCACGTAAAAAACAAGAATCCCAAGTTAGTGGATTTCCTGTTAAATTAGGCCCGTGGATGTAAGAGCTTGAGTCTCTAAACCACGTTAAACTAAGCGTTGTTTATTGTTTAAGTACTTACTAAAGTGTTGTGTAAAATTTGCTCACTGAGAGCATTGTTAAAGAAACTTTGGTTGAGTAATTTAGTCAGGAAGAACCAATCTCACTGACATGCTTAAGCAAGCACTAGAGAGTTCAGTCTCTCGAGTCACCGCGTTGCTTAGAGCATGAGTCTCCAAGTCTCCACACTGACTTGGTAGCTCAGCCTCTAAGCAGTGCAGTGACTTGAGTGTTCTCTCACTGAACTCATTCAGGGTGCAATGCAAAGTTTAAAAAAAATATTTCTCCTAAATTCCCATTTTGGTATTCGAAAATGGGACCATCAATTGGTATCAGAGCGGTTTGTTCACATGACCACTGATCCAGTTTTATTAAAAAAAATGGTCAGCCGAACAGATCTTAAACATGTTAAACTATGGGAATTTCTACATTTTTCAAACTATTACTTGTGTTCTAACATCATTCATGTAATAGAAAATCTTTTTGTTAGAAGTTTTGGAATCATAAAAAAGGGGGAAATTGTTGGGATATGGTTTAGTTTTGATGATTTACCAAAACCACATGTAATAGGTTTGAAAGCAGTCAGGATTGTATCTTTACTTTCAGGTCACGCTAGGTTATTTCTCTGTAGAATAGGTTGTCAGTTGAGAAGAACTCAGTTGAGGAAGCACTCAGTCGAGGGGGAACTCAGTGAGGGGGAACTCAGCAACACAACTTGAGGAAATCAAAATGACATCACAAGAATAACTGACTGAAGCCATGGCAGAGACCTGAATCTGAAGAGAAGCCTGAAGGTTGTCCTACTGAGTATAAACCTGGCAGATCTAAGCTAAGTCAGTGGACTACTCAGTGAAGAGCATGATCAGGAGGATCTGTGCTGTACCAAGTAGGCCCTGAAGGAGTCAGGCTACTGTGGTCAGGGAAGTTTGTCATTCAGCCTAATGACAAACTTCCTGGAAAGATCTTCAAGAGTCTACTAGAGGACAACTACACTGAAGATAATTATGTCTACTGAAGATCTTCAAGTCAGTGGAGGATAAGCTATCTGAAGTCAGTGCGCCCTGATCAAGCTCACTGAACCAAAGATCCGTTGGATTCAGTCCACGTGGAGCAATCAAGTCAAGACAACATATCTGACACTGACAAGGCCGCATTCCAAGAAAATTGGACCAACAGTTATGTTAGGATAAAAGTTGTTTAGTTTTGATGAGTTAAAACAAACTAGAAGATGTAATAGGACCATCTGGACCTGTTAGCCAGATGAGGAAATAGAATAGGACTTAGTCTAGGGGGAACTGCCAGACCAGAAGACTTCACAAGAAGAGTCACCAGAAGACCCCACCAGAGTACTTCATCAGAGGACTCCACCAGAAGACTTCATCAGAAGAGATAAACCAGAGGCAGAAGACCTTCCCCAGACCAGACGAGTCCGATCCAGACGAGTCTGGTGGAACAAAAGATGCTCAGAATCATCTCCTAACTCTACTGAGTATTCTGGTTCTTAACCGACTCTGAACCAGAAGACATCGAGGTTGCTTAGTGTCTGATCCTGCCTTCTCTGGAAGTATCAGAGTTAGGCATTGGAAGCATTTGACCGTTGGTAATTCAAATCAAGTCAAACAAGACCGGATTGGAAAGTATTTGAAGTAAATCAATCCAAGGATCTCACCAACCCAATCAATCAATTAGGGAATTGATTGATTGAAGCTTCCTTAATTAGAGATTTGATTGGATTAGCTCTCCAACGGCTAATTCCTAAACATCTCTATAAATACAAGAGTGCAGTTTTGAGGAAAGGCTCTAGAGATCTCTCACGCGCACGAAGCTATATTCAAGCCTTAGTTCTCATCACTCAAAGGACTCTTATTATTGTTAATATATTCTATTCACTCATTAAGGAGTATTGAATCTCAACCTATTCATCTTTTAAGATAAGATTGAAGACTGTGAGGCTTTAGATCGAAGTTCGATCAAAAGATTATTGTAAGAAGGAACTGGTACTTCACAATTCCAGTGCGCAAGTTGTTGGTTGGTTGGTAGTAAGGCCCCTTTAAAGAAAGGAGAGTGGACGTAGGATCATTATATCCGAACCACTATACATCTGGTCTTATTTATTGCTTTCCTTTATATTACTTTTCCTTTAGTGCTCTTATAAAAAGATTTTGTAAAAGACTTAACTTTAAAGGTTCCGCAATTAATCTATCAAGTGGGACCAACAAGTGGTATCAGAGCAGTGTGTCCTAGACCACTGCTTTGTAAAGCTTTTTGGTGGTCACCGGGCAGATCCATTGCTCTTTATTGTTTTTTATTAAATTCTTGTTAAATTCTTTTAGAAAAATGTCTTCAAAATCTTCTTACAAGAGCCGTAAGTTACCAGAATTCTCTTTCGAGGATTATAGTCATTGGAGCTTCATGATGAGTAATCATCTTGGAGTTATCCACCACCGCATGTTAGATGTGGTAGAAAGTGGCCCAATCAAATTTTACTGGACTCCCATTGATGATGACAGGTCTGAGTCCAGGGCAGAAACCAGTGAATCTGCAGAGGAGAGAACTGGTGAACGAGTTGCGAGACAGAAGATATTAAAGAAAAAGGATGAGCTTGACAATGATGAGAGGAAATTATACAACTTGGACCAAGTGGCAAGAACAGAGATCATAAATACTCTCACAAAGGAGGTGATTGAAAAGGTCAGAACATGTGCCACGGCCAAGGAGATGTGGGACAAGTTGGCATTGCTCTGTGAGGGAACAGGGAAGATCAAGGACAACAAGCTCCAGGCTGTTCAACACTCATTTGACACCTTCAAAATGAAACCAGATGAGACAATTGACCAGCTGGATATGCCTCTCATTAATCTCCTCAATAAGGCTAGTGCCTTAGGTAGGACCTATTCTGAGAAATAAATAAATAGTAAAATATTACGATCACTAACCAGCAGGTGGAGAATCAAAGTCACCGTGATTAAAGACAACAAGGATCTCAACACTCTGAATCATCATCTTCTGTTGTCTGATCTCAAAGCATATGAATGTGATCTTCAAGAGGAGGATCAAACAGAAGAGGTTTCCTCTTCTGGTCAGAAAGGAGTTGCTTTCTCCTCAACCATCAAGTCAGATGATAAGCCAAAGGAGTCTGCTGCAGATGACCTGAGTCTCAAGGAGCAGGTAGCCCTTATAACTCGTAAACTTGATAAAATGAGTTCAAAATATGGCAGGTACAAACTACCTTATGCTTATCTAATTCCAAATATACTGAATCCTCTCATTCATCTGGTAACTCCAGAGAGTCTGATATGCAACAAATGTTATCAGATCTCCAAAATTGTGTTCAATTATGTCAAAAACTTGAGAAAGAGAATGGTAGGCTCAGAGCTGAAGTTCAATCCTTATCTCATGAGCAAAAATCCACCAGAGAACTCATGAAAGATCATTCCAAAGAAGTTTCTGAACTTCAGGAAAAGATCACAGAAAGAGATACTCTGGTAGACCAGCACATGAAAGAAATAAACTCTCAGGAAGATGAGTTCAATGAACTTAGAGCCAAATACCAGACTCTTATCAAAGGAAAATAGATTGAACAAACCATTGAGGAGATACCTATGCCCAGAGAAGCTCCATGGAGTTGAACCTAAGTAGATTAGGGGATCTCAGAGGAGACACTCAAGAAGAGGGAATCTCAATCAGAATAGGAATACTCAGAGAAGGAATTTTGGACAACAGAACTATCATCAGAACCAGGGACGCCAGAGATAATTTTCTCAGAAAAATCAATTTCAGAACAAATACACTCAGAGAAACTATAATCACCAGAGAAGATATAGTCTTCATCAGAACCAGAGACCCATCTATAGAAAACCAACTGATCTGGGTAGTTATGACACCAGAGATGGTTCTTCTAGGATGTATCCTTACAACCAGACCTTTAAGACCATGTCTTTGAAGCAGGCCATTCCAAAGGCCAGATTTGAGAAAAGATACACCAGACCTGTTTATAGAAAAGGTGTTCTTATCAGACCAGTAGCTCAATATGTCATTGTTAGAGGACATGTGCTGGTAGATAGATTTGGAAGGAAGATAAGATCTCCTCATCCAGCAAGGGATGATCTTTATCTTTGGATTCCTACAAAACCTGCAACTAACCAATCAGGACCCAGCTCTAGTAGGGGACCTAATTGATCTCTCCGCAGGAGAATAAGAGCCCATTGGAGAAAGGATTTTCAAGCAACCATGTCTGGTACATTGATAGTGGATGTTCCAAGCACATGACATTTGAGAAAGATCATCTCCAGGATTTCAAGCCACTGAATGGGCCAAGAGTGATGTTTGGTGACAACAACTATGGAGTCACCAGAGGCGTTGGAAAGTTGACCTTTAATGGTGTTTCTATAGATGAAGTCTACTACGTTGAAGGACTCAAGCATAATCTGCTTCCAGTATCCCAATTCTGTGACAAGGGATATTCAGTAAAGTTTTCTAGTGATTCATGCACTGTCTTTTCTTCTGATTATAATGATATCTTGCTTATAGGCTTGAGGAAGGGTAACATTTATCTTGCAGATTTTAGCAGTTGCCCAAGAAATGCTTGCCTAGTTGCAAAGGGACCTGCAGAAGACAGTTGGTTATGGCACAAGAGATTGAGCCATCTTAACTTCAAAGCACTGAACAAGATTGCCAGAAAAGGTCTAGTTCGAGGTCTTCCTAATGAAGTGTTTGAGAAGGATCAGGTTTGTGGTTCATGCCAGAAGGGTAAACAACCCAAGACTTCCTTTAAGGATGTCCAGAGCACAACCACAACCAGAGTACTTCAACTACTTCACATGGACCTGTTTGGACATGTTTCTCCTCTTAGTTTCAGTGGTAGGAAGTACACCTTGGTGATAGTAGATGACTTTTCAAGATACACTTGGGTAGTGTTCTTGTTTAAGAAAAATGAAACTATCACTAAGCTGCCAGAGTTCTTCAAGCAGATTCAGAATGAGCAGAACCAGAGCATTGTAAGGATCAGAAGTGATAAAGGGACAGAGTTTTTGAATTCACACATTACAGAGTATTGCAAGGATAATAGAATTTTTCATGAGACATCTGCTGCCAGGACACCCCAACAGAATGGAGTAGCAGAAAGAAGGAACAGAACCCTCAAGGAAGCTGTAAGGACTCTTCTAGCAGAGTACAACACACCACAGAGATTTTGGGCAGAAGCTATCAACACAGCCTGCTACACTCAGAACAGATGCCTAATTGCCCAGAGACATAGTAAGACTCCATACGAGGTATGGAAAGGTAAAACCCCATCTATTTCATATTTTCATATTTTTGGATGCAAGTGTTTTATCCATGATAATGGGAAATCCAAAAAAAAAAACTTTTGATGCTAAAGTAGCAGATGGAATATTCTTAGGATATTCCAGCACCAGTAAAGCATTCAAAGTCTTTAATAGGAATTCACTTTGTGTGGAGGAAACATCTTATGTTGTTTTTTATGAATCTGCTTTTGAGTGCAAGGTAGAGTTAAAGTCTTCTGATGAGACACAGAATCAGACTACTCCCAGAGTAATCAAGGTCAATCCACCTATTCTTGATTCAGATTCAGATTCAGATGATGGCCCATCTTCTGATTCTCTGAAGCAGAAGTCTTCACAAGGAGCAGGACCAGAAGAGGTTAGAACTCCAGTAGGGGGAAGCACTCCTGTAGTTGGTGATACTCACCAAGGTACTGCAGTAGATGGTCAATCAAGCAAGGCCACGGGAAGGAGGACCATGGTTGATCACCCCAATGACCTGATAATTGGAGATCCAGCTAAGGGTGTCCAGACTAGGAGAACTATTAACTTAGCTGCCTTATTCAGTTGCTATGTGTCCTTGATTGAGCCCAAGAATATCAAGGAGGTACTGCAAGATTCAAATTGGATTGTTGTTGTGCAAGAGGAGTTGAATCAATTCACTAGACAGGATGTTTGGGAGCTGGTAGACAGACCAAGACATCAAAAGGTGATAGGCACTAAGTGGGTTTTCAAGAATAAGAAAGATGAGAATGATGTCATTACTAGGAACAATTCTCAGTCTGAAGGAATAGACTATGATGAGATATTTTCTCCTGTTGCCAGACTAGAAGCCATCAGATTATTTCTAGCATATACTGCTCACATGAAGTTCAAAGTATACCAGATGGATGTGAAATCTGCCTTTCTTAATGGGATTCTCATTGAGGAAGTGTATATGGAACAACCTCCTGGTTTTGAACAAGGTGACAAGATGTTTAAGCTTAAGAAGGCTCTTTATGGGCTGAAGTAGGCACCCAGAGCATGGTATGACACTCTATCTCAATTTCTTCTGGACAATGGTTTTACCAAGGGTAAGATTGATAGGACCTTGTTTAGGAAAGAAGAAGGAAAGGACATCCTTCTGGTCCAAATATATATTGATGACATTATATTTGGATCCCCTAACAAGAAGCTATGTGAGAAGTTTGGTGAACTCATGCAGAGTCAGTTTGAAATGTCTATGATGTGTGAGATGAATTATTTCTTAGGTTTGCAGGTAAGTCAATCAGAGAAGGGAATTTTTATAAATCAAGCAAAGTACATCAGAAACATGTTAGAGAAATTTGGAGTAGGATCTAGCAAAGCAGCCAAGATTCCTATGATGACAAATTTCAACATGTATGTATCCAGATGAGTCTGGAGACAGTGTGGACCAGACTCAGTATAGGGCACTTATTGGTTCTCTTCTGAATCTGACTACAAGCAGACAAGATATAACCTTTGTTGTTGGTGTGTGTGCCAGATTTCAAGGCAATCCTAAGAAAAGTCACCTGGAAGCAGCTAGGAAGATATTGAAATATCTTAAGGGAACAGTGAATTTGGGGTTGTGGTATCCTACAGATGACAACCTAGAGTTAAGTGGTTATTCGGATTCAAATTATGGTAGGTGCAGAATTGATAGGAAGTCTACAAGTGGAACATGCCAATTTTTTGGGAATAAATTGGTATCTTGGTTTTCTAAGAAGCAAACTTCAGTTGCTACATCAACAACAGAAGCAGAGTACATGGCTGCAGGTAGCTGTTGTTCACAACTACTCTTGATTAGTCAGCAGCTTAGGGACTACCAGATTAGGGCTAAGGATATTCCAATATTTTGTGATAGCAACAGTGCAATAGCAATCACCCAGAATCCAGTTCTTCATACCAGATGCAAACATGTTGATATAAGGCATCATTTTATCAGAGACCATGTTGAGAAGGGAGACATAAGGATGGAAAAGATTGCAACAGAGAAGCAGAGAGCAGATATTCTCACAAAGCGTTTGGCTGAGACCAGATTCAGAGAGTTAGCATTTGAGTTAGGTTTGTTGGACCCAGAGACAGAATTGGTTTAGGGGGAACATCAGAGAAGTATCCTTTATTTCAATTATACATACTTTACTATTTTATCTATTTACAATGCCCACAGATTAGATATACCAGGGAAGTTTCATCTCTAGATGAGACATGTACCAGATGAGTTACATCCCAGATGAGGTACAGAGTATGATTCCAGAAGATATTCGGAGTTTATTCTGACCAGAACCAGATGGGTTTCCATCAGATGAGATGTTACACCAGGATAATCGAGGTATCATCTGGAGATGTTACACCAGGATAATCGAGGTATCATCTGGTTACAAAATCAGATGACAGGTATGTATTTACTTCTCTGGCCTCTGATCATTGGGATACACTTTTCAAATTAGTAAATACACTCAAAACGTTTCATCTTCAGGGTGTATTTAAGACTAAGGTAGAGGGCTTAGGCAATCATTTCGCTTTTTCTCTTGACTGCCACAAAACCCCTCGAACCCAGTCCCAATGACCATGCCCACGCACCAAATTAAATCTGTACTTCGCCTTTTAATCTTGGCCGTCAGATTTAATTACCGTGCAATATGTCAATCAATTCAAAAATTGATTTTGTCCCCTAAATTTAATTTTAACCTTACACGTGTTCACACTTCATTATAATTCAAAGCCACGCGTCTGTTCCAATTTAAACTTGAATTTTTTTTCATTCTGTTATTTCACTTGTTCAATATTTTCAAACCCTAACTTCTCTTTGCAAGTTTTGTGTTCTCTCTCTCTCTCTCTCTCTCTTTCAGAAATGGCACCCAAATGCAACTTCGACCCTGATCATGTTTGCAAGAAACTCAAGACGGAGATGGTGGTTGACTTCTACACCACCAAGAATCCTGCAGCGTTAGCAATTTTGGAATTGCTACAAAAATCTGGGGTAGAAGACTTATTTTCCTCAGTTCCCAAGGGATTTTGCACTTTGGATGGGTACGCTGCCCAATTTCTTGTACGGATGAAGATTCATGAAGACCACATCTCATCCAAGATTGATAAAGAGGATATCGTCTTCTCGAAGCACTATTTCTGCAAACTTTTTGGTAATATCTCTTTGGAAGGAGTTGACCCATTGAATTACAAGGAGGATGAAGCTATTGAATCCTTCAAGTTGTTTGCCAGATGACTTGAAGCGAATATACTAGCTTTTACTAGTAGCTTCCCCGCAAGAGTACGGGTTCACTGTAGTAGTGGCAAGTATAGGGACCAAGTATTATCGAACCCAAGGGAAAGTGTGTATGTGAATAGATCCCTAAAGATCTACGCGTCGTAGTTAATATGAGTGTATGTTTGGGGATTGAAAATTAAAAGAATTAAGTCTAAACTAAATTACTCTACGAATGCAAAAGGAAAATTAAACTAAGTATCTAAGGTGTGTATGCAAGTATGAGATGGTGATGCTCAGGATAGGAATCCCTACGTATACTAACGGAGCAGGTACATAATCAGAATAACTGTGACACACAAGAATTAACCTAAGTAAAAGAATGCAAAGTGAAAGCTCAAGATTCTAAACCCTAATACTTTACCCTAACACTCGACTTCACTAATCCACTAACAAGTTAATGGATTGTGCTCAATTAATGAGACCCTAATTTAACTAAGGTGATGCGGTCGTCCTCCTTCGCTAAACCGGTAGATGAATTAACCCTTTCTAAACCTTCTCGTTAAGACTACTAATTGTTATCGAGTGATGCGATCGTCCTCTCTCTAACACTTTCATACGAAAATCAAAGGTAAAGTTAAGATTAATTATAAGAATTCATTAATTAAGAGAATTAAAACTAACGTCACGAGTTACCCTAATTACGTACCCACATCCTACTTCTACGAGTTCATCCTACCCTAAGCATACAAGGGTTTTAGCCGGACATGGTTTTAACAAACATAAAAGCAATAGAAGAAACAACAAACATAAACATAATGAATTGAATGAAGAAAATAAGAAACATGAACTAGGGTTTTAAAAGAAAATAAATACTCAGAACTGAAATTTAATTAACTAAAACGAAGTTTCAAAGTGTTCAAAGAAATCAAACTAACGAAAAGAAACTAAGAATTCGTATGCAAAACCTCAACAAAACGTAAATAAAGCTTGCTTCAAAACATGTTTGGAAGAGATATATATAGGCAACGGGCCAATTCGTGAACTCGTGGGCCGAAAAATGAAAGTTGGAAAAATTGCCTTGGAAGCGCTCGAGCAGACACGCTCGAGCGGGTCGCTCGAGCTGATGTGGTCGAGCGGATCTGGTGCTCGAGCGGGGCGCTCGAGCTCTCTTGGTCGTGCGGTTTTGATGCTCGAGCGGGGGCTCGAGCTACCTCCCTCGAGCGGCCCAAACATTCTGTATGTTTTTAAGCGCTCGATCTACTTCACTCGAGCGGGGCGCTCGAGTGACGATGCTCGAATGGGTCTTCCTTCCTTTGCAACCAACACTTTTCTTCACACGTACTAATACCAATCATATTTCTTCGATATCTTCTCATCCGGGCGTCCGTTTGAGTCGATTCAAAGTCCTACGAACTCCTCTTTTCGCCCTCTATTCACCTATGAGTATCAAAGAGACAAATTCATCAATGTATAGAAATAGTACTCATTTGGTTCTGAAAACTCAATTAATTCGACCAAAATTAGGGCGTTTCTAGCTACGAATCATGACAATTTCACGCCTAATCAACCCCCCAAACTTACCATATTGCTTGTCCCCAAGCAATGAAATAATAAGTCAAGTGAAATTGTTAGGGATGAGTCAAAGAATCAATCATACAAGCTAATGAACTCGAGCTTCAAAAATCACACCCGTATACTCACTCACTTTCCTCTATCATACTCATGCAATAATAACAAGAAACACCAAGATCAAGGATGGATGTGCACTCAACGATGTGTTTCGCTCCCTCACAATCCTAAGAGGAGTCAACTGGAAGCAGCTAGGAAGATTTTGAAGTATCTTAAGGGAATAATTAATTTGGGGTTATGGTTGTTGATAGGCAAACATAAGTCGATGATTGGCGAACAGAGATTAAAGCCCTAATAAGGATTACGAGAAATCAACCCCAAATCAAAGATGATCAACAAATAAAATCAAGTCGGGGTGCATAAATCGATCCCGGGAGTGTATAAACTGACGAACAACTCTATTGACGAACAACATACTGGCGAACAGGTTTTAAGGCCCGAGACCAGATATGAACATTCTGCCAAGTCACTGATGACGAGCAACATTGTCAAAAGGTGGTACATCTACCAGCCTAAGGGGTGTATGTCGACGAACAAAGGACCAAGATCCCAAAGTCCAACTGTGTAAAACACAAAGGCGAACAACTTCTGAGCCATAACCTCAAAAGACGAACAACTTTTATAAAAGAAAAAAAAAACCATCCTGGATCAACTAAGCCGACCTGGGCGAACAACAATGAAGTCCGAGATAAGACCAATGAAGACTTTGTAACTAAGATTCAGCTTAGATAATGTCAAACTAAGGTCAAAGGACACTTGTCAAGCATGCAGGCTAGGGAGACCAAGAGTCATAGACACCTCATGCTTGCTAGTCTCTATAAATAGTTGTTCTCCAGCCTAAGAAATACAAGTTCAAATTTATAAATACTCCCAAAACACACACTAACACACCTAAACGTGCACACATACGAAATTAATACGATTTTGACTTTCGTATTTTCGATTTCATAACCCGAGTCTTCGATTTACCATATACGGTGGTAATCAATCACACAAAATTGATTGGTGATCTTAAACCGAACTAAAACAGTCACTAATCCACCCGATTAAATTTTATCACCAATAAATTGGCGCTAGAAGGAGGGCTCCGAACCTTCGATTCAGTGTGATTAATCAAGAACTTCAAGTTAAAGACTTGAAGATTTGAAGAAAGTTTCAAGAAACATTTGAAGATTCAAATAGAAGTGTTCTTGGTGTTCTTGGTGTTCTTCATCACAAAAACAAACACAAATTAATTCAAAATGGCTCAATCCAAAGAAACCCAAGCATCACGCTTGTCAAGGAGTGCATCTCCCACTCGAGCTTCGTCGGCCGACCACCAGGATCGTAATCCCAAGCATGCGAACAGATCGCAGCACACTGCCATAACTCATAATCTCCCACCCGAAATGGAGGCCCTGGCGAACAACCCTAACGAACTGACCAAGACCATTGCTGCTCTCCAAGCTCTTAAGAGACAACAAGATCAGAATAGGCCATCACAAGTGAGGCCTAAGGATAGACCCATAGAAGTTGTTAGGGCCAGGTCAGCCAGGGGCGAACAACACGAGGTGAACAGTGCCCAGGTCAGGCGGGATAAAGGCAAAGCCAAGATGGTCGAACCAAGAGAAGGCCAGGCTGAATCTGTTCGTGGGCGAACAACAATGTCGAGTCATGGAACTACCCGTTCCAGTGCCCATGACAGACTTGTCCAACCCCAACAACAGGAGAAAGTTGCTCGCCAGGAGGTTGAGCGTGGGCGAGCAACATTTGAACAACCACGCCCATCAGTTCATGATAGACTCTCTCAGTCTGCCTTCAGGCGTCTAGGGCCAAATGCGGCGAGCAACCCTAGAAAACAGCTCCAGGACTTACCCACTCCGAGTGAGGGACTGCGACGAGCAGAAAGGTTGGTACCTTTACTCGCCGAACAGCCTCCAAGCCAGGGGGCATCTTTGGATGAGCTATCAAGTTTAAGAAGGGCAGTGGAGAGCATGCAGGGGTAGTTGGACCAACAAAAATGAGTGGGAACGACCAGCTTGCCATCCTCACCACTATCACCTATCATTCTGAAAGCCCCGATTCAAAAGAAGGCCCAGTTCCCGGCAAGCATACAGTATGACGGTGTTGCTGATCCCAGAGTTCATCTGACGAAGTATTCAGATTATATGGTCTCGGTGAGAGCCAGCGATGCCACTCAATTCCGAAACTTCCCCTTAACTTTGGGGGATCGGGTGCACAAGTGGTTTTCGACGATGCCACCAGTATCTATCCACTCGTTCACTCAACTGAGTCGAGAGTTCCTTTCTCATTTCTCAACGGTGGGGTCATACTTGTCCCAGAAACACCGATTGTCGGACCTAAAATAAAATGACGACTAGTCAGATCGGGCATTCATGGAAAGGTTCGACAAGGTGTTGTTAGAGGGTGAACCCGTCAGTGAGGACACGAAAATTGTTGCCGTTATGGCCGGATTGAAGAAAGGATCAAAGCTATGGAAAGAGGTACGTCTAAAGTGCCCAAGAAGTTATGCCGAATTTAGAAATCAAGCCGGCATATTCGTTTCCATGCACGAGGCCTTGCAATCAAACTTGGGGGAGAACAAAGCTGATCCCAAGGAGAATAACAAGAAATCTGGCGTAACGAGCTATCGAGTCCCTAAAAACATGAAGACATTCACTAAAGGGACGGAGCTCAAGGAAAAGTTGAATCAAGTGCTAACAGTGTCAGTCGATACTGTTTTTATGAAAATGTGAAGGAGAAGGAGTTGCTTTTCCCTCCACGGAAAATCCGTTAGGACACCGGCAAACTCAACCCTAACAAGTATTGTGCCTACCATCAAAGCGTGGGGCACTTTACGAGTGAGTGTAGAGATTTACTCAAGCAGCTGTGGCGGTTCTACGAGGAGGGGAAACTTTCCGACTTTGTTAAAAGACAACCCGGAAAAAGAGTCCCGGAGAACAACTCTGAGGATGAGGATGATCAACCTCAGAAAAACAATAAACCAGGACGACCAGTTCCTAACATTCCTGCTCGTCCGTTGGAAGACTTATACATGATGGAACCCGCAGGCCCCACAAGAGGGTGTTCTGATGGACGACCACCAATCTCCAACCGAAAGAGAAAGGCTGAGTTACTAGCGATCGATCAAGTCCAAGAAATGGGGGTTAAACCGTCTATAATGCAGACAACAGAATTGAATTTCACCGAAAATAACTTGGAAGGAATATTAACTCCGCACAACGATTCGCTCGTAATCTGTGCAAAGATTATGGGAACACGAGTCCACAGATTGTTGGTGGACACCGGAGCCTACACTAACATCCTATTCAAAAAGACACTCGATCACTTTGGAGATTATTCGGGCTATATCAGGGATTCAACTCACAAAATTGTAGGCTTTGGGAATGCTGTAACACTCCCGTTGGGAATAGTTACTTTAGCAGTACAACTTGTAACGGCCAACGAACCCGAGAAAAATATTACAAGAATGGTTGACTTCTTGGTTGTAGACCAGGATTCAACTTATAACGGCTTTCTTGGTCGACCCTTTTTAAATGAATTCAAAGCTGCATGTTCCACTTATCACTATTGTTTGAAATTCCCAACATCAAGTGGAGCAGGCACAATCAAAGGAGATCAAAGAAAAGCTAGGGAATGTCTCCTACAGTTGCAGGCCAAACATGCATTAGTATCCATGATGGAGGCCACAACAAGCTATCCTGCTGATGAACCATCAATACTGGAGAACATGATGGACATAGAGGACCACATGGATATTGACGAGCAACTTCGTGGCGAGCAGGTGTTGGACGAGCAACTCCTTACCACCCATGAGGAACATCATTCTGACGAACAATAAAAGGGTGGTAACGAGCAACACACGCCAGGTGACTTGGAGGGCCAGGTGTTGACTAACAACAATGAGTCAGAACCAACAGATGATCTAGATCCCCGCCTGGGAGCAGATCCCATGAACATCGAAAATGATTTCAACCCTGAGGGACCAATACTTGATCCTCGTTGGAAAGGACAAAAACGACGAGCAACTCCAGTAGAAGAACTGGAGGCGTTCAGAGTTAATCCTGAAAATAATGACCTCGAATTATATATAGGATCTGAGCTCCATGAGCCTTACAGATCCAGAATGAAAGAGTTCCTCAGTAAGAATCTAGATGTTTTTGCTTGGTCTTATGCAGACATGGTGGGGATAGATCCAAAATATGCTTGTCACAAGCTCAACATTAATCAAGCAAAGAGGCTTGTCCATCAAAAACGAAGAAAGTATGGCCCAAACAAGTATCAGGCTTTGAATGAAGAAGTAAAAAAGTTGTTAGACAACGACTTGATCCGACAAGCACTCTGTCCACAATGGGTAGCAAACCCAGTCCTTGTGAGGAAACCAAACGGGACCTGGAGGCTATGCATAGACTTTACAGATCTGAATGCAGCATGCCCGAAGGACAACTTTCCTCTCCCTCACATTGACCAGTTGGTGGACAGCACTGCAGGTCATGAAATGCTAACATTCATGGATGCCTTTGCTGGGTACCATCAAATTCCAATGCATCCAGACGATCAAGAGAACACAACCTTTTATACAAATAAAAACTTGTGTTGGAAGAGAATGCCCTTTGGCCTCATCAACGCCGGAGCAACATACCAGAGGTTGGTGAACAAAATGTTCGACGAACAAATTGGAGTTACAGTAGAAGTCTATGTAGACGATTTCGTAGTCAAAAGCCCCCGAAAAGAAGACCATCTTCAACATTTGACCCAGGTGTTCGATATTCTTCGGCGTTACAATATGAAATTGAACCCGAAAAAGAGTAGTTTCGGAGTCCATTCCGGAAAATTCCTGGGCCATCTTGTTAGTCAACGAGGGATTGAAGCCAATCCAACAAAAGTCAAAGCCATCGTGGATATGCAACCACCATGTTCAATAAAAGAAGTGCAAAGGCTCACAGGATGCCTAGCAGCATTGAATCGATTCATATCCAGGTCGGGGGACAAATGCCGTCCATTCTTTGAAGCCATCAAAAAAGGACAGTTCACGTGGACTAGCAACTGTCAAAAGGCGTTCGACCAACTTAAAGACTACCTGGGAGATGTTAAAATCCTATCAAAACCCGTCCCAGGAGAAAAGCTATATTTATACTTGGCAGCGTCAGAAGTGGCCATCAGCTCCGTTCTGGTGCGAGATGACGGCAGGTTTCATCAACCCATTTACTACGTCAGTCAAGCTTTGCATGAGGCGGAGATCAAATACTCCCCAACCGAAAAATTAGCGTACGCACTTGTCATGAGTGTGAGGAAGTTACGACCATACTTCTTTGATCATCAAGTTGAAATGCTAACAACTTTCCCACTCAGACAAATTCTCCATCGCCCCGACACAGTTGGTCGCCTATTAAAGTGGTCGCTAGAGATTAGCCAATTCGGGGTGACCTATGCTCCTCGAACATCGATCAAAGGGCAAGCGTTAGCCGACTTTATTGTCGAACTAATCTTCCCACCAGATCCGACAAGAGGACTTGGTCACCCCTGGCATCTTTATGTTGACGGATCTTCAACCAACGTAGCCTCGGGGGAAGGAGTGGTTCTAATCAGCCCTGACAGACAAGTATTCACCTCAGCGATCAGATTTGGTTTCATGGCAACCAACAACGAAGATGAGTATGAAGCTCTTATTGCTGGTCTCCACCTATCTCTTGCAGTAGGTGTTAGACGGTTACAAATATTCGGCGACTCACAATTGATTGTGAACCAAGTCCGAGGTGAATACGAAGTGAAAGACGATCATATGATCGAGTATCAGCGAATTGTTGCTTACCTGTTGTCCTTGTTAGAACAAGTCTTCATTGAACAAATTCCAAGGACAAGCAACACGCAAGCAGATGCGTTGGCCCGACTAGCAACAAGCGAGGGACCTGCAAAGTTGGCAGACATTATAATTACAAAGATGAATGATCCATCAACAAGAAGTTATAATGTCAACCAACTTGACGAACAAGCAAGTGAAGAAGAAGACTGGAGAACAAGTATAGTCAAATATTTGAAAAGTGGGGAAAAACCAAACAACCCTTTTGAAGCTGCCAAGCTAACAAAGAAAGCCGCCAGATATACTCTGGTGGGCGAGCAGCTTTACAAAAGGGGAATATCAATCCCACTTCTCAAATGTTTTGCCTAGGGGGCAAGGACGAGCAATACTCGAAGAAATTCATGCTGGAGTATGCGGAAATCACACTGGGGGGCAAGCCTTGGCATACAAAACTATCAGACAAGGCTATTATTAGCCAACTTTACGTTAAGACGTAATTAAGAAAGCAAAGACTTGCCATCAATGTCAAATTTTTGCCCCAAACATTCATACCCCGGCCCAATAGCTCATATCAGTTTATAGCCCGTGGCCATTTGCAAGATGGGGGATGGACATTATTGGTCCCTTCCCAGCAGGAGTTGGAGGTGTTCGATTTGCCGTTGTGGCAGTCGAATATTATACAAAATGGGCTGAAGCAGAGGCTATGGTAAATATCACGCAGCAGAAAATGATCAACTTCATTTGGAAGAACATTGTCTGTCGTTTTGGAGTTCCACAAACCATCGTGACAGACAATGGTCCACAGTTTGATGGAAAAGAGTTGAGAGATTTCTGTATAAAGTGGGGGATAAAAAAACATTACTCTACGCCCTATCATCCCCAATCAAATGGACAAGTCGAGGCCGTAAACAAGATAATCAAGCATACATTAAAAGTACGGCTAGCGGAGAGTAAAAGCAGTTGGTCTGAAGAGCTCCCGGAACTCCATTGGGCATATAGAGTTTCTCCCAGGTCAAGCACTTGAGAAACGCCTTTTGCAATGGCTTTCGGAACAGAAGCGGTAATACCAATAGAGTTAAAAACCAACACATTCAGAACGACCAAATTTGATGAGCAGGCGAACAAGCAGCGAGCAGAACGTTATTACAATTCCCATGTTAAAATCAGGGAATTCAGAGTTGGAGATTTGGTTCTAAGAAAGTTTCTCGCCCAACCTCCAGGTGTATTGGGACCAACTTGGGAGGGCCCGTATCGTATAACGGAAAAATTCGTTAATTGTGTATACGATATCGAGGATATGGAAGGCAAGCCGGCCCAATACTCCTGGAATGCTGTACATCTGAAGAAGTACTATCAATGAGACGAACAAGTCCTCGATTCGGCAAACAAATGTCTTGGGGGGCAGGTGGTGAACCGAGGAAGGCAAACCAAAAACTTGCCTAATTTTTTGAAAATTTTGCTAAGTTTAGAATGTAAAGTTGTTCGGCACATTGTATAGTCTAGTGTTGTTTCATCTTTTTTAATTTTACATAAAGTTGCTCGGCAAAAATATTATAGGCGAGCATGTTTTTAGTTAGTGTTCAAAGTTGTTCGCCAGGTTGTATATGTTAGTGACGAGCAGTCTTACAACACTTGCAAATTTTTCAAAGTGTAAATATTGTAGTTATTCGTCAAAAAGGAAAAGTCCAAAAGCTCAAGGTACAAGTCCATTTTGAGGACCAAAGCCAATTAAAGGTTGTTCGTTTTTTAAAATGAACAGAACCTAAGGCTAAACCCTAATTCCATTAAAGGCAAAGTTCAATTCGAACAAAGGCCCACCATTATATGTTATAATTGCAAAAGCATTGATAAAAATGTAAAGGCAATTAACATATATAAGAAAATGAGCGAACATAAGAAAGACGTTCCATTAAAACAAAAGGCATTGAGCCCCAAAAAATAGTACAAGTGTAAAGTACTACAAAAACAAACAACTACAAAGCAGAGCCTACCGAGAAACTATTATAAAATAAAGACTATTCTAAGTCCTAAAAACTATTGCTGCTCGGCGGGAGGTTGATCTTGAGTTTGGTCGGCGGGAGGATCAACAATCATGTCTCTAGCCATGTCCTCCGCAGCTCTTTGTTCCCTTTCTATAGCAGCCTGCTCGTCAGCAGCAGCCGGCTCCTCTTCTTGCTCGCCATCATCAACTTGTGGTGGAGGGCGAGTAATGATGATGCTTGGGTCAAGGGCATCAATCTTGACCCCTAGTTCGGCGATGTCCCCCAGTTGGAGTTTGATGTTGTTCGGCGAGGGGTAGTTCTCCAGGAATTCGGACAAGTCTTTGCCCATCTCCTCCACCATGTCTTTAAAATCTTACGCATCAGCCATGCGGATGCAATCAGCATAGGCGCAGATATATCCTAAGTTTGAGATGGGGGCAGACCGGGCCTGGAGCTCGGCCTCAAGTTGATTGCGAGAAAAAGTGCTGGCCTCCACCTCCCTAAGGCGAGCAACTTCTGCTTCAAGCTCCGTGATTCTTTGCTCGGCCACGGACAACTTTTTTACTTCTTCACCAAGCAAAACATCTTTGCCCTTCAGTTCGGCAGATAAGCCTTGAATTTCTTCAAGGTACTTTTTCTCGTTGTCAACATAGATGGTGAGCTGGTTATTTAGCCGAGCAATCTGGCCATTTAAGTTGTTCGCCATCGATTCTTTTTCTTCGGAGATTTGGCGAACAGTGGCAGCATGTTGGCGAGCAACTTCTTCCAGCTCCACCACTTGAGCCATTCCCCTTTGAGCAGATACAAGGGAATTGGCAGCTTGCATCATTGATAAATGAAAATTATCAATGGCCCCTTGGGCAAGGACGGTCTTGTTCAGCGGATTCGACCAGGCGCGAGCAACTATCTCAGTTGCCCGACGAACATGATCATCAGCGATGTCACGTATGTTCGCCGGGGTCTTCGAACACGCGTATTGATGGAGCATATCTGCTCGCCCTGGATGGTCGCTAGCCCGGTACCTGCGAACAAAGAAGTTTCAGCACTTTGTAATTTTCTTTTAACTTATTCAGTCCTTGGAAGAGTTTAAAGAAGAGTCCTTACTCGGCAAATTTGGCTCTGTCCCACCCGAGGTAAGTGATGTCCTCAGGTCCACGAGGAGGAGTCTTCCTGTCTTTGCTCGCTTTACCTCCTTTTTCATCAGCATGCGCCTGGCGAGCAACCTCGGCAGAGGGCAGGCGACCAGAAGACCCTCCCACTTTAGATTTACCCTTGTCAGTGGAGGTTGGCTGGGATACATACGTGCCATCTCCTTTCTTCAGCCTTTTAGGGCCGTGAGGAGAGGAGGCAAGGACTGGGGTAGGCGATGAGCTCGGCGGAAGAATTGTCCACTGGCTCTGCTCGGCAGCAGCGGCCTTGTTGGTCATCCCCAACACCTTGGAGGGCGGATCACCTTTCTTCCTTCGTCCCTTTGGTGGCGCCATTTCAAACACCCTTTGTTCAAGGAGAGCAAAACTGGAAGGGACGGCGACGGTGACTTGCTCGGCTAAAAAAAAAAGAAGTTAGATGAACAAGTTTAGAATAAAGAAGACGAGCAAGTCTTCAATAAGAAGTTAGATATTTTTTATATACCTGGGGGCACCTCAATTTGAGCCTCTAAATGGTGGGGATAGGTGAGTAGGCGAGCAACTCTCTGACGCTTCTCCTCGCTCAGGTACTGGATGGTCCTATCTGCCCTATTGCGAAGGCCGACCAAACAGGAGGTGAACAAGAACTCTGCACCAATCTCGTCCTCCTCCGAGTTCCACTTGGGTAACCGAGGACCTACGAGCAAACATGAAAAGTTAAATTAGAAAAATATAGTTCAAGAACGAATAGAGATAAACTTACCTTAATTATTCCATAAGCGGCGGGAGAGTTTATTCGCCCAATGCCCCCGTGTGGACCGAAAGAAGCTCGCCAATCACCCCCTATGAAAAAGAAGTGTTGTTTCCAGTCCTTGATCTTGTTCGGCACCCCTTCTACCATCTTGAGTCCGGTTCTGGCCTTGAGGTAGTAATAACCTTCTTCGCCTATGGGACACTTAGTAATTGTCATGAGATAGTTGATCTCCTCTGCAGTAAGGCGATCAACATATCCTTCAAGGGCGAACAGGCACATTGCGCCGAGCAGATTCATCCATCCAATCGGTGTAATCTGTGTAATGGCAAGGTTGATCACCTCAAGAAAACGACCAACAACGGGGGGCAACGACAGCTTCAAACCAGCCATCAACGTATGAATGTTGATCGCCGTACATCCTGGGGGTGGGCGATCAGCTCTCTCCTTTCTCCTGGGGGCCCACATATGAATGTCATACGGGATCTTGTAGGTCTCTCGGATCGAGTCAAGATCCTCCTTGAGAACAACACTTTTGATTTTGCTCGCCTGGAAGTCAGTTTTTACCAAATCCATCACTTCTCTTTATGGGCGAGCAAAGTTGTTCGCATGTTCCTCAGCATATGCTCGCCATTCAAAGGGCCGAGCAACTCCAACTGGAATCTCATTTTCCAACATTTTTGCGGGTCAGTTCGTCAAATTGGGGATCTTCCGATTTAGCACTGGACGAAGAGCCCTCCTCGGAATCCTTGCTCGCGACAACCACCACTTCCCTTCCTGACGGGCGAGCACCTGTATCTTCCACCAATCGAACAACCGAGTCCACGTGGGGGTCCGATGCCGAGGAGATGTCAAAGGGAGGTTGATCTCTGTGTACCACAATGGGAAAGAGGGGATCAAGGGTTTCCTCAGATTTGTTGCTCGAATGGGAAGACATAGAAGAAAAACGAGAAAAAGACCAGACGGTGGTGATAGAGGTTGCAAACGGCGGCGATTTCCCGAGGAAGACGGTGGCACAAGGTCACACATGGCGGCGATGGGGTCTCGAAGAGAAATAAAAACAAAATCAAGTGATTAAAATAAAAATACTACCTTGAAACTAAGCCGGAAGCAAGAATTTGAAGAAAATCTCATCGGAAAAAGCTTGGAATCGTCGAGGATGGAGAATTCGCCGGAGCACTGTAGCAAGAAGTAAAAATATTGGAAAATATTCATTTTCCTCCACTATTTATACCCCAGGCAAAAAATGGGATATGGAACGTAATTTCCAACAAAATGTGGGCCAATTTGAAAGAAAACGGGGTAAATTCCGAGCAAGTTCAAAAATTGGAGGGCCTATATGCAAATGTAGGGGTGCATGGCCCCGGGGCTGCTCGCGCGTGGGCGGCGCGCAATCATACCGCCCACGTCATCCTCGTACATCCCCCAGTTCGTGGGAAGGTGAAACGGCGAACTCAACGTTGCTCGCCAAAATCAATGATGTTCATCCAAATCCTCACCAGAATAGTATCCTAACTACAGTTGCTCGCCACGAAGTTGCTCGTCAAAGGCAACATCTAGTCAGGATAGGGGGCAATTGTTGATGGGCGAACATAAGTCGATGATTGGCGAACAGAGATTAAAGCCCTAATAAGGATTACGAGAAATCAACCCCAAATCAAAGATGATCAACAAAGAAAATCAAGCCGGGTGCATAAATCGATCCAGGGAATGTATAAACTGACGAACAACTCTATCGACGAACAACATACTGGCGAACAGGTTTTAAGGCCCGAGACCAGTTATGAACATTCTGCCAAGTCACTGATGACGAACAACATTGTCAAAATGTGGTACATCTACCAGCCTAAGGGGTGTATGTCGACGAGCAAAGGACCAAGATCCCAAAGCCCAACTATGTAAAACACAAATGCGAACAACTTCTGAGCCATAACCTCAAAAGACGAACAACTTTTATAAAAGAAAAAAAAAACCATCCTGGATCAACTAAGCCGACCTGGGCGAACAACAATGAAGTCCGAGATAAGACCAAGGAAGACTTTGTAACTAAGATTCAGCTTAGATAAGGTCAAACTAAGGTCAAAGGGCACTTGTCAAGCATGCAGGCTAGGGAGACCAAGAGTCATAGACACCTCATGCGTCTCTATAAATAGTTGTTCTCCAGCCTAAGAAATACAAGTTCAAATTCATAAATACTCCCAAAACACACACTAACACACCTAAACGTGCACACATACGAAATTAATACGATTTCGACTTTTGTATTTTCGATTTCATAACCCGAGTCTTCGATTTACCATTTACGGTGGTAATCAATCACACAAAATTGATTGGTGATCTTAAACCGAACTAAAACAGTCACTAATCCACCCGATTAAATTTGATCAGCAACAATGGTATCCTGCAGATGACAACTTTGAGTTAAGTGGATATTCAGATTCGGATTATGGTGGATGCAAAATTGATAGGATGTCTACTAGTGGTACATGTCAATTTCTTGGACATAAGTTAGTATCCTGGTTTTCTAAGAAGCAAACTTCGGTTGCTACATCTACTACAGAAGCAGAATACATGGCTGCAGGAAGCTGTTGTTCACAACTACTCTGGATTAATCAGCAGCTTAGGGACTATCAGATTAGAGCTAAGGACATTCCAATATTTTGTGATAGCAACAGTGCAATAGCCATTACTCAGAATTTGGTTCTTCACACCAGATGCAAGCATGTTGATATAAGGCATCATTTCATCAGAGACCATGTTGAGAAAGGGGATATAAGAATGAAAAAGATTGCAATAGAGAAGCAGAGGCGGATATTCCCACTAAGCCTTTGGCAGAGACCAGATTCAGAGAATTAGCCTTTGAATTAGGGTTATTGGATCCAGAGACAGATTTGTTTTAGAGGGAACACCAGAAGAGTATCCTTGATTTCAATAACACTTCTTTACTATCTATCCTTGTTACTAACACTTGTGCAGATTAGATATACCAGAGAAGTTACCTCTCCAGATGAGCTATGAACCAGAAAACCTAAATCATGCCTTGGTTCCATACCAGATACCAGATAAGGTTCACCAGATGGTATGTAACATCAGAGCACTTGTGGTATCATCTGGTTAAAATATCAGATGACAGGTAAGGTTTTTACTCTTCTGTGCCTGGTCAGTGGGATACACCTTTCAAATTACTAAATACACCCAAAATATTTCATATTCAGAATGTATTTAAAACTAGGTCATGGGCCTAGGCAATCATTTCGATTTTTCTCTTGACTGCCACAAAACCCCCTCGAACCCAGTCCCAATGACCATGCCACGCACACAATTAAATCTGTATCTTGTCTAAATTGATCTTGTCCGTCAGATTTAATTAAAGTGCAATATGTCAATCAATTGACAAATTGATCTTGTTCCCTCAATTAAATGCTAATTCCACTCATACACATTTCAATTTATTTCAAATCCACGCGTACATCTCTTTTATAAACTGAAAATTTTCATTCTATCTCTTCATATTTTCAAATCTCTCAAACCCTAACCTCTCTCTGCAAAAGTTTTCTTCTCTCTTTCTTCTCTACAACAATGGCATCCAAGTGTAACTTCAACCCAACCTATGCCTGTCAAAAGCTGAAGACAGAGATGGCAGTGGATTTCTATTCCACTCGCAATTCTGTTGCCTTGGAGATCTTGCATCTCCTTCGCAGATCTGGCGTTGAGGATCTAATCTCTGCGACCCCAAAGAATTCTCGCACTCTGAATCACTATGTTGGCCAGTTCCTGGGGAGGATGAAGATACATGACGACGAGATTGCCTCGAAGATCGACAAGGAAACTGTGGTTCTTTCCAAGAGGGAGTTCAGCAAACTATTTGGTAATGTTCCCATGGCTGGAGTAGACCCTCTAAAGTACAAGGAGAGCGAGGCGGTTGAATCTTTCAAGATCTTCACAAGGTCCTCTTGCAAGAACTTGACCAAGGGCTTTCTTGACAAACATTTGAGGCAGAAGTACAAGGTTCTCTTTGATATTGTTGTGAAGATCCCGATGTGTGAAAATCATACCACAAATGCGATTTTTATTGGGAGGTTGTGTGTAATGAGAGCTATTTATGATGGAGTGGAGTGTGATTGGATGGAGTTCTTCTGGAACGTGATGAGGAAGAACAAGACGAAGATTCAGAAGGAGGTGTGCCCAACTAAGCCAGGAGAGTAGTAGTATTATTTCAATGCCAAAGTTTCTTTGGGGACGAAGCTCACTCTTATTCTGGATCATCTGCTGCCAGATAAGGTGTGGAAGGCCAGTGGATGCAAGAAATTCAACAAGTCCAAGATCCTTTTCAACAAGGATGGACCTCTGCATGGGCATCCAAATTCGGATGGAGAAGGAGCCATCTCTGCTCAGCCTATTCAGGTCATTCCTTCTCCTCATAAGGGCAAGAGAACAGGGAAGAAGAAGTCAGATGCCCCTGCTCCTTCAAATGTTGTGATTTCTGGTTCATCAGATGATGACCAGACTCTCATTTTATCTGCTTTCAAGAAGCAGAAAGGTGGTGAAGATATGGAGGTGTCTTCACCTATGGCTAAGAAGGCTGGTCCTACAAGGAAGAGGACCAGGCAAGGAGATGAAGGTGCTAGCAAGCCTTCTGCAAAGAAGATGAAGAAGCAGAAGAAGAAAGAGAAGACTCTTCTTATTGATGAGCCTACAGATGAGGAAGAATCTAAGGAGGAGGTTCATCTCAAGAAGAAACCAAGGGCCAGGAGAGCCATTTTGCAAGATCTTGTTTCCAGTTCCTCTCTGGATACCTCTCTGGATCAGGCCCTTGAGGAAGCAGCTCGTCCAGAGATGGAGGTGGATGTGACCTCACCTGCTGCTGTCATCCAAGATACAGAGGCTACTGTATCTGCCCCAGTTGTTCTTCCAGCTGATGTTGACTCAGTTGAGGTAAATCCCTCCTCCCCTTCTCATATAAATCTTGTTTCTCCATCCCTTTCTCCCCCAGAAACCGAAGCCCAACCTATACCCTCTGCTTCTGGTACTCAATCTCCATTACAAGAACAGACTATCCCAAACACTCCCCCTTCCACTCAAACAACCTCACCCCTTAACACTCAAACACAAACCCCTCTACCTTCTAACCCTTCACCCCCACAAACAGCCTCTGTACCAGAGGTGCCCATTACCTCTCCTGGTACAGAATTTCCCCCCCCCCCCCCTTCTCCTCAAACTCATCCCTCTACCTCTCAAACCCAAACACCTATCCTCCCCCCACTCAAACTGACCAGAACCCCTCTTCTTCCATGGATTTGGGGTTACCTGGTCCTCCTCTCTCCCCCACAAGTTATATTAGCGATGATAGTGAAGATGAGGATGCTTCACTGGATCCTACCAACTTAGCCTCATCCTCCTCTGCTCGGATGCCCACTCCTTTCATATTCAATGACTCAGATATGGGCCCCATCCAACAGAGTATGAGTGTAAGTGCTCAGCTCTGGCTAAGAGAGCAATTTCCAATCCTTATGGAGAACTTACCACTTCTAGCAGACCTGACTGATGGAAAGGTCTGGAGCAAGGCCAGGTTAGAAGATGTTGAGGACCTAATACTGCTGCTAGATGAGATGACCACTCATGGTTTTGCTAACTGGGAGATCCAGGTGAAGAAGAAGCTAAATGTGCAAAATCCAGCAGAGCTCGAGTCTCCAGCCTCTGCTAAAGTAGTTGTCAGGACCCTGCTGATCCAGCGTGGAGTTATGATTTCTCTAGAGGGCCCTTCATATACCTTTGGCCCTCACTTCTCTTTTCCTCCAGAGTTGTACTCGGATGAGGAAGATTTTGATGTTACTCCTGCCGTCCTGCAGAAGATGAAGTTGTTCTTTAATGAATAAATCCAGGAGATTGGGCGGTTCTCCAAGGCTATGCAACATCTGGGGCCAGCAATGATAGAGCACCAGATCAGGCAGGAAATGAAGCATTTTCTGAAGTAGATCAAGGAAACCTTTGCCTCTGCTAAGGCCTCATTCAAGGCAAATGGCCTCTTCCTTAAGCTGGATATCATTGACAGCCAGAAACAGCTTCAAGAGCATATTCTGGACCAGCTTCACCCTGTTTCTGTTCTCAAGGTGGAGATGGCATCTCAAATGTTGGAGACTACCAAGATGAAGGACACCCTGCAAGAGATGATGCAGAAGCAGGAGCGCCTGGTGGCTGAGGCACAGGCTTATCTGGATGAAGCTAAGAAGCTCAGAGATCTTCATTCTTCTTCTAACACTGAGCTGCCTGCTCTGATTAGGCAGGTTGTAGAGCCCCTCCTTGATAAAGTTAAAAAGGGGGAAGAGAAGGCCAGAACTGATCTGGCAAAGAGCACTAATGAAACTCTCTTCAACCACTCTAGTCGTCTGGACCTGTTGGAGAATACTCTTGCTCAAGCTGAGCTGCAGAAGAAGAAGAAGGAGGAACTCAAGTCTCTTGTTGTGGCCAAGCAATTGACAGCGGAAGAGGAGAATCTTGAATCTGAACAGGATCCAGTGACTATTCCTGGTCCTGCTAAGAGGAAGATAAGGAAGGTGAAGAAGAGCTTCCTGGAAGTGGTGGCAGAAGAAGCTGAAAAGAGATTCAGAGAAGAGACAGAAGAAGAGAAAACTGCCAGGATAAGAAAGAACATTGATGAAGATCAGAGATAGAGATACATTCGGAGGCAAAATAAAAAGGCAAGAGAAGGTGGTCTTCCTGTTTCCAGTACAAGTGGGAGTGCAAGCTCAAGGAAGAAGAAGCCTGTGGAAGTGATGGACATCTTACCTCTTAGGACAGAAGGATCCTTTGATTCAACTGTGCCTGTGCCCCTGATAGAGAAATGGAAAAAGGCTAAGACTCTCTGGTTCATCCAACACTACATCCACAAGCCACCTCCAGAGGATGAAGAATTGATCAACAAGATATTTCACTCCTGGATGAAGGCATATGATCTTATTCTCTACAAGGAGCTGATGGACTCTACCATTCAGTTTAATATGGAGGTTACTGCTCCAGAGTTCCATTATCTCAACACACCTATGGAGGGAGATAAAATCAACTGGGCAAAACTAAAAAATCTATACAAGACTAAAGTGTTGGTGAAATTCACTCCTGCCAGTTCATCAGAGCTCAGAGTTGTTCAAGACCTCTTCCTAGATTGGTTCCTAGTGTAAAAGGAAGGAAGAAGATATGCATAGATAAGACTTGCCTTGTAATCTTGTAATCTCTTATGTTCTTTTTATCAATGAAATATCTTATCTCTTTTGTCTCAAGACAACTTCTTGCTGTCTCATTGTTTGCTTGATAAGATTTATTCTAAGGTCTTAGCTTATTTGTTTTCCATGCTTATTCTGTTTTTGATCAGTTGTGGTGTTGTTTTAACTTCATCAAAAAGGGGGAAATTGTTAGGAAAAATGTTGTTAGTTTTGATGAGTTAAACAAACCAGTAGATGTAATAGGACCATTTGGATCTGTTAGCCAGATGTGGAAATAGATTAGGACTTAGTCTAAGGGGAACTGCCAGACCAGAAGACTTCACCAGAAGACTTCACCAGGGAAGATCAGACCAGAGGCAGAAGACCTTTCCCCAGACCAGACGAGTCCTGACCAGACTAGTCTGGTGAAACAAAAGTTGCTTAGAATCATCTCCAGATTCTAAGGGAAGAGCTGTTTCTTAACCGACTCCGGACCAGAGGACCTCTGGTTCATCTGGTGTCTGGTTCAGCCTACTCTGGAAGAATCAGAGTTGTGCAAATGAAGCATTTGACCGTTGGTGTTTTGAATGAAGTCAACATGATCGTATTGGAAATCATTGAAGAAATCAATCCAAGGATCTCACCAACTCAATCAATCAATTAGGGAATTGATTGATTGAAGCTTCCATAAATAGAGATCTGATTAGATTAGCTCTCCAACGGCTAAACCCTAATCACCTCTATAAATACAAGAGTGCCAGTATGAAGAAAAGTTCTAGTTACGCGCACGAAGAACACACTCAAGCTTAATTATTCTCAAGCAAAATTAGCACTCTTATAGCTCTTAATTCATATTCACTCTTAAGGAGTTTTGAAGTTGGAGTATATACTCAACCTGTTCATCTTGATAGATAAGGTTGGAGTAGATTTTACTTTAGATCGAAGTTAGATCTAAAGTGTGTAACAAGGTGTTGGTACTTGACAATTCCATTGGTTGTGCGTAAGTTGGTTGGTTATTAAGGCCCCTTGCAAAAGGTAGAGTGGACGTAGGATCGTTATATCCGAACCACTATATATCTTGTCTTATTTACTGCTTTCCTTATCATCTCTTATCATATTTGTTCTTGATCAAAAGATTTTACAAAAGGTTATCTATTTAGCTTCCGCACAATTTCTCATACTGACTAGTGGGACCAACACTGAGTCCTCAGGGGCCTCCTTTGGTTGCTTAGCCTTTCCTTTAGGTTTTGACTTAACAACCCTGGGCGCTACCCTGACTGGATTTATTCATTGCTGCAACCTACTGCTTAAGAGAGTCCTCACTCTTTTTCAGGATTTCATGTCTGGCAAAGAGATCATCAAACTTACTCTTGAGTGCTTTCAGTTCTTCCTTCCTGACCAACTCTTCATCAGCCAGTTCTTTCATAATCTTCTCTTTTGGAAGACGCTCAACATTGATCATGTCAATATCCTGAGTTAGTCTCACAATTTGAGCTGACTCTTTCAGATCTGACTCAGTGAGTTGATCATTCAGGTTTTGAACCTCAGTACTCAATTTCGAGTTCTCCTCTACCTGAAAGACATTAGTTTCCTGCAACCTGGAGAAATCAACCATCAATTGATCTAAGCAGATCTGAAGGTTTATTTCTCTGGCTGACTCTGAGCTGAGCTCAGGATTTCTACCACTATGTGAACCACACACAGAGTTAGATGTTACCTCAGGCTCCTCCCTAGCCATAAGGCAAAGATCATCGTACTCCTCGTCGGAAAAGATTTCAGGCGACCTCTCCTCAGGACCATCCGAGTCTGTAGCTTCCTCAGCGAGCATGGCTCTTTGGTCAGTGTACCTCTGGTCTCTCTTGGCCCTTCTGCCTTCTCTTTTCCGTGCACTCAGTTCTGGGCAGTCGTACTGATAGTGTCCACCTTTGTTACAGTTGTAACATGTAGCCTACTCATCTCCTCTCTATTTTCTTGGCTCAGGGTTCCTTCTTGAGTCAGGTTCCCTTTGTCTTGATGAGCTTTCAACCTTTCCTGAGTGCCTATCATCATGAGTACGTCTCTGTTCATCTCTACGATCGAGCTTTGGATCTGACTGCCTCCTTTCATTACCACGATCGTGTCTTGGTTCAGTGTTTCTTCTCTCCTCATATTTCCGAGAACTTTGGTGGCTTCCTTCAGGTTTCCTGTCACGAGTATCCTGATAATATTCCTTATAATAACCAAACCTAGAATTAAGCTTTTCAAAGCGTCTGACCATCAGGTTGTACTCCTCAGCGAGCTCTTCTTTGCTCATCTCCATCAGTGACTTTGATGAAGACTCGACAGGTTTTGACTATGCCACACTTTTCTCAGGTGCTTTCTCTTCCTCTTCAGGCTGAACTTTCTTCTTTCTCTTGTTCAAATCATATTCCAAAGCCTTGAGCTCTGAAAAAAGTAAAGCTGAAGTTATATTACTCATATCCTGAGTGTTTTTCAATATAATGACACTATTATCCCATCTCTCAGGAAGAACATTCAGGATTTTAAAAGCAACTTCTCTCTTAGGAACCTCTTTTCCTAACATCACCAACTCATTCATCATCTTGATGAATCTTGACTCCATCTGATCAATAGATTCGTTAGGCAGCATCTCGAACGCTTCAAATTTCTGAATAGCAATATTTCTCTTGTTATCCTTTATCTTTAACAATGCAATGAATGACTTAATGAATCAAGGCAATAAAGAACACAAGGAAGTAACGTGGTTCAGAGAATCAAGCTCATATGTCCACGGTCCTGATTTAACAGGAGAATCCACTAAGGATTGACTTGTTTTTAACGTACCAAGGTGCACCAGAATCAGCTACACTCACTGACCCTTACTTCCTTCTTCTAACTCACTAACAACCTTAACCAACAAACCTAACTAGAGGGTTTTGGTTTCAGTTTTGTTTCCAACTAAGGTTGTGATTGTTGGTGTATACTGTAAAGCAAACTTTTGTTAGGCTTTTAGGGATATATTTGATTTCCTTATCATCTGAAATAAATGGTTTTTCACATTATTGCATTCTTATGAATTGCTTGTATGTCTGCTTATCTTATATTGTAGATAATGTGGTGGGTTTGTAGTCACACAGAAGATCACATTGTCAGTTCCTTATAAGATATAAACAGTATTCACAACTGAGATAGTTCGGGACATAACTATTGGTATAAGTTGTAGTATGAACTTGTTAGTGGCTTGTCTTGGCCATTAGTTCATACTAGTAAGCTATGTCGTATTGAATGGATCACAGTTAAGACATGTTCTTCTATTCTGACTGTTATGAAGAACTAAAGGTCTTGGTGTTTCTTGTAATTCTTAACCCTAATTGTGATATCTAGATATGTGGAGCGCTTGTTCACTACTTTGATTTACTATGGGTGAGAATCTTGTTAGATTCAATGCACTATATATTTTGGGTAGTGACATCGTTTGCACGATGTCTATTTATTGGCATTAGGGCACCGTGTCCTGGTGATCCAGGTTGATGACGTCCCCTTGAGGAAACTCATAAAGGATTATCATATTAAACCCTGCAGGTGGATTATATCCGTACGACAATAAGGTTGAGTGGTACTACTCAAGGAATAATAGATGTTAATTAATTTAAGCGGTCAGAAGCTTTAATAATTAATGGACGTGCGATATCTTTAACACGGGGAAATAAAGAGTCTAATAGAAGCCCTGATTCGGTTCGGGATAGGACGGGAGGAGCCCAAACCCTATACCTTCTAACAAATCCCTAGTCTGGACCATGAAACCTAAGGAGTCTATATAAAGGCTTCAATTTCGTCTTTGAAACCTTAGCACTCTAAGATCAAACGAGCAGCAACCTAAATTCGTGAGTAGGGTTTTGAGAAGCCGTCCACCCGGTGTTCGAATGAGGTTGGGAGACAGACTAGAAGATCTCTAGATGAATCAACGCCTCGGTCTTCAAGGGTAATGAATCTAAACTTGTCTTTAGATGCATGTTTAGGTGTTATATATAATCGTATACGTTTTGGTATCCCAACAACGATCTTGGGGATGGACCGCCTTCACCGGCGCGTTCCATCAAATGGTATCAGAGCCAAGGATTCGTGGATTGTTGGCTCTGCCTAAAACGTGTATTTATTTTTGGTTTTCTGTTATTGTGGTTTTAGATCGTTTCTCTATCGCAACCCTAGTGTGATTTTGTAATCGTTTTTCCCACCAGATAATAAGTGTGGGTAGCATAGTTTTTTTTTACAATAGATCATTGTATTAGGGTTTCGTTCGCTTGTATTCGTTGTGTTTTCTGATCACAAGAGCGGGTGATGTCGGATGGAGGATGTGGAAATAGATTTCAGGTTTTTCGTGTTAGAAGTTTTTGGCCCTAGATGGTGACGTTCACTGTTTTGGCCATAACTTTTGACTCGGGAGTCCGTTTTCTGCAAGTAAGCCCATTTCGGAAACCTCATGATGATATCTACATTCATCACCGCTATTCGTTAACCCCCTGTAGTGAGAGCTAATTCAATTATCTTGATGAAGTTTTCTTCCAGTTTAGTTTGGGTGACGTGAATTCGAGCCATTCGAGACCATTTCTTGCTTTGCGTGAGAGGCCGTTGTGAGGCATCTGTCGACGCCCTTGATTTATCATTGTAATAGCTTTGATAGGTTGTTTTTGATAAGTTTTAGAAGGGGCTGCGATAGATATGCATTTATTTATGCTTTTATTTATCGTTTTGTCGCATGTTTGTATTTTATAATTTGTTTTTATTATAATTTGCTATGCCTGTGAATAATCTTCAATTTTAAATGACTAAGTGAGTAGAATTTAATTTAATTAATTCATTGGCTTCCACAATTGGTCTTTAAGTAAGGTGATCGTTGCTCGTGGGACCTTGGGAGTCTCCCCCTAACGGATGCAACATTCACAAGCTTACTAGTTAAGACTGTAATCAAAATGCTTTAATCTTTAGATGAAGTGTGTGATCATCCCCAACAGATGTATTATTCATGAGTTCATCAATTAAGATTAGTGCAAGATAACTGTAGTGAATTATTTACTGGCGATATGTTCTTGGTATGAGCCCATCAATAGTGAATAATTTTTCTTACAGTTAAATTGTGGTCATCACTTAGGTGTGAATTTTGATATAACCCCCAACGGGGTCCCTGTTCTAATTCACATGGCCAGTTAAGGTCCGACTATTAATTTCATTTGTCATAAGGATAAGTTGACGTGATATTGAAATTAAAGACTTGGTGTCTGGTTGATGAACACACACATAAACGACCATCCTAACGTGGCTTGCGTGTGTGTTTGTTGGGCTGTTGGAGGTTGTGTTAAATGTTGGTTTTGAAGGTTTCCAATATTTTATGCTTCAATTTATGTGATTTTAATGCTTGCTTGCATTTAATTTATTTCAGATTTAATAAGATGACGTTCAACCCGCTTATGGTTATTTTAAAAGAAAATAAGCTTACTATTCCGAATTATTTAGATTGGAAGAGAAATCTGGACATTGTCCTAGTTGTAGATGAGTACAAGTTTGTGCTCAATACTCCTGCTCCTGCCAATTTGCACCCGATTCAACTGAAGAGCAAAAGGAGGCTCATAAGAAGTGGCACAAGGCTGATGAGATGACTCGTTGTTACATTTTGGCCTCTAAGTCAAATGTTTTACAACAGCAGCATCAAAACATGCCTACTGCTGCACATATGATGTTAAGCCTAAAAGAGCTTTTTTGGTGGGAAAGATAGGGATGGCCATTTTGAGGCTATGAAGAAAATTATGACTACCTCTATGCCAGAGGAAGCATCGGCGAGGGACCACTGTCTCAAGATGATGGAATATCTGAATGAGATAGAGATACTCGGGGGAGAAATCGACGGTGATGCCAAGGTTGATATGATCCTCAACTCGCTCCCAAAATCTTTTGAAAACTTTCGTTTGAACATAATCATGAGTAAGAAGGGCTATACTGTAGCTAAGCTTCTTGCGGAGTTGGTTGCGACAGAAGGTCTCATGGGTAAGGGTCCACAAGCCCATATTTCTGTTCAGGCTGGATCTTCTTCATCCAAGGGCGGGAAGAAGAAAAAGCTTTCTAAAAAAAAGGCTGGTGGAAGTAGTAGTGGAAGCAGTGGGAGCAAGGTTTTGGCGCCTTCTGGTGGCGTGAAAAAGCCGAAAGGCAAATGCTTCAAGTGCAACAAGATAGGACATTGGAAGCCTGATTGCCCTCTCCTAAAAAAAGGATCACTCTGGTACGTCTCTTGCTCTTGTTGTTAAAACATGCTTTGCGGCTTGTTCTGCCCTTTCTTGGGTAGTAGATACAGGAGCCACTGTTAGGATAAAAGTTGTTAGTTTTGATGAGTTAAAACAAACCAGATAATGTAATAGGACCATCTGGACCTGTTAGCCAGATGAGGAACTAGATTAGGACTTAGTCTAGGGAAAGTGCCAGACCAGAAGACTTCACCAGAAGAGTCACCAGAAGACCTACCAGAAGACCCTCCAGAGGACTTCACCAGAGGACTCCACCAGAAGACTCCACCAGATGAGACTGACCAGAGGCAGAGAACCTTCCCCAGACCAGACGAGTCCGGACCAGACGAGTCTGGTGAACCAAAAGATGCTCAGAATCATCTCTTAAATCTACTGAGTATTGTGGTTCTTGACCAGATCCAGACCAGAAGACACTGAGGTTACCTGGTACCTGGTCCTGCCTTCTCTGGACAGTATCAGAGTTAGGCATTGGAAGCACTTGACCGTTGGTGATTTAAATCAAGTCAACAAGATCAGGATTGAAAAGTTTTGAAGTCAATCAATCCAAGGATCCCACCAACCCAATCAATCAATTAGAGAATTGATTGATTGAAAGCTTCCCTAAATAGAGGATCTGATTAGATTAGCTCTCCAACGGCTATACCCTAATCACCTCTATAAATACAAGAGTGCAGACTCAAAGAAAGGCTCTAGATTCTCACGCGCAAGAAGTCACATCCCAAGCCTTTATCTTATCACTCTTAAGCACTCTTATTGTTCTTATTTTATATATATACTCTTAAAGGAGTAGTTGGATCTCAACCTGTTCATCTCTAAGAAAAGGTTGAAGGCTGTAGACTTTAGATCTAAGCTAGATCTAAAGAGTTTGTAAGAAGGTACTGGTACTTCACAATTCCAGTATGTAAGTGGTTTGTTGGTTGGTTAGTGAGACCCCTTTTGATCAAAGGGAGAGTGGACGTAGGATATTGAAATCCGAACCACTATAAATCTGGTCCATTTACTGCTTTATTCAATTTTGTCTAAATTTATTTAGTGCTCTTATAAAAGGTCTTGTTAAAAGACATAACCTTTAAAGCTTCCACAATTAATCTACTTAGTGGGACCAACAGCCACTGATCATGTTTGTTATACCTTGCAGGGGTTTCTGCAAACAAGACAACTGAGTGAGGGCGAGATTACTATCAGTTTGGGCAATGCTACGACTATAGCAGTGGTCGCAGTGGGAGATGTGCACTTATGTTTTTCTAATTATGTTTTAGTATTAAAGAAAATTTTGTACGTGCCGAGTTTTCGGAAGAATTGAATTTCTGTTTCGAAGTTGTTTTTGGATGAATGCTCAGTTGTTTTTAATGACAAAGTTGTTATTATGAGAAATAACTTTTTAAACTGTTCTGGCATGTTAGAAAACAATCTTTACACTATTACTTGTGCATATCGTACTATGACTTAAACTCATTCATCATCATCAAATAAGAGAAAAGAACCTTCAAAGATGAATCAAACATATCTTTGGCACCTAAGACTAGGTCATGTCAATCTGAGGAGAATTCAAAGACTTGTAAGTAGTGGTTTTTTGGAGTCTCTCCAAGTGGAAGCATTCTCAGTCTGCGAATCCCGCTTGGAAGACAAGATGACTTCAAGGCCTTTTAAGCCCAAGGGGAATAGGGCCAACGATTTGTTAGAATTGATTCACTCTGATTTGTGTGGGCTTATGTCTGTTCAAGCTGGAGGTAGTTTTGAGTATTTTGTCACTTTCATTGATGATTACTCAAGATATGGGTACATCTATCTGATGCGCCACAAGTCTGAATGCTTTGGCAAGTTTAAAGAATTTAAGGTAGAAGTGGAGAACCGTCATGGTAAGAGTATCAAGTCACTACGATCTGATCGTGGTGGCGAATACCTTAGTAATGAATTTAGGTAATACTTATTAGAGAATGAGATTACATCCCAGCTCACTACGCCTGGCACTCCCCAATAGAATGGCGTGGCTGAAAGAAGGAATATGACTCTATTAGAAATGGTGAGATTAATGATGAGTTATGCTTCATTACCTACCTCGTTTTGGGGATATGCCTTGGAAACAACGGCATACCTTCTCAATTACGTACCTTCTAAAGCGGTTCCAAAAACTCCGATTGAACTGTGGTCTGGGCGAAAGCCTATTCTCAACCACATTCGGATTTGGGGTTGTCCAGCACATGTGCTGGATAAGGAAGCTGATAAGTTGGCACCTAGAACTGAAGTACGGTTGTTTGTAGAATATCCGAAGGGAACAAAGTGTGGTTATTTTTATAGTCCTAAAGACCAGAGGGTGATAGTCAGTACTAATGCCCGATTTTTAGAGGAAGACTATATGAATGAGCATAAGTCTAATAGTGAGATTATTCTCAATGATTTAAGGGGAGACAATGGCACACCGAGTGTGCAAGAGGAAATACCACAAGAGACTGCACAACGTGATTACTCTGATGAACCTTTGCATGCATTGCCTCGTCGTAGTGGGAGGTTTGTACGTCAACCTGATCATTTCATATTTGTGGGAGAGTCTGTGGACTTGATTCCAAGCAATGAACATGATGATAACGATCCCTGGACTTACAAAGAGGCGATTCAAGATAAAGATGCAGAGTCTTGGCACAAGTCTATGGATTTAGAAATTGAATCTATGGATACTATGGAAGTGTACGACCTAAGCGAACTTCCCCATGGCAAGGAAGTCATCGGGTGTAAGTGGGTCTACAGACGTAAGAGAGGATATGATGGTAAGGTTATTGCCTTTAAAGCAAGGTTGGTGGCAAAGGATTTTACCCAGAAAGAAGGAATCGACTATGACGAGACCTTCTCACCAGTAGCCATGCTAAAATCGACCCGGATTCTCTTATCCATAGCTAATCACATGAACTATGAGGTTTGGCAAATGGATGTCCAGACCGCTTTCCTTAATGGAAATCTGAATAAGGACATCTACATGCGGCAACCTGAGGGTTATGTGAAGAAAGGCCAAGAGCATCTGGTCTGGAAGCTGAAAAAGTCCCTTTATGGGCTAAAGCAAGCTTCTAGGTTTTGGAACATTCATTTTGATGAGGTGATCAAATCTTTTGGATTTGAACAGTGTTAAAAGGAAAGTTGTGTGTATAAGAAGAGTAACGGAGGCATCGTGGTATTCTTAGTACTGTACGTAGATGATATTCTTCTCATTGGCAACAATGTGAAAGTATTATCAGACGTAAAGGTGTGGCTTTCAGAGCAGTTTTAAATGAAGGATTTGGGAGACGCATCGTACATTCTTGGTATAAAGGTCATTCGTGATCGGAAAAAGAGAATGTTGTGTTTATCTCAAGCATCTTACATTGATACTGTGATTGCTCGTTTCAGCATGCAAAACTCAAAGAAGGGTTTACTATCTTTCAGACATGGAGTTCCCTTATCTAAGGATATGTGTCTTAAGACACAGAAGGAGATAGAGGAGATGACTAAGGTTCCTTATGCTTCAGCATTAGGAAGCCTTATGTATGCGATGTTATGTACGAGGCCTGACATTTGCTATGCAGTCGGCATGGTAGCAAGATATCAGTCTAACCCTGGTCAAGGACATTGGACTGCTGTCAAGCATATTCTCAAGTACTTAAAAAAGACTCGAGATTATATGCTGGTATACCAGTTAGATAGTATTGTTCCTTAGGGTAATATTGATTCAGATTTCCAAGCTGATCTAGATGAACGGAAGTCTACCTTGGGTTATGTGTTTGTGTTGGGAGGCGGAGCCATATCTTGGAGAAGTGTGAAGCAGAAATGCATCGCGGACTCCACTATGGAGGCCAAGTACGTAGCTGCCTCAGAGGCTGCCAAAGAGGCTGTTTGGCTACGTAATTTCCTACTGGACTTGGAGGTGTCTCAGTGTATGCCAAGGTGTATCACTGTTTATTATGATAACGCAGGTGCAGTAGCAAACTCAAAAGAACCTAGAGCCCATAAAGCGAGTAAACACATAGCTCGGAAGTACCACATTATACGAGACATCGTAAATCGAGGAGATGTGGCTGTAGCTAAGATTGCATCGTTGAACAACCTGGCTGATCCTTTCACAAAGACTCTGGGGATGAAAGTTTTTGAGCAACATGTGGAAGGTCTTGGTTTTCGATGTATTCCAGCTAGACTTTAAGTATAAGTGGGAGAATTGATATGTCTTTATGTGTATACTAAAAGTTTAGCTTTAGTATAAGTGGGAGATTGTTGGTGTATACCGTAAAGCAAACTTTTGTTAGGCTTTTATGGATATATTCGATTTCCTTATCATCTGAAATAAATGGTTTTTCACATTATTGCATAATTATGAATTGCTTGTATGTCTGCTTATCTTATATTGTAGATAATGTGGTGGATTTGTAGTCACACAGAAGATCACATTGTCAGTTCCTTATAAGATATAAACAATATTCACAACTGAGATAGTTCTGGACATAGCTATGCTAAGGATGGATATTCACTTCTAAGCTTAAGATATTGCAATGAACACTCAGTGGAATACAAAGTAACTCTCTTTGCTAAGAAACAATTGGGAAATTTAGGATGTTTCGAGTGCTTCTTTGAATGCTGAATGCTTTGTGCGCTGAGAGTTTGAGTAATTTCTTGGCTTCGAAATTTCCCGTAACCTTGAATGGGTTCAAGGCCTTCGGTATTTATAGGTGACTTTGAAAACTATCCGTTGGAAGAGATAGCCGTATAGGTTATCTACGTAGGGTTTGTTTAACGGACACATCTCCCATGCAGCAGCCGTCCTTGCATGGATTTGATAATGCATTTAATGCTTTCCTGTTGAAAAGTGCAGTCTGAACTCAGTCTTCATGTCAGGTCCGTACGTGCATGTCCTTCCTGGATTGGTCCACGTCATCAGGTTGGTGAGAATGTCAGAACTCATTCCTATGCTTCAGGCTTGTCTTATTAAGTTCTTTTTATCTCAAGCACAACGGTCTTGTCCTGACACTGACATTCCTTTTGCATTGCTTGGCCCTACTCCAAGTCTTTTCTCATTACTCAGTATCATCCTGTTCCCTACAGGACTGAGTTAGTAATGACCTCAGGGTCATACTCTTCATCACTGACACTTACTCAGCAAGCTTAGAGAGACTGCCGTAAGTTCAGGATGATGCTCTTGTGTCTTCAGGCTTCAATCTTTATTGTCATCAATGAGTACTCCTCTCATTGAGTTCCTGTGAAATGTAAAATGTCTAAGTACAAAACTAACCAAGATTAGCCTGACCAAATTACACTAAGGCAAATCATCTTTTCAGGGGCTTTGGGATCTAATCAAAACTGACATTATCCCAACAACCCCCATGATGACAATCTCACCCCGCCTGGGGGCCAAGGGGTTTAGACTAGGATAGCCTGTAGGTCTTGTATTTTTTTCTTTCTACTTTTTGTAATAGTTGTCCGCTCCTTAATGGAGTTGTAATCTTTTGGGGCGCCTCTTCTTAATGAAGTTTCTTTTGCTCATCTTGTTTTCATACATTAATTGCTTTGCATTTAAATTTATGCTTTACAATCTTAATGTATGTAGTTGGGCTTTGTTCTAAACAACTTTACCTGTAAAATTGGAATAGGGGCCTTGGCCTTAGGCTATGCTCATTTAAAAATGAACAACCTTTATTGGGCTTGGTCACTTAACTCGACTTGTGCCTTGAGCTTGCACTTTCTCCTTTGAACGAACAACTATTATTGAACTTGCTAAAAATTTACAAGTATAAAAACGACCGACTTTACAAGTCTTTACAAACTATGTAAAAGTAGTTCGACTACCATACATTAGACCAATTTAAAGTAGTTCGACTGCTATACACTTTGTCAAACAACCTTAGACTTGTCAAAATATAAAAAATATACAAGCATAAATAAGTTTTCAGGCTACAGTAGTTCGACCTGCAAATCTTGTTCGACCATTAACACTTAGTGAAAATTTCAAAAAATTAGGCAAGTTTTTGGGTGTTACTTGCACATATGTAACTCTAGCTCGCCCCTTTATCAAAGTAGCTCACAATTAGCTCGCCCTAATGATAATATTTCTTCAAGTGAACCGCATTCCAGGAGTATTGGGCCGAGTTGCCTTCCATGTCTTCAATATCATAAACACCACTGGGTAACCTATCCGTTACCATGTATGGGCCCTCCCAAGTCGGTCCAAATACACCTGGAGGTGGGGCGAGCTTCTTTCTTAGAATTAGGTCGCCAACTTTGAACACCCTTAGCTTGACATGAGAATTGTAATAACACTCTGCCCGCTGCTTGTATGTTGCATTTTTTAGCTCGGCCAATATTCTTTTTTCTTCGAGCAAATCCAGTTCGGAAGATAAGGCAGAGTTGTTCACCTCATCATCAAAGTTGGTTGTTCTAACTGTTTTGGTCTTTAGCTCAATTGGGATGACAACTTCTATTCCGAATGCCAGTGCAAATGGCATTTCTCCGGTGCTAGATCTGGGAGAACTCTGTATGCCCATAAAACCCCTGAGAGCTCCAAAGACCACTTTTCTTTACTTTCTGTCAATCATATCTTCAAAATATGTGATTATTTTATTGACGGCTTCAAATTGACCATTTGACTATGGATGATAAGGGGTCGAAAAATGTTTTCTGATCCCCCACTTGGTGCAGAAGTCCCTTAGCACTTTCCCATCAAACTGAGGACCATTATCTGTAACAATTATTTGGGAAACTCCAAATCGACATATAATGTTCTTCCAGATGAAGCTGATTATTTTTTCTTGTGTAACTTTGACTAAGGCTTCTGCTTCTGCCCATTTTGTATAGTAATCAACTGCCACAACAACGAATTGAACATTACCCTTTCCAGGTGGGAAGGGTCCAATGATGTCTATTCCCCACCTTGCAAATGGCCAAGGACTGAAAATAGAAATGAGCTCTTGTGCTGAAGTGTAGATGCTTGGAGCAAAGATTTGGCACCGGTGACAAGCTATGGCCATTTGAATTGCATCTTTCCGTAGAGTTGGCCAATAGTAGCCTTGTCTTATTGTTTTGTAGGCTAGAGCTTGCCCCCCAACATGATTTACACAGACTCCTGAGTGTATGTCTTCCAAAGTAGCTTGCCCCTGCCACCTACACAAACACTTGAGAAGTGGGACTGAAAAGCCTCTTTTGTAAAGCTGCTCGCCCACCAGGGTATACCTGACTGCTCACTTTGTTATTTTGGCAGCTTGAAAAGAATTGCTTGGTAGTTCACCATCTTTCAAGTATTTGGCTAAAGGAGTTCGCCAATCATCATCATCAAGTAGCTCGTCCACTTGATTGACTTGATAATCAGAAGTTGATGGATTAGCCCTTCTGGAGATAATAATATCTATTAGCTCAGCTGGACCTTCATTGGTGGCCAGTCGAGCTAGAGCATCAGCTTGGGCGTTGCTCGCCCGGGGTACTTGTTTGATGTAAACTTGGTCTAACATTGACACAAGGTGGGCTACTATTCTTTGGTACTCAATTATATGTTCATCTTTGGCTTCATATTCACCTCGTACTTGGTTTAAAATGAGTTGAGAATCGCCAAAAATGTGGAGTCATCTGACTCCAACATCAAGTGATAAGTGGAGACCTGAAATGAGGGCTTCATACCCAGCTTCGTTATTTTTGCCATAAATTCAAATTTGACTGGTGAGGTGAATATTTGTCTGTTGGGGCTGATGAGAACTACTTCTGCCCCCGAGGCCATGTTTGTAGATGAACCGTCCACATAAAGATGCCATGGGTGATCCAGCCCTCTCGTCGGATCATGAGGAAAGGTTAGTTTGACTATAAAGTCGGCTAATTTCTGACCCTTGATCTCTGTTCGAGGTGCATAAGTCACTCCAAACTAGTTGATCTCTATGGACCACTTCAATATTGTCCAGCTGTGTCAGGTCGGTGTAGGATATTCCTGAGTGGGAAAGTTGTTAGCACTTCGACTTGATGATCAAAGAAGTATGGTCTTAACTTTCTAATACTCATGACAAGTGCATATGCCAGCTTCTCAGTTGGTGAATATTTCACTTGGCTTCATATAAAGCTTGATTGACATAGTAGATATGCTGATGAAATTTTCCATTAGCCCGCACTAGAACCGAGCTGATTACCACCTCCGATGCTGCCAGGTATAAGTACAACTTTTCTCATGGGATAGGTTTAGATAGAATTTTTACATCTCCCAGGTAGTCCTTCAATTGTTCAAAAGCTCTATGGCAGCTACCTGTCCATATGAAATTTCCTTTCTTGATAGCTTCAAAGAATGGATGACATTTCTCACCCGATCGGGATATGAACCTATTTAAAGCAGCTAGGCATCTTGTCAGTCTTTGTACTTCTTTGATCAGACGAGGGGGTTACATATCCACGATAGCTTTAACTTTTATGGGGTTGGCTTCAATTCCCCGTTTACTGACTAGATGGCCCAAAAATTTCCCCGAATGCACCCCGAAGCTGCTTTTCTTCGGGTTCAGCTTCATATTGTGTTTTCGGAGAATGTCAAACACCTGGGAGAGATGCTTGAGGTGATCTTCCTTTATAGTACTTTTTACGACTATATCGTCAACATACACCTCCACCGTATCTCCAATGTGTTCGTCGAACACTTTGTTCACGAGCCTCTGGTAAGTAGCCCCTGCATTAATCAGTCTGAAGGGCATTCTTTTCCAGCAGAGTAAATTTTGTGTGTGTAGAATGTCGTATCTTCCTGATCATCAGGGTGCATTGGAATCTGGTGGTAGCTAACAAATACATCCATGAACGTGAACATTTTGTGCCCGACTGTGCAATCCACCAGTTGATCGATGTGTGGAAGGGGAAAGTTATCCTTTGGACAGGCTGCATTCAGATTTGTGAAGTCTATGTAGAGCCTCCAGGTTCCATTCGGCTTCCATACCAAAACTGGGTTTTCCACCAATTGAGGACACAACGCCTGCCAGATCAGGTCATTGTCAAGTAAATTTTTTTACCTCCTCATTGAGTGCTTGATACTGTTGGAAATGATGGAACGCGCCGATAAAGGCGGTCCGTCCCCAAGATCGTTGTTGGGATACCAAACGTGTATAAATAATTAAAGACCTAAACATGCATCTAAAGACAAGTTTAGATTCGTTACCCTTGAAGACCGAGGCGTTGATTCCACTAGAGATCTTCTAGTCTGTCTCCCAACCTCGTTCGAACACCGGGTGGACGACGAACTAGCAAACGTGGAGAAAAGTGCCTCCCAATTTCGTCTCCTCAAAACCCTACTCACGAATTTCGGCTGCTGCTCGTTATATCTTAGAGTGATAGGGTTTCAAAGACAAAATTGAAGCCTTTATATAGATTCCTTAGGTTTCATGGGCCAGACTAGGGATCTGTTAGAAGGTATAGGGTTTGGGCTCCTCACGGACCCAAATACTCTTATGTTCAGCCCAGAACATTTATTTGGCCCGTGAACATTAATTCATTCCACTAGAGAATTAATGTTTCACTCCCGTCCTATCCCGAACCGAATCAGGGCTTCTATTAGACTCTATAATTCCCCGTGTTAAAGATATCGCACGTCCATTAATTATTAAAGCTTCTGACCGCTTTAATTAATTAACATTTCTAATTCCTTGAGTAGTACCACTCAACCTTGTTGTCGTACGGATATAATCCATCTGCAGGGTTTAATACGACAATCCTTTATGAGTTTCCTCAAGGGGACGTCATTAACCTGGATCACCAGGACACGGTGCCCTAATGTCAATAAATAAACATCGTGCAAACGATGTCACTACCCAAAATACATAGTGCATTGAATCTAACATGATTCTCACCCATAGTAAATTAAAGTAGTGAATAAGCGCTCCACATATCTAGATATCACAATTAGGGTTAAGAATGACAAGAATCACTAAGACCTTTAGTTCTTCATAACAGTCAGAATAGAAGAACATGTCTTAACTGTGATCCATTCAATACGACATAGCATACTAGCATGAAGTAATGGCCAAGACAAGCCACTAACAAGTTCATACTACAACTTATACCAATAGTTATGTCCAGAACTATCTCAGTTGTGAATATTGTTTATATCTTATAAGGAACTGACAATGTGATCTTCTGTATGACTACAAACCCACCACATTATCTACAATATAAGATAAGCAGACATACAAGCAATTCATAAGAATGCAATAATGTGAAAAACCATTTATTTCAGATGATAAGGAAATCAAATATATCCATAGAAGCCCAACAAAAGTTTGCTTTATAGTATACACCAACAGGAAATTCTTCACATATAACTCCAACAGATACTTGTCCGACCCGTATTTTCGTCTTCTTTGGTGGACTGGTCTTCGGGACGGATCAATGTTTAGTCTGTGGCATGCAAAGACATCAAGGTTTTCCTTGAGGAACTCACTCATTCGGGTCTTGTATGGCATAGTGACTTGAAGCGAATATACTGACTTCTACTAGTAGTTTCCCCACAAGAGTACGGGTTCACTGTAGTATTGGCAAGTACAGGGACCAAGTATTATCGAACCCAAGGGATGGAGTGTATGCGTACAGATCCCTGAAGATCTACGCGTCGTAGCTAATATGAGTGTAATGTTTTTGGGTTTTTTTTGAAAGATTAATTAAAAGACTAAAATTATCCTAGGAACGCAAAAAGCAAAATTAAACTAAGAATCGAAGGGTTGTTTTCAAATGAGAGATGGTGATGCTCAGGATAGGAATCCCTACGTATACTAACAGAGCATGTACCTAATCAAAGTAACCGTGACGCTCAAGAAATAACCTAAGTAAAGAATGCAAGGTGAAAGCTCAAGATTCTAAACCCTAATACTTTGCCCTAACACTCGACTTCACTAATCCACTAACAAGTTAATAAGATTGTGCTTAATTAATGAGACCCTAATTTAACTAAGGTGATGCGGTCATCCTCCTTCGCTAAACTGGTAGATGAATTAACCCTTTCTAAACCCTCTAGTAAAGTCTACTCGTTGTTAAAGAGTGATACGGTCGTCCTCTCTCTAACACTTTTCGAACGAAATTCAAAATTAAAGTTAAGATTAATTTTAAGAATTCATTAATCAAGAGAATTAAAACCTAACGTCACAAGTTACCCTAATTACGTACCCACAACCTACTTCTACGAGTTCATCCTATCCCAAGCATACAAGGGTTTTAGCTAGACATGAGTTTTACATAAACAAGAATAATTGAATAAGCAACGAACATGAACATGATGATTTGAACGAAGAAAATACGAAACATAAACTAGGGTATAAAGAAATATGTGCTAAGAATTTGAAATTTAATTAATAAAAACGAAGTATGAAGTGTTTAACGTAGTCGAATTACTGAAAAGAAACTAAGAAACGAAAAGAAACTAAGAATTCGTACGAAAACCTCAACAAAACATAAACGTAAAGCTTGCTTCTCTCCTTCTTCTCCAAAAACGAACTCTAAAAGTTAAAATCTATCAAGTGATATTTGGTGTAAGTGATGGTCTATAAAAATGAGCTCGGGACGAGTATATATAAGTTTTGGGCCGAATCGGGAACTCGTGGGCCGGAAAACGAACTTGGAAACTTTAGCCTTGAAGGCGCTCGAGCTGGGCTAGCTCGAGCGAAAGCGCTCGAGCATAGGTGGTCGAGCGGATGCACTGGTCGAGCAAAGGCGCTCGAGCATAGGCACTCGAGCGCCAAAAACGTTCTGGACAAAATGGCCGCTCGACCTCTTAGCTCGAGCGGAGGCGCTCGAGCAGTGGTGCTTGAGTGGGTCTTCTTTCTTCTCAACTAACACTTTTCTTCTCACGCACTAATACCAATCGTATTTCTTTGATATCTTCTCATCCGGACATCCGTTTGAGCTGATTCAAAGTCCTACGAACTCCATTTTTCGCCCTCGATTTACCTATTAGTATCAAAGAGACAAATTCATCATTGTAAAGAAATAGTGCTCGTTTGACTCTAAAAACTCAATAAAATCGAACTCAGTTGAGATCGACTTCAGTGATGAGGTACTTGCTTTAGTTATGTTATCTTCTCTACCAGATAGTTGGGCTGCTACTGTAACAGCAGTTAGCGCTTCATCCGCGAAGTCCAAATTGATGCTTGATGAAGTGAGAGATCTAATGATTAGCGAGGAAGTTCACAGAAAAGATTCCGGATCCACCTCAGGGTCAGCGTTGAACACGGAGGAAAGAGGCAGATTGAAAAATAGGCAGAATCGTGGCAGATCAAAGTCCAGAGGGAAGAGTCAATCCAAGAAAGGGAAAGACTCGATCCAGTGCTGGAATTGTGAGGAGTTTGGTCACTACAAGAACCAGTGTACAACACCCAAGAAAAACAAGAAGGGGCAGAACAAGAAGAAGACAGTAGACGCAACCACGGATGAGATTGGAGATGCGTTGGTCTTGAGTGTTAGTAGTCCACTGAAATCATGGGTGTTGGATTCTGGAGCATCATTCCATTCATGTAGTGATGCTGAAATCATGGAGAACTATGCGTCTGGCGAATTCGGACAAGTGTACCTTACTGATGATGAGCCCCCGAAGATCGTGGGAAAAGGAGATGTCCGGGTATCTACACCAAATGGATCGATGTTGAAATTAAATGGTGTGAGGCACATTCCAGGATTGAAGAGAAACCTGCTTTCAATCGGGCAGCTTGATGTAGAGGGATATTCAGTGACTTTCGGCAGCAACAGTTGGAAGATCAGCAAAGGAGCCATGATTGTAGCTCGGGGAAAAAAGGAAGGTACGTTGTATATGACAACTAATTCCAAAGATTACATTGATCTTGCAGGAGCTACAACCGATGTTGTTTGTGGCACTGTCGGTTGGGTCACATGAGTGAGAAGGGGATGAAGGTAATGTGTTCGAAAAGGAGACTTCCAGGGCTGAAATCTATTGAAGTTGGCCTATGCGAGGACTGTGTTTTTGGGAAATAAAGAAGGGTGAGTTTCTCGAGAGGTAGCAGAACCTTGAAAGCAGAAAAGCTGGAGCTGGTGCATAGCGATCTATGGGGACCAGCACCCGTGAGGTCCCTTGGTGGTTCGGAGTATTACATGACCTTCATCGATGATTCCACTCGGAAGGTATGGGTTTATTTTCTGAAAAATAAAGCTGATGCGTTTGATACCTTCAGGAAGTGGAAAGCCCTTGTAGAGAACGAAACAGGCCTGAAAGTGAAGTGTCTCCGTTCTGACAATGGAGGTGAATATGAACTTCGTGAGTTCAAGAAGTATTGTGCTGAGAATGGGATTCACATGGAGAAGACTGTGAGAGGAACTCCCCAGCAGAATGGAGTGGCAGAGCGAATGAACAGAATGTTGAATGAGCGAGCCAGATGCATGAGGTTGAAGAGTAGACTACCTAAGACGTTTTGGGCAGATGCAGTAAGCACATCAACATACCTGATTAATAGAGGTCCTTCAGTTCCGCTGGAGAACAAAATACCTGAGGAAGAATGGATAGGAAAAGAGGTAAAATTGTCCCACTTGCGTGTCTTTGGTTGTATTGCTTATGCTCATGTTAGTCCTGTTGATAGAAGTAAGTTAGATGCTAAATCTGTTAAGTGTACGTTCATTGGTTATGGTGGTGATGAGTTCGGTTATAGACTATGGGATGAGAATAACCGAAAGATTATTCGTAGTAGAGACGTGGTTTTCAATGAACAGGTTATGTACAAATACATATTGGAGGCATCAGATTCTGGCAAGATTGATACTCGAGAGGTCGAGTTAGACATCTCAAACTCGAGTGGGAGTAAGGAGAGCCAGAATGAAGAAGAGGTTCTTATTGAAGAACCAAGGACCCCACCACTAGAGAATCCACTGCAGAGACCAGCTAGAGAGCGACGTGCACCTGATAGGTATTCGCCCTCTAACTACTACTTGTTACTTACTGATGGTGGTGAACCTGAATGTTATGCAGAGGCAGAGCAGGTTGTAGATAAACGAAAATGGAGAGTTGCTATGGATGATGAGTTAGCATCTCTTCTGGTTAACGGCACTTGGGAACTTGTTGAGCTCCCAAAATGTAAGAAGGCTTTGCACTGCAAGTGGGTCTACCGAATCAAGAATGAAGCTGATGGGAGCAAACGTTACAAAGCCGTGCTGGTTATCAAAGGGTTTGAGCAGCGATATGGTGTTGATTATACTGATGTTTTTACTCCTGTTGTGAAACTGACCACTATTCGAATGGTGTTGAGTATGGTAGCTACAGAGAACTTGTTGTTACAACAGATGGATGTGAAGACGACATTCCTTCACGGTGACTTGGTGCATGAGTTGTACATGACACAGCCTGAGGGGTTCGTAGTGAAGGGAAAGGAGAAACTTGTGTGCAAGTTGAAGAAGAGCCTGTATGGCTTGAATCAAGCTCCCTATCAGTGGTACAAAAAGTTTGACAGTTTCATGATGGAGATTGGTTACCTGAGATGTCACGCAGATCATTGTTGTTACTACAAGAGGTTTGACAATGGCTTTCTTATTCTCTTGCTATATGTTGATGATATGTTGATTGTAGGAGCTGATGCAAGTGAAGTGAATAAGTTGAAGGAGCAATTGTCAGAACGGTTTTCTATGAAGGATCTTGGAAGGGCGAAACAGATTTTGGGCATGATAATTGAGTGTGATAAGGTGACGGGAAATGTGTATCTTTCACAGTCGAATTATATTCAGAAGATCTTGGAAAGATTTAACATGACAGAGTCGAAGCCCGTGAGTGTCCCCTTGGGCAGTCACTTCAAGTTTTCGAGGAAGGAGTCGCCAAAGAGTAAGGAGGAATGTGTCCAAATGATGAAAATACCATATGCTTCAGCAATTGGCAGCATCATGTATGTCATGGTGTGTACAAGACCAGATATTGCTCATGCAGTGGGAGTAGTGAGCCGATTCATGGGTGATCCGGGCGAGCAACATTGGGAAGCGGTAAAGTGGGTCCTACGTTACTTGAGAGGTACCACAGACAAGGCTTTGTGTTTCAATGGCAAGAGTATGGAGCTGGTGGGTTATGTGGATGCAGACTTAGCATCAAATGATCTTGATGGAAGAAGAAGTACACGGGTATGTTTTTACTTATGGTGGTACTGATTAGGCGTGAAATTGTCATGATTCGTAGCTAGAAACGCCCTAGTTTTGGTCGAATTTATTGAGTTTTTAGAGCCAAATGAGTACTATTTCTATACATTGATGAATTTGTCTCTTTGATACTCATAGGTGAATCGAGGATGAAAAACGGAGTTCGTAGGACTTTGAATCGACTCAAACGGATGCCCGGATGAGAAGATATCGAAGAAATATGATTGGTATTAGTACGTGTGAAGAAAAGTGTTAGTTGCAAAGGAAGGAAGACCCATTCGAGCATCGTCACTCGAGCGCCCCGCTCGAGTGAAGTAGATCGAGCGCCTAAAAACATACAGAACGTTTGGGCCGCTCGAGACGGCGCCATTGCCGGGGATGGCGTAATATGCTTTTTGAATAGGACTTGTCGATAACTTAGTAGTTAGTAGTGAGTGCTTTCTTTTCTGTTTTATTTTTATTTTTATTTATTCGGCAGTTGCGTTTTGATCCTTCTGCTAGTGTTTCAGGTTTATGAAAACACGCTCACAAGGCAATACGAGCGAAGAGAGGTTACCTGCAGATCCTGAGACAATAGCTAGAAGGAACCGAGCCTTCTTGAGAAGAATGACTACTGCCGCGGGAAACAAAGACAAGATTTATGATGAACTTGGGGAGTTAGACAAAATAGCTGCAGAGTATACTGCTCTTGTGGAACGAGCAGAGGGTGCCAATGGAAACAGCAGTAATCAGCAGAGACCCATAGGGGGAACTGAGAGCCCACACCCGAACCCACAAGACACAATCAACTCTGCACAAACACAACCCCAAAACCAGAACCAAAACCCTGCTTACCCACAAAACCCAAATAACCCTTTCAACAACCCAGTATACCAACATTACCCATACCCACCTTATCCTTACCCACCATACCCGTATCCTCTACCCCCAGTCTATAATCAACCACCTGTTTACCCACCACCACCCCAACAAGTACCAGTACCTGCTGCTAATCCTCAACACGTTCCTCAGAACGTAGATCGCAATATGGCTATTCGAGGGAGGTTTACAGCGCAGCCACAACGGTACTATGATGGAGTGGCTTTGCCTCCTGCTGAGGCGAACAACTTCTCGATTTCCCCGGGAATTCTAAAGCTGCTGACCGAGAATCAGTTCAAAGGGGTGATCGGGAAGGAGAATCCTCATACACACTTGAGGAGCTTTTTAATGATAGCCTCCACATTTAATTACAATGGCATGTCTGAAGATGCCAAGAGGCTTAGGCTGTTCCCATTCTCATTGACGGGAATAGCCAAGGAGTGGTACGATAATACGCTCCCGCGGGGAGGTATTACCACTTGGGCCGAGCTCGAGCGTCTATTCCTCGAGCGATTCTACCCTCCGTCTAGGACGATCAAGGCTAGAATTGAGATCTCCTCCTTTCGCCAGAAGCAAGGAGAGGACCTACGTCAAGCATGGGAGAGATACTCAAATATGTTGATCGAGTGCCCGCAGCATGGGTACAATGAGGGAGATATTATGGCATTCTTCTACAGTGGTGCCAACAAGGCGGGGCAAGACCATTTAGACGCTTGTGCGGGAGGAGCATTCCTGAATCAAGGCATAGAGAGGTGTAGAGAGATCGTGGACAACATTGTCACGAATGCCGGTGCTTGGGGTGTGGATGCAGATTTTCAGAGAGTGCATCAGGTTGAAGAGGGTGAAGGAACGAGAAGGCTATTGATGGCCATGATGGAGAAGATCAACAACCTCGAGTTGGGAAAGAGTTTGGTTGGAGAGCATGCAGTAGAGAATGGGAGAGTAGACCAACCAAGTGGACAACAAGAGGTAGCCAATTACATGGGAGGTCCATATTACAATCAGAATGGCTACCAAGGTGGAAATCAGTATGGAAGGTCTTCTTATGGTCAGCCATTTGCACCTCCAGGGCCACAGCCGCCTCAAAATCAATGGAGGAACACACAAGGAGTTCAAGGAGGCCAGCAACCTCCTCAAAACAAATGGAGAAAAAATGAGAACTTTTCTTATGCTAACCCAAAATCTGGTGTTACTGTTCCTGCAGGTGTTGATCCGAGTTCAAAGCCTCCGGGTGGAGAAGGCGGTGCCTCAACCGAAGAGATGTTGAGAACGATCCTTCAGAAGGTTGAGGAAGGTAGCAAGAGATTGTCATCCTTGGAGTACGATGTGAAGGAGTTGCATAAGAAGGGTGATCAACGTGATCAAGAGCTCCAGAAGATTAATGTTGAGTGGACTAGAACTCAACAAGAGAACAATCGAAGGTTCACTTCTTTAGAGTTCCAGATGAGCCAGATTGCAAAGTCAGTGAATAGAATGCCGGAGGGGAACCCAAAATAGCATTGTAAGGCGATCCAGCTTAGAAGTGGAACCAACTATGAAGGTCCTCAGATGCCTGCTGATTCTGAGACGCCCCAAGTTGAGAAGGGGGTTGAAAGTGAAGGGATTGAGAAGCATAAAGATATAGATGAGTCCCAGAAGGGGAAAGACTTTGAGGAGATAGAGAGGGTTCCAAAGTGGAAAAAGGCAAAGGAAGCAAGGGATAAAGTGAAAGAAACAGAAAGAGATGAATGTGGGGTACCCAAATCTGTGATACCCGTCCCGTATCCACAGCGCTTCATGAAAAAGAAGCTTGATGAAAAATTTGCAAAATTTCTTGATGTTATTAAACAACTTCATATTAACATTCCTTTTTATGATGCTTTGGAACAGATGCCGCATTATGCAAAGTTTCTGAAAGACTTGATTGCAAAAAGACGACGAGTGGATGAGCCGAAGTTGGTGCAGCTGAACCACGAGGTGAGTGCATTAGTGAACAAGGCACTTCCACCGAAGCTGAAGGATCCCGGGAGCTTCACAATCCTATGCGATATTGGGAACGGGATCAAGAAAGGAGCGTTGTGCGACCTCGGAGCGAGCATCAATCTCATGCCCTTGTCTCTTTTCAAGAAGTTGGAAGGTGGTGAACTTCAACCCACAATGATGACACTTCAACTTGCCGACCGGTCTATCACGAGACCTCAAGGTGTTGTTGAAGACGTCCTCGTGAGAGTTGGAGATCACATTTTTTCAGCCGACTTTGTAGTGCTAGAGATGGAGGAAGATGAGTACGTGCCCCTGATCTTGGGATGACCGTTCTTAGCTACGGCGGGGATGGTGCTAGACGTGGCAAATGGGAAGATTACATTGAAGGTTGGTGATCAAGAAGTGAAGATCTCCCTATATGAAGTCATGAAGCACCCGAGGGAGGATGAGAGCTTGTATTGCATGGATGCAATTGATCCTCGTGTTGAAGACACACCTTCTATCCCCAATCTTTCTCATACTCATGATTTTGTTAGTCCTTCACGTGATTATTTAACCCATGAGCATTATGATCTTGATTATTTTGATAGGGATAAAGTGAAGAAGTTGAAGGATGAAGAGGTGAAGAAAGTGGACGTGGTCCAGCTAGAGGGAAAAGGAGGAGTTAAGAAGAAGAAGTCAAAATTCAAGAAATTGTTTAGTAAGACTCCTCCAGATAAAGGAAAGAAGGAGTTGAGACCCATAACACTTGGGAATGAGAAGAGAGCAAAAGAGCTCATGATGGTAGGGCATCAAGGAAAGGAATTCAAACACCACTCTTATGAGAGCGAGGGAGGTAAATTTGAGTATGATGTCCCATAAGCTCCTTTGAGCTTGGTCCGGCATGAGGACCTTAAAAATAGCGCTGAATGGGAGGCAATCCATTTTTATTTGCTTTTGAGTGTTTTTAGTTTTTTTCCTTTTATGTTATTAGGATGTTGTTGAGTCGTATGTTTAACCTCGTATTTGAGTAAGTTGCTTGTAGGCTTATCTCGAAGGAGTGCCAAAGGAGTGGAGATTGAAGGAACCAACTTGAGACAAGGGAGTGTGCAAAGCTATTGAGAGAAATTGAATTATTTAGTTGAGGTAATCCACAACCTCAAACTTAGACCTCTAGCAAGGTCGAAGTTTGGGAGGGTGGAGTTTTTTTATTTGTTTTATGATTACATTGCACATGCATGCACCTCTCATCTTTTGAGTTGAGTTTGATTGATTATTGGTTTATTGAGATACTCCTTGGGGTGATTTTGATTTGACTCGCTATTGCATATTTCATGCCTATCAACTACCTTCTACTTGTTGATTGCTATCTTTGAGTATGACTTGATGAGTAGAGTGAGTTGTAAGGGTGAGTTAGAAATTCTTTTGTGTGAGTGTTTGAGTTTGAGCTGATTTGAGAAAGAACTTGTATGCTTGTGAATTTTTCTTTTGAGTACTTGTGTGATGAGAGTGAGAATGCACTAGGACTAGCATGGATGTGAAAGCCGTGAGAATTGAGCCTTATGAGATTTTGATGCATGAATTAATCTCTTCGTTTGTGAGTGGATCGTCACCTTAGAGGATGCTAGAACTTGTGTGTGCTCTTGCTTCTTGATTGTGTCTAGTTTGATATGCCGAATGTGATCTTAGGCCGTCTTTGATTTAATTGAGTCACTTAGCCAAAATTTTCCTTACCAAGGACATTGACCCCTTGTTAGCCCCTTCGAGCCTAAAGCCTATTTTATTTGTTAGCACATATGAACACTATTCCAATTCCTAAGCCTTTTTGTCCCAATTTGAGTGGAGAATAGGAAAGTGTGAATGTGAAGGGAGTGAATTGTGTTGAAAAAGGGAATGGTTGTTTGTTGAGTGAATATGAGAAGAAGGTGTAATGAAGTTATGAGATGTGGGAAAAAGAGAAAAAAATTGAGAATGAGCAAAATAAAAAAAATGAGCTCATGTGTTTGTGTGGAAAAGAAAAAAAAAAGTGAAGTGATTGAAAAAAAAATGAAAAGAGTGAGAAAGAAAAAAATTGAAGTATTGAGAGTATGGAATTGAAAGGGTGTTGATTGAACATGTTTGAAGTATTCTGTTCCTAATCTCGAAGTGCCAAAGTTTGATTTTCTATTCTCCATTCACTTGAGTCACTTTACCATATTGATTCCCACCTGTCCAAAGAGCCTACATTACAACCTTGAGAAAAGTCCTTTTTGATTCGGCATTGATTTCTAGAGTACTGTCGAAGTTAAGAGCACTTACAAGCCTATGGCTGCCAATTTGTGTGATTGATTATTTGAGTGAGTCCCTTGATCATTGTTATACACTTGTGAGGGAGCGAAACACATCGTTGAGTGCACATCCATGCTTGATCTTGGTGTTTCTTGTAATTGTTGCATGAGTATGATAAAAGAAAGTAGGTGAGTATACGGGTGATTGACTTTTGAAGCTTGAGTTCATTAGCTTGCATGATTGATTTTTTTTTTTACTCATCCCTAACAATTTCACTTGACTTATTATTTCATTGCTTGGGGACAAGCAATATGGTAAGTTTGGGGGGGTTGATTAGGCGTGAAATTGTCATGATTCGTAGCTAGAAACGCCCTAGTTTTGGTCGAATTTATTGAGTTTTTAGAGCCAAATGAGTACTATTTCTATACATTGATGAATTTGTCTCTTTGATACTCATAGGTGAATCGAGGATGAAAAACGGAGTTCGTAGAACTTTGAATCGACTCAAACGGATGCCCGGATGAGAAGATATCGAAGAAATACGATTGGTATTAGTATGTGTGAAGAAAAGTGTTAGTTGCAAAGGAAGGAAGACCCATTCGAGCATCGTCACTGGAGCGCCCCGCTCGAGTGAAGTAGATCGAGCGCCTAAAAAGATACAGAACGTTTGGGCCGCTCGAGGGAGATAGCTCGAGCGCCCCGCTCGAGCACCAGAACTGCACGACCAAGAGAGCTCGAGCGCCCCGCTCGAGCACCAGATCCGCTCGACCACAACAGCTCGAGCGACCCGCTCGAGCGGGTCTGCTCGAGTGCTTCCAAGGTATTTCCTCCAACTTACGTTTTTTGGCCCACGAGTTCACGAATCGGCCCGTTGCCTATATATATCTCTTCCAAACACGTTTTGAAGGATCCCCGAACACACTACATCACTTTTACAGAGAATTTTTAGAGAGAGAAAGAAGAGAAGAGACGAGCAAGTTTAATTTTACGTTTTTGAGGTTTTTGCTTACGAATCTACATTACGATTTAACGTTTTAGTTTCGTTTCTTAATATCTTTTGTTCTTTAATACGTTGAGACCTCGTTTTGTCAATTAATTTCAGTATTCTTTTATATCTTAAAACCCCAGTTTATGTTCGATCTTTTCTTCGTTTTAACTATCATGTTCATGTTCGTAACTTGTCTAATTGTTATTGTTTACGTTAAATCTATGTCTAGCTAAAACCCTTGCATGCTTAGGGTAGGATGAACTCGTAGAAGTAGGTTGTGGGTACGTAATTAGAGTAACTTGTGACGTTAGGTTTTAATTCTCTTGGTTAATGAATTCTTAAAATTAATCTAGACTTCGCTCTTGAATTTCGTTCGAAAGGTGCTAGAGAGAGGACGACCGTATCACTCTTTAACAACGAGTAGACTTAACGAGAGAGTTTAGGAAAGGTTAATTCATCTACCGGTTTAGCGAAGGAGGACGACCGCATCACCTTAGTTAAATTAGGGTCTCATTAATTAAGCACAATCTAGTAACTCGTTAGTAGATTCGTGAAGTCGAGTGTTAGGGTAAAGTATTAGGGTTTAGAATCTTGAGCTTTCACCTTGCATTCTCAGACTTAGGTTAATTCTTGTGTGTCACAGTTATTTTGATTATGTACCTGCTCCGTTAGTATACGTAGGGATTCCTATCTTAAGCATCACCATCTCATATTTGAAAACACATCTTTTGTTATTTAGTTTAATTTTCCTTTTGCATTCGTAGGATAATTTAGTTTAGTTTAAGTAATCTTTCCTAAAAATCCAAAAACAATACACTCATATTAATTACGACGCGGAGATCTTCAGGGATCTATTCGCATATACACTGTCCCTTGGGTTCGATATACTTGGTCGTTATACTTGCTAATACTACAGTGAACCCGTTCGCTTGCGGGTGAGCGACTAGTAGAAGTTAGTAAAACCGCTTCAAGTCAGGTACTTCTATATCTTGGACTTCTAAGTTGCAGAAGATTGTTGCATTGTCCACTACGGAGGCAGAGTATGTAGTTGTGACAGAGGCAAGTAAGGAGATGGTGTGGTTGCAGAATTTCTTGGGTGAACTTGGGAAGGAGCATGGGAATAGCACTCTTTTCTGTGATAGTCAAAGTGCTATATTTCTGGCGAAGAATCCGGCGTTTCACTCAAGGACAAAGCATATTGAGTTGAAGTATCACTACATTCGTCACCTTTTGGAGAAGAAGGTCTTGCAGCTTATGAAGATCCAAGGAAGTGAGAATCCAGCAGACATGTTTACTAAGGTGGTGACCTTAGAGAAATTGAAGCTGTGCAAAGCTTCAATTGGCCTTGTACCTTGAAGATAAGGCTTGGCAATGCCAGGTGGATGAGGGAGGAGAGTCAAGAAGATAAGGTTACATGGAGAATTCAGTCTCCAAGTGGGAGATTGTTGGAGTGTGGAGGCTGAATGGACTATACACTTGGGCCTAATACCGGCGATCCAACTTTTTTGGCCCATTTTTGGCCCACTTTTTTGGCCCTGATTTTTAGGGTTAGGGTTCGTTTATTATATATACACGTTTTCTCCTTGTATCCGGTATCAGAAAAAAATAGTGAAAAACCCTGGCTTGGCATCGCCCCAGACGTAGTCGTGAGACGAACTAGGTAAACAAATCTCGTGTTCTATTTCGTGATTGCGTGTGTGCGTTTATTCCTAACAGAAATTTCACACTTTGACCCCGATCCCTTCTATTATAAATACTCTCTCTCTCCTTCTTCATTTCCTTTTCGCATCTTTCACTCGGATTCCACCATTGTTATACTTTTGAAGCTTCTCTTTACCTCCAATCCATTCCAATTCCTGCCGATTCACTCAATTTTAAGGTAGATTCATCATTTTTTCGGTTTTAATTCTTTCCTCATACTCGCATTTCTAGTTTTTCTCAAATTTTTGCTCTTAATTCCGTTCACCGCCTCATTTAAATGCCAACGCCGCCGCTTCTCTGCCACTTTCGCCGCTGTATTCCCCTTGGCACCACCGTTTTTTGTTTCGATTTCTTTGCACCAGCAATCCTCTATCGAAAAACCCTTACTTTCATCCTATGGCATCTCCGTCTTCAAGTAAAACTATTTCCGATGAACACCTCGGCTGGAATCCTGGAAAACGGCCGATGAAATATAAAGAGACGCCCCCTGCTCCTCGCCATTTGCTTCGTCAAGCTTTTGCTTGGAATCCTCATACTTTACTTGTTGACGAGGACACTAGCTCAGAGGTGAGCTCCATTGTTTGCTCTATCGATTCCTTTTATACTGTGGATAGTTCGGGTGAGCAGGACATCGTCTACCCAGTTGCTCGCCCGGATGTGAAAGGTAATACCTCCTCTGACTTGGGGGAAGACTCCACAGAGGTCGCCTCAGAGATTGATGAAATGAGTATATCTGAGGTTGTTGGGGAGAGCAGCGAGCAGGTGGGCGAGTTGAGAGGCGACCAACTGGGCTAATTTTCTCGTGGGGTGACTTGGAAGTTTCTTAGGGAAATTAATTTCCCCATCTCCAAACTGACTCTCGAGTCTCAGATACCCGAAGAGATTGTACGTAGACAAGAATGGATTGACTACGCCACTTGCCACCTTCCCACCTCTTGAAAGGATTATTATGGAGGCTCAAGAGACCAAGTACACGGTGAGCAAGATACCAAGTTTGATCACGGAAAATGACTTGGCTCGTATTCGCTCGGCCTACCAGATCCCTTACAGTATCTTTTTGTACGCCCCGCAAAAAGAAGAGACAGTTGATCGCCCACCTCCTGGTTGTACAACAATCAACCTTAACGTCTTAAATGCTGGGTTTCCACTGCCTCTACACCCCGTGATTGGTTGTTTTCTCGAGGACACTAACTTGGCGATTACTCAGATTACCCCCAATGGGTGGAGCAACTTGCTTGCTTTTATAATTCTCTTTAGACTTGAGGGTTATAAGAACAAGATAAGTATTGTCGAGATTCATTACGCGATGACAATTTCCTCGGCCGCTAATGAAGAAGGGGTAGGGTGGTACTACATCAAAGCCCGCATTGGTGTGAAATTGATCGAAGGGGTGCCTAATAAGGTGAAGAGCTGGCATAGGCATTTCTTCTTTATTGGCGGTGATTGGCGGGCGTCTTCTGATTTTTCTGGCGGACTTGGCCGTATTAATTTCCCTGAGGGCTTTGGCAAAATACGGCGTATGTTTCACTTTTGACTTGCTATGGCTAGGGTGAAACTAATTTTAATTTTTTCTCTTTTGTTGTTTTGCAGGTCCGCGTATCTTGAGGTGGGGACATCCTGAGCTGAGCGAAGAATTCTTATACGTCCTCACTGTGATTACTCTTCGGAACGCGAGTGACCGCAGTATTAATCATCTTTTTAAGCCTCACTACGAAAGCTTGCTTTGTTGACCATGAGTGCTCATCACTTGGAGGCTCAGGCTGCCATTCCGGAAGGTAACTTAACATTTTTACTATCCTGCACTAGTATCCTTTTGATTGCTTGATCGCCTGGTCGCCTTCTTCACTGTATAATCTTTTGTTTTTTTTTTCAGAGCAAAGAGTGATCGTTGTTGTTCCCAAAATTCCGGAGTGCAATCACCTACTTGCTCGTCGCGTCAAACATATGGCCGCCGAGGATCCTTCCAAGAAGAAAAAGTACAATCCTCCCACTTCCCTCATTAAGCTGAGGGCTGAAGAAGAAGAAGAAGCTCCCTAGGCAAAGGGCCCTGCTCCTCTCCCGCCTCCCCGTTCCTCGCCTCCTGTGGCACAGAAAGATAACTGGGGCAAGAAGAGACTAACCAAGGAGGTTATCCCTGACCGCAAGGAAGACGATCGCTCGAAAAGAGCTAGAGGGCAATCCCAGGCGAGCATGAGGGATGTGTTGAGCTCCTCGTCTGTAGAGAAAGTGAGCGAGCAGCAGGTAGTGGGTACCGTTGTGGCGAGCAGGAGGAGAGGGTCTTCTCTAGATAACTCCTACCTGGGCTATGATCCTGTCAAGCTGAAGGAGTAAGTTTTGTTCTCTACTGCTCGACTGGTCGCCACTTTGTTGTTTTTACCCTTTGTTAACTTTATTTTTTCTTGATGTAGGTACAAGCCTGAGGAGTACCCTAGGCGAGCAAAGGTGTTCCATCAATTGAGCTGCGTCAAAACCGCCCCCCCCCCCCCTTATCAAGAGATTCTTGACTCGCATGTTAGGCGATCCACTGAGCTCATTCCTCGCTCATGGACCATGCTGTATCAGGAGATCGTTCAGAGCTAGAGTCTGAGTAACAATGCTCGCTTACTGAGCTACAATACTAGTCACTAGGCTATTGCTACTCAGAAGGTCCTTGATCTATTCATTGAGTTGGAGAGGACTAACCGAGGCCTGGGGCAGAAGATTGACCAGTTCGAGGCAGAGAAGGCTGCCATTTTGAAGAAGAAGGATGAGGAGCTGGCTCGGTTGAAGGACCAGTACGAGAAGGCTAAACTCAGCTGGGAAAGGAGTCTGAAGGCTGCTGAGGACAGGGAGAAGGTCGCTTTGAACACTTTCGAGAAGTTAAAGTTGGACTTGGGGGTCACAACTGATCGCCTTTATATCCTGGAGACTGAGCGTGTCGGCCTGGTGGAGAGGGTCGATTCCTTGAAGGTTCACGTTACTAGTCCGGAGGCGGAGAAGAAATGGGTCGTCTCTTACACCAACTATGTACAGGATGTGACCGATAACACTAACTTCGGTTATATCTGTGCATATGCTGAGTGTGTCCAGTCTGTGAAGTATGCGATCGACAATGGTTTTGATATTATGACTTCGGTCATGAAAGACTTCACAGACTATGTTATAGAGAACCCTCCTGCCACCGGCTTTGATATCCCCGTTGCTGACCTTGGGGATATGGGTGTGAACATTGGATGTCTTCAAGGATGATGTTCGGGTGATTGCCCCGAAGCTGAGGACTGAGGAAGTGAATAAGGATGCCTCGGTCTTTGACACTTTAAGCCCCTTCTTCCCAACCCCTCTGGATGAAGCAGACACTTCTGCTGTAGCTGGCGAGCAGCAGGTCCCTGAGTCGGCCGCCACCGATGCTGCTCCTCCAACTGAAACCCTTTCTGCTCCCCTAGCTCCTCAGGGATGAAGACTTTTATATATATATTTTTTGAATTTTAGATTTGTAATAGACCTTAATCTTTTAATTTTCCCTTCAATTGTACTCTTTTTTTTTAATCTATTAATGAAGTAATTTCTCTTTTTCTCATGTTGTGTTTATATTATTGTTATCTTCCTATTTGCCTCACTGCTCGCCCATTGTACATATTCCATTTTCTTGCTTTAAGTACTTCTCCTTACCTTTCTCACGAATAAAACACTTTTTTATTTGCAAATTTGTATGCATGACTTCATATGGGTCTTCTTGGTTCTCTAGGAACTTGACCTTCCTCTGATTGGGCTTTCATGGTCCTTACTGGACTTAACCTTTTTTTTTTTTACAACTGAGTCCTGCTGCTCGCCTCATGTTGATCTTGTATTTTTTTAACACATTCTGCTTCTGGCGAGCAGCTTTTTATTTGGGCGAACAAGTGGGCTTTGGTGCCTTCTAAGCTATACAACATGTAATATAATAAATGGTTACTCCTGTTCCTTCTATTTACATACTAAAAAGCTTTGAAATTTACATCAAATTTACAATTTACAAGATAATATACAAAATCTTCATCAACTTTTGACTATTGATAATATTTCTTTAGCAAGGCCGCATTCCAGGAGTATTGGGCCGAGTTGCCTGTCATATCTTCAAGGTCATACGTGCCATTATACCATTTGTGAGTTATCCTGGACGGGCCCTCCCAAGTCGGTCCAAATACTCTTGGTGGTGGTGCTAATACTTTCCGAAGTACCAGATCTCCGACTTCGAATTCTCTGATTTTTACTTGCGAATTGTAATATTTTGCAATTCTTTTCTTGTATATTGCATTTTTCATTTCTGTTGAAATCTTTTTTTCATCGATCAAATCCATCTCCGTAGCCAAAACCGCGTTGTTCGACTGCTCGTCGAAGCCTGTTGTTCGCTCTGTTGGCACCTTAAGTTCTACTGGTATGACTGCTTCGGTGCCAAATGCCATAGTAAATGGTGTTTCCCCGGTGCTCATCCTATATGATACCCTGTAGGCCCAGAGCACTTATGGTAAGTCTTCTGACCATTTGCCTTTCTTGTCTACCAAGCAAATCTTCAAGATGTGTTTGATTATCTTGTTGATTGCTTTGACTTATCTGTTAGATTGAGGATGATAGTGCGTTGAAAAGTGTTTCTTGATCCCCCATTTTTTACAAAAGTCCCTTATCTTCTTGCCTTCGAACTACTTCCCGTTGTCTGTTAAGATTGCTTGTGGGACTCCAAATCGGCACACGATGTTTTTCCAAATAAAGCTAATCATCTTTTCTTGCGTGATCGTCTCGAGTGCCTCTACTTCAGCCCATTTTGTGTAATAGTCCACGACCACTACCATAAATTTTACATTTCCCTTTTCGGTTGGGAAAGGTCCTATGATGTCTATCCCCCACTTTGCGAATGGCCATGGACTATTTACTGATATTAGTTCAGTTGGTGGCTATGAATGCTGGGGGCGAACATCTGGCACCTATGACATGTTTTTGCAACTTTTATTGCATCTTGCAGCAGAGTTGGCCAATAATATCTTTGTCTTACTGTTTGTATGCCAATGCTCGCCCTCCTGCATGATTTCCACACACGCCTTCATGAATTTCTTTTAAGACTTCCTGGCCTTGCCCCCTTGCCAAACATTTTAGTAGGGGAAGTGAAAATCCTCTCTTGAACAGTTGCCCATCCATGATAGTGAACCTTGCTGCTCGCCTGGTCGTCTTGGCTACCTCTTGTGGGTCTTCGGGCACTTCACCATCCTTGAGGTACTTGAATATTGAAGTTCGCTAGTTATTTTCCCCGAATTCCTCCTCAACTTAATTGATTTTGTAATCATTAGTTGATAGGTGACGTACTTTGGTTATCGTCACTTCTGAAATTTCTGCTGGTCCCGTGCTGGTAGCCAGACGAGCAAGTGCATCTGCTTGGGCATTATTGTCTCTTGGCACTTATTCAATGTAGATTTGTTTGAATAAGGAGGCTAGATGAGCTACAATCTTTTGATACAGAGCCATGTTCTCATCTTTTGCCTCGTATTCTCCTCGGACTTGGTTGACTATTAACCGTGAGTCTCCGTATATTTATAATCTTCGTACCCCCACAACCAATGCTAACCGAAGTTCGGCAATCAGTACTTCATACTCAGCTTCATTGTTCGTTGCCATGAACTCAAACCTGACAGTTGAGGTGAATACTTACCTATCAGGGCTGATCAGCACTATTCCGGCACTTGTTACTGTATTTAGTTGATAATCCGTCAACGTACGTGTGCCATGGATGGTTATAACCTCTCATCGGATCCTGAGGAAAGGTTAGTTCGACTATGAAGTCGGCTAACGCTTGTCCTTTGATCGCTGTTCGAGGTTTGTAAGATATTCCGAACTGGCTTATCTCGAGGGACCATTTGAGGAGGTGACCAGATGTGTCAGGCCTTTGCAAAATTTATCTCAATGGAAATGTTGTTAACACCTCTACCTGATGATCAAAGAAGTATGGACGTAGCTTTCTTACACTCATTACTAGTGCGTAGGCCAATTTCTCCATCGGTGAATATTTGATTTCAGCTTCGTGTAAGGCCTGACTCACATAGTAGATTGGTAAGTGAAATTTTCCTTCTACACGAACTAATATTGAGCTGATTGCCACTTTTGTGGCGGCCAGGTACAAGTACAACTTTTCTCCCGAAATAGGTTTTGACAATATCTTGGTGTCGCCAAGGTATTCTTTTAGTTGCTCAAACGCTTATTGACAACTGCTTGTCCATTGAAACTTTCCTTTCTTGATAGCATCAAAGAAAGGTCGGCATCTGTCACCGGATCTCGAAATGAATCTATTCAAGGCTGCTAAACATCCAGTGAGCCGTTGGACTTTCTTGACTGATCTTGGTGGCTGCATGTCCATTATTGCCATCACCTTCGACGGGTTTACCTCAATGCCTCGCTGACTGACCAGGTGTCCAAGGAACTTTCCTGAATGAACTCCAAAGCTGCTCTTTTTTTTATTTAACTTCATGTTGTAGCTCGGAGTATTTTAAAAGCTTGTGATAAGTGCTCTAGATGGCTCTCCCTCTTTGGAATTTTAACGACTATATCATCCACGTATACTTCCATCTTCTTGCCAACGTGTTCATTGAACATTTTATTGATAAGTCTTCGGTACGTGGCTCCTGCGTTAATCAATCTGAATAGCATCCTCTTCTAACATAACAAGTTTTTGTTGGTGTAGAATGTTGCGTGCTCATTGTCGTCCGGGTGCATTGGGATTTGGTGGTAGCCTGCAAACACATCCATGAATGTGAGGAGCTCGTGCCCGACAGTGTTGTCTACCAGCTGGTCAACGTATGGAAGGGGAAAGTTGTCCTTCAGGCATGCAGCATTCAAGTCGGTGAAGTCGATGCATAATCTCCATATTCCATTTATTTTCCGGACAAGCATCGGATTCGCCACCCATTTAGGATATAAAGCTTGTTTGATAAGATCGTTGTCTAGTATCTTCTTCACTTCCACATCCAATGCCTCGTACTTGTAGGGTCCAAAATTTCTTCTTTTTTGCTTTACCGGTTTCCTAGTTGGATCAATATTTAGCTTACGACAAGCATGCTCTGGGATAATGCCTACCATATCGGCGTGTGACCATGCGAACACATCGAGATTAGACTTGAGGAATTCTTTCATTTTGGATCTGTATGGCTCAGGGATCTCAGATCCAATAAAAAGTTCCAAATCTTCTCGGTTCGAGCAACTCTTATTGCTTCCAATTCCTCAACCGGTGTTGCTATTCTCTTTTAGCTTTTCCAACGAGGATCGATGATGGGTCCTTCTAGGTTAAGCTTATCTTCGATCATCATCGGTTCTGCTTCTAGCCTTGGCTCGATATCTTCAACTTCGCTAGGAACAGGTACAACCTCTTCTCCCTGGTGCTCATTTTCAACCTCCTGCTCGCCTTCATCCTACTGTTCGCCTACTTCCATCATCTCTGTGTCTATGGATCCCATGATTTCATCTAAGATGGAAGGTTCGTCTTCGACCCTGCTACTCGACTGTTCATCCATGACGGACACTTTGTTGTCTTTTAGTTGCAGTTGCAGGAGGCACTCTCGAGCTCCGTTCTAGTTTTCTTTCACTGTACCTGACCCTTTCAAAGTTGGAAATTTAAGACAATAGTAGTACGTTGAAATGACTACTTTAAATTCATTCATAAAAGGGCGATCAAAAAAACCCATTATAGGCAGATTGGTGGTCTACAGCAAAAAATTCCACCATTCTAGTCAACCTCCTATCAGGGTTCTCAGTCGATACAAGTTCAACCGAGAAAGTAACTACACCTAAGGGAATGGTTACAGCTTCTCCAAATCCCACTATCTTGTGATTACAGTCTTTTACATACTCATTATAGTTTCCTAACTAATCTAGTGTGCTTTTGAACAAAATATTTGTGTATGAACCGGTATCGACAAGTAGGCGATGTACCTGAGTTCCCATGATGTTTGCACAGATGATCAGCGTGTCATTGTGAGGAGTGAGTATCACATCCAAATCTTTTTCTGAGAATGTTAAGTCTCCCGTCTTCTTAGTCGCCGGGTTCACTCCCACATCTTTAACTTGAGCCACGACCCTTAGCTCTGCCTTCCTCTTTCTTTTGGACATCTAGGGCCTTCCATATGAACAACCTCCTATCAGTTTCAGTTGGTTCAAGCATCAAGATCTCTCGTACCGGTTCAGCTGGAGCTGTCATTGTCTTATTTCCTTTCTTATCCCTCCTGCTCGGCTGCTCGTCACTCTCATCATCTTTCGAGCTGGAGGGTGCTGCTGCTCTTGGTCTCTTTCCCGGTTATCTTTTTACGAACTCTGACAGTTTTCACTCTTTGTAAAATCTCCATAACTGCTTTAGAAGGTCCCAGCATTCACTTGTGAAGTGGCCTATGTTCCGATGATACGTGCAGTATTTTCTTGGGTTTAACTTTCCTTGCTCTTGTTGAATCTTTCTAGGCTCTGATAGCATGTATTTGTATTTCATATTGTTGTATACAGCCTCTACTGATGTAGTTAGGACTTGGTTCAACTTTTCTTTCAAATCTGCTCCTTCATTAAAGGCATTCATGTGTTTGGGAACTTTGTATCCCCTCTTCTGATTTTTTTCCTGACTTTTTCTGGTCAGCTTTATCTCCTAATTCCTTTTGAGTCTCTTGCATTGAGATGTATATGCCGGCTTTATGTCTGAATTCTGCATACGTTTTAGGGAAAGCTAGATGCATTTCTTTCCATAGGTCGATTCCTTTCTTAAGTCCCATCATCACGGTTATAATTTTCGTATCCTCGCTTACCATTTCTCCTTCCAATAAAACTTTATCAAATCTTTCGAAAATTTTTTTGTCAGATTCATCGTCTCCTTACTTTAGATCTGCCAACCGGTGTCTTTGTGTAAAAAAAAACCAAGCAGTAGAGAAGTGGGACAGGAACTCCTTGCTTAACTGTGCAAAAGAGTTGATGGATCCCGGGGATAATGCTGAGAACCATCGATGAGGTCCGTCTCCATGTGTAAGCGGGAAATTACGGCATTGAGTCGCATCTGTAGCCTCCATTGATATCATGAAATCTGAATACTTTATTAGGTGGACTCTTGGGTATGTCGTCCCTTCATACAAGCTGATAGCCGGGAATTGTATCTTCTTTTGTATGGGAGCATTCAAGATTATGGAAGATAATGGTGATGATGAAAATACCGTCGATCCAACGCCCTTTTGGGTCTCCAATTGTCTCTGCATCTCTTCCACAGCTTTGTTCAAGGCTTGCCATTCCTCTGTAGACGTTCTTCCATTAGAAGGTTGTTCATCGTGGTTAAGTCCTACAACCTCCTCACGATGCAGTCCCTCTCCAACGGGATGTTTCTCCTGTGTGGCTCGCCTAGTTATGTTGCTAGCTCTGTTGGGACCCAAACGGCCAAAGGCTGACCTTCTTAGCCTGTCGTGGACTGAGGGGCGAGTAGCAGGGTGTGCTCGGTGTTGGGAAATTATATAGACTTATTTTTTGATTAAGATGCCAAGAGGTTCCTCCTAAGTCAAATGTAAGTAAAGTATATTCAGTAGAGTTAGATTAGAATTAGCCAGTTCAAATGTTAAGGAACTGAAGTGCATTTACTAAATTCTAGAGTGTATCTAAGAGTTTTTCAGAAGACAAAGTCCACTGAAGAAGAAGTCAGCTGAAGAAGAAGCCTGAGTTGTGAATGTTTTCGAAGTGCATTCTTACTAAGGTTGTACCATCAGTAGAGGATTAAAGTCCATTGATGAAGACTAACAACGAACATTCAATGCCAATCTCATTAAAAGCTGTTAGTTAATCTAGTTGGAACAAGTCAATTCGAATGTCAGTAAAGCTTGCAATAAATGAAAGAATAAGAAGGTTCTCTCAGTTGAGTTCCACCTTAAAACTAGACAAGATTCTGAGCAAGTAGACTGCGCGGCCCAATAAGAAGATGACACGTAGGTGTACCCTACTGACAGCCGACCTGTCACAGCCAGACTGATTAGGCGTAAAATTGTTAGATTTTAGAGCTCGAAATGCCCGTGTTTTGATTGATTTCGATGAGTATTTAGAGTCAATTGAGTACTATTTTCATGAACTAGTGAATTTGTCTCTTTGATGCTCATAGATGGATAGAGGGTGAAAAATGGAATTCGTAGGACTTTGAATCGACTCAATTTGATGCCCGGATGAGAAGAATTGGAAGAAATACGAAAAGTATCAGTTCAAGGGAGTAAAAGTATCACTGGAGTACACAAGCAAGAAGAGCTCGTGCACTCAGTGCACGAGCACTCGTGTACTGTGCTCGAGCAATGCTGGGTTATGCATTTAGTGCACGAGTGGTCGTGCATAGTACTCGAGTGGAATCAACTCGTGCACTATGTGCACGAGCTTAGGAGGTCGTGCACTTTTTGGGTTCTGGAGAATTTTGAGCACTCGAGTGCACGAGCTCGTGCACTTAGTGCTCGAGCTCTACTCGAGTAGACACGAATTTTGGCCCAATAATTCCCGATTCGACCCGTTGCCTATTTATACCCCTTCTGAACACATTTTTGGACACCACTTCATGTATAGAGTTAGTTTTTGGGAGAGAGAAGAGCACCGAGAGTTCGAGCAAGCATATTTTACTTTTGATCGAGGTTTTTAGCATATGAATTCTTAGATTAATTCATTCTTTTGAACCAATTAGTGTTAATTATTTCTTTCTTAAGTTTTTTAGACGATTAAACCTAGTTTTTCAGATCTATATAGATTTCTTTTGAGACTTTAATTTGTTCTTACGCTTATGATCTTGAGTTTATTAGTTAATTCAATTATGCATACATTTATTGTACTTGTGATTGCTTTTATTATTCAAACCACCATGCTAGCCTAAAACTCTTGTATGCTTGGGGTAGGATGAACTCCTAGAAGTAGGATGTTGGTACATAATTAGGGTAACATGTGATGTTTAGTTTTAATTCTCTTAATTAATGAACGCTGAAAATAAATTCCAGATTCACCTTTGAATTTCGTACAAAAATTGTTAGAGAGAGGACGACCTTATCACTCTTTAAAAACTAGTAGGCTTAACGAGAGGGTTTAGAAGGTTTTATTCATCTATCGGTTTATCTAGGGAGGACGACCGCATCACCTTAGTTAAATTAGGGTCTCTTTAATTAAGCATAATCTATTAACTTGTTTAGTGGATTAATGAAGTTGATTGATAGGATAAAGTATTAGGGTTTAATTCTTGAGCTTTTCATCTTACAATCTTATACTGAGGTTATTTCTTGCACATCACGGTTATTTTGATTATGTACCGGCTTCGTTAGTATACGTAGGGATTCCTATCCTGAGCATCACCCATTCATATTTGCACACAACCCTTAGTTAATTAGTTTCATTCATTCTTTAGAACAATTAGTTTAATTTAGTTAGAATTAATTTCTTAAATAAAGCCAAAAACACACACTCATTAATTACGATGCGTAGATCTTTAGGGATCTATTCGCATACATTCCATCCCGAGGTACGATATACTTGGTCTCCATACTTGCTGATACTACAGTGAACTCGTATGCTTGCAAAGTAACTTCTAGTAAAAGCTAATAAAGTTTGGTTCAAGTCACAGACAAGTACCAAAAATCTTGCTTTAGTTTTTCCAAAGAGCTGGTAACAGGCAAGGTCTTTCACCCGCTTCTTGACAAGACATAAAGCTTAAATAGAGTCATTAGAACCAATCAGATGCAAGAGACTTACTTGAGAAGATACATCTCCAACGGGAAGATTTTCAAGAAGGTCTATAAATACAGAAGGTGGTGCTCATTTCTACGTATGAGAAACTTACAAGAACAAAGCATTCTCTACACTCATAACATATAAACGAAGCACTCGAAATCACCTTTATTTCCCAAGTGTTTCAAATTTGTAGAAGAGTATACCAAACCTTCTGTAATTGAGCTTATAGCTTTATCCAAACCTTAGAAAGAGATAATCCATCCTTAAGCCTTGAGCTAACGTGTAAGGATTATCTCACAAGCAGTTGGAACCAAACCCTACTCAAAACCATACCCAAAGTTAGGTTGAGAGTTAGAGTTAAGAGGTGTTAGTAAGCTGATTATTGATATCAGTCTGAAAGCTGGTTATTTTGGGAACTAGGGCTTGGAATTATCCTAGGGATCAGATATCCTTAGAGAGGATTGTTTGATCAGTGCACTTTGGCACTATAACACAAGGAATTCCAAGGTGAAAGGAATTCTCCTGTTTGATCAGGACAGTGGACGTAGGAGATTCTTCCCTGAACCACTTTATATCTTGTGCACTTGTTTTCTGTTAATCTTTTACTGTGTGTTGTTTAAACAAGTTTTTTATCAAGCAAAACGAGTTTTTTCTTAAGGGCTCACAAATCTACACTGGAGCCAGCAAGGCTGGTCAAGCCCATCTTGATGCATGTGCTAGTGGAGCATTTCTGAACCATGGTACAACTAGGTGCAGAGAGATCGTTGATAATATTGTCACGAATGTCGGGCAATGGAACGAGGACTCAGAATTTCAGAGAGCATATCAGTTGGAGGAGAATGAGGGAACGAGGAAGTTGTTGATGGCGATGATGGAGAAGATAAGTAACCTCGAGATAGGATAAAATCTGGTTGGAGGGAGTACCGTAGTGAGTGAGAAAGTGGACCAACCCACAAGTCAGCAAGAGTAGGCCAACTACATGGGAAGGCCTAATTATAACCAAGGCGGGTATCCACAAGGTGGCAATCAGTTTGGAAGTGTTGGTGTATACTGTAAAGCAAACTTTTGTTGGGCTTTTATGGATATATTCGATTTTCTTATTATCTGAAATAAATGGTTTTTCACATTATTGCAATCTTATTAATTGCTCGGATTACTTGTATGTCTGTTTATCTTATATTGTAGATAATGTGGTGGGTTTGTAGTCACACAGAAGATCACATTGTCAGTTCCTTATAAGATATAAACAGTATTCACAACTAAGATAGTTCTGGACATAACTATTGGTATAAGTTGTAGTATGAACTTGTTAGTGGCTTGTCTTGGCCATTAGTTCATACTAGTACGCTATGTCGTATTGAATGGATCACAGTTGTTGGTCCCACTAGTTAGATTAATTACAGAAGCTTAAGTTAAATGTCTTAACAAATTCTGTTTACAAGAGAACAAAAACCAAAAAGAGAATAAATAAATGAAAGCAATAAAGAACACAAGATATATAGTGGTTCGGATTTGAATATCCTACGTCCACTCTCCCTTTTATCCAAGGGGTCTCACTATCAACCAACTCACTTACTTACTCACTGGAATTGGGAAGTACCAGTTCCTTCTTACAACTCTTTAGATCTAACTTCGATCTAAGGATCAACCGCCTTCAACCTTATCTGGTAGATGAACAGGTTGAGGTTTCAACAACTCCTTAAGAGTAGATATATATTATGAACAATAAGAGTGCTAAGATTGATTATAAAAAGCTTGGATGGACTTATGCGCGTATGGTGTCTCTCTGGAGCTTTTTCTTGAACTGCACTCTTGTATTTATAGAGGGGATTAGGAAATAGCCGTTGGAGGGCTAATCCAATCAGATCCTCTATTTAAGAAAGTCTCAATCAATCAATTCCCTAATTGATTGATTGGGTTGGTGGGATCCTTGGATTGATTATCTTCAAATACTTTTCAATCCGATCTTGTTGACTTGATTTGAATCACCAACGGTCAATAGCTTCCTCTGCTTAACTCTGATTCTCTCCAGAGAAGGCAAGACCAGACACCAGGCAACCTCGGTGTCTTCTGGTCCTAATCTGGTGAACAACCAGAATACTCAGTAGAAACAGGGGATCAAACTGAGCATCTTTTGTTCCACCAGACTCGTCTGGTCTGGGGAAGGTCCTCTGCCTCTGGTCAGATCTCATCTGGTGAAGTCTTCTGGTGGGGTCTTCTGGTGACTCTTCTGGGGAATACTTCTGGTCTGGCAGTTCCCCCTAGACTAAGTCCTAATCTAAACCATCATCTGGCTAACAGGTCCATATGGTCCTATTACATCTTCTGGTTTGTTTTAACTCATCAAAACTAACAACTTTTATCCTAACAACAGTTAAGATATGTTCTTCTATTCTGACTGTTATAAAGAACAAGGTCTTGGTGACTCTTGTAATTCTTAACCCTAATTGTGATATCTAGATATGTGGAGCGCTTGTTCACTACTATGATTTACTATGGGTGAGAATCTTGTTAGATTCAACGCACTATGTATTTTGGGTAGTGACATCGTTTGCACGATGTCTATTTATTGACATTAGGGCTCCGTGTCCTGGTGATCCAGGTTAATGACGTCCCCTTGAGGAAACTCATAAAGGTTTATCGTATTAAACCCTGCAGGTGGATTATATCCGTACGACAATAAGGTTGAGTGGTACTACTCAAGGAATAATAGATGTTAATTAATTAAAGCGGTCAGAAGCTTTAATAATTAATGGACGTGCGATATCTTTAACACGGGGAATTATAGAGTCTAATAGAAGCCCTAATTCGGTTCGGGATAGGAATGGAGTGCAACATTAATTCTCTAGTGGAATGAATTAATGTTCACGGGCCAAATAAATGTTTTGGGCTGATCCTAAGAGTATTTGGGTCCGTGAGGAGCCCAAACCCTATACCTTCTAACAGATCCCTAGTCTGGCCCATGAAACCTAAGGAGTCTATATAAAGGCTTCAATTTCGTCGTTGAAACCCTAGCACTCTAAGATAAAACGAGCAGCAGCCGAAATTCGTGAGTAGGGTTTTGAGGAAACGAAATTGGGAGGTACTTTTCTCCACGTTTGCTAGTTCGCCGTCCACCCGATGTACGAACGAGGTTGGAAGACACACTAGAAGATCTCTAGTGGAATCAACGCCTCGATCTTCAAGGGTAACGAATCTAAACTTCTCTTTAGATGCATGTTTAGGTCTTTGTTTGTTTATACACGATTGGTATCCCAACAACGATCTTGGGGACGGACCGCCTTCACCGGCGCTTTCCATCAAATGGTATCAAAGCCAAGGATTCGTGGATTGTTGGATCTGGCTTAAATGTGTATATATTTTCTGGTTTTCTGTTATTGTGGTTTTAGATTGTTTCTCTATCGCAACCCTTATGTGATTTTGTAATAGTTTTTCCCACCAGATAATAAGTGTGGGCAGTATAGGTTTCTTTTGCAATAGATCACTGTATTAGGGTTTCGTTCGCTTGTATTTGTATTATAAGATCACAAGAGCGGGCGATGTCGGATGGAGGATGTGGAAACGGATTTCAGGTTTCTCGTGTTAAAGGTTTTTTTGGCCCTGGACGGTGACGTTCACTGTTTTGGCCATAACTTTTGACTCGGGAGTCCGTTTTCCTGCTCGCCTTCGTCCTACTGTTCGCCTACTTCCATCATCTCTGTGTCTATGGATTCCATGATTTCATCTAAGATGGAAGGTTCATCTTCAATCCTGCTACTCGGCTGTTCATCCATGACGGACACTCTGTTGTCTTTTGGTTGCAGTTGCAGGAGGCACTCTCGAGCTCCCTTCTAGTTTTCTTTCACCGTACCTGACCCTTTCAAAGTTGGAAATTTAAGACAATAGTAGTATGTTGAAACGACTACTTTGAATTCATTCATAAAAGGGCGACCGAGAAACCCATTGTAGGCAGATTGTTGGTCTACAGCCAAAAATTCTACCATTCTAGTCAACCTCCTATTAGGGTTCTCAGTCGATACAAGTTCAACCGATAACGTAACTACACCTAAGGGAATGGTTACAGCTTCTCCAAATCCCACTATCTTGTGATTACAGTCTTTTACATACTTATTATAGTTTCCTAACTAATCTAGTGTGCTTTTGAACAAAATATTTGTGTATGAACCGGTATCGACAAGTAGGTGATGTACCCGAGTTCCCATGATGTTGGCACAGATGATCAGCGTGTCATTGTGAGGAGTGAGTATCCCGTCCAAATCTTATTATGAGAATGTTAAGTCTCCCATCTTCTTAGTTGCCGGGTTTACTCCCACTTCTTTAACCTGAGCCACAACCCTTAGAGGCCTTCCTCTTTCTTTTGGACATCTGGGGCCTTCCATCTGAACAACCTCCTATCGGTTCAGTTGGTTCACACATCAAGATCTCTCGTACCGGTTCAGCTGGAGCTGTCATTGTCTTCTTTTCTTTCTTTACCCTCCTATTCGGCTGCTCGTCACTCTCATCATCTTTCGAGCTGGAGGATGCTGCTGCTCTTGGTCTCTTTCCCGGTTGCCTTTTTACGAATTCTGATAGTTTTCCCTCTTTGTAAAATCTTCATAACTGCTTTAGAAGGTCCTGGCATTCACTTGTGAAGTGGCCTATGTTCCGATGATACGTGCAGTATTTTTTTGGGTTTAACTTTCCTTGCTCTTGTCGAATCTTTCTAGGCTCTGATAGCATGTATTTGTATTTCATATTGTTGTATACAGCCTCTACTGATGTAGTTAGGACTTGGTTCAACTTTTCTTTCAAATCTATTCCTTCATTGATGACGTCCCCTTGAGGAAACTCATAAAGGATTATCGTATTAAACCCTGCAGGTGGATTATATCCGTACGATAATAAGGTTGAGTGGTACTACTCAAGGAATAATAGATGTTAATTAATTAAAGCGGTCAGAAGCTTTAATAATTAATGGACGTGCGATATCTTTAACACGAGGAATTATAGAGTCTAATAGAAGCCATGATTTGGTTCGGGATAAGAAGGGAGTGCAACATTAATTCTCTAGTGGAATGAATTAATGTTCACGGGCCAAATAAATGTTCTGGGCTGAACATAAGAGTATTTGTGTCCGTGAGGAACCCAAACCCTATACCTTCTAACAGATCCCTAGTCTGGCCCATGAAACCTATGAAGTCTATATAAAGGCTTCAATTTCATCTTTGAAACCCTAGCACTCTAAGATAAAATAAGCAGCAGCCGAAATTCGTGAGTAGGGTTTTGAGGAGACGAAATTGGAAGGCACTTTTCTCCACGTTCGCTAGTTCGCCGTCCACCCGGTGTGTGAACGAGGTTAGGAGACAGACTAGAAGATCTCTAGTGGAATCAACGCCTCGGTCTTCAAGGGTAACGAATATAAACTTGTCTTTAGATGCGTGTTTAGGTCTTTGTTTGTTTATACACGTTTGGTATCCCAACAACGATATTGGGGACGGACCGCTTTCACCGGCGAGTTCCATCAAATGGTATCAGAGCCAAGGATTCGTGGATTGTGGCTCTGCCTGAAATGTGTATTTATTTTCTGGTTTTCTGTTATTGTGGTTTTAGATCGTTTCTCTATCGCAACCCTTGTGTGATTTTGTAATCGTTTTTCCCACCAGATAATAATTGTGGGTAGTATAGGTTTCTTTTGCAATAGATCACTGTAATAGGGTTTCGTTTGCTTGTATTTGTATTATAAGATCGCAAGAGCGGGCGATGTCGGATGGAGGATGTGGAAACGGATTTCAGGTTTCTCGTGTTAAAAGTTTTTTGGCCCTAGACGGTGACGTTCACTGTTTTGGCCATAACTTTGACTCGGGAGTCCGTTTTCCTGCTCGTCTTCATCCTACTGTTCGCCTCCTTCCATCATCTCTGTGTCTATGGATTCCATGATTTCATCTAAGATGGAAGGTTTGTCTTCAACCCTGCTACTCGGCTGTTCATCCATGACGGATACTTTATTGTCTTTTAGTTGCAGTTGCAGGAGGCACTCTCGAGCTCCCTTCTAGTTTTCTTTCACCGTACCTAACCCTTTCAAAGTTTGAAATTTAAGACAATAGTAGTACGTTGAAATGACTACTTTGAATTCATTCACAAAAGGGTGACTGAGAAACCCATTGTAGGCAGATTATTGGTCTACAGCCGAAAATTCTACCATTCAAGTCAACCTCCTATCAGGGTTCTCAGTCGATACAAGTTCAACCGATAACGTAACTACACCTAAGGGAATGGTTACAGCTTCTCCAAATCCCAATATCTTGTGATTACAGTCTTTTACATACTCATTATAGTTTCCTAACAAATCTAGGGTGCTTTTGAACAAAATGTTTGTGTATAAACCGGTATCGACAAGTAGGCGATGTACCCGAGTTCCCATGATATTGGCACAGATGATCAGCATGTCATTGTGAGGAGTGAGTATCACATCCAAATCTTTTTCTGAGAATGTTAAGTCTCCCGTCTTCTTAGTCGCCGGGTTCACTCCCACTTCTTTAACCTGAGCCACGACCCTTAGCTCTGCCTTCCTCTTTCTTTTGGACATCTAGGGCCTTCCATATGAACAACCTCCTATCAGTTTCAGTTGGTTCAAGCATCAAGATCTCTCGTACCGGTTCAGCTGGAGCTGTCATTGTCTTATTTCCTTTCTTATCCCTCCTGCTCGGCTGCTCGTCACTCTCATCATCTTTCGAGCTGGAGGATGCTGCTGCTCTTGGTCTCTTTCCCAGTTACCTTTTTATGAACTCTGACAGTTTTCCCTCTTTGTAAAATCTCCATAACTACTTTAGAAGGTCCCGGCATTCACTTATGAAATGGCCTATGTTCCGTTGATACGTGCAGTATTTTTTTGGGTTTAACTTTCCTTGCTTTTGTCGAATCTTTCTTGGCTCTGATAGCATGTATTTGTATTTCATATTGTTGTATACAGCCTCAACTGATGTAGTTAGGACTAGGTTCAAATTTTCTTTCAAATATGCTCCTTCATTAAAGGCTTTCATGTTTTTGGGAGCTTTGTATCCCCTCTCCTGATTTTTTTCCTAACTTTTTCTGGTCATCTTTATCTCCTAATTCCTTTTGAGTCTCTTGCATTGAGATGTATATGCCGGCTTTATGTCTGTATTCTACATAAGTTTTAGGGAAAAGCATATGCATTTCTTTCCATAGGTCGGTTCCTTTCTTGAGTCCCGCCATCATTGTTATAATTTTCGTATCCTCGCTTACCATTTCTCCTTCCAATAAAACTTTATCAAATCTTTCGAAAAAATTTCTGTCAAATTCATCGTCTCCTTGCTTTAGATCTGCCAACCGGTGTCTTTGTGTAAAAAAAGACCCAGCAGTAGAGAAGTGGGACAGGAACTCCTTGCTTAACTGTGCAAAAGAGTTGATGGATCCCGGGGCTAATGATGAGAACCATCGATGAGGTCCGTCTCCAAGTGTAAGTGGGAAATTACGGCATTGAGTCGCATCTGTAGCCTCCATTAATATCATGAAATCTGAATACTTTGTTAGGTGGACCCTTGGGTCTGTCGTCCCTTCATACAAGCTGATAGCCGGGAATTATATCTTCTTTTGTATGGGAGCATTCAAGATTATGGAAGATAATGGTGATGATGGAAATACCGTCGATCCAATGCCCTTTTGGGTCTCCAATTGTCTCTACATCTCTTCCACTGCTTTCTTCAAGGCTTGCCATTCCCCTGGAGACGTTCTTCCATTGGAAGGCTATTTATCGTGGTTAAGTCCTACAACCTCCTCACGATTCAGTCCCTCTCCAACGGGATATTTCTCCTGTGTGGCTCGCCTAGCAATGTTGCTAGCTCTGTTGGGACCCAAACGGCCAAAGGCTGACCTTCTTAGCCTGTCGTGGACTGAGGGGCGAGTAGCAGGGTGTGCTCGGTGTTGGGAAATTATATAGACTTATTTTTTGATTAAGATGCCAAACAGTTCCTCCTAAGTTAAATGTAAGTAAAGTATATTCAGTAGAGTTAGATTAGAATTAGTCAGTTCAAATGTTAAGGAACTAAAGTGCATTTGCTAAATACTAGAGTGTATCTAAGAGTTTTTCAGAAGACAAAGTCCACTGAAGAAGAAGTCAGCTGAAGAAGAAGCCTGAGTTGTGAATGTTTTCGAAGTGCATTCTTACTAAGGTTGTACCATCAGTAGAGGATTAAAGTCCATTGATGAAGACTAACAACGCACATTCGATGTTAAACACATTAAAAGATGTTAGTTAATCATGTTGGTACAAGGCAATTCGAATGTCAGTAAAGCTTGCAATAAATGAAGGAATAAGAATGTTCTCTCAGTTGAGTTCCACCTTAAAACTAGACAGGATTCTGAACAAGTAGACTGCGCGGCCCAATAAGAAGATGACACGGAGGTGTACCCTACTGACAGCCAGCCTGTCACAGACAGACTGATTAGGCGTAAAATTGTTAGATATTAGAGCTCGAAATGCCCGTGTTTTGATTGATTTCGATGAATATTTAGAGTCAATTGAGTACTATTTTCATGAACTAATGAATTTGTCTCTTTGATGCTCATAGATGGATAAAGGGTGAAAAATGGAATTCGTAGGACTTTGAATTGACTCAAATTGATGCCCGGATGAGAGGATATGGAAGAAATACAAAAAGTATCAGTTCAAGGGAGTAAAAGTATCGATGGAGTACACAAGCAAGAAGAGCTCGTGCACTAAGTGCATGGGCACTCATGTACTGTGCTCGAGCTATGCTGGGTCATGCACTTAGTGCCCGAGTGGTCGTGCATAGTGCTCGAGTGGAATCAACTCGTGCACTATGTGCACGAGCTAAGGAGGTCGTGCACTTTTTGGGTTCTGGAGAATTTTGAGCGCTCGAGTGCACGAGCTCGTGCACTTAGTGCTCGAGCTCTACTCGAGTAGACACGGATTTTGGCCCAATAATTCTCAATTCGACCCGTTGCCTATTTATACCCCTTCCGAACACGTTTTTGGACACCACTTCACGCATATAGTTAGTTTTTGGGAGAGAGAAGAGCACCGAGAGTTCGAGCAAGCATATTTTACTTTTGATCGAAGTTTTTAGCATACGAATTCTTAGATTAATTTATTCTTTTGAACCAATTAGTGTTAATTATTTCTTTCTTGAGTTTTTGAGACGCTTAAACCTAGTTCTTCAGATCTATATAGATTTCTTTTGAGACTTTAATTTGTTCTTACGTTTCTGATCTTGAGTTTATTAGTTAATTCAATTATGCATACGTTTATTGTTCTTGTGATTGCTTTTATTATTCAAACCACCATGCTAGGCTAAAACTCTTGTATGCTTGGGGTAGGATGAACTCGTAGAAGTAGGATATTGGTACATAATTAGGGTAACATGTGATGTTTAGTTTTAATTCTCTTAATTAATGAACGCTTAAAATAAATTCCAGATTCACCTTTGAATTTCGTACAAAAATTGTTATAGAGAGGACGACCTTATCACTCTTTAATAACTAGTAGGCTTAACGAGAGGGTTTAGAAGGGGTTTATTCATCTACCGGTTTATCTAGGGAGGACGACCGCATCACCTTAGTTAAATTAGGGTCTCTTTAATTAAGCATAATCTATTAACTTGTTTAGTGGATTAGTGAAGTCGATTGATTATGTACCGGCTTCGTTAGTATACGTAGGGATTCCTATCCTGAGCATCACCCATTCATATTTGCACACAACCCTTAGTTAATTAGTTTCATTCATTCTTTAGATCAATTAGTTTAATTTAGTTAGAATTAATTTCTTAAAAAAAGTCAAAAACACACACTCATATTAATTATGATGCGTAGATCTTCAGGGATCTATTCGCATACATTCCATCCCGAGGTACGATATACTTGGTCTCCATACTTGCTGATACTACAGTGAACCCGTACGCTTACGGAGTAACTTCTAGTAAAAGCTAGTAAAGTTTGGTTAAAGTCACAGACAAGTACCAAAAATCTTGCTTTAGTTTTTCCAAAGAGCTAATAACAGGCAAGGTCTTTCAGCCGCTTCTTGACAAGACATATAAAGCTTAAATAGAGCCATTTGAACCAATCAGATGCAAGAGACTTACTTGAGAAGATTCATCTCCAACGGGAAGATTTTCAAGAAGGTCTATAAATACAGAAGGTGGTGCTCATTTCTACGTATGAGAAACTTACAAGAACAAAGCATTCTCTACACTCATAACATATAAACGAAGCACTCGAAATCACCTTTATTTCCCAAGTGTTTCAAATTTGTAGAAGAGTATACCAAACCTTCTGTAATTAAGCTTATAGCTTTATCCAAACCTTAGAAAGAGATAATCCATCCTTAAGCCTTGAGCTAACGTGTAAGGATTATCTCACAAGCAGTTGGAACCAAACCCTACTCAAAACCATACCCAAAGTTAGGTTGAGAGTTAGAGTTAAGAGGTGTTAGTAAGCTGATTATTGATATAAGTCTGAAAGCTGGTTATTTTGGGAACTAGGGCTTGGAATTATCCTAGGGATCAGATATCCTTAGAGAGGATTGTTTGATCAGTGCACTTTGGCACTATAACACAAGGAATTCCAAGGTGAAAGGAATTCTCCTGTTTGATCAGGACAGTGGACGTAGGAGATTCTTCCCTGAACCACTTTATATCTTGTGCACTTGTTTTCTGTTAATCTTTTACTGTGTGTTGTTTAAACAAGTTTTTTATCAAGCAAAACGAGTTTTTTCTTAAGGGCTCACAAATCTACACTGGAGCCAGCAAGGCTGGTCAAGCCCATCTTGATGCATGTACTAGTGGAGCATTTCTGAACCATGGTACAACTAGGTGCAGAGAGATCGTTGATAATATTGTCATGAATGTCGGGCAATGGAACGAGGACTCAGAATTTCAGAGAGCATATCAGTTGGAGGAGAATGAGGGAACGAGAAAGTTGTTGATGGCGATGATGGAGAAGATAAGTAACCTCGAGATAGGATAAAATCTGGTTGGAGGGAGTACCGTAGTGAGTGAGAAAGTGGACCAACCCACAAGTCAGCAAGAGTAGGCCAACTACATGGGAAGGCCTAATTATAACCAAGGTGGGTATCCACAAGGTGGCAATCAGTTTGGAAGTGTTGGTGTATACTGTAAAGCAAACTTTTGTTGGGCTTTTATGGATATATTCGATTTTCTTATTATCTGAAATAAATGGTTTTTCACATTATTGCAATCTTATTAATTGCTCGGATTACTTGTATGTCTGTTTATCTTATATTGTAGATAATGTGGTGGGTTTGTAGTCACACAGAAGATCACATTGTCAGTTCCTTATAAGATATAAATAGTATTCACAACTAAGATAGTTCTGGACATAACTATTGGTATAAGTTGTAGTATGAACTTGTTAGTGGCTTGTCTTGGCCATTAGTTCATACTAGTACGCTATGTCGTATTGAATGGATCACAGTTAAGACATGTTTTTCTATTCTGACTGTTATAAAGAACTAAAGGTCTTGGTCACTCTTGTAATTCTTAACCCTAATTGTGATATCTAGATATGTGGAGCGCTTGTTCACTACTTTGATTTACTATGGGTGAGAATCTTGTTAGATTCAACCCACTATATATTTTGGGTAGTGACATCATTTGCACGATGTCTATTAATTGATATTAGGGCACCGTGTCCTGGTGATCCAGATTGATGACGTCCCCTAGAGGAAACTCATAAAGGATTATCGTATTAAACCCTGCAGGTGGATTATATTCGTACGACAACAAGGTTGAGTGGTACTACTCAAGGAATAATAGATGTTAATTAATTAAAGCGGTCATAAGCTTTAATAATTAATGGACATGCGATATCTTTAACACGGGGAATTATAGAGTCTAATAGAAGCCCTGATTCGGTTCGGGATAGGAAGGGAGTGCAACATTAATTCTCTAGTGGAATGAATTAATGTTCACGGGCCAAATAAATGTTCTGGGCTGAACTTAAGAGTATTTGGGTCCGTGAGGAGCCCAAACCCTATACCTTCTAACAGATCCCTAGTCTGGCCCATGAAACCTAAGGAGTCTATATAAAGGCTTCAATTTCATCTTTGAAACCCTAGCACTCTAAGAAAAAACAAGCAGCAGCCGAAATTCGTGAGTAGGGTTTTGAGGAGACGAAATTGGGAGGCACTTTTCTCCACGTTCGCTAGTTCGCTGTCTACCCGGTGTACGAACGAGGTTGGGAGACAGACTAGAAGATCTCTAGTGGAATTAACGCCTCGGTCTTCAAGGGTAACGAATCTAAACTTGTCTTTAGATGCATGTTTAGGTCTTTGTTTGTTTATACACGTTTGGTATCCCAACAACGATCTTGGGGACGGACCCCCTTCACCGGTGCATTCCATCATTGGGTTTATAGGGTCTTTACCTTGAAACTGTTCGCATGTGTAATGTAGCTCGCTAAGCTGGAATAGTTCGCCTGACTATTCCAGCTTGGTCTGGCTTAGTTGGTGTCTAACCTTGTCTTGGGTACAATTACTTCACTTAATCATGTTCGCCCTTATGGAACTTCTGCTCGTCTATCAACAATTGCTTCTCGTTAGCAAATTAAAACAACCACTAATCCATGTGATTAGAAAAGATCATCAACAAATTGTCGCTAGAAGGAGGGGGGTTCGAACCTCCGATTAAGTGTGATCAAGCAAGAACTTCAAGTTTAAAACTTGAAGATTCGAAGAAATCCTCAAATTTTCTTTAAAGATCCATACATAGGTGTTCTTGGTATTTTTGGTGTTCTTCATTCGAAGACTTAAAGATTTGAAGATTTTTATCAACACCCTAACTAAGGATGACACAGTCTTAGGAAACACAACATTCCCATCTTTCAAGGAGGGCCTCATACACTAGGGGCTCCGCTGCTGGTCGGTGAGCTAAAGTAGCTCGGCGTGAATAAGAGAACCAACCAACAACCAATCAGTTGATGCCACCTGAGCTAGTGGTATTTGCTCGTAATCCTGATGATTTAGCTCGCACATTTACAATGCTTCAGGCATTACAAAAACAACAGTGATAACCTGGCCCATCTCATGCCCGAGCAAGGCATAGCCCAACAAGAGCTCGTGAGTATGAGAAGGTAAGCGATGAGCATCTAAACGAGGCAGATAGTGCTCAGGCCCGTAAAATAAAAGGCAAGGAGAAGCAGCTCGATGAGCCAGCTAGCCATGGAGAATCAACCCCTGGTCAAGCAGTAGGGGTCAGTCAAGGAATCACACACCAGAGCGTTCTTAACAGATTAGGTCACCCTAGCCGGGGAGAAGCTGAAATTTATCCCAGAGCTAATGTAGCTCGCCCAGCCCATGCACCAGCTCGTCAGTCAGTCCATGAAAGATTGACTAGGTTAGCTTTTTGTCGCCTGGGGTCCAGATGGGTCACCCAATCCCAGAAAACCAGCCCATGAGATCGCCCTTCCAAGTGAGGGACTGCGACAAATAGATGGTCATGAACAAGTGTTTGTCCAACAGCCTCCAAGTTAAGGGGGATCATTGGAAGAATTGGTATCTATGAGAAAGGCAATTGAAAGCATGCAGGGTCAGTTAGACCTGCAGAAAGGTTATGGAAATACCACTCTTCCATCCTCTCTGTTATCTTCAGTAATCTTAAAGGCTCTAATTCAAAAGAAGATCTAATTTCCTGCAAGTATACAATAAGGCACAGCAGATCCCTGAGTGCACATAATAAAGTATTCTGATTACATGATATCGATAGGGGCAAGTGATGCTACCCAGTGCCGAAACTTTCCTTTGATCCTGGGGGATCATGTTCATAAATGGTTTTCGGCCTTGCCGCCGGCTTCCATTCATTCATTTGCCCAACTAGGCAAGGAGTTCTTGTCCCATTTCTCCACAGCTGGGTCTTACCTATCACAGGGACATCGGTTATCTGACTTAAAACAGACAGATGATGAGTCAGACCGATCGTATTTGGAAAGGTTTGACAAGGTTTTGTTTGAAGGAGAGTCTGTCAGCGAAGACACCAAGATTGTGGCTGTCCTAGCTGGATTAAAGAAGGGCACTGGTCTCTAGAATGAAGTACATCTCAAGTGCCCCAAAACTTATGCAGAATTCCGTGACCGGGTGGGAGTCTTTGTCTCAATGCACAAAGCCTTGTAGAAAGATGTTGGAGACAAAGGCGATCAGAAGGATAATACAAAGAAATCCAGTGGTGGTGGGTATCGAGCTCCTAAAAACATTAAAGCATTCAATGAAGGGGCTAAATTGAAGGACAAGCTAAATCAGATGCTCACCATATCCATCGATGCAGTATACAATAATGTCCGGGAAAAGGAGTTGCTTAACCCCCCGAGAAAAATACGTCAAGACGCTAGCAAGTTAAACCCAAACAAGTATTGTGCCTACCATCAGAGCGTTGAGCACTTTACGAGTAAATGTCGAGACTTGCTAAAGAAGTTATGGCAATTTTATGAGGAGGGTAAGTTATCTGAATTTGTGAAGAGATAACCCGATAAGAGAGGTAGGGAAGATGATTCCGAGGAGGATGATATGGAACAAGCCCCTCGAAGGAACCGAGCTGGGCGACCAGCTCCAGCACCAGCAGGAGGACCGGCTCCTGAGATTCAAATGATGGAGCTTGCTGGACCTGTTGGTGGTTATTTTGATGGGCGACCTCCAATGTCAAAACAGAAGAGGAAGGCTGAGCTACGAGTGGTAGCTTTGGTACGAGAAATGGGGGTCAACCCATCGATTCTCCATACCGCAAAATTGACCTTCACGGAAAAAGATTTGGATGGAATCGTAACTCCCCATAACGATTCCGTCGCAATTTGTGCCAAGATAATGGGGACAAAAGTACACCGTTTACTGGTGGATACCGGGGCCTATACAAACATCATCTTCAAGAAGACGCTGGACTAGCTAGGGGACTATGCAGGCTATATTGAAGATTCTAATCATCGAATTCTAGGCTTCGGAAATTTTGTAACAGTCCCATTAGGGATAATTAGGTTGTCTGTGCAACTTGTATCGACTAAGGATCCCGAGAAGAATATAACTAGAATGGTGGATTTTCTGGTCGTAGATCAAGAATCCACCTATAACGGGTTCCTTGGCCGGCCATTTTTAAATGAATTTAAGGTTGTAGTTTCAACCTATTACTACTGTGTCAAATTCCCAACTGCAAGTGGCTCTGATACCAATTGTTGGTCCCGTTTTTTCATTCACAAACAAAGACAATATGGGAAATTAGGAGAAATTTTTGTTTTAACACTGATGTTATGCAAGTCAGTAAAGCAATAAAGAACACAACAATGTAAAGTGGTTCGGAGGCTCAAGCTCCTACATCCACTGCCTGATTTAACAGGAAATCCACTACCCGGGATTCTTGTTTTTAACGTGCCAAGGTGCACTCACAACTGGACTCACACCCCTCCGCGGAGCTGCCTCTCGAACTGGCCTCACATCCCTCTTCACTCAGGGACTGCCTCTCCTCACCTCACTGCAACACCTAACACTATTCTGGAAAGGGTTTAGTTTGGTTTGGTTCTCCAACTAGGTGAGATTTTCCCTTACATGGTTTTAGCCTTTAAGCTAAGGTTAGAAAAATCTCTCTAAGCTTAGGATGTATATGATGAGCTCGAGTATACAAACTGGAACACTCAAATATGACTATGAAGAACTCAGGTCAGTGTTCTTGATGGAGATGGTGCCTCCTTATGCCTCCCTTGAAACGCACCACTCTCACATCAGCTCCTTGCTTGAGTTTGTATTTATAGTTTGGATTTGAATGTTACCGTTGGAGAGAGTAACATTCAAATCCAGACTATCTCTGGAGTGAAATTCTCCTTTTCAGTAAAGTATGGCCTTTGTCAGCTTTTGTCAGATTTGCTGCCTTGACTTGATTGGTCCACGTGGACTGAGTCCAACGGCTCTTTTCTTCAGGGTACTTGATCAGGGTAGTCCTGACTTCAGGCGACTTGTCTTCAGCTGACTTGTAATCCTCTCAGGATGCCTTTCTTCAGTAGACTTGAAGTCCTCTTAGGAACCATCATTGGACTTTAAGTCTTCTCAGTGGACTTCCTTCAGTAGACTTGAAGTCCACTCAGGGGAGTTGACATAAGGCTATTTGTCAAGCTTCCCAGCCTCAGTAGCCTGACTCCTTCAGGTCCTACTAGGCACAGCACTGATCCTCTTGATCATGCTCTTCACTGAGTAGTCCACTGACCAGCTTAGAAAGTCAGGTTTATACTCAGTGGGACTTCCTTCAGGCTTCTCTTCAGGTTCAGGTCTTCTGACATGGCTTCAGTCTGTTCTCTTTTTGATGTTATTTTGACTTCCTCAGGCTGTGTCAGTGAGTTCCCCCTCACTGAGTTCCTCTCAGTAGAGTTCCCCCTCAGCTGAGTTCCTCTCAGTAGGGTTCCCCCTCAGCTGAGTTCTTCCTCCACTGATAACCTGTTCTCCTGAGAAGCAACCTAGTCTGACCTGAAACTAAAAGATACTATCCTGACTGCTTTCAAACCTATTACATGTTGTTTTGGAAAATCATCAAAACTAAAATATCCCAACAAGGGAGATCAAAGAATAGCTCGAGAGTGCCTCTTTCTATTACATTCAAACGAAAAATAAGTATCGATGATGGAAGCCTCCACTAGTCACCTTGACCATGAGCCTTCGGTCCTCAATGGCATCTTGGGACCTCATGACGACCAGATGGAAACCGACAAGTAGATCTTGCCCATGGGTGACCAACAATTGCCCATGGACGGACAACTCTGGCCAGCAGCAGAGTCATCAATGGCCATTGACGGGCAACCTATAAATATAAGCCTGGAGGGCCCGAACTGGGCGACCAACATTGACCCTAGCTTAGCAGACGATTTTGATTCCCGCCTAGGTATTGAGCCAATGGACATTGAAGATGAATTGAATCCAGAGGGACCAATCATTGATCCACGGTGGAAGGGACAAAAATAATGAGTAACTCCAGTCGAGGAACTGGAAGCCCTCAAAGTTAACCCTAACCGTGATGATCTCAAACTTTACATTGGGTCCGAGCTCCTTGAGCCCTACAGAACCTGAATGATAGAGTTTCTTAAAGCCAGTCATGATGTCTTTGCATGGTCGCATGCAGACATGCTGGGAATCAACCCAAGGGACGTCTGTCACAGGCTAAATATTAATCCTGCCCAACGACCTGTCCATTAAAAAAGATGAAAGTACGGGTCGGATAAATACCAAGCCCTTAATGAAGAGGTTAAGAAGTTGTTAGACAACGACTTAATCAGACAGGCATTATGTCCACAATGGGTAGCAAATCCGGTATTGGTGCAGAAGCCGAACAGAACCTGGAGGCTATGCATAGATTTTACAGATCTAAATGCAGCATGCCCGAAGGATAACTTTCCACTTCCGCACATTGATCAACTGGTGGACAGTACAGTCGGGCATGAAATGTATACATTTATGGATGCTTTCACCGGTTACCACCAGATCCCGATGCACCCCAAAAATACGGTTTTTTACACAAACAAGAACTTACTTTGTTAGAAAAGAATGTCTTTTGAACTGATCAATGCAGGGGCAACCTATCAGAGGCTTGTAAATAAAATGTTTGACGAACACATCGGGGAGACGGTCGAGGTGTATGTTGACGATATAGTTGTCAAAAGTACCCGTAAAGAAGACCACCTCCTACATCTCTCCCAAGTGTTCGACATTCTCCAAAAATTTAATGAAGTTAAACCTGAAGAAAAGTAGCTTCGGGGTACATTCGGGGAAATTTCTGGGCCACCTGGTTAGTAAGCGTGGAATCGAGGCTAACCCCGTAAAAGTTAAAGCTATCATGGATATGGAACTCCCTCATTCCGTCAAAGAAGTACAAAGATTGACGGGATGTTTGGCTGCTTTGAACAGATTTATATCACGATCAGGAGACAAGTGTCGTCCATTCTTCAAAGCCATCAAGAAAGGCAACTTTGTATGGACGGGTATTTGCCAAAAAGCATGTGAACATCTGAAGGACTACCTGGGAGACGTGAAAATTTTATTAAAACCAGTCCCAGGAGAGAAGCTGTACTTTTATCTGGCAGCCTCTGAGGTGGTAATAAGTTCGGTTCTGGTACAGGCAGAAGGCAAATTCCATTTGCCTATCTACTATATCAGCCAGGCCCTACATGAAGCCGAGGTGAAATACTCACCCACAGAAAAGCTAGCATACGCTCTGGTCATGAGCGTTATAAAGTTAAGACCGTACTTTTTTGATCATCAAGTCGAAGTGCTAACAACTTTCCCACTAAGGCAAATACTACACTGACCTGACACAGCTGGCCGCCTGCAAAAGTGGTCCATAGAGATTAGCCAGTTTGGAGTGACCTATGCACCTCGAACAGCGATCAAGGGTCAGGCATTAGCCGTCCTTATAGTCGAGTTAACCTTTCCCCAGAATCCGACGAGAGGGCTAGATCATCCTTGGCATCTTTATGTAGACGGTTTATCAACAAACATGGCCTCAGGGGAAGGGGTAGTTCTTATTAGCCCCGATCGAAAAGTATTCACCTCGGCATTTAGGTTTAAATTCATGGCAACCAACAATGAGGCCGAATACGAAGCTCTCATTGCAGGTCTCCACCTATTGCTGGTTGTCGGAGTCAGACGACTCCAAATTTTCAGATATTCTCAACTTATAGTAAGTCAAGTACGAGGTGAATACGAGGCTAGAGACAAACACATGATTGAGTACCAACAAATTATTGCTCACTTAATATCAATGCTAGATCAAGTATATATCCAACAAGTACCACTAAGGAGCAACACGCAAGCTGATACCCTGGCTAGACTAGCAACAAGTGACGGGCCAGCAGATTTGATGGATATCATCATCACTATAAAGGCTCAACCTTCAACGATTAACAATGAGGTCAACCAGGTAGCCGAACAACCAGAAGATGATGATTGGCGAACTCCTATAGTCAAATATTTGAGAGACGGGGAACTGCCAAGTAACCCTTTTGAAGCCGCAAGAATAACAAAATACGCAGCCAGGTATACCCTGATGGACGAACAACTTTACAAAAGAGGCTTTTCGTTCCCGCTACTCAAATGTTTGTCTAGGGGGCAAGGGAGAGCTACTTTAGAAGATATACATTCAGGAATCTGTGGAAATCATACTGGGGGGCAAGCCCTGGCCTACAAAACAGTTAGGCAAGGCTATTATTGGCTGACCTTACGAAAAGATGCAATCCAAATGGCCAGAACTTGCCACCAATGTCAAATCTTTGCCCCGAGCATTCATGCACCTGCTCAAGAGCTTGTTTCGGTTTTCAGTCCTTAGCCATTTACACGATGGGGAATGGATATCATTGGACCTTTCCCACCAGGAAAAGGGAATGTACGATTCGTCATCGTAGCTGTGGACTATTATACCAAATGGGCAGAGGCAGAAGCCCTAGTCAAAGTCACCCAGGAGAAAATGATCGATTTCATTTGGAAGAACATTGTCTGCCGATTTGGGATTCCTCAAACACTCGTGACAGACAATGGTCCTCAGTTTGACGGAAAGAAGCTTCGGGACTTCTGCACTAAGTGGGGAATCATAAAACATTATTCGACCCCCTATCATCCACAGTCAAATGGCCAGGTAGAAGCCGTTAATAAGATAATCAAGCACATTCACAAAATACGGCTAACAAAAAGTAAAGGGAAGTGGTCTTTAGAACTACCAGATGTATTATGGGCATACAGAGTTTCTCTCAGGTCTAGCACCGGAGAAACACCCTTCGCATTAGCATTCAGAACTGAAGTAGTTATCCCAGTTGAGTTAAAGACCAAAACCCTAAGAACGACCAATTTTGAAGAAGGAGCGAACAACTCTGCTCTATCAGTCGAGCTAGATTTGCTCGAAGAAAAAAGAATTACTGCCGAACTAAGAAATGTTAGTGTTAGTGTCCTAGAGACAATCCTTTGTAAGGATATAATACTAAGATGATATTCAGTTTATGGTTTAATATTATTGTTTGGTTTAATATTAAATGTATGACTTTACACTTATCTGAATATTATGTTTGATTGTTTGCATTATTCATATCTGTGTTCCCTTGAATCGATATTGTCATTGAGTGGGTGAGAACTCAGATGATCGAAGTACGATTCTCAAATAGCCCCGATCAAGGATCATTAAGAATGGGATATTGATGATGCAATTGAGATTGGTGTGCGATCTGCATCATACTCTTAGAGAGTGTAGTAAGATCTCACTTACTACGAGATACCGGGTATCTCATGATGGATGCACAGATACCTTAGAGGGTATTGGTATACCCATCCGAGAAACCGTGTGATGTAATTCCACATAATGTGTCTACGGGTGTCTCGGTTAGTTGGGGCGATGTGATACTCCTCTGACTTGAGGTCAATACGCACGACATGTGTGGAGTGGTGAACTTTGACCATGACCGACGCTTGCACCCTTCCACGGGTAGATATGCCATGGATTGGGTTCATCACAAAATACATGTGCGTGGTAGTTGAGCCAAGAATAGGATTCATTCCTCAATATGGATTTAGAGAGAATACTCGTCTTCTCATCATAATTGGATCTAAGACATCAGCCGATGCAAGTCGACTTGGACTTTGTGGCCTAGTGCGACACGAGCGATCAATTAGTGATTTAAGATAATATGATTAAGTTATTTGAATAGACACTTCATCATGTTCAAGGCTTAATTGAGTATTCACGAATGAAAGGAAGATATCACAATAGCCTATAGTATTACAGGTAGTTGCAGATTTCCTCACAACATACCTCGTATATTGAGAATGTCTGATTTATTGTCTAGGGTTCAATTAAGACTATTAGTTTGACTAATCGCTCGATATACGAGGGCCTATGGGTCACACAACAAGCAATGGCAGTTTGCCAATTATAGTTGGTTGATTAAGTATTATATTGGATATAATATTTAATTTATGGAGAATATAATAATAATTATATTTGCAATTAATTATTATTATTATTTAATTAAATTAGATTTAATTAAATATGAAATCCCAATAATAATAATATTTGGAATATTATTATACAAGAATAATAGATATGGTAAATATATTATTCGTAGGAACATATCTAGGGAAATATAATCCATAAAGATTATATTACGGGCTAGGCCCGATATCTTGCTTAAGAATTAAGCTAAGTTAATCCCTATAAATATGTGTCTTATGGGAATTCCTAAACACACAAGAAATATAATTTCTCCATAAAATCTCTTGTTCGAGTTTTCCTAGCAAGTTCGTCTCGAGATTCAACGCTGGCACCCCAGTGCAGATCGGTGAATAGTTGTTGCGTGGATTCCATAGTGGAGGACTCCGTGTACGAAGCTCTGTAAGAATTTTATTTAATATTCTTACAATTAATATGCGATTAATCGTTCATTGTTGGTGAACTTTATTATTCCACTTCGCATGTTTACATGTTTACGTGCCTCTAAATTCCAACAAGAAATGCATCATATAAGCAGAGGGCAGAGCGTTATTACAATTCTCATGTCAAAGTGAGAGAATATGAAGTTGGCGACCTTGTTCTAAGGAAAAAACTCACCCCACCTCCAGGCGTATTTGGACCGACTTGGATGGGCTCGTATAGGGTAACGGATAGGTTACCCAATGGTGCATATGATATTGAAGATCTAGATGGCAACTCGGCCCAATACTCCTGGAATGCAGTCAACTTAAAGAAATATTTCCAATAGGCGAGCTACCTTGCTTATGGGAAGGGATAGTGATGCTCTTCTATTGGGCAAGCTACTATATCGCACGGGCGAGCTAAGGCTGCATACGCACAAGTAAGATCTAAAAACTTACCTAATTTTTTAAAATTTCAGCAAGTGTTGGTAGTCGGACAAGTTTAGTTGGTCGAGTTATTTCTGATTGGTCATTTATTTGACAAAGTATAGTTTTAATCCTTTATCAAGTCTAGAGTTAGTTTGACAAAGTGTATAGTAGTCGAACTACTTAGACTTGGTTTGTAAACTATATATTTTGGCAAGTTAATGATTATTTGACAAAGTGTATAGAAGTCGAACTATATTAGCTTAACCTGTAAATGTTTGTAAATTAGGTCGTCATCTATACTTGTAATTTTTTAAGCAAGTTCAATCACAAGTTGTTCGTTCAAAGGAGGTTCGAGCTCAAGGCACAAATTTACAATATAATTAAGCCCATTAAAGGTTGTTCGTTTTTAAACGAACATAGCCTAAGGCCAAGGCCCTTATTCCAATTTTTAAAAGGCAAATTTCTAAAGGAACAAAGCCCAACTACATTAAGATTGTGAAGCATAAATATAAATGCAAGAACAATTGATGTAAGGAGAACTAATTTGAGCTAAGGAATTCATTAATAACAAGGCTGTTCGCCCAAATTGATTACATTCTCCATTAAGAAGCGAACAACTACAAAAAGAAAAATAGAGAAGACCTATCTAATCCTACTTCCTAAGAGCCCCGCCCCGCCGGAGGAGGAAGGTCATCATCCTTGGGATCTTCTAAAGGCTCCCCAGATATCGAAGGATCAACGGGGACATCCTCAGTCAGTTTGGCAAGTAGCCCTTCCACATCTGCTCGCTCTTTTTGAGCCTTTCTACTTTGCTCGGCCGGTGCAGTATGTTCGTCTGCAGCGACCTTCTCTTCCTCGTCCTTAGGAGGACTTGTGATTATGACCCGGGGGTCAATAAAGTCGATCTTGACCCCGTAGTCGGGCAGGTTGCCGATTTATAAGGTCATCCCTGGAGCAGGAGGATTGGACTCGACAAAGTTGGTGAATTCTTTTCCAATCTCCTCGACAATGTGAGGGACATTGAACTCATTTACAGCCCGGATGCACTCAGCATAGGCCGACACAAACTCAATGATCGAGCTCGCCTCCATCTTGGGAATTAGCTCTTCTTGTGTAATAGAATTGGTGAGCTGATTCTCCATGTCAGTAATCTTGGCCGCAGCCTCAGTAGCGAATTTCTCGGCGACCTCTTTTTATTTTTCCATCCGGGTGAGCTCGGTACGAAATTGCTCGTTCTCGGCCATCTTGGCCTTGAGCTCTTCTGAGATTTTGACATGGAGGTCAGGGCGCGTTGCTTGCTCACTTGGTGCGCCATCACCTTGTCTTGAAGACTGGCCACCAACTTCTTGGCCTCTTCCTTAGTCTCATCCCTTTCCTTAGCTATACGGCTGACAGTTGCCGCATTCTGCCGAGCGTCTCTTTCCAGGTCCTCGACCTGGTCGACCATTTTCTGCACGGCGACTAAGGTGATGCCCGCCTCAATTATGCAGAGCCGGCCATTATCACGAGGCACCTGGGTCTTCACAATATTATTTAAGTCCTTGCTCCATGAGCGAGCAACGGACTCGGAGGCAAGACGGACAAAGGAGTTCGGGATTTCATGAAAGGAAGTGGGCACCTTCGAGCAGAAATATTGGTGCACCACATTTGATAGCCCGGGGTATTGGTCGGGCTCATAACTGTAATAAATACAAGAGAAGGTGTTAAAAAAAAGTTAAGCAAGAAAGAAACTTACGCATCGTGGCGACCTTTATCCCAGCCGAGATAAGTCGCATCGTGTGGATGATCAGCACGCCCTTTAGGGGCAGCAGTGACCAAATGCTTCTCGGATTGTTGCTCCGCAGATGGAGCTCGCTCACTTTCAGGCTCGACTGAGCGAGCAGCAGCAGCTCTAACCCCTTGGGCGACCTTGACCTTTTTTGCCGCCTTTTCCGCATCTGAGACGGGAGTGTCGTCTCCACAAAGAAGTCTCTTCATCTTGGGAGTGCTCGCCGCTGGTGGGCTGCTAATGGGGGCGGGCTACTTTGCAGAGCTTGACCCACCTGCTTGCCTTTTGGTTATCTTTGCTCCCCTTTGCCGCCAGGGCGATCATTTTCGTAAGGGGGTCCCCCTTCTTCCTTCCTCTTTTATTTGGCATGTCCCACACGTATTGGTTAAGCACGTAGGAAGGGTGAAAGGCAACTGTGACGAGCTGGTCTGTACGAGAAGTGAACAACAAAAAGTTAGAAAAAGAATATGTAAAGAACGCGAGCAAAGTAGTTTGCCAAGACCAAAAAATGTTACTGTCGGGGATTTGGGCTTGAGCCTCGAGATGGTGGGGGTAAGTAGTGAAGCGAGCTACCCTGCGAGTTGAATCTGAGCAAAGATGGTTGACGCTTCGATCAGCTTGGCTTTGAAGGGCAATCAGGCTAATGGTAAACAGGAACTGGTCATCAACAATGTCTTTGGCACTTCGCCACTTGAGATTTTTGGGACCTGAAACAAAAGAAGAAAAAATTAAAATTAGTCTTATCACTTCAAAAATTTAGAAGAGATAAGACTCACGGATAAGGTTGACTTAAAGCGAAAATACTAACTTCTACTAGTCGCTTCCCCGCAAGCGAACTGGTTCACTGTAGTAAGAGTGAGTATAACGACCAAGTATATCGAACCCACGAGATGGGGTGTATGCGAACAGATCCCTGAAGATCTACGCGTCGTAGCTAATATGAGTGTAATATTTTTTTGGTTCTTTAAAAGATTAATTAAAACTAAATTAAACTAATTAAACTAAAATACTTAAGAAGACGAAATAACTACGGGTTGTTTTCAAGTAAGAGATGGTGATGCTCAGGATAGGAATCCCTACGTATACTAACGGAGCAGGTATGTAATCAAAATAACTGTGACGCGCAAGAAATAACCTAAGTAAAAGAATGCAAGGTGAAAGCTCAAGATTCTAAACCCTAATACTTTACCCTAACACTCGACTTCACTAATCCACTAACAAGTTAATAGATTGTGCTTAATTAATGAGACCCTAATTTAACTAAGGTGATGCGGTCGTCCTCCTTCGCTAAATTGTATATGAATTAACCCTTCCTAAACCCTCTAGTTAAGTCTACTCGTTGTTAAAGAGTGATACGGTCGTCCTCTCTCTAACACCTTTCGAACGAAATTCAAAAGTAAAGTCTAGATTAATTTTAAGAATTCATTAACCAAGAGAATTAAAACCTAACGTCATAAGATACCCTAATTACGTACCCACAACCTACTTCTACGAGTTCATCCTACCCCAAGCATGCAAGGGTTTTAGCTAGACATAGGTTTAACGTAAATAAGAGCCATTAAATAAGTAACGAACATAAACATGATAATCAAGACGAAGAAGAGATCAAACATAAACTAGGGTTTAACGAAATAAAAGAATAACTGAAATTAACTCAAGAAAAGAAGTCTCAATGTGTTCAAGAACGAAAATATAACTAAAAGAAACTAAAAAGTAAGATCGTAATTCGAATTCGTAATGAAAACCTCAAAAAACATAATCGTAAACTTGCTTCTCTTCTTCCTCTCCAAAAATGAACTCTAAAACTCTCAAACTATCTCGTGAAGTGTGGTGTCCGGTATTCTCCTCCAAAAATGAGCTTTGGACGCATATATATAAGCCACGGGCCGAATCGTGAACTCATGGGCCAAAAAACGCCTTGTAAAACGTGAAAATTGGAATTGCTCGAGCGGACCTGCTCGAGCGGTCGCGCTCGAGCATGGAGCTCGATTGGAACAAGTGCTAGAATGGTGGAATTCTTCTGCATAAATTGGGGCGCTCGAGTGGTGGCGCTCGAGCTGCTTGAGCGCTCGAAATCTTCTGTATGTTTTGGGCGCTCGAGCAACGTGCTCGAGCGCTAGTGCTCGACTGTTTTACTCGAGTGCTCCCCAAAATTCCTCCAAATAGCACTTTTCTTCTTCAACACTAACACCAATCGTATTTCTTCGATATCTTCTCATCCGGGCATCCGTTTGAGACGATTCAAAGTCCTACGAACTCCGTTCTTCGCCCTCGATTCACCTACGAGTATCAAAGAGACAAATTCATCTTTGTAGAGATATAATGCTCAATTGACTCCAAATACTCGACAAAATCGGCCAAAATTAGTGTATTTCAAGTGACGAATCATGACAATTTCACGCCTAATAAACCCCCCCAAACTTACCATGTTGCTTGTCCTCAAGCAACGAAATAACAAGTCAAGTGAAATTGTTAGGAATGAGTCAAAGAATCAATCATGCAAGCAAATGAACTCGAGCTTCAAAGATTAATCACACGTATACTCACTCACTTTCCTTCATCGTACTCATGCAACAATAACAAGAAACACCAAGATCAAGCATGGATGTGCACTCAATGATGTGTTTCGCTCCCTCACAAGTGTATATCAATGATCAAGGGACTCACTCAAACAATCAATCACACAAATTGGCAGCCATAGGCTTGTAAGTGCTCTTAACTTCGACCATACTCTAGAAATCAATGCCGAATCAAAAAGGACTTTCTCAAGGTTGTAATGTAGGCTCTTTGGACAGGTGGGATAACAATATGGTAAAGTGACTAAAGTGAATGGAGAATAGAAAATCAAACTTCGGTACTTCGAGATAAGGAACAGACTACTTCAAACATACTCAATCAACAAACTTTCAATTCCAATTCTCTCAACACTTTAATTTTTTTTTTCCTTTCTCACTCTTTCACTTTTTTTTTCAATCACTTCATTTTTTTCTTTTTCGCACAAACACATGAGCTCATTTTTTTCTTTTGCTCATTCTCAATTTTTTTTCTCTTTTTCCCACATCTCATAACTTCATCACACCTTCTTCTCATATTCACTCAACAAACAACCTTTTCCTTTTTCAACTCAATTCACTCCCTTCACATTCACACTTTCCTATTCTCTACTCAAATTGGGATAAAAAGGCTTAGGAATTGGAATAGTGTTCATATGTGCTAGCAAATAAAATAGGCTTTAGGCTCAAAGGGGCTAACAAGGGATTCAATGTCATTGGTAAGGAAAATTTTGGCTAAGTGACTCAATAAAATAAAAAATGGCCTAAGATCCTATTCGGCATATCAAACTAGACACAATCAAGAAGCAAGAGCACACACAAGTTCTAGCATCCTCTAAGGTGACGATCCTCTCACAAATGAAGAGATTAATTCATGCATCAAAATCTCATAAGGCTCAAGTCTCACAGCTTTCACATCCATGCTAGTCCTAGTGAATTCTCACTCTCATCACACAAGTACTCAAAAGAAAAATTCACAAGCATATAAGTTCTTTCTCAAATCAACTCTCATTCAAACACTCACACAAAAGAGTCCCTAACTCAAATCCACAAATCTACTCTACTCATCAAACATGCTCAAGAATAACAACTAATAAGTAGAAGGGGTCAATAAGCACGAAATATACAACAGCAAATCAAATCGAAATCACCCCGAGGAGCTTCTCAAAACACCAAATGACCAAACACACTCAAAGATAAGGGGTGCTCCGGTGCAATGTAACAAGAAACATAAAAAACTCCACCCCCCAAACTTCGACCTTGCGAAGAGGTCTAAGTTTGGGGTTGTGGGTTACCTCAACCAAACAATTCGGTTTCTCTCAAACGTAGCACACTCCCTTGCTTGAGTTCCTCCCTTTCGAGACTCCATCGAGACAAGCCTACAAAACAAACTCTCACATACGAGGTTAAAACTTACGATTCAACAACACCGTAATAACATAATAAGACACCAAAAAAAACAAATAAAAATGGGTTGCCTCCCATTCAGCGCTATTTTTAAGGTCCTCATGCCGGACCGAGCTCAAAGGAGCTTATGGGACATCATACTCAAATTTACCTCCCTTACTCTCATAAGAGAAGGTGTCTAAGTTCTTTGCTCTATTCCCATCTTCCTTTTTAACCTCAGACGGTGGTATAGGTCTCAACTCCTTCTCGCCTTTATCTGGAGGAGTCTTACCAAACAGGTTCTTGAATTTGGACTTTTTCTTCTTAACTCCTCCTTTTCCTTCCAACTGGACCACGTCCACACTTTTCATCTCTCCATCTCTCAACTTCTTCACTTTACCCCTATCAAAAGAATCAAGATCATAACGCTCATGGGTTAAGTCATTAAGTGAATGATTATAAAATTCATGAATATGAGAAGGATTGGGGATAGGAGATGTGTCTTCAACACTAGGATCAATTGCATCCATGCAATAAAAGCTCTCATCCTCCTTTGGGTGCTTCATAGCTTCATATAGGGAAATCTTTATCTCTTGATCATCGACCTTCAAAGTAATCTTCCCATTTGCCACGTCTAGCACCATTCCCATCATTGCTAAGAACAGTCTTCCCAAGATCAAGGGTACGTGCTCATCTTCCTCCATCTCTAGCACTACAAAGTCGGCTGGAAAGATGTGATCTCCAACTCTTACGAGCACGTCTTCCACTACTCCTTGAGGTCTCGTGATGGACCTATCAGCAAGCTGGAGCGTCATCATCGTGGGTTGAAGTTCGCCCACCTCTAACTTCTTGAACAACGAAAGAGGCATCAAATTTATGCTCGCTCCGAGGTCGCACAACGCTCCCTTCTTGATGTCGTTCCCGATATCACAAAGAATGGTGAAGCTCCCGGGATCCTTCAGCTTTGGAGGAAGCGCCTTGTGCACTAATGCACTCACCTCGTGGTTCAACTGCACTAACTTCAGCTCATCCACTCGCCTTCTTTTCGCGATCAAGTCCTTCAAAAACTCGCGTAGTTGGTCATCTGTTCCAAAGCATCATAAAAAGGAATGTTAATATGTAGCTTTTTAAAAAAATCAAGGAATTTACCGAACTTCTCATCAAGCTTCTTTTTCATGAAGCGTTGTGGATATGGGACGGGTATCACAGATTTGGGTACCCCCCATTCATCTCGCTCGGTCTCTTTCACTTTCTCCCTTGCTTCATTTGCCTTCTTCCACTTAGGAACTCTCTCACCATTCTCAATGCCTTCCTCTTCAAGCTCTTTGCTCGCTTGAGTGCTTTCACCCTCAACCTTCTTCTCAAATCCTTCACTTTCAACCCCCTTCTCAACTTGGGGCGTCTCAGAATCAGCAGGCATCTGAGGACCTTTATAGTTGGTTCCACTTCTAAGCTGGATCACCTTGCAATGCTCTTTCGGGTTCCCCCCGGCATGGAAGGATACTTACCCGGCTCTCTATTCAATGATTTTGCCATTTGGCTCATCTGGAACTCTATAGAAGTGAACTTTCGATTGTTCTTATAACACCCAGGAGTATTAATTTCCTTAGACTAAAAATAAAATAAAATGTGTTCATAAATTATTAATAAATATTATTTGTTTATTTATTTATTTTTATTTTCAAAAGTTATTAAACAAGAAATATTTAACCCTCTTTCTTAAAGATTTGAATATGTTTATACGTGTATATCTAATTAATATTTTGGATATTTATAAAATGAATTATTCTTTTAAATTACTATAATAAAATAAATATATAAATATAAATATAAATATATATATTCTATATGGATAAGCACGAATGTCTCATTCCTAAATTTTCTACTAATGTTGGTTTCAAAATTCAAATATGAGACCACGTACGCATGATTTAATCTCAAACCCAAAAATCTCTCAACAGAATTCTCCTTTATCTCTTTATATATGTACGCACTCTTTATAAAACCAGAACTCGGAATTCTTTTTAAGTCACACACTCAGTTCGTACTCTTCTACTCAACAAAAAAAAAAAAAACTTCTCAGTTTCCATTTAGTTCTCAGGAGATTTGTTCATAGCTTTTGAGACACGGTATTCATTCAAAAATCTCATTCTAAATTAAGTCTTCTCTGCTACAACAGTAAATTACGGTATGTTTACCTTGTCTAAATTTATACGTTTTAAATGTAGTCGATCTCTAAATTTTCCGCACACATATATTGTATTTAAAAGGGTGTAGGATTGTCTACTAGTATGTGAGAGTGAGTTTGGTATAATTAGGACTACACATTAATATTAAGGTTGGAGTGATAATATTTAATTATTATTTCAATACAACTAATAAGTTAGAGTTTGATAAAGAATTTAGTCGTGAGAATGCATGCCCCAATTCATGAGTTTTAGATTAATGGTGCACGATACCGAATCAAGCAGAAATTGATACATTATGAAATACTATTTTTTTGGGTCCTAATTTTGAATATTATAAGTTATAGATATATATAGTTGATAGTATAATTTATGGGATTAGTTATAAATGAGATGATGAATAAGCAGTTTATGGTAAACTAATTTAGGAAAATTCATTTTAGAAGGTTAGCACGTGAATTTATAATGATCATGTTTTAAGCTATAGTACAGTATATGGGATTTTTTATAATGACTGAAGACGTCATATATAGTATTAGGAATTAATTCATTAAATTCTCTATGAACTGTATGTGAGTTAAGGGTTTTAGGAGAGGATTAGAATTAAATTTATTTTAATTTAGAGTTTTCTTCTATTATTTCTAAATAGATTAATTATCTATTTTAGGTGACGGTAATCGCGAGGTGTAGGCTATTGGGTTATTGCATTCACTTCATCCACTACATTCTTACGAGGTGGGGTTTATATTTAAATTATCTCTACTGTGGTTAGTAGAGCTTGGGTTATTGCATTCACTTCATCCACTACATTCTTACGAGGTGGGGTTTATATTTAAATTATCTCTACTGTGGTTAGTAGAGCTTGTTGTTCACTGTTAAATGTTTTACGTGATGTTGAACTTGTCTGCTACGTGTTATATTCCATGTATGAAATGTTATGAAATTTAGTCAGGGACTAGTTCACGGGTCCGGGACCATATAAGTTGTCCTCGGGATTATCGGGTCATTAAATTGGCTTTGAGAAGGCCCGCAGTGCTCATTGAAATTTACGTGTGGGAATACCTTAGTCATTAAAACGGCTTTGGGACGGCTCACAAACACAGTACGAGGCAATGTATGGTTATGTATTCATGTTTGCATTGATGTGTTTGACAATTTGTTTGATATTTAACTTTGAACAGCTTAACCCCACTGAGTGTGCTTGCATACTCACCCCATCCATTTAACATTTTCAGATTGAGGAGCGGGTGGCGAGGAGGAGTGGTGGATGCCTTTCTACTATGATTTTCAGTATTTTTGCAAAACAGTTTTATTTCTTTAGCAAACTCAGTACTTGGGAGTTTATTGTTGGTTATCTATATTTTGGTACTTTGATTTCTGAAGTTAATTTATCTTTGAGGGTTTGTTTTAATTTGTTTAGTCTATCGCTGCTTAATTTATGAATTTGTGTTTTAAAAATAAAAATTTAGTTCACGCTTTTTTCATTTATAATTAAATAAATGATTTTAGTAAAATTATTTGTATTAAAATTGGGGCGTGACAGTTCTCTTGTTTAGTTCTAGTCCACTCAACGTTTATCTTCTGGAGCTCTTGATCACGTTGATCACCCTTTTTATGCAACTCTTTCACATCGTACTCCAAGGATGACAACCGCTTACTTCCTTCCTCCATCTTCTGTAGAATCGCTCTCAGCATCTCCTCGGTTGATGCACCGCCTTCTCCACCAGGAGGTTTAGACCCCGGATCAACACATGCAGGAACTGTAATACCAGCTTTTGAGTTATCATATGAGAAATTCTCATTCTTCCTCCATGTGTTTTGAGGAGGCTGCTGGCCTCCTTGATAGCCTTGATTGTTCCTCCACTGATTTTGAGGTGGCTAAGGACCTGGAGGTACAAATGGTTGGCCATAAGAAGGCCTTCCATATTGATTACCACCTTGGTAGCCATTATGATTGTAATATGGACCTCCCATGTAATTGGCTACCTCTTGCTGTCCACTTGGCGGGTCTACTCTCTCATTTTCTGCTGCATGCTCTCCAACCAAATTCTTCCCCAACTCGAGGTTGTTAATCTTTTCCATCATGGCCATCAACAGCCTTCTCGTTCCTTCACCCTCTTCAACCTGATGCACTCTCTGAAAATCTGCGTCCACACTCCAAGCCCCGGCATTCGTGACTATGTTGTCTACGATCTCTCGACACCTCTTGATTCCTTGATTCAGGAATGATCCACTAGCAAAGGCGTCTAGATGGTCTTGCCCAGCCTTGTTGGCACCACTGTAGAAGAATGCCATAACATCTCCCTCATTATACCCGTGTTGCGGGCACTCTATCAGCATGTTTGAGTATCTCTCCCACGCTTGACGTAGGTCCTCTCCTTGCTTCAGGCGAAAGGATGATATCTCAATTCTTTCTTTGATCGTTCTCGATGGAGGGTAGAATCGCTCGAGGAACAGACGCTCGAGCTCAGCCCATGTGGTTACACCTCCCCGTGGGAGCGTGTTGTCATACCACTCTTTAGCTATTCCCATCAATGAGAATGGGAATAGCCTAAGCCTCTTGGCATCTTCAGACATGCCATTGTAATTGAATGTAGAGGCTATCATGAGAAAACTCCTCAGATGAGTATGAGGATTCTCTTTCCCAATCACCCCCTTGAACTGATTCTCGGTAAGCAGCTTAAGAATTCCCGAGAAAATCGAGAAGTTATTTGCCTCAATAGGCGGCAATGCCACTCCATCATAGTACCGTTGTGGCTGCGCTGCAAGCCTCCCTCGAATAGCCATATGTTGATCTGTGTTCTGAGGAACAGGCTGAGGAACTACAGGTGGTGCGGGTACGTGTTAAACCGGAGGTGGTTGGTACACAAGTGGTTGGTTGTAAACTGGAGGTGGAGGATACGGGTATGGTGGATAAGGATATGGTGGGTATGGGTAAAATGGGTAAGGTAAATTGTTTTGGGGTAAGTTAGGATGTGGGTAAGCAGGGTTGTTGTGAGGATTCTGGACCATGTTATGAGCTGGGCTGTTTTGGTTTTGGCTCTCTCCTAGCGGATCTTGATTCTTGCTGGTGTTGCCATCAGTGCCTTCAACCCGGTTCAATGTCTGATTGAACTCATTCTCGACATCATCCAACTCATTAGTGATGTCCATCGGTTCTTTCCCTCCGGCAGCGTTCATCCTTCTTAAGAAGGCTCGGTTTCTTCTTGCTATTGTCTCAGGATCTAATGGTAACCTCTCTTCGCTCGTATTGCCTTGTGAGCGTGTTTTCATAAACCTGACACACTAGCAGAAGGATCAAAATGTAACTGCCGAATAAAAATAAAAAATAAAAACAGAAATTAAAGCACCCACTACTAGCTACTAAGCTATCGACAAGTCATATTCAAAAAGCATACAACGCCATCCCCGGCAACGGCGCCATTGACTTAAAGCGAAAATACTAACTTCTACTAGTCGATTCCCCGTAAACGAACGGATTCACTGTAGTCAGAGTGAGTATAACGACCAAGTATATCGAACCCACGAGATGGGGTGTATGCGAACAAATCCCTGAAGATCTACGCGTCGTAGCTAATATGAGTGTAATGTTTTTTTGGTTCTTTAAAAGATTAATTAAAACTAAATTAAACTAATTAAACTAAAATACTTAAGAAGACGAATTAACTACGGGTTGTTTTCAAGTAAGAGATGGTGATGCTCAGGATAGGAATCCCTACGTATAATAACGGAGCAGGTACGTAATCAAAATAACTGGGACGCGCAAGAAATAACCTAAGTAAAAGAATGCAAGGTGAAAGCTCAAGATTCTAAACCCTAATACTTTACCCTAACACTCAACTTCACTAATCCACTAACAAGTTAATAGATTATGCTTAATTAATGAGACCCTAATTTAACTAAGGTGATGCGGTCATCCTCTTTCGCTAAACAGGTATATGAATTAACCCTTCCTAAACCCTCTAGTTAAGTCTACTCGTTGTTAAAGAGTGAACGGTCGTCCTCTCTCTAACACCTTTCGAACGAAATTCAAAAGTAAAGTCTAGATTAAATTTAAGAATTCATTAACCAAGAGAATTAAAACCTAACGTCACAAGTTACCCTAATTACGTACCCACAACCTACTTCTACGAGTTCATCCTACCCCAAGCATGCAAGGTTTTTAGCTAGACATAGGTTTAACGTAAATAAGAGCCATTAAATAAGTAACGAACATAAACATGATAATCAAGACGAAGAAGAGATCAAACATAAACTAGGGTTTAACGAAATAAAAGAATAACTGAAATTAACTCAAGAAAAGAAGTCTCAATGTGTTCAAGAACGAAAATATAACCAAAAGAAACTAAAAAGTAAGATCGTAATTCGAATTCGTAATGAAAACCTCAAAAAACGTAATCGTAAACTTACTTCTCTTCTTCCTCTCCAAAAACGAACTCTAAAACTCTCAAACTATCTCGTGAAGTGTGGTGTCCGGTATTCTCCTCCAAAAACGAGCTATGGACACATATATATAAGCCACGGGCCGAATCGTGAACTCTTGGGCCGAAAAACGCCTTGTAAAATGTGAAAATTGGAAGTGCTCGAGCAGACCTGCTCGAGCGGTCGCGCCCGAGCATGGAGCTCGAATGGATCAAGTGCTCGAGCGCTTGCGCTCGAGCTGCTCGAATGGTGGAATTCTTATGCATAAATTGGGGCACTCGAGCAACACGCTCGAGCGGTAGCGCTCGAGCTGCTAGAGCGCTCGAAATCTTCTGTATGTTTTGGGCGCTCGAGCAACGTGCTCGAGCGCTAGTGCTCGAGTGTTTTATCGAGTGCTCCCCAAAATTCCCCCAAATAGCACTTTTCTTCTTCAACACTAACACCAATCGTATTTCTTCGATATCTTCTCATCCGGGCATCCGTTTGAGACGATTCAAAGTCCTACGAACTCCGTTCTTCGCCCTCGATTCACCTACGAGCATCAAAGAGACAAATTTATCACTGTAGAGAAATAATGCTCAATTGACTCCAAAATTAGGGTATTTCAAGTGACGAATCATGACAATTTCACGCCTAATCAAAGGTCCCCAAACTCCACCGGAGAGTAAGCGTTCAGGACCCCCATATGGGCGAGCTGAACCAGTCATGCTTCCAGTCTCACACTTTTCCTAGAATATCCTCAATCAGCCTCAAATTTGGTCGCGCATTAAGATAATACCAGCTCGCCTCGTCTCCAGTATAAGCAGTGGGCGTTATAAGGTAGTTAACTTCCTCGACGGACAGTTTATTGGGGTATCCCTCAAGGGCGCATAGCACCATGAGGGACATGAGATTCATCCACCTAACGGGAGTCAATTGGGTGATGGCAAGGTTTGTGAGCTCCAGAAAGCTGCCGATCAGAGGGTGCAGGGAAAACGTGACTCCAGCGTTCAGAGTCGCCAAGTTGATCACCGTGAGTCCGCGGGGTGGGCGATCAGCTCTATCACCGATCAGCAGCACATATATATGTACATCAAAAGGGATCTTGAAACCCTTCCTGATTTTAGGCAAGTCCGCCTCTGTAATGGCGGACACGATGCAGCTCGCCGCATACTCGGTTGCTTTGAGTCTTTGCCTTGCGCGAACTAGAACGATGAACCGGTTGGAATGTTTTCTCTCGTACTCATCCTAGTCTACTTGGCGAGCTACATCGACTAGAATCTGGTGCTCAATTGGATTTGGTATAGGGAAATCAATTCTGTTCAAGTATCCCCAGGTCAGTTCGTTAAGAGGAGCGGGCGTAGTACTTCGACCTCGTCTTATTCCTCATGGAGATCGGAGCTGGTCTCCTCCTCAACTTGGCAAGCAGGATTTGCTCGCACGACTCCTTCTCTGGATGGGTGAGCTCCTGAATCGATCGACAGAGCGAGCAACAGAGGCCGTATCGGGATCTGAATCTAAATTCACTACTGGAACTGAGGGCTCTTCGATTGGGCATTTCCCGGGATGGCGAGGTGGATAGGATCCCCTCTCTGAGTGTGAGGACATTTGAATCAAAAATTTTGAAGGAAAGAGTGGTCGAAAAAGCTTGAAGAACCTTAATGGTGGATTCCGGCGAAGGAGTGGAAAAGACGACGGCAGTTTCGTGTAAAAAATAGCGGAGTTTGGGAGTTTTTACCCGAATAGAAAGAAATTAAGTTGAAAAATAAGAAATTATTACCTATAAATGCTTGAGAAATGATAGAATGACGGTGCAAGTGATGGAGAGTCGTCAGAGATGATGAATCGTTGTCGAAATTTTGAAAGAGAAGAAAATCGAGGCTTTTGGCGCTGAGAATGTGAAATGAAAAGTGAAAATCTGAAAAAAAAAATTAATTCCTTTTATAGTAAAAAGAAAAACGGGGTACCTAGCGAGGAAAGGCAAAAGTATAAGGACCAAATTGCAAATATAGAATGCGTGTGGCCCCTTTCCAAAATTCCTGGAAGCGCATCACATCGATCTCGCGTTCGCATGGGCGGCGGCAATCATCCCACCCACGTCACGCCTCGAACCCAACTCGGTGCTTTGGAATTCCAATTGTCACCAATCCAGTTCAGCTCGTCCGAGGTAGCCCCCACAACTGAAGTAGTTCGCACTCAATGAAAACAGCTCGCCTCCAAGACACCAGATAATTGCCAGCCCATGAGTAGTTCGCCCCATCTCATCACAACATAATGACTGGCAAGGGGGCAATTGTTGATAAGCGAGCAGAAATACCATAAGGGCGAACAGGATTAAGTGAAGTAATTGTACCCAAGACAAGGTTAGACACCAACTAAGCCAGACCAAGCTGGAATAGTCAGGTGAACTATTCCAGCTTGGCGAGCTACATTACACATGCGAACAATTTCAAGGTAAAGACCCTATGAACCTAAATGAAGCCCTGGCAAGCAACTCCAGCCAATAGGTGAACAACTCTAACCAAAGCATCAAGACACTAAGTCAACAAGAAGGATGACCAACAGAATTAAGCTAACAAATCTTCAATGACAAGGCCCGAAGAGGCGGACAGCTCCTTAAATCAAGCAAATCCAGTATAGAAGATGGAAATTAATTTATGTTGGTCCCAAAAATATTATTAGCGAAAAGCGTTTTATACTTAATTTTATGAAAAACCTCATTTAATGGTGCTAAAACAAATTATGCAGAAATAAAAGAGACACAAGAATTAGTGGTGCTAAAATAAATTATGCAGAAATAAAAGAGACACAAGAATTTTATAGTGGTTTAGATATAACGATCCTGCATCCACTCTCCCTTTCACCTAAAGGGTCTCACTCACCAACCAACTTAGTACTGGAATTGGGAAGTACCAGCTCCTTCGTACAACTTACAACAACCTTTCAATGTGGTGAATAGGTTGAGTAACATTCTAACTAGAACTCCTAAAAGAGTAGATATAATACTTGTAAGAACAAGGTGAGTGTATGGTGTGTTCGTGTGTTTCTCTAACTTTTTGTGCTCTCTTGCCCGTCTTTCTTGTGTTGAACTTATCACCATGCAGTCCTATTTATAGGTGTCAAATAACTAGCCGTTGGAAGCTAGAAATTCAAACATCTATAAATTAAGGAATATAATCAATCATCTTGATTGATTATATGTTTGATTGGTTGACTCCTTCTTTGATTGATTCTTCAGAAATCTACAACCAATCTTCATTGATATCAGTTGACTTCCCTTTCTTGATTCTTCTTATCTTTGGATCACAAGATCTTCTTAGTGTTGGTCCCACTAGATAGATTAATTGCGGAAGCTTTAAAGTTAACTCTTTACAAAATCTTTTTATAAGAGCAAGGAATGTAAGAGCAATAAAGAAAGGAAAGCAATAAATAAGACCAGATGTATAGTGGTTCGGATCTGAAAATCCTACGTCCACTCTCCCTTGTTCAAAGGGGCCTCACTATCCAACCAACAACTTACTTACTACTGGAATTGTGAAGTACCAGTTCCTTCTTACAATCTCTTTAGATCTAACTTCGATCTAAAGCCTTTCAATCTACAACCTTGTCTTAATAGATGAACAGGTTGAGATTCAATACTCCTTAAATGAGTGGATATAAATGTGAACAAAGTAAGAGTGCTAAAGCTTTATTATCAAAGAGGCTTGGATATGAACTTCGTGTGCGCGTGGGATCTCTCTAGAGCCTTTCTTGAAACTGCACTCTTGTATTTATAGAGATGCTTAGAAATTAGCCGTTGGAGAGCAAATCCAATCATATCTCTAATTAAGGAAGCTTTCAATCAATCAATTCCCTAATTGATTGATTGGGTTGGTGAGATCCTTGGATTGATTGACTTCTTTCCAATCCGATCTTGTTGACTTGACTTGAAACAGCAACGGTCAAATGCTTCCAATGCCTAACTCTGATTCTTCCAAAGAAGGCAGGACCAGGCACCAGGCAACCTCGATATCTTCTGGTCCAGAGTCGGTTAAGAAACGGAATGCTCAACAGAATCAGGAGATGATTCTGAGCATTTTTTGTTTCACCAGACTCGTTTGGTCCGGACTCGTCTGGTCTGGGGAAGGTCCTCTGCCTTTGATCTTGATCTCATCTGGTGAAGTCTTCTGGTGGAGTCCTCTGGTGAAGTCCTCTGGCGGGGTCTTCTGGTGACTCTTTTGGTGAGGTCTTCTGGTCTGGCAGTTCCCCCTAGACTATGTCCTAATCTAATTCTTCATCTGGCTAACAGGTCCAGATGGTCCTATTACATCTTCTGGTTTGTTTTAACTCATCAAAACTATACAACATTTATCCTAACAATTTTCCCCATTTTGGTGGAGTTAAAACACTACCAGAACTGATCAAAGAGAAAACATTTAAGCAAGAAAACAAGTAAAAGGATAAGACCTTAGAATATATCTTATCAGGCAAACAAGAAGTCAACAAGAGGTTGTCTTTTAAGACAGAGAAGATATGACTTTTTCATTAATAATAAGGACTGAAAGATTACAGATTACATTTAATATCAGGTCCTGGTCTATGCATATCTTTTGTTCTCCTTTGGCACCAAAAACCAGTCAAGGAACCTGTCTTGAATAGCCTTCAGCTCAGCAGAGGATGTTGGGGTGAAATTCACCAATACCTTGGTCTTGTATAGTTTCTTCAGCTCAGCCCAATCAACCTGGTCCCCGATCATAGGAGTGTTGAGATAATGGAACTCTGGGGTAGTAACTTCCAGGTTGAATTCGATTGTAGAGTCCATCAGCTTCTTGTAGAGATCTGTATCATAAGCCTTCATCCAGGAGTGGAAGGTTCTGTTGATAAGCGCATCATCCTCTGGAGGGGGCCTCTGGATGTAGTGTTGAATAAACCACAGAGTCTTGGCTTCTCTCTATTTCTCAATGAGAGGAACAGGTACAGTAGAGTCAAAGGACCCTTCTGTCCTGAGTGGCAGAATCTCCATCACTTCAACAGGAGCCTTCCTCCTCTGGCTGGATCCACTGGCACCAGGAGTGATACCAGCTTCTCTGGCTTTCTTGTTCTGCCTTCTAACATATCTGAGCCTCTGCTTTTCATCTATGTTCTTTCTTATTCTTGCTTGCCTTTCTTCTGGTGTCTCCTCCTTAAATCTTTCCTCTGCTTCCTCAACAACTTCTTCAAGGAAGCTCTTCTTCACCTTCCTTATCTTCCTCTTGGCAGGGCCAGGAATAGAGACTGGATCCTGCTCTGCATCAAGAGTCTCCTCTTCAGCTGCCAGCTGCTTTGCCATAGTAAGAGACTTTAACTCTTCCTTCTTCTTCTTCTGCAGCTCAGCCTGAGCCAAGGTGTTCTCCAGCAGATCCAGACGAGCACCATGGCTGAAGAGGGTCTCATTAGTGGTCTTCGCCAGATCAGTTCTGGCCTTCTCTTCCCCCTTTTTAACTTCATCAATAAGGGGCTGCACCACCTGTCGAATGAGATCAGGCAAGGCAGTGGTGGAGGAAGAGTGAAGATCACACAGCTACTTGGCCTCCTCCAGGTAAGCTTGAGTCTCAGCCACAAGCCTCTCCTGCTTTGCCAACATCTCCTGGAGGGAATCTTTGAGTTTGGCAGTCTCCAGCATCTGAGAAGCCAACTCCACCTTTAGCACAGAGACTGGACGCAGCTGGTCCAAAACATGCTCCTGGAGTTGTCTCTGGCTGTGCATCACATCCAGCTTCACAAAAAGTCCATTTGCCTTAAAAGATGCCTTGGCAGAGGCAAAAGTGGACTTGATCTGCTTCAGAAATATCCTCCTCTCCTGCCGAATCTGGTGCTCAATCATAGCAGGAGCCATATGCTGGATGGCCTTGGAGAAACGTCCAATCTGCATAATTTGTTCATTAAAGAACGTCTTCATCTTTTGCAGCACGGCAGGAGTGACATCAAAGTCTTCTTCATCAGAGTACAACTCTGGAGGAAAAGTGAAGTGAGGGCCAAAGGTGTATGAGGGGCCCTCAGGGGAGATCATCACTCCCCTCTGGATCAACAAGGTGCGGATCAACACCTTCGTTGCTTCTGAGGTCTCAAGCTCCGCATGATTCTGAATGTTTAGCTTCTTCTTGAGATCAATCTCCCAGGCAGTGAATGTAGAGGTGGTCATCTCCTCCAATAACAACATCAGATCCTCTACATCCTCGAGTCTGGCCTTACTCCAAACTTTGGCGTCAGTAAGATCCGCCAGCAGTGGTAAGTGCTCCAACAGGATTGGGAAATGCTCTCTTAGCCAGAGCTGAGCACTTACACTCATACTCTGCCTTATGGGACCCATATCTGCAGATGAGAAGGTAAAGGGTTTGGGCCCAGAGGCAGAGGAGGATGGTGCTAAGATCTCCGGCTCCAGTGAAGCATCCTCATCTTCACTATCATCGCTGGACAGGTAAGTGGGAGAATGGGGAGGGGCAGGAAATCCCACTGCCATAGGGACAGAGGGGTTCTGTTCTGTATGAGATTGGGGAGGGGTAGGAATTTGTGAGGTAGAGGTGGAGGGGAGAGGTTGTTCTGCACCAGAGGAGGTGGAAAGCACCTCTGGTACAGTAGCTGGGGAAGAGGGATCTGTGGGGAGAGGTATTTGTGATAAAGGGGGAGAAGGTGTTTGAATGGGTTAGGAAAAGGATATAAAAGGTGGGGTGTCTGGGATGGTCTGCTCTGGTAAGATAACGGGGGCACCAGGAGCAGGGGAGGGGTTTTGTGTATGGGTTTCTGGGGGAGAAGTAGTGGGGGTAACAAGGTTAACAGGGGTAGAAGAGGGGATAGATGGGTTTACCTCAACAGAAGAAACTGGAGCATTTGATTCTTGCATAATTCTGGCAGCTTCATCAATCGTCTGCTCCAGTGCATCCCCAAGATCAGAACCAGAGTCTGACTCTTGAAGAATGGCCCTCTTGGCCTTGGACTTCTTCACCAGAGGAACCTCCTCCTCTGATTTCTCTTCCTCTGATAGCTCATCCACCAGAAGAGTCTTCTTGGCTCTCCTTGAAGTCCTTGGCATCTTGGCAGATGCCTTTCCAGTAGCATCCTCTTGCCTTGGCCTTTTCTTGGCTGCTCCTGCTTTCTTTGCAGCCTCTGCTCTATCACCCTTCTTCTTCAATGCAGTTTGAAGGGGAATCTGGTCATCCTCTAATGAACCAAAAAATATCATAGCTGAAGAACCAGTAGCTTCAGACTTCTTCTACTGGCTCTTCTTAGTCTTTTGCCCCTTAGCAGGCGAAGGCACTGCTTGGAGAGGGGGGCAGGAATGGCTTCTTCTCCATCAGAGTCAGGATGGCCATGGAGAGGACCATCCTTGGAGAAAATAAACTTTGATTTGTGGAAGCCCTTGCACCAGGAATCCTTCCACTTCTTCTCTGGAAAGATGGAATCCAGAATCAAAGTGAGCTTGGTGCCCAAAGAGACATTTGCATTGAAATAAAATTGCAACTCCCCTGGCTTGCTGGGACATTCTTCCTTCTGCACCTTCAATTTGTTCTTCCTCAAAACGCCCCATAAAAATTATACCCAATTGCATTGTACTCCATCATACAATGCCCTTATAACACAGAGTCTGCCAGTGAAAATGGCATCTGTGCTATGGCTCTCACACATCAAGATTTTCACAACAATATCAAATAAAACCTTGAACTTCAGCCTCAAATGCTTATCCAGAAATCCCCTGGTCAGATTCTGGCATAAAGATCTGGCAAAGATCTTGAACGACTCTACAACCTAACCCTCCTTATACTTCAACGGATCAACTCCTTCCGATGAGATATTGTCAAACAGTCTGCAGAAATCGTGCTTCGAAAAGACAACATCCTCCTTGTCGATCTTGGATGATATGTGATCATCGTGAATCTTCATTCTGACGAGAAATTGGGCAGCATACCCATCCAAAGTGTGCAAATCCTTGGGAACTTTGGATATCAAGTCTTCAACCCCAGATTTCCTTAGCAATTCCAAAATTTCTAGCGCCGCCGGATTCTTGGTGGAATAGAAGTCAACCACCATCTCTGATTTGAGTTTCTTGCACACATGCTCCGGGTCAAAGTTGTGAATTAAATCTGACGGCCAGGATTGAAAGGCGAAATACAGGTTTAATTTGGTGCGTGGGCATGGTCATTGGGACTGGGTTCAAGGGGTGTTGTGGCAGACAAGAGAAAAAGCGAAATGATTGCCTAGGCCCTCTACCCTAGTCTTAAATACACCCTGTCACCTGGTATTGTAACCAGATGATACCATGGTTAGTCTGGTGTTCATCTCATCTGATGGAAACCCATTTGCTTCTGGTCAGAATAGACTCCGGATTTCTCTGGAATCTGTCACTGCACCTCACCTGGAATGTACCTCATCTGGTACATGCCTCATCTGGTACAAACCTCAACTGGTACATACCTCACCTGATGCATGCCTCATCTAGAGATGTAACTCCCCTGATATATCTAACCTGTAGGCATGTTAGAATGAAAATAATAAAGTATGTAAAATTGAAATAAAGGATACTTCTCTGATGTTTTCCCTAAACCAATTCTGTCTCTGGATCCAACAAACCTAACTCAAATGCTAACTCCCTGAATCTGGTCTCAGCCAAAGGCTTAGTCAGAATATCTGCTTTCTGCTTCTCTGTTGCGATCTTTTCCATCCTTATATCTCCCTTCTCAACATGGTCTCTTATGAAGTGATGCCTTATATCAACATGTTTGCATCTGGTATGAAGAACTGGATTCTGGATGATTGCTATGGCACTGTTGCTATCACAAAAGATTGGAATATCCTTAGCCCTAATCTGGTAGTCCCTAAGCTGCTGACTAATCCAGAGTAGTTGTGAACAACAGCTTCCTTCGGCCATATACTCTGCTTCTGTTGTTGATGTAGCAACTGAAGTCTGCTTCTTAGAAAACCAGGATACCAATTTATTCCCTAGAAATTGGCATGTTCCACTTGTAGACTTCCTATCTATTCTGCACCCACCATAATCTGAATCTGAATAACCACTTAATTCTAAGTTGTCATCTGCAGGATACCATAACCCCAAATTCACTATTCCCTTAAGATATTTCAATATCTTCCTAGCTGCTTCCAAGTGACTTTTCTTAGGATTAGCTTAAAATCTGGCACACACACCAACAGCAAAGGTTATATCTGGTCTGCTTGCAGTCAGGTACAGAAGAGAACCAATAAGTGCTCTGTACTGAGTCTGCTCCACATTCTCTCTAGACTCATCTGGATCCATGTTGAAATTTGTCATCATAGGAATCTTGGCTGCTTTGCTGGGTCATACTCCAAATTTCTCAAACATGTTTCTGATATACTTTGCCCGATTTATGAAAATTCCCTTCTCTGATTGCTTTACCTGCAAACCTAAGAAATAATTCATCTCACCCATCATAGACATTTCAAACTGACTCTGCATGAGTTCACCAAAATTTTCACACAGCTTCTTGTTAGGGGATCCAAATATAATGTCATCAACATATATTTGGACCAGAAGGATGTCCTTTCCTTCTTCTTTCCTAAACAAGGTCCTATCAATCTTACCCTTGGTAAAACCATTGTCCAGAAGAAACTGAGATAGAGTGTCATACCATGCTCTGGGTGTCTGCTTCAGCCCATAAAGAGTTTTCTTAAGCTTAAACACCTTGTCACCTTGTTCAAAACCAGGAGGTTGTTCCACATACACTTCCTCAATGAGAATCCCATTAAGAAAGGCAGATTTCACATCCATCTGGTATACTTTGAACTTCATGTGAGCAGCATATGCTAGAAACAATCTGATGGCTTCTAGTCTAGCAACAGGAGCAAATGTCTCATCATAGTCTATTCCTTCAGACTGAGAATAACCCTGAGCCACTAGTCTTGCCTTGTTCCTAGTAATGACATCATTCTCATCTTTCTTATTCTTGAAAACCCACTTAGTGCCTATCACCTTTTGAAAACCCACTTAGCTCCCAAACATCCTGTCTGGTGAATTGATTCAATTCCTCTTGCATAGCAACAATCCAATTTAAATCTTTCAGTGCCTCCTTGATGTTCTTGGGCTCAATCTAGGACAAATAGCAACTGAATAAGACAGCTAAGTTAAGAGTTCTCCTAGTCTGGACACCCTTAGCTGGATCTCCAAGTATCAGGTCATTGGGGTGATCAACCAGGGTCCTCCTTCCCGTGGCCTTGCCTGGTTGACCATCTACTGCAGTGCCTTGGTGATTATCACCAACTACAGGAGAGCTTCCCCCTACAGGAGTTCCAACCTCTTCTGGTTCTGCTCCTTGTGAAGGCTTATTCTTTAGAGGACCAGAAGATGGGCCAACATCTAAATCTGAATCTGAATCAAGAATAGGTGGATTGACCTTGATTACTCTGGGAGTGGTCTGATTCTGTGCCTCATCAGAAGACTTTAAGTCCACCTTGCACTCAAAAGCAGATTCATAAAAAACAGCATGAGGTGTTTCTTCCACACAAAGTGAATTCCTATTAAAGACTCTGAATGCTTTACTGGTGCTGGAATATCCTAAGAATATTCCATCTGCCACTTTAGCATCAAAAGTTTTTAATTTGGATTTCCCATTGTCATGGATGAAACACTTGCATCCAAAAACATGAAAATATGAAATAGATGGGGTTTTACCTTTCCATACCTCATATGATATCTTTTTATGTCTCTGGGCAATTAGGCATCTGTTCTGAGTATAACAGGCTGTGTTGATTGCTTCTGCCCAAAATCTCTGTGGTGTGTTGTACTCTGCTAGAAGAGTCCTTGCAGCTTCCTTGAGGGTTCTATTCCTCCTCTCTGTTACTCCATTTTGTTGGGGTGTTCTGGTAGCAGATGTCTCATGAAAGATTCCATTTTCCTTGCAATACTCTGCAATGTGTGAATTCAAAGACTATGTCCCTTTATCACTTCTGATCCTGACTATGCTCTGGTTCTGCTCATTCTGAATCTGCTTGAAGAACTCTGGCAGCTTAGTGATAGTTTCATTTTTCTTAAACAAGAGCACTACCCAAATGTATCTTGAAAAGTCATCTATTATCACCAAGGTGTACTTCCTACCATTGAAACTAAGAGGAGAAACAGGTTCAAACAGGTCCATGTGAAGTACCAAATCTTAGAAAGAGATAATCAAATCCTAAGCCTTGAGCTAAACTTGTAATAATTATCTCAAAATAGTTGGAACCAAAACCCTACTCAAAACCCTACTCAGTGTTTAGGTTGAGAGCTAGTGTTAAGTGGTGTTAGTAAGCTGATTGTTGTATCAGTCTGAAAGCTGGTTTGTTTTGGGAACTAGGACCTGGAATTTCCTAGTGATCAATCATCCTAAGAGAGGATTAGTTGAAGTACTCTGGTTGTGGTTGTGCTCTGGACATCCTTAAAGGAAGTCTTGGGTTGTTTACCCTTCTGGCAAGAACCACAAACCTGATCCTTCTTAAACACTTCATTAGGAAGACCTCGAATTAGACCTTTTCTGGTAATCTTGTTCAGTGTTTTGAAGTTCAGATGACACATTCTCTTGTGCCAAAGCCAGCTGTATTCTGCAGATCCCTTTGCAACCAGGCAAGCATTTCTTGGGCAACTGCTAAAATCTGCAAGATAAATGTTACCCTTCCTCAGACATATTAGCAAGATATCATTATAATCAGAAGAAAAGACAGTGCATGAATCACTAGAAAACTTCAATGAGTATCCATTGTCACAAAATTGGGATATTGAAAGCAGATTATGCTTGAGTCCTTCAACGTAGTAGACTTCATCTACAGATACCTCATTAATGATCAACTTTCCAATGCCTCTGGTGACTCCATAGTTGTTGTCACCAAACATCACTCTTGGCCCATTCAGTGGCTTGAAATCCTGGAGATGATCTTTCTGGAATGTCATGTGCTTGGAACATCCACTATCAATGTACCAGACATGATTGCTTGAAAGTCCTTTCTCCAATGGGCTCTTATCCTCTTGCAGAGAAATTAATTAGGTCCCCTACTGGTGCTGGGTCCTGATTGGTTAGCTGCAGGTTTTGTAGGAATCCAAAGATAAATATCATCCCTTGCTGGATGAGGAGATCTTATCTTTCTTCCAAATCTATCTACCAGCACATGTCCTCTAACAATGACATATTTTGCTACTGGTCTGATAAGAACACCTTTTCTATAAACAGGTCTGGTGTATCTTTTCTCAAATCTGGCCCTTGGAATGGCCTGCTTCAAAGACATGGTCTTAAAGGTCTGGTTGTAAGGATACATCCTAGAAGAACCATCTCTGGTGTCATAGCTACCAAGATCAGTTGGTTTTCTATAGATGGGTCTCTGGGTCTGATGAAAACTAGACCTTTTCTGGTGATTATAGTTCCTTTGAGTGTATCTATTCTGAAATTGATTCCTCTGAGAGAACTTTCTTTGGGGTCCCTGGTTCTGATGATAGTTCTGTTGTCTATAGTTTCCTCTCTGAGAATTTCTATTCTAATTGAAGTTCCCCCTTCTTGAGAATCTCCTCTGAGGTCCCCTAATCTGCTTAGGTTCCACAATTTGAGGATTTCTCTGGGATCCTTCAATCTAATTAGATCTTACTCTTTGAGGTTTGTTTTGAACAAAACCATCAATTTTCATTGGTTCCCCATTATGAAGTTTTGTCTCTGAGACTTTCTTTTCCAGAACAGTTAACTCTTCTGGTCTATATTCTAAATGATTAGTAGAGTTGTTCCTTTTCCAACCAGGATTGTGAACTACTTTGTAACCATTACCAGTAGAGTCTTTTTCATCCCAGATTTCTACCAATTCACCAGCTCTTACAGACTTGTCTTTGTTATAATGATATTTATGAGATCTAGTGGTAATTCCATAATGTCCTAAACCACTCTTATCATTAATGCACTGAGAAGACTTTGATATAATATATACAACAGTGGGTATCTTTGGAGCTTCTCTGGGCATAGGTATCACCTCTAAGTTTGCTCAATTTGTTTTCCCTTGATAAGAGTCTGGTATTTGGCTCTAAGTTCATTGAACTCATCTTCCTGAGAGTTCTTTTCTTTTATGAGCTGGTCTACCAGAGTATCTCTTTCTGTGATCTTTTCCTGAAGTTCAGAGACTTCTTTGGAATGATCTTTCATGAGTTCTCTGGTGGATTTTTGCTCATGAGATAAGGATTGAACTTCAGCTCTGACCCTACCATTCTCTTTCTCAAGTTTTTGACATAATTGAACACAATTTTGTAGATTTGATAGCATTTGCTGCATATCAGACTCTCTGGAATTACCAGATGAATGAGAGGTTTCAGTATATTTGGAATTGGATAAGCATAAGGTATTTTGTTGTACCTCAGTGATGTCTGCCATGAGACATACATCATCATCAGATCCAAAATCAGAAGAAGAAGAACTGGAACTAGTATCCTCCTCCTCTGCTTCTGCCAGTAGAGCTCTCTTGTCTGCATATCTTCTATCTCTCTTGAGCCTTTTCTCTTCTCTTTCCTAGGAGTTAGCTGAGGACAATCATAACTGTAGTGGCCTGGCTTGTTGCAGGTATAACATGTGTTGTCACCTCTGGGACTGGGACTTGGATCTCTCTTCCTCTGGTTGTACTCTGCTCTGGCTGGACTACTCTCTCTCCTCTGGTAGTCAGGTCTGCCAGAACTGCTATCTCTCCTCTAGTAATCTGATCTGCCAGAGCTGCCATCTCTCCTCCTTTCTGGAGTTCTGAATCTGGTCTCCCTTGAGTCTCCAGATGTCTTTTCCTTGTCAGCAGGCTTGAAGGAACTCTTTCTGTCTCTGGTAGATTCCTTCCAGTGCTTTTTGTACCTGCCATAATTAGAACTCATCTTATCAAGTTTACGGGTTAGGAGGGCTACCTGTTCTTTGAGACTCATGTCATCTGCAGTAGACTCCTTAGGCTTGTCATCTGACTTGATAGTTGAGGAGAAGGCAACTCCTTTCTGACCAGAAGAGGAAACCTCTTCTGTTTGATCCTCCTCTTGAAGATCATATTTGTATGCTTTGAGATCAGACAGCAGAAGATGATGATCCAGAGTGTTGAGATCCTTGTTGTCTTTAATCACGTAATATTTTACTATTTATTTCCTTTTCAGAGTAGGTCTTACCTAAGGCACTAGCCTTGTTGAGGAGATTGGTGAGACGCATATCCAGCTGGTCAATTGTCTCATCTGGTTTTATTTTAAAGGTGTTAAATGAGTGTTGAACAGCCTTGAGCTTGTTGTCCTTGATCTTCTCTGTTCCCTCACAGAGCAATGCCAACTTGTCCCACATCTCCTTGGCCGTGGCACATGTTCTGACCTTTTCAATCACCTCCTTTGTGAGTGTGTTTATGATCTCTATCCTTGCCACCTGGTCAAGATTGTATAATTTCCTCTCATCATTGTCAAGCTCATCCTTTCTCTTTAGTATCTTCTGTCTTGCAACTCGTTCACCAGTTCGCTCCTCTACAGATACGCTGGTTTCCACCCTAGACTCTGATCTGCCATCATCAATGGGAGTCCAGTAATATTTGATTGGGCAACTCTCTACCATATCTAACATGCGGTGATGAATAGCTCCAAGATGATTACTCATCATGAAGCTCCAGTGGCTATAATCCTCAAAGGAGAATTCTGGTAACTTACGGCTCTTGTAAGAAGATTTTGAAGATATTTTTCTAAAGGATTTTAACAAGAATTTAAACAAACAATAAAGAGCAATGGATCTGCCCGGTGACCACCAAAAAGCTTTACAAAGCAGTGGTCTTGGACACACTGCTCTGATACCACTTGTTGGTCCTACTAGATAGATTAATTGCGGAAGCTTTAAAGTTAAGTCTTTACAAAATCTTTTTATAAGAGAAAGGAATGTAACAACAATAAAGAAAGGAAAGAAATAAATAAGACCGGATGTATAGTAGTTCGGATCTGAAAATCCTACGTCCACTCTCCTTTGTTCAAAGGGGCCTCACTATCCAACCAACAACTTACTTACTACTGGAATTGTGAAGTACCAGTTCCTTCTTACAATCTCTTTAGATCTAACTTCGATCTAAAGCCTTTCAATCTACAACCTTATCTTAATAGATGAACAGGTTGAGATTCAATACTCCTTAAATGAGTGGATATAAATGTGAACAAAGTAAGAGTGCTAAAGCTCGATAATCAAAGAGGCTTGGATATGAACTTCGTGTGCATGTGGGATCTCTCTAGAGCCTTTCTTGAAACTGCACTCTTGTATTTATAGAGATGCTTAGAAATTAGCCGTTGGAGAGCTAATCCAATCAGATCTCTAATAAAGGAAGCTTTCAATCAATCAATTCCCTAATTGATTGATTAGGTTGGTGAGATCCTTGGATTGATTGACTTATTTCCAATCCGATCTTGTTGACTTGACTTGAAACACCAACGGTCAAATGCTTTCAATGCCTAACTCTGATTCTTCCAGAGAAGGCAGGATCAGGCACCAGGCAATCTCGATGTCTTCTGGTCCAGAGTCGGTTAAGAAATAGAATGCTCAACAAAATCAGGAGATGATTCTGAGCATCTTTTGTTTCACGGACTCGTCTGGTCCGGACTCGTCTGGTCTGGGGAAGGTCCTCTGCCTCTGTTCTTGATCTCATCTGGTGAAGTCTTCTGGTGGAGTCCTCTGGTGAAGTCCTCTGGCGGGGTCTTCTGGTGACTCTTCTGGCGAGGTCTTCTGGTCTGGCAGTTCCCCCTAGACTAAGTCCTAATCTAATTCTTCATCTAGCTAACAGGTCCAGATGGTCCTGTTACATCTTCTGGTTTGTTTTAACTCATCAAAACTATACAACATTTATCCTAACACTTGGTAGAGTAGTCTGGTAGAGCTCATCTGGTAGAGTAGTCTGGTAGAGCTCATCTGGTAGAGTAGTCTGGTAGAGCTCATCTGGTAGAGCTCATCTAGTAGAGCTCATCTGGTAGAGTAGTCTGGTAGAGCTCATCTAGTTGAGTAGTCTGGTACACCTCTTCTTGTCTATCTCATCTGGTCCTCTACCTCATCTGGTCATCTACCTCATTTGGTCTTCTACCTCATCTGGTCCTCTACCCATTTGGTCCTCTACCTCATCTGGTCCTCTACCTCATCTGGTCCTCTACCTCATCTGGTCTTCTACCTCATCTGGTCCTCTACTCATCTTGTTCCGACCTCATCTTGTCCGGAGCACATCTTGTCTCGACCTCATCTTGTCCAAGACTCCTCTTGTCCAAGACTTCTCTTGTCCAAGACTCCTCTTGTCCAAGACTCCTCTTGTCCAAGACTTATTTTATCCAAGGCTCCTCTTGTCCAAGACTCATCTTGTCCAAGACTCCTCTTGTCCAAGACTCCTCTTGTCCAAGACTCCTTTTGTCTGGGACTGCTCTTGTCTGGAACTGCTCTTGTCTGGAACTCCTCTTGTCTGGGGCTTCTCTTGTCCGGGACTTCTCTTGTATGAGACTTCTCTTGTCTGGGACTCCTCTTGTCTGGAACTCCTCTTGTCTGGGATTTCTCTTGTCCGGGACTTCTCTTGTCTAGGACTCCTCTTGTCTGTAACTCCTCTTGTCTTGTCTAATTCCCTTCCCCTTAGCCTAAGACCTATTCTAGTCCTAGACTAGTTACAAGTTCTTATTTTAACATCTTCAAAACATCTAATCTATATCCCAGCAGTTTAGATAAGGTCAAATAAGTCAACTTACCATGTGTCAATCATGCACACATGGAAGTTCAAAGGTTTAGACACCTCCTACTTGTAAAACTTTTATAAATACCTTGATTTTCAATTAATTAAATAAGCATAAATTCACAAAAACATCCAAACTTCAACTACGTATACCAAAGCACCTCGATTTACATACTTACAAAATAAATACGTAATCAATACACGTATTTATTCCTTTTCAGTACTAATTTCGTATTCACTAATTACGTTAGTGATCAACCACACATAATTGTTTGGTGATCTCGTTAGCAAATAAAAACAACCACTAATCCATGTAATTAGAAAAGATCATCAACACTCAAACCGTCTGGCCATCATATTATACTCCTCAGCGAGCTCTTCTTTACTCATTTCCATCAGTAACTTTGATGGTGATTTTGTATGTTCTGACTTGGCTTTGAATGCCACATTCTTCTCTGGATCTTTCTCTTCCTCTTCAACCATTACTTTTTTCTTCCTCTTGTTCAGGTCGAATTCTAAATAATGGATGTCCATCCATGCAAAACCATGCAAGCACGAAGGATCCATTGATTATTCATGAAGGGCCAATTACAAGAGCAAGAGCTAAGAAGATTAAGGAGGCCATGATGATCCTTGTAGAAGAAATAAAAGTCAAAGCCCAAATGGAATCAACAATGGTCCAAATGATGAATTTTATACAAGTTGATGGGCTGGAATTTTCATGAAGTGTTGGGCTTACAACATGTCCAAATTAGAAGCCCAAATGAAGAAGAAATCATGCAATTTTTGTCCATGCACAAGGACCCTTCAAGAATGACTCTTCATCTTAGTCAAAGTGTGTTAATTCAGCATTTATAAGGTCCTAGATACATTGTCTACATACATGGAGTCTTTTCTAGTCAAAAGTAGCTTAAATGTGTTCATACTTGTGGAATTAAAGTGTCATCAATATGTACATGCATGAAGACACTTCAAGAGTCCTTTGTAGCCTATAAATAGGTCATGTAATCATTTGAAAAATCAGTTTGAAGATATATACGAAAATTCCTTGTGAATTAGTTATAACTCTCTTTTGTGAGGTTGTTAATTTGAGAACTTATCAAGATTCTTGAGCAAGATCTTGTGGCGTTCAACTATACCGAGGTTCTTGGCTCTTCTATAGCCAACGGGTCAAGGTTTTCTAGCTCTAAGTAAGATCAAACCAGATTCACAATTTGTGTAGATCCGCTGCTTATTTATACGTTGGGTTCTTAAATCATTATATCTAATGGGTCCTTCATCTCTATCCACATCAGTTTGGTATCAGAGCCATCTGGTATTGATCTGATTTTACATTGTTGTCTTCTATCTTTATTCTTGTAGCAAAAAAAAACGTCCAAAAAAAAATTTAGTTATTGGAAGGATCATATATCCTCGAAGTTGTAGTTTCAAGAATTCCTTCTTCCCTACATCTATAGGACTAAGGGATTGTTGAGTGTTGCTTGAAATTGTTCAAGCTTGATTTTGTTCTCAAATTTTGAGTGGTAAAAGGCAAGAGTGGTGAGTTCATTAGAGGGGAGGTAAAAGCCAAAGGAGTGATACACGAGCGATTTGTGAGGAAATCTTTTGAGTGATACACGAGTGATTGTGAGGAACATGGAAGGAAATCAACAAGGAGCTTTCACACTAGAAGCCATACAACAACAATTTGCCAGGTTCGGAAGGGTTCTTCAAGCCATCACGGATCGGTTGGAATTATTAGAACAACATACACCAATTGAGAAAGAAAATTCGTTTGCCAATCAAGGAAGACGGAACGAGGAAGTCCAATCGGAGGGAGAGAATGACGATTTGGGGGTTGTTCACCATGTTGACCGAAGAAGAGGAAGGAGGCAAAATGACGAAGTTGATCGAAACTTGGGAAGCATTAAGATGCATATCCCTACTTTCCAAGGACGTAGCGATCCAGAAGCATATTTGGAGTGGGAAAAGAAAGTAGATTTGATCTTTGATTGTCATAACTACACAGAGGAGAGGAAGGTTAAACTTGCGGCGGTTGAGTTCACCGACTATGCTATAGTTTGGTGGGATCAATTCGTTATAAATCGGAGGTGAAATAGAGAAAGACCAGTTTCTACATGGGCTGAAATGAAATCGATCATGCGTAAGAGATTTGTACCCTCTCATTATTTTCATGAATTGTATCAAAAACTTCAATCTATGATTCAAGGCACGAAAACGGTGGATGAGTACTATAAAGAGATGGAGATTGCCATGATTAGGGCAAACGTTGAAGAGGATCGTGAGGCAACTATGGCTCATTTCTTGAATGGGTTGAATAGGGAGATTGCTAACATTGTGGAGCTTCAACACTATGCGGAGCTTGAAGACATGGTACATACCGCCATGAAAGTCGAGAGACAACTAAAGAGGAAGGGTGGTTCCTTGCAACAGAAGTATCCTAATACATTTCAATCTTCAAGCAAGACGAAAGAAGGGGTACCTAAGGCAACTTTTGGAGGTACATCAAAATCACATGGCGAGTCATCAAAGGTGAAATCTAATGAGGTGGAAAAGGGAAAAGGTATTGTTTCTACACCTTCTCGTAGTCGTGATATTAAATGTTTTCGTTGTCATGGACATGGACATATTGCATCTGAATGTCCAAACAAGAAAATCATGATTATGAAGGATAATTGAGAGATTGAGTCGGAAGGCGAGAATGAAGAGGAGGATAAAGAGGATCTTGCGACTTTCCCCGTTGAATCAAGTGAACTTTTGGTGGTAAGGAGAGCTCTCAACATGCAAGCGAATGAGGATGAGACGGAGCAACAAAGGGAAAATATCTTTCACACGAGGTGTTTAGTTCAAGATAAGGTATGCATGTTAATTATCGATGGTGGGAGTTGTACTAATGTTGCTAGTACATACATGGTGGAGAAACTTGGTTTAATTACGTCGAAACATCCTAATCGATATAAGCTTCAATGGCTTAATGATTGTGGATAAATTCGAGTAACTAAACAAGTTTTGGTACCCTTTTCTATTGGGAAATACAATGATGAAGTTCTATGTGATGTGGTACCAATGCATGCAAGTCATATTCTTTTGGGAAGGTCATGGCAGTTTGATAGGCAAGTGATGTACGATGGGTATCTTAATCGATTCACCTTCAAGCATCAAAAGAAGACCATCATACTCATACCTTTGTCTCCACAACAGGTTCATGAGGATCAAATCAAAATGTCACAAGCGAGAAGAGCACGTGAGGAAGAGGGAAAAGAGAGGAAAGTGAGAATGTGAGCAAAAAAAAAAAGAGTGGAGAGAAAAATATGAGGGCTGGTTTGAGTGTTTCCGAAGGAGAAAAGAATTTGGGTGGAAGTGAGGACAAAAAAAGAGTGAACTAAAAAGAGCTTTGGTTAAAAAAAAAGTGTGTTTGTGTTGGTGTTTAAGGAATCACTTTTCAGCACTAACGACTTAACTCCTTCCTTGCCTAGTTCTTTTGCATCACTTTTGCAGGAATATGATGATATCTTCCCCGAGGAGGAACCTCATGGTTTACCACCAATTAGAGGCATTGAGCACCAAATTAATTTCATTTCGGGTGCAACACTTCCAAATCGTCCAGCTTATAGAGCTAATCCGGAGGAAACCAAAGAAATTCAAAGACAAGTGGAGGAATTGATGACTAAAGGCAAGGTTCGGGAAAGCATGAGTCCTTGTGCTGTACCAGTGATAGTGGTTCCAAAGAAGGATGGGGAATGGAGAATGTGCACCGATTGTCGTGCCGTCAATAAAATCACGGTGAAGTATTGCTATCCTATCCCTAGGTTAGATAATATGCTTGACGAATTGTATGGGGTTGTGTTGTTTTCTAAAATTGATTTGAAAAGTGGTTATCATCAAATAAGGATCAAAGAAGGAGATGAATGGAAAACTGCTTTCAAAATAAAATATGGTTTATATGAGTGGTTAGTAATGCCATTTGGCTTAATTAATGCACCTAGTACTTTCATGAGGTTAATGAACCATGTTTTGCGTGATTTCATAGGAAAGTTTGTTGTTGTCTACTTTGATGATATCCTTATTTATAGCAAAAACATGGAAGAACATCTTGATCATGTGCGAATTGTGTTAGACACTTTAAGGAAATAATCTTTGTATGCTAATCTTAAGAAGTGTTCTTTTTGCATGGATAAAGTTATTTTTCTTGGTTTTGTCATTAGTGTCAATGGGATTGAAATGGATAAGGATAAAGTCCAAGCTATTTTAGATTGGCCGGTTCCTACTAACATTGCACAAGTAAGAAATTTTCATGGTCTTGCTAGTTTCTATCGAAGATTTGTTAGAGACTTTAGCACCATTGCTGCACCATTAAATGAAATTGTGAAAAAGGATGTGGGTTTTCATTGGGGAGAAAAACAAGATCAAGCATTCAATCTTTTGAAAGAAAAACTCACTACTACTCCAATTCTTGCATTACCTAACTTTAACAAAAACTTTGAACTTGAATGTGATGCATCTGGAGTAGGTATAGGAGTTGTTTTGATGTAGGATGGAAAGCCGATTGCATACTTTAGTGAGAAGTTGAAGGGAGCTCAATTGAACTATCCAACTTACGACAAGGAGTTGTATGCTTTGGTGAGAGCATTGGAAACATGGCAGCATTACTTGTGGTCTCGGGAGTTTGTTATTCACACGGACCATGAATCTCTCAAATACCTCAAAGGGCAAGGTAAGCTTAGTAAGAGGTATGCTAAGTGGGTAGAATTCATTGAATCATTTCCATATGTGATTAAGTATAAAAGGGGTAAAGAAAACATTGTTGCTGATGCATTGTCTAGAAGATATACTTTGATCACTACATTGAGTCCTAAACTTCTTGGTTTCGAGTCAATTAAGGGAATGTATGTTGATCCTCAGCTTGGGCAGGCTCAGCTGCTCATGTGAGCCTGTGGATCCCATCACCACCTTCGATACTAAGTCCACAAGAGCCCTGTACTCAGACTTCAAGGTGTTCTTGTTCTGACGTGCTCTGAATTCAGATGAGCCCGTCTTCGTCCATTTCCCCAAGAGCTCTCCTTCGGAATTCTCTTTGTAAACCCTGGGGTTGATGCCTGAGGATGGCAACTTATAGACCTCCCTGACCGCCCTCCTTAATTCAATATTGACTTTCTCCGTACTGTAAAAGGGCTCGCTGTCGTCGTCTTTCTCTCCTCAGAATCGTTACCCTGGTAAAGAGTTCACCCTTTCGCAGAAATAGGTTGAAGTAGGCTTCCACGACTGCTTTCGGAAGCACATAGATAGGGCGCAAGGTGAAATATGTTTCTAACCCAGCTTTGGAGATCCAGTTGAAAACTGGTTTGATATCCTTAACATTAAGACAGATACCTTCCATGGAGATGACTTGCTCCATGTGTACCAGTTTGTTGTCGACAACATCCTCAAGCTTATCTGTTGTCCAGTTGGAGTCAAGGCATGCCATTGATTTTGAAGATATTTTTCGAAAAACTGTTTGTATGAGCAAGAGGAAAACTCAGTGTGCAAAAGTGCTTTGTGTTTGCGTAAAAACCTCAAATGGCATCCTTGATTGATTAGAACAAGTCAGTTACTCAGACGTGGGGTTGAGATTAATTCCTGAATTTTAAAGGTTTCGAAATGAAAGGCCAAGATTAATCTCAGCATCAATCAATTACCCATATTAGTCATATTCCGTATAAAACGGACACGTATATGAAAAAGTAACTGAAGTATTAAATGCTCCGTTGCTCGTGGATTTAAATATGAAAAGGCGAGCTTTTAATGAAAATGGAATGCATTTAATAAAGATTTACAGGACGAAGGACTCAGAGAGACGCTTGAAATTCACAGTAGTCAGGATAGAACTCATACCTGTCAGGGAGACATTGTAGCACCCTGATACCTCGCTGAGTCGAGTCTGGCCTGAGTTCCCCCTAAATCCTATGCTGACTGCTCTCCAGGATCTAAGAGTCCTAACTCCACTGACAGTTTCATAAACCTTGCTTCAGCCAAAGGCTTAGTCAAGATGTCAGCTCTCTGCCTGTCAGTGTGAATATTCTCCATCCTAATGTCCTTTTTCTCCACATGATCTCGAATGAAGTGATGCCTAATATCCATATGCTTGCACCTTGTGTGAAGCACTGGGTTCTGATTAATTGCTATAGCGCTATTGTTGTCACAATATATTGGAATCTCATTTGCAAATACTTGGTAGTCTCTCAATTGTTGCCTCAACCATAAAATCTGAGCACAACAACTACCTGCAGCCATATACTCAGCCTCAGTTGTAGATGTCGCCACTGAATTCTGCTCTCTTTGAACCACGAGATCAACTTACTTCCCAAAAACTGACATGTCCCTGAGGTTGATTTCCTATCAATTCTTCAACCTCCATAATTTGCATCTGAATAACCTGTCAGCTCTAAGTTGTCATCTGAAGGATACCATAGTCCCATATTGACTGTCATCTTCATATACTTAAGTATCCTCTTAGCATCCTCCAAATGACTCCTTTTGGGATCAGACTGATACCTAGCACACACACCAACTGCAAACGTAATGTCAAGCCTACTTGCAGTCAGGTACAACAAAGAACCTATTAGCCCTCGATACTCAGTCTGATTTACTGATGCCCCTTCAGTGTCAGGGTCCATCTTCCAATTTGTGTTCATTGGGATCCTAGCTGGATTACTGTTCTGAACACCAAACTTATGAATCAAGTCTCTTGTATACTTGGCCAGATTAATAAAAATCCCTTGATCAGTCTGCTTGACCTACAATCCTAAAAAGAAGTTCATCTCTCCCATCATTGACATCTCAAATTTACCAGTCATCAACTTAGAGAATTTCTCACAGAGCTGATGATTTGGTGATCCAAATATTATGTCATCCACATAAATCTGAACCAAGAGAATGTCATCACCTTCAGTGATCCTAAACAGAGTCCTATCCACGGTTCCCTTTTTGAACCCATGGTCTGTCGGGAATTGAGAGAGGGTATCATACCAAGCTCTTGGTTCTTGCTTAAGTCCATAGAGTGTTTTCTTCAAATGGTATACTCTATCTCCAACCTCAAACCCAGGAGGTTGTTCAACATATACCTCTTCATTGAGTACACCATTCAGGAAGGCACTTTTGACGTCCATTTGATACGCCTTAAACTTCTTATATGTTGCATAAGTAAGGAACAACCTGATAGCTTCCAACCTAGTCACTGGGGCAAAAGTCTCATCATAGTCTATTCCTTCAGACTGACAATACCCTTTTGCAACCAGTTTAGCCTTGTTCCTTACTACAACACCATTCTCATCCTTCTTGTTCTTAAAGACCCACTTGGTACCAATAACACCTTGGTGCCTAGGTCTATCTACCAGTTCCCAAATCTGATTCCTTGTGAAATGATTCAACTCCTCTTGCATGGCTATGATCCAGTTCAAGTCAGTGAGAGCTTCTTCAATATTTTGAGGCTCTTGCTCAGAGATAAAGCAACAGAATAGTACGCTCTCACCATGGAACCGTCTGGTCCGGACTCCCACAGTTGGATCACCGATGACTTGATCAATGGGATGATCCTCTAGCCATGTTCTCTTGCCTGGAGTTGTTTCTGAAGTACCTGCAATGTTAGTGTCTACATGCTCATAAAATTCAGGAAATTGAACAAAAGGGGATGAACCTGAGTCTATACCAAAGGGATTAATAAGCTCAATGTCAGTGACATTGATTCCCCCTTGATGAGGTGACTCAGGACCCGTCTCAGCTGCGACCGCATCTTCATAGACGGTACTTACCTCATGTTGAGCCTGTCCCTCAGTCTGAGACTCAACTATCCCTGATGTGCTGGGCTTAGGAGTGGCACTTGGTTCATCATCCTGATCATCGCCATCATCCCATCTTGGAATTGGCACAGTTTTGACCTTTGGATCAGGTGATTCTTTAAGCTCAGCCTTGTTACTCACCTAGTGACCTCCTCAGTGTCAGGATTCAACACTCTTACCCTAGACTCATTAGCAGATTCATCAAACACAACATGTGTTGATTCTTCCACAATAAGGGTCCTACAATTGTAAACCCTGAATGTTTTACTAACTTCAGAATATCCTAAGACTATTCCTTCATCAGATTTGCTATCAAAAGCTTTCAATTGGGTCTTCCCATTGTTGAGGATGAAGCACTTACAACCAAATATATGAAAGTAAGAGATACGAGGTTTCCTCTTATTCCACGTCTCATATGGGGTCTTTGCATGTTGTTTGTTCAGCATGGATCTATTCTGAGTGTAGCATGCAGTGTTGTTTGCCTCAGCCCAGAATTTCTTGGGCAATCCTGACTCAGCCAGCATGGTCCTGGCAGCTTTCTTCAGTGTCATGTTCCTCCTTTCAGCGACACCATTCTGTTGTGGGGTTCTAGCTGCAGAAGTCTCATGAGCTATACCAAGTTCATTACAAAAGTCAGAAATATATGAATTTATAAATTCAGTGCCCTTGTCAAATCTGATCTTAGTAATGGACTGATTTTTCTCATTGTTGAGTCTCCTGAGCAGCTTAGGAAGCTTCACTTGTGTTTCCTTCTTATTCAACAAGAAAATAACCCAAGTATATCTAGAATAATCATTAATAACCACAACTGTATATTTTCTACCATTCATACTCACAGGTGTTATGGGACCAAATAAATCCATGTGCAAGAGCTGAAGAATCCTGTCAGTGGAATGGGAAGCCTTCTCTTTGAATGTCGCTCTGGCCTGCTTCCCTTCCTGATAAGCTTTGCACACATGATCTTTGCTAAAAACTTCATTAGGTAGACCTTTAACAAGTGATTGTCTAGAAATTTTGTTAAAAATCTTGAAGTTCAGGTGGCTTAATCGTTTATGCCATTACCAATTGAGCTCTAGAGAGCTTTTAGCAACAAAATAAGTATTAGGAATAGTGCTGCTCCAATCAGCAAGATAAACGTTACCTTTCCTGATACCTGATAGAAGCACTTGTGTTGATTTTTCCTTGACTGAACATATATTCGATGAGAACTCAACACTGAAACCCTTGTCACAGAACTGACTTACTGACAATAGGTTATGCTTCAGTCCTTCCACAAAGGACACATTTTCCACTCTAATTGTACCTATAATTAAGACACCAAAACCCTTAGTAACACATTTTTTGTTATCACCAAAGGTTACCTGTGGACCATCTTTAGCTTGAAATTCTTGGAGAAGACTCTTCATTCCAGTCATATGCCTTGAGCATCCGCTGTCTAGGTACCAAACAGCTTTGTTTGAGTCTCCCCTCCTCTTGTTGTGATCCACAGCCGCCTGCAAGCAAATCAGGCTTTAGGTACCCATTGGGTGTTGGGTCTTATTGTGTCAGTTGTACCCTTCGGGATCCAGACTTTCTTAACTACCCTGATTGCCTCAGAGTGGTGAATCTGTCTTCCTGAAATATCAACATGCACAACTTTCTTCTTCTTTGCCTGAGAGGAAGATGGTGTATGAGTGCTAGACTTAGGCCTCACAGGAGCCTGAGTGGGTCCTTTTTGGGCTGGCTTCTTGTTCTTCCTAGGTCTAGGTGCAGCAGGTCTTGGGCCTTGTTCTTGATAAGGACCATGTGTTCTATTCCCCCTAGGCAAGTGAGGAAATGGAAAATAGTTAAAGGCCTCAGAATGCCAAAACCATGGGGGTGTCATCATGTTTGGCCTTCCCTGTTGGTATTGCCAAGCATGATGGTACCCTCGCTGACCAGTCTGAGGGCTCTTGGCCTGAGTCTTCCTCTGCTTTCGCTGAGACTTTCTCTGGCCTGAGCTCTCAGGGACCTCCTTTGGTTGCTTTGCCTTTCCCTTGGGTTTTGGCTTAGCAACCTTGAGGGCAACCCTGACTGAGTCAATAGTTTCCTTGCCCTTATCAGTTTGACGGGCCTGAAGTACAACCTTTGGTGCACTTTGGCCTGCCTGAACGAATACCCTCTCAGTGTTGCTCCCTGAAGCAACATGAGACTGACCTTGTGAAGATTTCTTAGGAACATATCCAAGTCCCTTTTCTCATTCCTAAGCATTTGGCTGCTATTTATTTCCTCTCTAGCCACTGAGGATTTATTCATTGCTGCAACATTTTGCTTGAGTGAGCCCTCACTCTTTTTCAGGATTTCATGTCTGGCAAAGAGGTCATCAAACTTACTCTTAAGTACTTTCAGTTCTTCCTTTCTTACCAACTCTTCATCAGCCACTTCCTTCAGAATCTTCTCTCTTGGGAGACGCTCAGCATTGATTAGATCAATCTCCTGAGTTAGTCTCACAATCTGAGCTGATTCTTTAAGATCAGACTGAGTAAGCTGATCATTCAGGCTCTGGACCTCAGTATTCAATTTCTTGTTCTCCTCTACTAAGAAGACATTAGTTTCCTGCAGTCTGGAGAAATCAACCAACAATTGATCCAGGCAGATCTGAAGGTTAATTTCTCTGACTCACTCTGAGCTAAGCTCAGGATTTTGACCAGTGTAGGAACCACATACAGAGTTAGATGTTACCTCTGGTTCCTCCCTTGCCATAAGGCAAACATCATCGTACTCATTGTCAAAAAAGAGTTCGGGCGATCTCTCCTCAGGACCATCCGAGTCAGTTGCATCCTCAGCGAGCATAGCTCTCCGGTCAGCAAGTCTCTGATCTCTCTTGGCCCTCCTGTCCTCTCTTTCCCTTGCACTCAGCTTCGGACAGTCATACTGATAATGTCCGCTTTTGTTACAGTTGTAACATATTGCTTGCTCATCTCCTCTTTCTTTCCTAGGTTCAGGGTTCCTCCTTGAGTCAGGTTCTCTCTATCTTGATGAGCTTTCAGCCTTTCCTGAGTGCTTATCATCATGAGTACGTCTCTGTTCATCTCTACGATCGGGCTTTGGATCTGAATATCTTCTTTTATCACCACGATCTCTCCTCTGGTCAGTGTTTCTCCTTTCCTCATATCTCCTCGAGCTTTGGTGGGTTCCTTCAGGTTTCCTGTCACGTGAGTCCTGATAAAATTTCTTATAATGACCAAACCTGGAATTAAGTTTCTCAAAGTATCTGGCCATCAGGCTGTACTCCTCAGCAAGCTCTTCCTTGCTCATCTCCATCAGTGACTTTGATGAAGACTCAACAGGTTCAAACCTGGCCTTGAATGCCACACTTTTCTCAGGAGTTTTCTCTTTTTCTTCCTCTTCTGGCTGAACTTTCTTCTTTCTCTTGTTAAGATCAAATTCTAGTGCCTTGAGCTCTGAAAAAAGTAAAGCAGAAGTTATGTTACTCATATCCTGAGTGTTCTTAAGCATAATTACATTGTTATCCCATCTCTCAGGAAGGGCATTCAGGATCTTTGAAGCAACATCTCTCTTTGGGACATCCTTGTCCAGCATCACCAACTCATTCATCAACTTGATGAATCTTGACTCCATCTGATCTATACTCTCGTCAGGTAGCATCTCGAACGCCTCAAATTTCTAAATGGCAATGTTTCTCTTGTTCTCCTTTATCTTTTCTGACCCCTCGCACATCCTGGTCAGCTCATCCCAAACCTCATTTGCTGTCTTTAAGTTCATCAGCCTTGCTGACTCCTCGAAAGGCACCGTATGTAAGATAATGTTCCTGGCTACGTTGTCCAGTCCAACCATCTTGATCTCGTCATTGGTCATGTCTTTCCTTTCTTTAGGGACCTATACACCGATCTCAAGATGTTCATATCCCAGTCCTCTGACATTAGGAATAGTGATCTTAATCGGTCCTTCCCTGAGAACACGCGGCATTTGGTCATGGATGACATCAAGATGCGCTTCTAGTCTAAACTTCCAATAGACAAAGTTAGATACAGATAATTCAGGTAACGAAGCTTCAAGTCTCCTCGAAGTCATGATGATGCAAGTTTTATGAAAACCAACTCAGATCTGTTCAGTGACCACCAACAGTTTCTCCTCTGAAACTATTAGTATTCAAAGTCAGTGGTCTTTTGAACCACTGCTCTGATACCACTTGTTGGTCCCGGTACAACACTGATGAATACGTTTATGGGGGGAATACACGTATACCAATTTTTCAACTTAAAACCTTGTTGAGTCCCCTTTACTCAGAGTGATAAAGAACTGAGAGCTGATAATCTCCCCACTGACTACACTTAGTGCGGGTCAGTTAGCTGACTATCAATTCGAGTTCAGTGCGGAAATATGTGAGCCCTGATAGTTTAAAGTCTTTATTAGTTTGCTTTCTGAAATCTTGATTACTCAATTCTGAAATAGTGATTAGTAGGGCAGTACTCTAGTTTGATGATCAGGCTGATTGATTCAGCTTGATAAAACCAAATGCTATGAATGAACAAGTAAAATGACAAGTAAGCACAATATCAAAGCAGTAAGAACACAGGGAGTTTAACGTGGTTCAGAGACTCAAGTTCCTACATCCACGGCCTGATTTAATAGGAAATCCACTCAAGGGATTCTTGTTTTTAACGTGCCAAGGTGCACCAAGATCAGCTACCTCACTGACCTGTACAAACTCCTCCAACTAACTTACTAACTTAACTTACTACCAACAAATCTAACTTAGGGTTTTGGTTTCAGTTTGGATTCCAACTAGGTTGTGATTATCCTTACAAGGCAAAGCTATGCTAAGGATTGGATAATCACTCTAAGCTTAAGATATTGCCAATACGCTCTTGGAATACAGAATAACTCTCAGTAACTAAGAAATGCTTGGGAAATTTAACTGGTTTCGAGTGCTTCTTCTAAAGACTGAATGCTTGAATGCTTGAGAGTTTGAGTAATTTCTGGCTTGGAAATTTCCCGTAACCTTGAATGGGTTCAAGGCCTTCTGTATTTATAGGTGATTTGAAAACTATCCGTTGGAAGAGATAGCCTTCTGGTCATCTATGTAGAGTGGCTCAAACGGACATATTTCCCATGCATCAGTCATCCTTGCATGGATTAGGTAACTTGCATTTAATGCACCATTTAATGCTTACCCATTGAATATGCAGTCTGAAGTTAGTCTCCGTGTCAGGGTCCGTACGTGCGTGTCCTTCCCGAATTGGTCCACGTCATCAGGTTGGTGAGAATGTCAGAACTTATTCCTAGGCTTCAGGCTTGTCTTATTAAGTTCTTTTTGTCTCGAGCACAACGGTCTTGTCCTGACGCTGACATTCCTTTTGCATTGCTTGGCTCTACTCCAAGTCTTTCCCATAAACTCAGTATCAATCTATTCCCTTCAGGACTGAGTTAGTAATAACCTCAGGGTTATACTCTTCATCACTGAAGCTTACTCAGCCAGGTTAGAAGACTGCCATAAGTTCAGGATGGTGCTCTTCGTCTTCCGGCTCTTGTCTTGATTGTCATCAGTGAGTTCTCCTCTCACTGAGTACCTGTGAAATGTAAAAAGACTAAGTGCAAAACCTAACCAAGACTAGCCTGACAAAGACAACAAAGGCAACTCATCTTTTCAGGGGCTTTGGGATCTTAATCAAAACTGACCATGTCCCAACAACTTTTTAATTTTTTTTCTCTATCTTTTTCTCATATTAGCCAGTTATTTTTTTTCTTCAAAAATCAATTTATCAAAGCAATATTTTATTGAAATATTTTCAAATGTGATGATTCAATCTCTATGTATATCATGGATTGAATAATTAAATTTTATCAAATTATATGTTTTAATATTAAAATGAAGTATATATATATATGTATATTAGATTTTCTTTTTACTGTATATATGCCTGTGTTAAAATAGATTGTATTATATAAAATTTTAATATTGAGTAATGTGTCAATAAAATATAATTTTTTTAATTAATTTTACAAACAATCTGCGTAAAATGCGGACATTTATCTAGTTATTTAAATAATTTTGGGTTCTTATGCATATGTGTCATCAAAAGCGGTGAGATGAGAATATGACCTTTTTCGTATATTGACATTGTAATGAATTTTAAATGGAACAATATCAAGGAGAGGCACACATTGCCCTCTAAACACAAAGGGGGCACTACTTTTTAAAAAAATACAATGAAGGGCAAAACACCCCTCAAAACCACTCACCCTCAACCCCACTTTTCTAACCACCCCACCACCCCTATTAAAGTGTGATGTGAATATCAATCACTTTTTGAATGAACGTGCAAATTTAATAACATTTTGCACACACATAAAGTGAATTATTGGTGTTTACCAATAATAATATGTGAGTGAAAATAAAAAGGAAATTTCAATTGAGACTGGGCTGAAGACATTGGACCTTGGACCTTGGTTATTGGTCCTTAACAATTGAGTTTTGGGCTGCATTTGGACCTTAGAAGAGTTTTCTAAGTTTGTTGAGCCCAAAGTTTGGACTTAGCCCGGAAATCTAGAGTGTCCAGATTCGTTGAAGTGGACATGAATAATGTATGATAGAAATGCAAAACATGTGACGAAATTCTAATGTTGGCAATTCCCTGATTTTTGTTTAATTGGGAGTGACTTGCGCCTCCCTTATTTTGGCTGAGACGAACCGGAATGCAGAAAGGTCCAGGTTCATAGTTTGACTAACAATCCTTCCATACATGTGTGGGCCTTGGAGGCCTATAAATAGGTGTCCTCATGCATAGTTTCAAGTGCCACACAGAATTCTCTCTCACTCTCTCCCTCAGTATTCTAGCATCTAGAGTCTTTAAGAAATCAGTCCAGTTCATATGTTCTTACTGTTTGTCGGAACTTCAAGTCCTGCGGTGTTGTACACTTGAAGATAAATTGTCGTTTTACCTTTGGGGACGTATTTCCAGAACCGAGGAGCACTACCGGGGAAATTTCGTCTTGCGGGAAGAGGCCCTCCTCGACTCGACATACTGTTTTCTTGTTTATTTTCATATTCTGTGTAATTCTTTTCGAGTTTTAATTTTATTTTTTTTACTTTGTAAAAAGAATTATTATTTCCTCATTCACTAATTATAACAATCACAAGACGAAATTTTATGACTGGCAAAAATAAGAATTTTGAGTTTTCGAACCAGGAAAACACTGTTGTTCCTTTTGGTACTCCCATTCCCCAGGGCACCACCACCCCCGTTCCCACTGTAACTGTCCAAGTTTGGCAAACTTCTAATCCTAGTGGTGAACCCGTTCCCCTATGACAACTCGAGACTTTTTATGGTCCAAAGTGAGAGATCCGAGAAGTTCTCGGGTAAGAATTAAAAAATAGCAGAAGAGAAAGCTATTTTTTTCTTACCACCTTGTGGTTGGCAAGGTTTGTCACTGAGTATTCACTTGCGTTCGTTGAGAATGATAGGTAAAATGAGGATGTCAGTGACAAATGGTGGCGATAGGAATAAAGTCTCATGATTGATTAAAGTCGGATGTTGATGAGAATCGTAAACCTGATCGCACCGAGGCTTTTTCCAAATGAAGCACTAATTTGAAATGAGAATTGTTGTCTTTTTGGGAAAAGATTGAATCGAAATGTCTGTAGTGGCATTCGAGTCTATCTCGATTTGAATAGATCGGCGATTGACGTTGTTATTCCGAAAGAATGGGACATGAATGGTCGTGTGTCTCTCTGCCGCCTGAAATGTTAAATGGGCATGGTTATATAAGTTGAGCCATGTATTTTAATTTATTTTGGGTTGGAGATCATACTTATATGATTGACTCAAATTAAATTAATGAGGATATTGACTAATTTAGTCGAGTGTGTAGGCTTGTTTTTTATCTCGATTGGCCAAATTGATGAATTAAGGCTGAAACTCAAATTTCAGTTGAATTGCTGAGAGAAACATGGGACAAAATTAATTGAATTTTGGATCGGGTATTGTTATGGAATTTATTTAATAATACTTTCAGGTGTTATAAATATTATTTCATAAATTTGACTTCCTTGATATTAAATAAAAATATTATATGGGATCAAATACTTTGTGCTTGAGAGTACAAATTATTATTTGGATTTAGTCCAAAAGATTTGAGACGTCGTATAATTCGCTTGAGATTTGCTCGTGAATAAATCGTGGCATTAAGGCCTCATTTGAAATTGTGCTTTGAGAGCATAAACAATATGAATTTAATTCACAAGATTTGACTCGTATCAATGACGATTTATTTGAGAGTCAAAGGTGGCAATTACGGCCATAATGAAAATTGAATTTAATTTGGTATTTGACCAATATTAAATTTCAGACTTGAAGTGTAACTTCATACTTCGATTTTCCAATGTATTTCGAGATGTGTCCAAATTAATATTTGGTGAAATATTAAATGAAATGGACAAGCAATCTTGAATATGGGGGATGAGTTCTCACCATGGATAAATTCGAATGTGGGGGGAGAAGGGGTCTCTACTTTGATATATTCGAATTTGATGTGTGATTAGCAAAGGCATGACTTTGAAGGTAAATGGAAAATCAAAAGTAGTTGATGACTTGTAGAATTGTATCCACAAGTTAAATGGAAATACTTTGTCAAGGAAGCCGGAACTAAAAAAGTTCACCGTGGTAAAATTTAGTGTTCCAATTTTATAACTTTTGAGGTTTAGATGTATAAATCTAAAGTTATAAAGTGGTTAATAGAATTTGTTCATTAACATTCCTAATATCGATAACCTTAAAAGGGTGTGATATATGTGGAAAAGGAAATGACAACGTTTGTCATTAGTTTGGAACACTTTACCTCTAATACTAAGATCACACAGACGTGTGTGATTTGAAGTTGATGTAATCTAGAGGTGTATACCCTACAATGTGGGGGGTGTATGATGAAAATTTGATCTCTAGTAATAAGTGGATCCAGTCACAAAAAGATCTAGCCGAGATCAAATAAAGTGCTAAAAAGAATGGGTCTAAAATCCACAAAATAAAAATTTAAGCAGTGGTAACCCAACCATGATGACTGGAGATCCCAAGAACTTAGTTCAATGGGAAAACTAAGATGTGGATGTTTGTTGTTAAGAACACTTGGTAATTTGACCATTCTTTAGCAGAGCACAACACCAAGTGTTGCCACCAAGTCTTTGACTTTTAATGATTCCTAGAGTATAACGGGATACTCAAGATAGGAGATCACCTATGTAAGTGTGAGGTGAGAGACCGCCTGTTGGGACATTGTCAGTTTTGATTAAGATCCCAAAGCCCCTGAAAAGATGTTTGCATTTACTTTGTCAGGCTAGTCTTGGTTAGGTCTTGTACTTAGTCTTTTTACACTTCACAGGTACTCAGTAATAGGAGCACTTACTGACGACAATCAAGACTCAGAGCCTGAAGACATTTTACCATCCTGAACTTATGGCAGTCTCCTAAGCTGGCTGAGTAAGTCTCAGTGATGAAGAGTATGACCCTGAGGTCAGTACTACTCAGTCCTGAAGGGAACAGGATGTTACTGAGTTATTGGGAAGACTTGGAGTAGAGCCAAGCAATGCAAAAAGAATGTCAGCGTCAGGACAAGACCGGTGAGCTCAAGACAAGATGAACTTAATAAGACAAGGCTGAAGCTCAGGAATAACTTCTGACATTCTCACCAACCTGATGACGTGGACCAATCCGAGAAGGACACGCACGTACGGAACCTGACAAGAAGACTGAATTCAGACTGCATGTTCAACGGGCAAGCATTTAATGTGCATTTAATGCAACTACCAAATCCATGCAAGGACGGCTGCTGCATGAAGATATGTCCATTTGAAGCCACTCTACATAGTTGACAAGAAGGGCTATCTCTCCAACGGATAGTTTTTCAAATCATCTATAAATACAAAAGACCTTGAACCCATTCAAGGTTACGGGAAATTTCCAAGCCAGAAATTACTCAAGCTCTCAAGCACTCAAAGCATTCAGCCTTAGAAGAAGCACTCGAAACCATCTAAATTTCCCAAGTGTTTCTTAGTTATTGAGAGTTATTTTGTATTCCAAGAGCAAAATAGCATTATCATAAGCTTAGAGAGATTATCCAATCCTTAGCATAGTCTTGCCTTGTAAGGATAATCTCAACCAAGTTGGAATCCAAACTGAAACCAAAACCCTAAGTTAGGTTTGTTGGGAGTAAGTCAATTAGTGTGTTAGTAAGGAAGTTTGTATAGATCAGTGAGGTTAGCTGGTCTTGGTGCACCTTGGCACGTTAAAAACAAGAATCCCTTGAGTGGATTTCCTTTTAAATCATGCCGTGGACGTAGGAGCTTGAGTCTCTGAACTACGTTAAACTTGTTGTGTTCTTATTGCTTTGATATTGTGCATACTTGCCATATAACATATTCATTCATAAGCATTTTGTTTATCAGGTCGGAATCAATCTGCCTGATCCTCTAAAAAGTACACTGCCCTTACTAAACACCTTTCAGAATAGAGTAAAACAAGTTTTCAGAAAGCAAACCGAACAAGACTTTAAACTATCAGGGCTCAAACATTTCCGCACTGAACTTGAACTGATAGTTAGCCAACTGACCCGCACCAAGTGCAGTCAGTAGGTGCGTTATCAGCTCCTAGTTCTTTACCTCTCTGAGTAAAGGGGACTCAGTCAGTTTTTAAGTTTGAAAAACTGGTATACGTGTATTCCCCCCCCCCCCCATACACGTATTCCTCAGTCTTGTACCGGGACCAACAAGTGGTATCAGAGCAGTGGTTCAAAAGACCACTGACTTTGAATACTAATAGTTTTAGAGGAGAAACTGTTGGTGGTCACTGAACAGATCTGAGTTTGTTTTTCATAAAACTTGCATCATCATGACTTTAAGGAGACTTGAAGCTTCGTTACCTGAATTCTCTGTATCTAACTTTGTCTATTGGAAGTTCAGACTAGAAGCACATCTAGATGCCATCCATGACCAGATGCCGCGTGTACTCAGAGAGGGACCGATCAAGATCACCATCCCAAACGTCAGAGGACTGGGATATGAGCATCTTGAGATTGGCGTGCAGGTTCCTAAAGAAAGGAAAGACATGACCAACGATGAGATCAAGATGGTGGGACTGGACAACGTTGCCAGAAACATCATTTTGCATACGGTGTCCTTCGAGAAGTCAGCAAGGCTAATGAATTTAAAGACGGTAAAGGAGGTTTGGGATGAGCTGACCAGGATGTGCGAGGGGTCTGAGAAGATAAAGGAAAACAAGATAAACATTGTCATTCAGAAGTTCAAAGCGTTCGAGATGCTGCCTGAAGAGACTATCGATCAGATGGAGTCAAGATTCATTAAGTTGATGAATGAGTTGGTGATGCTGGACAAGGATGTTCCAAAGAGAGATGTTGCTTCAAAGATCCTGAATGCCCTTCCTGAGAGATGGGACAACAGTGTAATTATGCTTAAGAACACTCAGGATATGAGTAACATAACTTCTGCTTTACTTTTTTCAGAGCTAAAGGCACTGGAATTTGACCTTAACAAAAGAAAGAAGAAAGTTCAGCCAGAAGAGGAAGAAAAGGAGAAAACTCCTAAGAAAATCGTGGCGTTCAAGGCCAGGTCTGAACCGGCTGAGTCTTCATCAAAGTCACTGATGGAGATGAGCAAGGAAGAGCTCGCTGAGGAGTACAGCCTGATGGCCAGACGCTTTGATAAGCTTAATTCCAGGTTTGGTCGTTATAAGAAATTTTATCAGGACTCACGTGACAGGAAACCTGAAGGAACCCACCAAAGCTCAAGGAGATATGAGGAAAGGAGAAACACTGACCAGAGGAGAGATCCTGGCAATGAAAGAAGATATTCAGATCCAAAGCCCGATCGTAGAGATGAACAGAGACGTACTCATGATGACAAGCACTCAGGGAAGACGGAAAGCTCATCAAGATAGAGGGAACCTGACTCAAGGAGGAACCCTGAACCAAGGAGAGAAAGAGGAGATGAGCAACCAACTTGTTACAACTGTAACCATAGCGGGCACTATCAGTATGATTGTCCGAAGCTGAGTGCTAGGGAAAGAGAAGACAGGAGGGCCAAGAGAGACCAGAGATTTACTGACCGGAGAGCCATGCTCGTTGAGGATGCAACTGACTCTGATGGTCCTGAGGAGAGGTCACCTAAACTCTTTTCTGATGATGAGTACGATGATGTCTGTCTTATGGCAAGGGAGGAACCTGAGGTAACATCTAACTCTGTATGTGGTTCTTACACTGGTCAAAATCCTGAGCTAAGCTCAGAGTCAGTTAGAGAAATGAACCTTCAGATCTGTCTGGATCAATTGATGGTTGATTTCTCCAGACTGCAGGAAACTAATGTCTTCTTGGTAGAGGAGAACAAGAAATTGAGTACTGAGGTTCAAAACCTGAATGAACAACTCACTCAGTCTGATCTTAAAGAATCAGCTCAAATTGTGAGACTAACTCAGGAGAATGATTTAATCAATGCTGAGCGTCTCCCAAGAGAGAAGATTCTGAAGGAATTGGCTGAGGAAGAGCTGGCCAGGAAGGAAGAACTGAAAGTACTTAAGAGTAAGTTTGATGACCTCTTTACCAGACATGAAATCCTGAAAAAGAGTGAGAACTCTCTCAAGAAAAAGGTTGCAGCAATGAATAAGTCCTCAGTGGCTAGAGAGGAAATAAATAGCAGCCAGATGCTTGGGAATGAGAAAAAGGGACTTGGATATGTTCCTAAGAAATCCTCACAAGGTCAGTCTCATGTTGCTTTAGGGAGCAACACTGAGAGGGTATTTGTTCAGGCAGGCCAGAGTGCACCCAAGGTTGTACTCCAGGCCCGTCATACTGATAAGGGCAAGGAAACTGTTGACACAGTCAGGGTTGCCCCCAAGGTAGCTAAGCCAAAACCCAAGGGAAAGGCAAAGCAACCTAGGGAGGCCCCTGAGAGCTCAGGTCAGGGAAAACCTCAGCGAAAGCAGAGGAAGACTCAGGCCAAGAGTTCTCAGACTGGTCAGCGAGGGTACCATCATGTGTGGCAATATCAACAGGGAAGGCCAAACATGATGACACCCCCATGGTTTTGGCATCCTGAGGCCTTTAACTGTTTTCCATTCCCTCACTTGCCTAGGGGGAATAGAACACAGGGCCCTTATCAAGAACAAGGCCCAAGACCTGCTGCACCCAGACCTAGGAAGAACAGGAGGCTAGCCCAAAAGGCACCCACTCAGGCTCCTGTGAAGCCTAAGTCTAGCACTCATACACCATCTTCCTCTCAGCCAAAGAAGAAGAAAGTTGTGTATGTTGATGTTTCAGGGAGACAGATTTACCACTCTGAGGCAATCAGGGTTGTTAAGCAAGTCTGGATCCCGAAGGGTACAACTGACACGATAGGACCCAACACCCAATGGGTACCTAAAGCCTGATTTGATTGCAGGCAGTTGTGGATCACAACAAGGGGAGAGGAGACTCAATCAAAGCTGTTTGGTACCTAGACAGTGGTTGCTAAAGGCACATGACTGGAATGAAGAGTCTTCTCCAAGAATATCAAGCCAAAGATGGTCCACAGGTAACCTTTGGTGATAACTCAAAAGGTGTTACTAAGGTTTTGGTGTTTTAATAATAGGTACAGTCAGAGTGGAGAATGCGTCCTTTGTGGAAGGACTGAAGCATAACCTGTTGTCAGTAAGTCAATTCTGTGACAAAGTTTTCAGTGTTGAGTTCTCATCGAATATATGTTCAGTCAAGGACAAATCAACACAAGTGCTTCTATCAGGTATCAGGAAAGGTAACGCTTATCTCGCTGACTGGAGCAGCACTATTCCTAATGCCTATTTTATTGCTAAAAGCTCTCTAGAGCTCAGTTGGTTATGGCATAAAAGATTAAGCCACCTGAACTTCAAGATTCTTAACAAAATTTCTAGACAGTCACTTGTTGAAGGTCTACCGAATGAAGTTTATAGCAAAGATCATGTGTGCAAAGCGTGTCAGGAAGGGAAGCAGGTTAGAGCCTCATTCAAAGAAAAAGCTTCTCATTCCACTGACAGGATACTTCAGCTCTTGCACATGGATTTATTTGGTCCCATAACACCTGTGAGTATGAATGGTAGAAAATATACCCTTGTGGTCATTGATGATTATTCTAGATATACTTGGGTTATTTTTTTGTTGAATAAGAAGGAAACACGGGTAAAGCTTCCAGAGTTGCTCAGGAGACTCAGCAATGAAAAGAATCAGTCCATTACTAAGATCAGATCTGACAAGGGAACTGAATTTATAAATTCATATATTTCTGACTTTTGTAATGAACTTGGTATAGCTCATGAGACTTCTGCAGCTAGAACCCCACAACAGAATGGTGTTGCTGAAAGAAGAAACAGGACAATGAAGGAAGCTGCAAGGACCATGCTGGCTGAGTCAGGATTGCCCAAGAAATTCTGGGCTGAGGCAATCAACACTGCATGCTACACTCAGAATAGATCCATGCTGAACAAACAACATGCACAGACCCCATATGAGACATGGAACAAAAGGAAACCTCGTATTTCTTATTTCCATGTATTTGGTTGTAGGTGCTTCATTCTCAACAATGGGAAGACCCAATTGAAAGCTTTTGATAGCAAATCTGATGAAGGAATATTCTTAGGATATTCTGAAGTCAGTAAAGCCTTCAGGGTTTACAATTGCAGGACCCTTGTTGTGGAAGAATCACCTCATGTTGTTTTTGATGAATCTGCTAATGAGTCTAGGGTAAAAGTGTTGAACCCTGACACTGAGGAGGTCACAAGGAGTGTGACAAGGCTGAGCTTGAAGAATCAACCTGATCTCAAGGTCAAAACTGTGCCAATTCCAAGATGGGATGATGATGACGATCAGGATGATGAATCAAGTGCTACTCCGAAGCCCAGCACATCAGGGATTGTTGAGCCTCAGACAGAGGAACAGGCTCAACCTGAGGTAAGTACCGTCTATGAAGATGTTGTCGCAGTTGAGACGGTTCCTGATTCACCTCATCAAGAGGGAATCAATGTCCCTGACATTGAGCTTGTTAATCCCTTTGGCATAGACTCTGGATCATCCCCTTCTGTTCAATTTCCTGAATTTTATGAGTCTGTAGACACTAACATTGCAGGTACTTCAGGAACAACTCCTGGCAAAAGAACTTGGTTAGAGGATCATCCCATTGATCAAATCATTGGTGATCCAACTGAGGGAGTCAAGACCAGACGGTTCCATGGTGAGAGTGCTTTGTTCTGTTGCTTTCTCTCTGAGCAAGAGCCTCAGAACATTGAAGAAGCTCTCACTGACTCGAACTGGATCATTGCCATGCAAGAGGAGTTGAATCAGTTCATAAGGAATCAGGTTTGGGAACTGGTAGATAGACCTAGACATCAAGGTGTAATTGGTACCAAGTGGGTCTTCAAGAACAAGAAGGATGAAAATAGTGTTGTGGTAAGGAACAAGGCTAGACTGGTTGCAAAAGGGTATTGTCAATCTGAGGGAATAGACTATGACGAGACTTTTGCTCCAGTGGCTAGGTTGAAAGCTATCAGGTTGTTCCTTGCATATGCAACATATAAGAAGTTCAAGGTGTATCAAATGGATGTCAAGAGTGCCTTTCTGAATGGTGTACTCAATGAAGAGGTATATGTTGAACAACCTCCCGGGTTTGAGGTTGGAGATAGAGTATACCATTTGAAGAAAGCACTCTATGGACTCAAGCAAGCACCAAGAGCTTGGTATGATACCCTCTCTCAATTCCTGACAGACCATGGGTTCAAGAATGGAACTGTGGATAGGACATTGTTCAGGATCACTGAAGGTGATGACATTCTCTTGGTCCAGATTTATGTGGATGACATAATATTTGGATCACCAAATCATCAGCTATGTGAGAAATTCTCTAAGTTGATGACTGGTAAATTTGAGATGTCAATGATGGGAGAGATGAACTTCTTCTTAGGATTGCAGGTCAAGCAGACTGATCAATGTATCTTCATAAATCAGGCCAAGTATACAAGAGACTTGATTCAAAAGTTTGGTGTTCAGAACAGCATTCCAGCCAGGATCCATATGAGCACAAATTGGAAGATGGATCCTGACTCTGAAGGGACTTCAGTAAATCAGACTGAGTATCGAGGGCTGATAGGTTCTTTGTTGTACCTGACTGCAAGTAGGCCTGACATTACATTTGCAGTTGGTGTGTGTGCTAGGTATCAGTCTGATCCCAAGAGAAGTCATTTGGAGGCTGCTAAGAGGATACTTAAGTATTTGAAAAGGACAGTCAATATGGGACTATGGTATCCTTCAGATGACAACTTAGAACTGACAGGTTATTCAGATGCAGATTATGGAGGTTGTAGGATTGATAGGAAATCAACCTCGGGGACATGTCAGTTTTTGGGGAGTAAGTTGATCTCGTGGTTTAGTAAGAAGCAGAATTCAGTGGCTACATCCACAACCGAGGCTGAGTATATGGCTGCAGGTAGTTGTTGTGCTCAGATTTTATGGTTGAGGCAACAGTTGAGGGACTACCAAGTATTTGCTAATGAGGTTCCAATCTATTGTGATAACAATAGTGCAATAGCAATTACTCAGAACCCAGTGCTTCACACAAGGTGCAAGCATATGGATATTAGGCATCACTTCATTCGAGATCATGTGGAGAAGAAAGAATATAGGATGGAGAAGATCACACTGACAGGCAAAGAGCTGACATCTTGACTAAGCCTCTAGCTGAAGCAAGGTTCATGGAAATGTCAGTGGAGTTAGGACTCTTAGAATCCGGGAGAGAGCAGTCAGTGTAGGGTTCTAGGGGGAACTCAGGCCAGACTCGACTCAGCGAGGTATCAGGGTGCTACAATGTCTCCCTGACAGGTATGAGTTCTATCCTGACTCCTGTGAATTCCAAGCGTCTCCCTGAGTCTTTCGTCATGAAAATCTTTATTAAATGTATTCCGTTTTCATTAAAAGCGCGCCTTTTCATATTTAAAACCATGCGCAATGGAGCATTTAATGCCTCAGTTACTTTTTCATATACGTGTCCATTTTATACGGAATATGACTGACGTGGGTAATTGATTGAAACTGAGATTAATCCTGGCCCTTCATTTCAAAACGTTTCGAATTCAGGGATTAATCTCAACCCCATGTCTGAGTAACTGACTTAATCATATCAATCAAGAATGCCATTCGAGGTTTTTACGCAAACACAAAGCACTTCTGCACACTGAGTTTTCTCTTGCTCAAGTAATCTCAGTATTTTCTCAAAAATCTCACTTCAAATCAAATGACACTTCTTGATTCCAACTGGACAACCGACAAGATCGAGGATGTTGTCAACAACAAACTCGTGCACATGGAGCAAGTCATCTCCATGGATGGCACCTGTCTTACAGTAGAGGAAATCAAACCCGTTTTCAAGTGGATTTCCGACGCTGGGTTGGAGACATATTTCACTACTCGCCCCAATCTCCGTGCTTCCGAGAACAGTTGTGGAAGCATATCTCAATATGTTCTTGAGGAAGGATGAACTTTTCACGAAGGTGACTGCGCTCAAGCCGACGGGGGAGAAGGACGGCAACGGCGAACCTCTTTACAACTCAGAGATGGTCACCATCAACATTCGGAGGGCGGTTAGGGAATTTTTTGGACTGCCATCCTCTGGCATCAACCCAAGGGTTTACAAGGAGAACTCTGAAGGAGAACTCCTGGGCAAATGGACCAAGGAGGGGTCATCTGTGTTCAGGGTTCGTCAGAACAAGAACACGCAGAAGCCTGAATACAGAGCGCTCGTGGACCTCGTGTCCAAGATGGTGATGGGATTTACGGGATCTCATGAGCAACTGAGCCTGCCCAAGCTGAGGCTGATGGGAGCCATTGTTGATGGAGTTGAGGCCAACTGGGAGCAGTTCTTTCTAGACCAACTTCATCAGGCTGGTCTGGACA